>CM060687.1:163827322-164512769 GCA_030686995.1 Artemisia argyi | reverse complement strand
ACTAAGAGCGGCGTAGAGTGTTCGTCCACCATCGAATCCCTAAGTACTCTATACTCTACCACCATCAAGTATAAGAAGTACATCACCTCTTGAGTGTCCACAACTTTGTGTGACACTGAGCACTACAACGTAACTCCTTAAAGTGATAGTTATACACGGAGAACCTACAAACATCATGTATAACTAGACAACTCAAGTCTTTGTCATTTGTACGGATAAAAGCTCGAACAAGGATCTCGAAGAAACATGCATCCAACCAACCCCGATATCTTCAAGATACTAAGTACACGCACCCGTGATATTTCACTTCAACCTCAAATAAATAATAAAGAATTAACCCCGTAGTAACATCTAGCGGTTAAATGCCCAAAACTAGCCCTTTTGACGGTTTAATCGAATCTTGATAATGGTTCCCGATCTTGTCAAAAATGTATCTCCGTGAAAACTTTCCCTTTGTCATAAAGAACCTCAAATGTAACCATTAACAACAATTGTACCAAAAAATTAGCATTATCACATTTAATCCCATGAAATCAAAAATTATGCTAAATTTCGGAGATGTACTGTTCAGCTTAATATTGTGTTGACATTTGAATAATTCATAACTCAATTTGACACAACCTTATAGCACATTAACTTAACAGCAACCCAATATAAACCCATATGAACCGAATAGGCCCAGATGAAGCCCAAACGCAGTGGCAGTTAAGCTCGGTCCAACACCATGCGTGTGATTAAACATTTTTCAGCCCAATCAGTTGACCTTTACGGATCCATTAAATGAAATTACCCAATTCACCATCAATTCTAATACACGGTTTTGATATAAAATATTTGATAGTTTCATCCGCCCCCACACATCTCCACAATAACATAAACAACCTAATCCATCTCATCTTTACTCATCAACTGAACTTCACAATCAACAGCTCACCATCATCTGTAATCTGAATACCACTACCACAAAGACTTACGCATCAAGATCCTTTGAAGGATCTCGGGTAGGGTTGTATTCTTTGTTTAAACGTTTTGTGTAGTGATCTATAACCGAACGACATAAAGAATTAGACAGAATTGTTTTGTTCTTTCTGAAAGTGTTCGAAAATTGATACAAGATCTCTGATGAGGTTTGTATTCGAGTGTTAATCTAATAAAAGATACCACTCTATACTCGACTGAGATCTTTTATTGTTGTTTGGATCGAGTCTTGATATTGTAAGATGAGGGTTGGCGTGAGAAGTGAGGGGCTGGGATAATTGTTTGTAGTATGTTGTTGTGTTCGATGGGATAAGATTTGATTTTGTGTTGGAGGATGTTGTCGTTGCTGTTAATCTGCTTCTTATCTCCTTCTTTTTCTCTTCGAAAAAAATATTCAGCTTAATTGAGAATAAGTATTTATCGAGAACAGGATGGTCGAGAACCTAAGTTATCGAGAACATGGTTAAGTTATCTCGAAAACATAGGGTTTAGATATTTGCTCGAAAATTTCTTTACAAGAAATTTCGAAACACATCGAGAACTTGCATTTTTATCGGGATAAAAGATTATCGAGAATAGAATTACCGAGAACCTCAGTTTATCGAGAAAAAGATTTTGACAGTTAAGGGTTTTGGTTCTCGATAGCCAGTATTTTTCTCGAAAACAGTACATCACGAAAATTTCTTATACAAGAAATTCCGACAATATTCCGACGACTATTTCAAGATTCCGATGAGCCATTTTATGTAGATTCCGATGACCATCTTTAAGACCACCAAAACTTCACGGGAAATGGAACCAAAAACAGTAACATATACTCCGTGTGAGTTAAGTATAGAAACTTTATCTTGGACAAAAGAAATTACAGCAAGACAAAATTTTTTTTATGAAGTTGGATATGAAACAATGTAGGGACTGTTTTGCCTTTTGACCACTTTGATACTATATCATGTAAGAGGAAACTATTCACCACTATATTGATAAAAGATGTGACTGGAAAAAAATATGGTAAAACAGCTAACAAACATGATAACAACATAAAAAGATACGATTTTGACAAGAAAAATACCACAAATCAACAAATATAAAACCTTGGCTCTGATACCACTTGTAGGATCTTAGTTTTATGTTGATATTGTGATTCGGGAGGTCGGGTTTGGTGAAAGAAGATGAAACCCATAGTTAGAGAGAGAGAGTAGAGAGAGAAGGGAAAACTATGTGGTATTATTGATAATGAAAAATGAAAGGAAAAACACACAAAGTCTCACCCCTCCATGGAAGTATGGAGGGGTATATAAAGCCTAACACATGCTATACTATGGCAATATTACATAACTAGTCCATGTGTTTTGGCTTAACAAGATAGTAAATGTAATCCCGTAAATGTCGTTCCATTTACGTGTTAGGATCAAAAACTTTGATCCCAACAGTATTTGAGTGGAATAGCTTGTGACAGTCATATAAAGAGTGTTTGGCATAGTAAGAATTGTTAGTATAATCATTGTTACTGAGGTTGTGGTTGTATTAGTTGAGTAATTTAGGTTGCATAAGGTTTAGTTAATCATTCAAACAAGTAGTCAAGTCTTATAAGTCAACTTAGCTTTTTAATTGTGCATCAGTTAGTATATTCATAGCTTAATCATAATATTTAGTTGCATAATTATTAGTTATACATTATTTCAGTTAAAAAGAAGCTTAACGAAACATTTTCAGTCAAATTTGCATAATCAAAATCCATTTGAGTCAACCTTTCTGTCAAATCCAAAAAGTCAAAAGAATTGCTCATCAGTTTTTTAGTCACTAATTAGATATCAATCCTAAGGTTCATTTGTTATTGGAATTTCTTCTAGCTTGTTGTTTTGAAGGATTTGGTAGTAAAAGAAACAACATCAAAAAGAAATTTGAAAATTGGAACCTGTTTGCTTATTAGAAAAGCCAAGGGAAGTTGACTGTCTGACCTTATTGGTCCCATGTACCACAGGTTTTGACACACCTTCTAGTCTGTTTTTAGGTAGCTTGTTGGATTAGAATTTGAAAGTGATTGGTGGATTTGAGATCTCAGGTGGTCAGTTAAGGTTATTTCCCCAATAAGCTTTTAATGTTCAACTTATTTGGTCAGCTTATTAGGCCTGCTTAGTGAGTGGTTTTGCATAGGATCTGTTTTAGTTTTTAGGGCTGCTATTGGGCATTATTGCTTGTATTCTGAGATTATTGGTTCACTTGAGTTCATTAACACCTATAATTGTAGTTTCCATTGAGATTTTACCTCTTGCTTATTTTGTGTGACTATTGCTTATTTGATTTTTGCTTATTGGAACCTGATTTGCCCAAATCTTTGTTTCTGTGTGTGCATTGAGTTAAAGTTCTGATCATTTAAGCTTATTTTAGTCCAACCATACATTTGACAAAGTTTGGGTCAACCCTGATCAACACTGCTTATTAATAAGCACTTTTTTCATAAGCAGTTTTAAGCTAAACAGTACCTACAATGCTTATTTTTCACTTTTTATATTTTTCCTAGATTTAGAATATTATTTTAGAATTTCCCTGTATTTTTCATATTTTTTCAAGTTGATTTGTTATTTTTCTTATTTTATTTTCATTTTTATTCACTTTTTAATACTTTTTAATTACTAAAAAATCCAAAAAATCAAAAAAAGCTTAGAAAAATCCAAAAATATTTTAGAAATTTATTTTTAGTTATTTTAGAATTTTAGAAATTTATTTTGCATTTTTCCATTTATTTTGAATTTAATTTGAGTTTTTAATTGGATTTAATAGTTTTTAATTCCCGAAAATTACATAAAAAGCCAAAAAAAAATAGTTTTTAGTTTTAAAATTACTTTTTAGTTATTATATATTTTTTAAAATTTATTTTTCATTTTTCTCTCCTTATTTGCATTTTATTTTAATTTTTAATTAGATTAATTAGTTTTTAATTCATAAAAAATAAATAAAAAGTCAAAAAAATATTTTTCTTTTTCTAAAAATTTTCTTTTATCATTTTTAACTTTTCAAAATTATTTTCAAGTCCGTAGGAGTAGTGTAGCTTAAAATTCACGTTTTATTTCGCGCGTTGACGTTTATTTTACGTTTTAGCTTACGTTTTTTATTTTACGTTACGTTTTTTAGTTTCCTTATTTGAATTACGTGCTTAAGTGATTATTTGTGCTTAATTTACTTGTTCATTAGTGTAATCTCGTCCATATCATTTTTTACCACTTTCATAACACGTTTCACAAATCGGGAATTGAGAATTCCATTCACCCTTCACACGGACTACGACCTCGGGTTATCCGTTTTCCTTTGCGGATTTCTTGAGTAATACTGATTGGGGTTAAACCGTCAGATATTATTGACTGATGTTGTCGTTTTAAGTATAGTTTTTAACCGAAGAAATGCTTAGGAAAGTATTTCCCCGGGTCGTGTCCCAGCGAAGGTGTGAATGGAATTTCGAATTCCCGAATCGTGAAACGTGTCGTGAAAACGGTAAAAAGTGATTTGAATGATATTACACTAAAGAAATAGTAAATGAAGCACAAATAATCAACTAAACACGTAATTCAAGTAAACAAACTTAAAACGCAACGTAGAATCGAAAACGTAAACTAAAACGTAAAATAAACGTAACCGTACGAAATAAAACACGACTTTTAAGCTACACGACTTCTACGGACTTGGAAATAATTTTTAAAAATCAAAAATGATAAAAGAAAATTTTGAGAAAAAGAAAAATATTTTTTTGACTTTTTATTTATTTTTTTATGAATTAAAACTATCTAACTAATTAAAAATAAAAATAAAATGGAATTTAAGTGAGAAAAATGAAAATTAAATTTTAAAAATTATAAAATAACTAAAAAAGTAATTTTAAAACTAAAAACTAATTTTTTTTTGCTTTTTATGTAATTTTTGGAAATTAAAAACTATTAAATCTAATTAAAAATTCAAAATAAATTCAAAATAATTGAGAAAAATGCAAAATAAATTTCTAAAATTATAAAATAAATGAAAATAAATTTCTAAAATATTTTTGGATTTTTTTGGGATTTTTCTGATTTTTTTGGATTTTTTAGTAATTAAAAAGTAATTAAAAATGATTAAAAATGAAAATAAAATAAAAAAATAGTAAATGAACTCAGAAAAATTTTAAAAAATTACAGAAAATCTAAAATATTAAAATGAACTTGAGAAAAAATTTTGAAAAGAAAATATTGCAGAAAAGTGCTGATAAGCTCAAATCTGCTTATTGGAAGAGCTTATTAATAAGCCAACCTTGACCAATTTGACCCCAACTTAAAACAGATTATGTTTAGACTTAAATAAGCTCAAATACACAAGAATAAGATCAATTGATACTCAGGAACTCAGAATAAGCACAATAAGCAGTTGAACAAGTTACACCTAAAAGCAGATTTCAGTCCAACTAGAGAGCCAAAATAAGCAGTCTGAATAAGCCGTTTCTGGAAAATCAAAGATGGATTCCTAAAGACAGCTAGCTTGACTAACTTTTGCCCCAAAAATCTATCAATTATTTCAAATAAGCAACAAGAAAAGGCCTAATGAACTTGGGTGTAACAAGCTGAAATCAGTGGTACAGGGCAGTGAAAAATTCAAATAGGCAATTTTGGACTTAATTTCAAATAAGCAAATGAGTAGCAAACTGTAATTTTCTTTTTGATTATGATTTCCCTACTGCTAATCTTCTTAAAACAGCAATCCAAAAGTATTTCCAAACTATAATGAATCCTATGGATGATTACCAAGGTCTGACCAAAACCTGAGTTCAATATGTTTTGACTTTTTGAAAGATGCAAATAATTTGACCAAAATGAAATTTGAACTTCTCTAATTGATTTCCTAAGTTGTATTATGCTAAAACTAAGCTAAATTAAGCTCCCTAATACTATTATGCAATGATTATGATAATATTTTGTAACCCAAATCTAACAGATATGCACAAACAAATGATTATGACTATTACGTAAAAGCTACTGATAATATATGACCTCCTTAACTAAATTTCACCCTAATTGAAACACCTAAACTAGTTTAACTTACTGAGATGGTACTGAGATCAGCAAACTACTTTTAACCAAACACACCTTATGACTGCTCACTGTTTCACATACGTGTGAATGAAACCTGAGTGTATCACTCCTACTTAACGCAGATTATGAATAAAAAATCTAACAGCAACTCAGATACTCAATCACACAATTCCACAATCACAAGCCGCAATGAAACAGTAGCCGAACCAAATCAACTCAGATAATGAACTAAAAGGTGTAATGAAACTAGGAAACACAAGAACAATAACCAAAATCAAACAGAAATTCAAATCTCAGATGTATTTAATGAAAACAGAAGCTAACCAAACTACTTAAAATAGAATAAGTATATGATGCAATATTCAGCTTATGAAAATTAAAATGAAGACGTACCACTCCTCTCAGCCAAACAGAGAGGCTATCCCACACAGCCTGTCTTTAAGACAGGCCAAAAGCTCCAAATGGCTGTCTCTATCTCCTAATAAGCTGAGCTTATTTGCACATAAGAACTTGTATAAACTTGAGATTCTTTTCAAACAATGAATAACAGTTACAACCCAATTATTTTTCCACAAACTATTTTTAAACTAAATTGAACTTAAATGAAACAGTAACAAAAGCACTTTAACAAGACAAATTAAAATTGCAGAAAGGTAATTTGACAAGAATTTAAATGGAAAACTTAAATTTCATTAAAATAAATTGAGTACAAAGCTTGAAAATTACCATAAACCTGAATTTAAATGACAAGAAAAGAAAATGGTCTAAATCTTTCTAATTACATGAAAAATTGGACAATTGTACATGAGTGAGGATGGGGCTTTATATAGCCTGCTGAGAGGTTTGCCAGGTCACCAATCCTTGTGAAAGTTGTGTTTGTTTGAGTTGATATCAGCCCTTGGATAGCCTTGGTCCCCAATCCATCATCTTCAGCCGTTGGATTAAATGTGATGTGACCGATCCTATGTATCCTTCTCCATTGGTCCACGTGTCATTCCATATGCCCCTGACATTACCTGACCCTTCTAGAAGCCCCAATGGTTGGGTAAATTATTGTTAAGTGGGGTAATTTGAGGTGGGTGGGGTTAGGGTTCTTGCAACAGTGAAAACACCTGGGTAATTATATGAATTGGGGAAAAGGGACGCGGGTAGTTTTGTTTTTATAATTTTGACCGGTTATAAATGTGGGAATAAGTTTGACAGAGGGTTAAAGGGCTTTTGTGGGATCGGGTTAAAATGGAAGGTAGTGGGCTGGGCTAATGTAAAAAGGGCGATGGGTTTTTAATGTTGGGTTATTATTTATGGACTAATACATGTGGACTAGTGGATTAGGTTTTAGTGTTTAAGGTTTTAAAATAAAATGACAAGGACCAATTTTGTACAAACTCAAAACTCAGGGACTAAATCCGTAATTACTCAAACTTTATCCAGGGACCAATTATGAAACATTTTGAAAGGCTGAGGACTTCTAATGATAATTTGAACTCTCTTTGATTATTTTGCTTCCCCGGCTCCGGCTTTTGACCTTTTTTCATTCTCGTTCTCATTTTTGTCGGTTTTGCTGTGTTTTTGTTCATTTTTCTCATATCCGTACCTGCACATACACAAATACAAAAACATACATTCTCTTGGCATTTTTGGTTAGTATTTGGTGTTTTTGGTCTGAAATAAGGTCTAAAAAGGATGAGTGATTAAGTACTCATCAAAATCCCCCAGACTAAGGTATTGCCGTGCCCTCACGCAATGTCATCACCTCACGCTTAAGAAATAAATAATTTCAAAACCTCTCTTTACTGACGTTGTAAAGTAGCAATGATGTTCAAAAGAGATAGTAAAATCATTTATTCTCAAAAACGCCCCGTTTTCCGATTTTCATGAATAACAATTACAACTACTATTTTTGTACTTTTTCATTTATATATGTGACGGTTTGCTTTGACTTTCATTATCAATTCTTATCTGTTGATAACTTTCAGGGTCTACTAGTAGAAACACTTCTCACAGAGAAGAGACCGTATGGATAAAAATCGTCATCCTTGATTTTCACAAGCTCCCAAACTAAGCGTAAAATCGAAATCATTGTTTATCCAGAAGTTAGATGCTAACACTGCCCACAAAAGTTACTTGTGTATTACCTCTTGTTCCCAGGTCCTAAGTTTGGTATCTCAAGATTTTAATTTGTGAGAAATGAATTGCTTCATATTTTCTCGTTTCGATATTTGTTAGTCCGATAAGAGCACAAAATTTGAACGCTAAGTAGTTTCCAAACTTTCCCTCAAAAACCCCTGCATACAGAAATCGGGTCCACATGAAGGTCTCTGATTTAACACGATTTGTGGAGGTCCCCCTTTTTATTTACGACCGAGACATACCATGTTTGATACCTGAAACGGAAGCTTTTTATTAGGGAAACCCCCGGAGTCGAAGCTTGGCATTTTTGCATAATCATAAGCACTTTAATACTACTTTGGTCCTTAGTCTTTTATTCTTTTACAGTCAACGATTTATGAGCCGCCAAGATGTAAGAGCTTTATTATAACTTTGGATTTCTATCCGCTGCTTTTTTATAGCTTTGGATTCCTCTGCCTTTTTATTTGGCTTTGGACTATTATTATCGATATTCATAACTATATGCCAAACCCCGAGTCCTACGGCCTTTACTAAGATCACAACATCGGCTGCGAACCGGCAAGATGCAATAGTCTATTTCACCGTAACACTGGCAGTACCCCTATGTGTACCAAACCCCCATATGCAGAGATTTTGTTGAGAATGAGAAAAAACTAAGTATTGCCCAAACCGTATACCCTTAATTAATCCTAGACATCTATTTATATATTGGTGACGTTGCTGATGGGAACAAGGAGGCCACAAGTACCTCTCGTGGGTTTTTTAAATCCCAGTAATGCGATCCGTGTATAGCACGAAACTTCTAAATAAACTCTATCATTCCTCGATCTCCGCAAATTTAAAATCCCAAATAATGAGATCCGCGGATGCTTAGCCATAATCTTATGATTATATTGGTTAAGGGAAACAAGCTAGGGCTCAATATGCCCGGTCAAGTCGGAACATTTATTTCTACTCTCGCCGGTAGGAAAGTCGAAACAAGGTGTCAAATCTTATTATTCATATCATATATATATATTTTCAATTTTTCATCATTTTTTCTTCCTTTTTTTTTTTTTTTTTTTTTTTTTTTTAAGATTATAAAGCGGTGACAAAAATTTAAAATTTTTGGTGGAAAATGGAGTTGCGTAAGTTAACAGCTCAGATGATGGTACAGGTCAAATCGAATCGAAGATTCACCCCCCCCCCCAGACTAAAGTGAAACATTGTCCTCAATGTTTTAAAGGGTACGGGTAATCCTACGTAAAATCTAAGGCCGTTTATTAAGTATGCCAAGAGATAAACGTTAGTCGATAAGATTTTGGATATGGTGAATTTCCGAAAAAGCAGCGAAGGATGAGACTCGAGTGGAGAGAACGACAAACCACGAGTACGAGAGTCTTCAATCTTCGGGGAAATTCCTGAACATTCATAAACAACCACGAAACACAAGAAATGGAAGAGGTAGCCCTCCTCACGTCACGTTAGAAAGAAAATAGAAAATTAAGTAGATGAAAAGGATAAGCATGGGGTGCCTCCCACGAAGCGCTTGTTTTTGTTAACCGAGTCACATGAGCTTGACTCGATCCCCGAATTAATTCGTCCTTGGGGAGAGCAGATAGAACGGACAACCGGCATGATAAACGGAGATGCCGGGGTCAAAAACGGTATCCTCACTCCCGGTGGAGTGGAAAAGTGAAGAAATGAGGGGATAAGTAAAGAACGGTTGAAACACCCAGATGATAAAAGCAAAGTCGATTTCTAAATCACGGGTGGGTTGGGTGGGTAAAATATCAAGCACAGGATCATCATGTTCAGAAATCTCGTCCACCACTTCATTCGTATCTGATTCAACATCTACATCGGGTGGTTTCGCCGGTGGACGAGAAGAAGGTAAATCGAAAAGAATATTACTTTGAACGCCATTCTCGTCATTCTCAATACCCGGTGGTATCGAGTCATCCGCAGCAAGAAATTGATCAACATCCTCTAAAAGAGGATCACGTGACGGATTATCGGAAATAAGCTCAAAATCAATTTCAAAATCAAAACGCTCATAATCCGGAAGAGAGAAAGCATGAATAGTGGGATTGCCACTACTCGTCTCTTCAAATCGAAAAGTTTCAAGCTCGGGTAAGAAATCACTATCCATAACAGGGATAGGAGAAGAAGTCGGAGGAGCTTTCAATGCCTCGATCTTAGAAATGAGAAGATACACTTTGGATAATTTGTCACGAAGAGTTTCATCTTGAATTTCCGCATCATCATCTTTATCTTTATCATCGATATCTCCACAAGAATCTTCATCACTCGTAGTATACTCATTGTGAGAATCGGAATAACTTTCAACTTCATCAAAATCTTCATTGCTCATCGGAGAGAGAGAAGTTAATGGTTCTTCATTCAATAATTCCTCAATTAAACGGATATCTTCCTCAGGATCAAAATTAGAGTCGTCAACCATTATCGGAGTAGAATCATTAGCAAGACATGCCTTGATCTCATATAAAAAGACATCACTCCTCTCAACCGGTGTGAAAGAAGGATAGGAAGAATCAATTACAGAATCACCGTTAGAAATTTCCCTGGACTCACTTGGGATTGGGACGAGGTTCTCAACACTAGACTTATTGAATTTGTCCGATTCCGTTGCCGGAATAGTGTTTAGATGCTCGTCCCCCATTTTTAGAGATTCCTCGGGTTCTACGGGAGAAACAACGGACGTTTTGTGAGGATTGAGAACGATCGTAATTTTCTCATCATCGTCGTCGGAATCATAGTAAACAAAATGTTTGAAAGGATTAGACGCTCTCTCTTCAGCAAGTAACTCTGCAATAGTCTTCTCACGAGGCTCGGGAGTATGCGTATAACGATTAGCTACCAACTCTTTTAACTTCTCGATCATGGATTTAATTTCACAAATATTATTAGTAAAATCGGAGGTTTGTGGGGGTTGGTTAAAACCATGAGAATCGTAACAAGGATTAGGCTCATAAAAAATTTCAAACGATCCCCCACAATTTTCAAAATTTGATGAACTTTGGAATGAATCACCATTGTAATTTGGTACTTGCTCATAAAAGTTTTGAAAAGGATGATTGAAATCGTTTTGAGGGTAATTATCAAAACTCGTATCACAAACGTAAGACGTTTCAGCACTTGGGGCGTAACATATACAGTTCACGTATCCACATTGGTTACAAAAACATTGCCCACACGGTAATCCCTCGTCGGATGGATTTCCACAATTAAAGCAAGTGAATGGAGACGGCGGTGGTGTTGGATAGTAATCGGGAACGTTTAGAAAGATTGCGTTTCGAACATACTCGGGCGTATTATAAAACAAACAAACTCCATCGTGAATATCGTTACCACATTGTTCGCACGTACACCAAACACATGAACCTTCAAAGAACGGTTCACCACATTTAAAACAAGTCGGATCCATAAGAATTATCGGTTTAGAGGGTTAAAGAAGAATCAAATGACAAGAGGATAAGAAGATTATTTTTGGTTTTTAATTATCATAAAATCAAATAAAAGGAAAATTAAAATGGAAAAAGAAAATCTTTTTGTATTTTTAATTTTTTATAAAGCAAAATTCGAAAACTTAAAACTTTTATTTTCTTTTGTTTTTACAAACGTTACGTTAATCGTAAACCGTTTCCCTTAAATCTACTCGCGATGGAACGGGAGAGAAGAATGGATCTCTCTTCAGCTTGCAATTTAATGTCAAAGCTTCCGTATTTTCCGCTTATTCGGTTGTAGAATTAAAGTAATCCGACTAGCAACTAATTTCACGCGTTGTTATATTAGGATACTTATTTGGTTTACAACGCTCTTCCTTTCGGTCGAGACGAGGCTGTAACTTTATTATTTTTTTGGTATTTTTGAAAACACTTTAGGAAAAGTGTTTTTGATTTTTCAATTTTTTTTTAGTTTTTATAGAAAATATATACAAGGAAGGTTTTCAAAACACAATTTCGAAAAAAGAAAATGAAAAATTCACATCAACCTTCCCCGGTAGCGGCGCCATTTTTTTTTGATGTTGTCGTTTTAAGTATAGTTTTTAACCGAAGAAATACTTAGGAAAGTATTTCCCCGGGTCGTGTCCCAGCGAAGGTGTGAATGGAATTTCGAATTCCCGAATCGTGAAACGTGTCGAGAAAACGGTAAAAAGTGTTTTGAATGAGATTACACTAAGGAAATAGTAAATGAAGCACAAATAATCAACTAAACACGTAATTCAAGTAAACAAACTTAAAACGCAACGTAGAATCGAAAACGTAAACTAAAACGTAAAATAAACGTAACCGTACGAAATAAAACGTGACTTTTAAGCTACACGACTCCTACGGACTTGGAAATAATTTTTAAAAATCAAAAATGATAAAAGAAAATTTTGAGAAAAAGAAAAATATTTTTTTGACTTTTTATTTATTTTTTTATGAAGTAAAACTATTTAACTAATTAAAAATAAAAAGAAAATGGAATTTAAGTGAGAAAAATGAAAATTAAATTTTAAAAATTATAAAATAACTAAAAAAGTAAATTTAAAACTAAAAACTAATTTTTTTTGCTTTTGATGTAATTTTTGAAAATTAAAAACTATTAAATCTAATTAAAAATTCAAAATAAATTCAAAATAATTGAGAAAAATGCAAAATAAATTTCTAAAATTATAAAATAAATGAAAGTAAATTTCTAAAATATTTTTGGATTTTTCTGGGATTTTTCTGATTTTTTTGGATTTTTCAGTAATTAAAAAGTAATTAAAAATAATTAAAAATGAAAATAAAATAAAAAAAATAGTAAATGAACTCAGAAAAATTTAAAAAAATTACAGAAAATCTAAAATATTAAAATGAACTTGAGAAAAAATTTTGAAAAGAAAATATTGCAGAAAAGTGCTGATAAGCTCAAATCTGCTTATTGGAAGAGCTTATTAATAAGCCAACCTTGACCAATTTGACCCCAACTTAAAACAGATTATGTTTAGACTTAAATAAGCTCAAATACACAAGAATAAGATCAATTGATACTCAGGAACTCAGAATAAGCACAATAAGCAGTTGAACAAGTTACACCTAAAAGCAGATTTCAGTCCAACTAGAGAGCCAAAATAAGCAGTCTGAATAAGCCGTTTCTGGAAAATCAAAGATGGATTCCTAAAGACAGCTAGCTTGACTAACTTTTGCCCCAAAAATCTATCAATTATTTCAAATAAGCAACAAGAAAAGGCCTAATGAACTTGGGTGTAACAAGCTGAAATCAGTGGTACAGGGCAGTGAAAAACTCAAATAGGCAACTTTGGACTTAATTTCAGATAAGCAAATGAGTAGCAAACTGTAATTTTCTTTTTGATTATGATTTCCCTACTGCTAATCTTCTTAAAACAACGATCCAAAAGTATTTCCAAACTATAATGAATCCTATGGATGATTACCAAGGTCTGACCAAAACCTGAGTTCAATATGTTTTGACTTTTTGAAAGATGCAAATAATTTGACCAAAATGAAATTTGAACTTCTCTAATTGATTTCCTAAGTTGTATTATGCTATAACTAAGCTAAATTAAGCTCCCTAATACCATTATGCAATGATTATGATAATATTTTGTAACCCAAATCTAACAGATATGCACAAACAAATGATTATGACTATTACGTAAAAGCTACTGATAATATATGACCTCCTTAACTAAATTTCACCCTAATTGAAACACCTAAACTAGTTTAACTTACTGAGATGGTACTGAGATCAGCAAACTACTTTTAACCAAACACACCTTATGACTGCTCACTGTTTCACATACGTGTGAATGAAACCTGAGTGTATCACTCCTACTTAACACAGATTATGAATCAAAAATCTAACAGCAACTCAGATACTCAATCACACAATTCCACAATCACAAGCCGCAATGAAACAGTAGCCGAACCAAATCAACTAAGATAATGAACTAAAACGTGTAATGAAACTAGGAAACACAAGAACAATAACCAAAATCAAACAGAAATTCAAATCTCAGATGTATTTAATGAAAACAGAAGCTAACCAAACTACTTAAAACAGAATAAGTATATGATGCAATATTCAGCTTATGAAAATTAAAATGAAGACGTACCACTCCTCTCAGCCAAACAGAGAGGCTATCCCACACAGCCTGTCTTTAAGACAGGCCAAAAGCTCCAAATGGTTGTCTCTATCTCCTAATAAGCTGAGCTTATTTGCACATAAGAACTTGTATAAACTTGAGATTTTTTTCAAACAATGAATAACAGTTACAACCCAATTATTTTTCCACAAACTATTTTTAAACTAAATTGAACTTAAATGAAACAGTAACAAAAGCACTTTAACAAGACAAATTAAAATTGCAGAAGGGTAATTTGACAAGAATTTAAATGGAAAACTTAAATTTCATTAAAATAAATTGAGTACAAAGCTTGAAAATTACCATAAACCTGAATTTAAATGACAAGAAAAGAAAATGGTCTAAATCTTTTTAATTACATGAAAAATTGGACAATTGTACATGAGTGAAGATGGGGCTTTATATAGCCTGCTGAGAGGTTTGTCAGGTCACCAATCCTTGTGAAGGTTCTGTTTGTTTGAGTTGATATCAGCCCTTGGATAGCCTTGGTCCCCAATCCATCATCTTCAGCCGTTGGATTAAATGTGATGTGACCGATCCTATGTATCCTTCTCCATTGGTCCACGTGTCATTCCATATGCCCCTGACATCACCTGACCCTTCTAGAAGCCCCAATGATTGGGTAAATTATTGTTAAGTGGGGTAATTTGAGGTGGGTGGGGTTAGGGTTCTTGCAACAGTGAAAACGCCTAGGTAATTATATGAATTGGGGAAAAGGGACGCGGGTAGTTTTGTTTTTATAATTTTGACCGGTTATAAATGTGGGAATAAGTTTGACCGAGGGTTAAAGGGCTTTTGTGGGATCGGGTTAAAATGGAAGGTAGTGGGCTGGGCTAATGTAAAAAGGGCGATGGGTTTTTAATGTTGGGTTATTATTTATGGACTAATACATGTGGACTAGTGGATTAGGTTTTAGTGTTTAAGGTTTTAAAATAAAATGACAAGGACCAATTTTGTACAAACTCAAAACTCAGGGACAAAATCCGTAATTACTCAAACTTTGTCCAGGGACCAATTATGAAACATTTTGAAAGGCTGAGGACTTCTAATGATAATTTGAACTCTCTTTGATTATTTTGCTTCCCCGGCTCCGGCTTTTGACCTTTTTTCATTCTCGTGCTCGTTTTTGTCGGTTTTGCTGTGTTTTTGTTCATTTTTCTCATATCCGTACCTGCACATACACAAATACAAAAACATACATTCTCTTGGCATTTTTGGTTAGTATTTGGTGTTTTTGGTCTGAAATAAGGTCTGAAAAAGATGAGTGATTAAGCACTCGTCATTGACCAAGGTCAATAAGTCAAAAACAGCTCTGTCCAATTCTCCGTGGATAGTATAGTGTTTCCCCGGGTCGTTATGTCCCAGCGAGATTGCAATGGTGCTTTGAAAACGTTTTTAGGAATGAGTGGCACTGAGGACAGTAGCCAAAGATGATTGAGAAATGATTATGCTACTGATTATTTGGTATTTGGATAATTTGGAATAATATTAACAATAACAGATATACAGATATAATCATAGATACACAAATGGGAAATCAGATTACAAACAGAGAAAAGTGGGATTTAACAATTTTACAACTACAGGGGCTGCAAGTGAAACTTTTTCAAACTTTAAATAAAAAGAAAATTTAAAATGAAAAGGAAATTATTTATTTGATTATTTTAATATTTGAATACTAATTAATTAATAAAACTTATTTAAAAAGTAATTTAAATCTAATTTAAATTAAACTAAAAAATGATATAGGCTACAAATTAAACTAAAAACTTGTAAAATTATTTTCTAAACCTCTAAATTGACTTAAGGAAAATATCAAAATTAAAAATAAATGTTTTTGTCTTTTTGTGGGTTTTCTTTTAATTAAATACTACTTATATTAATTAAACTATTTAATTAATTTAAATTACTAATAATACTTAAATGACTTATAAAATTATAGAAAAATTTATAGAACTAATTAACCATCACAGGAATCCTAAAAAATTATAAAAAGTTTCTAAAAATTATATTTAGACTATTTTACTAATTATTTACTACTTAATTAATCAAAACCTAATTTAACTATATTAATTAAGAAAATTAGAAAATGAACAGTAGAATTTAAGAAATTATTTTATAAAAGTCTTAAATGATTTATGAAACCTAGAAAAATTATAAAAACCTACTGTTGTTAACTAAAAATTAAGAAAACTATTTAATTACTAATATTATCTAATTAATTAATTAAACTATTTTTAATTCTAATAAATATAAACTAAAAGAGAAAAATATAAGAAAATTATTGAAAATACTTTAAGGTGACAGGAATTTAGGAAAAATATGAAAATGATTAAATGCTTATTAATAAGCTAAAAAGAAAAATTAAAAAGATAAAATCTATTAAATAGAAGCTATCACTATTTTTAAATTTGGTTTTTTGGTGGTTTTTCTTATTGACAGTTGAATATAAGCTAAAAATAAGAAACTTTTAAAAAGACACTTTTTGAATAGCTTATTAATAAGCTAAGTGCACCCCCTTTTCCTAAACAGTTGATTTTATAGCTTATTAGGACTTGTGCAATGTTTGAAAAAGCTAGGAAATGACAAACTAGGTATACACAGATGATTATAAACTTGAAATAAGCAAAATGGAACAAATAAGCACTCTGGAAAAGCTATTTTGAACAAATAAGCACTTAGGTAACTACAAGGCCAAAACAGGCCAAACCTAAGGATTTTGGACCTCTGTGGGCCAAGGTGGGTCCAAAGTGAAACTTGAAACTTGAAAATCGACTAGAGGGCTACAAAATAAGCCAATAATCTGAGCTTATAGCTTATTAATAAGCACTGGGTAGGCTATGGAAGTTGGGGTCACACACTGAGTGACTCAGTGTACACTCAAAGAATGGTCAAACTTACAAGGACTTGCAGCCCTATCAAATAAGCTCCAAAGGGTGAAATAAGCCCTGATCTATCAAAATGGGTTGCTTGGCTTTCCAAAAATCCAATAAGCTAAGGGTGAGTCCCACTGGTTGAATCACAAATGGCTAAGGAAGTTGGGTCAATTACCCTGGTGCAGGGCATGTACTTGCCCTGCAGGTCAAATTAAGCTCTTGCAAAAGCTTATACAAAAATCTTAAAAATAAGCTATCTGTGGAAACTTGTAGACTAGGTGACAGACTTTAATTTCTGAAAAGATCAAGGTCTTAAGTTTAACACAAAATTCACAAAAAATCCCCCAAGTTTTGGATTTCTGAAACAGGTTAACTTTTGACTTTTTGAAATATTAAACTTAAGTTGACTTTGATTAACTTTGATCTTGATCTACTGATTGAAAATGATTAATTAAGCTAAGTTAAGACTAAATTAAGCTACACCACTCACGAGTGAATGGAAATGGGGCATAAGCCACACTAAATCCAACACAAAGGGTTAAATAGGCCTTTTGGTATATGATTTTGACTTTTTTGTGAATAAGACCTAGTTTTTGTGGTTATTCTGAGCTAATATGATCCTAAGTGACTTGTATAAACAAAGAACAACAACAAATATACACTAGAACACCCAGGATCACACTGATCCAAACACACCTTAAAGATGGACTGTTTTGTGATTTATGAAACAAGAGGTTATTAGAACTTATGAAAATGATCTAAATTGACTTAATATGATCTAAATAGCTTAAATGAACATGTAAACACTAATAATAACAACAAATGACCAAGATTACTAATTATACTAATTTGACTACCAAATTATGAAATTAAAGCAACTATGATTTCCAATAAGTAAGCTACTAATTTAAAGCAATAATATCACTATCTAACACTAAACAAACACAGAAAAGCTAAATAAGCAATGAGATAAGCAATGCTACAGTAGAAATTAAGAAATGAGTTTTAAGGGCTTACAATGTGCATTCCTGCTAACACCATGAACCAAGGACCTCAAAACCAATCCTATAGGTCTTCCACAAGACCACTAACCCACAACCATCGAAAATTTACTTTGCTCCAGCTTAAATCTCCATAAAACCTGCAAGTTTGACTTTTGTTGATTGTTTTTGTGTTTTTGAGTTTTTTATATCTAAGCTGTGTTTTAAGGTTTCTAAAAGCTTATTTAAGCTTTCTGGGAGCTTATATTAGCCTAAGAGTCCATAGCATTACATAGAAACAATAACAGAGCTTATTAATAATTTTTGAAAAAGCAAAAATTGCATAAACTAAATGATATACTGAAACTTGGAATATATTACTTAGAAAAGTTGAGGTTACACTTGAATTGATGAAAACAATGCTTAAAAGCTTAAGATTTTACTAAAACAACCAACTACAATTTAAACGATTACAATTAAACTAAAATTGACTACTACTCTATTTCCTTGCTTCCTTCTTTTATTTATAGCCCTGAGTTAGGGTTCTTGGACACTTCTGATCATTTCCCATCAAGAATAATAGCCATTGGATCACTGAGACTCCTCCACAGGGTGCCACGTATTTTTGGCGCCAAAAATTATTTTGCAATTTGCTTCTGATAACTTGAAGGGGTGGGGGTGCATTAATTGTGGAGGTGATGGTAGGTGTATGGTAGGTTGGGTGGTGGAGAAGTGATGTGCAAGTGGGGTGGTGGGGGAAGAAAACCAGGGCGGTATTAGGAGTGGTATTGGGGTGAGGAGGGAAAGGGAAGGGGGGTTTGTTTGACTGGTATTTGACCACAGGGTCAAACGTTGACCCTGGTGGTATTAAAATGGGATTGGGCTTTTGAGGTTGGGTCAGGGGAATAAGGTAGTGGGTGGGCTGGTTGTTTGTTTGGATTGGATTTGGTTTTTAATATTTAAGGGTCCGGTTTGGTATTGTAGTATCACAAGGACCAAATATGCAATATTCTGAAATTTGAGGCACTAGATTTGGAATTCTTCCAAAGTATTTCATGGGGTATAATTTGCCATATGAGAGTATTATAAGGACCTGTGTTGATTTTTTTATATATGAAACTCCAGGGACTGAATCTGCCAACTTTCCAAACTTCAAGGACCAAACATGTAATTCCACCAAAATTTCCAACCAAGGATCATTCCTGCCATATATGAGATGTACAAGGACAAAATTTGTTTTTCTCAAAGTTTTAATATCCCAGGGACCATTTTTGTCAATTTTCAAAGTTGAGGGACTAAACTTGCAATTTTGTGAAACTTTGTACCAAAGGACTAAATATGTCATTTTGTGATTTAAAAAGACCTTTGGTGACTTTTTCAAGTTTTTAGAATAACCAGGGACTAGATTTGACAACTTTTTGAAAGATTAGCGAATGAAACTGCCAATTATGCAAAATTTGTTCATTTTTCATCTGTTTTTGATTATTTTGCATCTGAAACAAATAAAACACATTCCTGGGATATTTTCAGTATTATGATGCATTTTTGAGTGTTTTTAGATGTTTTGGTAGCTCAGAATAAGTAAAAATGATGAGTATTTACATACTCATCAAATACTATACTTATTATATAATATAACTTGATTTTCACGAATCAATTTTGGCGCCGCTGCCAGGGAAGGTTGAAGTGAATTTTTCGTTTTCGTTTTTCGAAATTGTGTTTTGAAAACCTTCCTTGTATATATTTTCTATAAAAACCAAAAAAAAATAAAAAATCAAAACACTTTTTCTCAAGTGTTTTCAAAAATACCAAAAAGAAAGTTACAGCCTCGACTCTCCCGTGGAAAGGAGGGCATTGTAAACCAAATAAGCTTCCCAATATAACAACGCGTGAAATTAGTTGCTAATCGGATTACTTTGAATTCTACGACCAAACAAGCGGAAAACACAGAAGCTTAGACATTAAATTGCAAGCTGAAGAGAGAAACACTCTTCTCACCCGTTCCGTCGCGAGTAGATTTAAGGGAAACAGTTTACGATTAACGTAACGTTAGAAAAAGAAAACAAAAGTTTAAGTTTTTGAATTTTTCTTTATAAATATAAAAAAAAATACAAAAAGATTTTCCATTTCAAATTTGATTTTCATTTTTGATGAGGCGAAAAATGATCCATTTTTAGGGGGTCATTTAAGCCCGAAATTGAATTTATTTGATCAAATATTGCCCTAAATCATTCCTTTTGTGATTTTAGGTACTTTTCGAGTGAATTCTGGAAAAGGAAGCATTTTGGACGTTTTTGGAGCATAAAAGTGAAGAAAACGGCAAAGTCTTAATTTTTCTTGCTGGGAACAGTACCTGACGGCATCAAGAGCATTTTGATGACGGCGTCAAGAGCAAAAGTGGTGACGGTCTAGTAGAAATGTGACGGCGTCAAAGCATGGCTATCAAGAGTAAAAGTGGTGACGGCCCAGAACAACATTACACATGACGGCGTCAGATTTGGATCTAGGCAGTCCGAGAATATTATGGGCGGCGGGTTGACGGCGTCAGAATTTTCTTCTTGACGCCGTCACCTTGGAAAATCTATATATACTTTTGTAATTTTCATTCATTAGAGGAGGACAATATTAGGGACGACTTGAATAAACCCTAGCTCGACTTTTACAGTATTTTCAAGGGTTTTCACCCCTTGAAACCTTTCATGTTCAATTAAGATAAGTATCATTTCAATTCATTCAATATGTCTATGTGTTGTTTGAATATATCTTACGCTTGTCTTGATTTTAACATGCTAGGCTAGATCTCTTGTGTGTTTGCTTAGATGTAGTGAAACCTAGATGTTGATTATAGGTTGATTGCTTGTTTATAGTTGTAATGGATGAATGATTTTGATGTTAGGCTTAAGAAAACTGGCAGACTTCCATAGTGTAACTTGCTTGAACGTCTTAAGAAACATGAACCAATGCGTACTAAGGTTTTTATGGTTGTATTTAATGCATGAGCGAATTCTAGTGATCCCATGTTAGGAGCTTCTTGCAGGCTCGACATAGGAGTGAAGTAGGAGCTTATAGAGTTGGGGAAGTACGTACGCCACCCCACGACTGGTATTAAGGAATATAACCCGTCATCCACGCAACTGTAACAAACTATCAACCTGTAAAAGATATCTAGGGAGTAATGAAATCTAATTAAACACAATTTTCCCATCTATTGTTCACATCACTAGTTTAATTAGCTTTATTTTCATTTTTGTTATTTTATTTTGATTGCATCTTATTATTGGGTTAGTTGATTAGCAACTAATTCCGCCAACTCCTCTAAAACCCGAGATTTTTACTTGCTTTTATAAAAATATAAAAATACAAAAAGAATCATCCCTCACCTTTAGACCCAGTTCTTAGGCTTTCTAACCCTAGCGACACTATTCGAGAGTTGAACGATCAATCCCCCGATACTTGTCACTATACTATACTACAACGATCAGGTACACTGCCTGATGGGGGTTGTAAGCTTCTCGAGATCCCTTGAGAGGTAAAACCTGGTGCAATTCCCACGCATCAATTTTATTTTTCAAAATTTGATTTTTGTGGTGTATGAACACCCGTTCATCTTCTAAATGTCTTATTTCTCCATTATCGAACCCAGAAAGTTTGATACGTCACACACACAAAGTTCATTTCCCAAACGTTACGGAAATGGAACAAAATAACCACAATCAACACCCTCCGGGTGGTGTTGTTCAAATTGCACCAGCTCCTGATCTCCGAACAATGGAGGAGCTGTGTCAACCGACAATGCACAGTAGAGGTGGTCCTATTGCCCCTCTCAATATCGAGGCTACGGATTTTGGACTGAAGCATCACATGATTCAACAAGTCCAGAATTCATGCCAATTTCACGGATTACTGGGTGACGATGCCAACAAGCATCTCGACAAATTTTTAACCGTCACCCAAAGTATGAAACAACACGGGGTCTCCGATGACGCCATTCGTCTTTCTCTCTTCCCCTATTCTTTGACGCATCATGCCACCGCCTGGTTTGATCGTCTTCCCAAGAACTCGATTCATACCTTCGAAGAAATGGTATCGAAGTTCTTAGCAAAATATTTTCCACCATCGATGGTGACGAAACTTCGAAACGATATTAGCAATTTCTGTCAGCTTCCCGACGAATCTTTATTCGAAGCTTGGGAACGCTATAAGCTTGCTATTAATCGATGTCCCAACCATAACATGCTTCTTGTTACGATTATTGATACATTTTACAATGGTTTAACTTTGCGACATCGGGACACGATCAATGCAGCTGCGGGTGGAACTTTTATGAAACGACGTCCTGAAGATTGTTACGAACTTATTGAGAATATGACTGCTCATTACAATTACTGGGATTCCTCTGCCGAGAGGAATGAGTCAAGAACGACAGTTGCTCACAATTCTTCTACGTCTAATTCTGAAATAGCCGACATTACTAAAAAACTCGATGATTTGTCAACTGCTGTTTTACGAATGCACCAAACATCTCAGAATTAAAATCAAGTTAAAAACCATCAAGTCAATATGGTCAACAATGTTTGTGAGACTTGTGGTGGTCCTCATTCGTATTTTGAGTGCCTAGCCTCCGGTGGCTTCACTCATGAAAATGTGTATGCTACTTCGGGAACTTACAAAATGGGCGGTAACGGATACCAACCACAGGGTGACCGAAATCTTCTTAGCTACCGTTCGAACAATTACGTTGGACCACCCGGTTTCAATCAACTGAATCAAGTCAATCAAGTCAATCATAACATGCAAAACCGAAACATTCAATTTAACCAGAATCAAAATGCTAATCAAAATCGGATGAACAATGGTTTTCAGAATCAAAATCATGGTTTTCAAAATCAAAATCGGGGAAATTATAATCAAGGCCCGAATCAAGGGAATTTTCAAGTAAATTATGGAAATTTTCAAAATGCTAATCATGGGAATTACAATCATGGAAATCAAAATTTTCAGAATCAAGGTTTCAATAACAACAATCGTGGTCAAAAATTTCAAAATCCAGTTGTGAATCAAAATCAGTCATCCTCGGATAAGTTACTTAAGCAGTTTATGAAAAGTCAAGAGGAAATGAATAAAATGTTAATCAATCAAATGGCTGAATTAAAGAAGTCTTTAAATGATCAACCCTCGGGCTCGAGTACTCTTCCAAGCAACACGATCGCTAACCCGAGGGGCGATGCTAAGGCGATCACGACTAGGAACGGTGTTACAATCGATGGACCAACGGCTCCGACTACCTCTTCTTCTTCATCTCCTAAGGTAGTCGCCCGTGAAACAGAGGTGACAACGGATACGGGAATTCCTAGTAATAATGAAAGGACCGAGAACATCCAGCCTACGGTGGTCCCAACGTCCAAAGGAAAAGATAAAGTTGTTAACGAAACTGAGAAAGAAATTCCCGTCAAAACAAACTTGCCTTAGCCGTCACGCTTAAACGAACAAAAGCACCGTGAGAGAGATAAAAACCAGATGGAAAAGTTTTATCAGATTTTTCAAGAATTACACTTTGACATAAATCTCGCGGATGCTATACTTTTAATGCCAAAATTTGCTTCAATGTTAAAAGGACTTTTGAATAATAAGGAAAAATTATTTGAAATATCACGAACCCAGATGAATGAGAATTGCTCGGCGGTTATCCTCAACAAGCTTCCCGAAAAGCTTGAAGACCCCGGTCGATTTCTCATTCCATGCAATTTCCCTGGGATGGTTCAATGCTTCGCTTTGGCCGATCTTGGTGCTAGCATTAACCTAATGCCGTTATCTATTTGGAAAAAATTGTCTTTACCCGATTTGACTCCGACTTGCATGACCCTCGAGCTAGCCGACCGAATTACTTCCCGCCCGATGGGAATAGCCGAGGATGTCTTCGTCAATGTGGGAAAATTTCATTTCTCTGCCGATTTTGTCATTGTCAATTTTGTTACCGATCCACGGGTACCTCTCATTCTCGGAAGAGGTTTCCTAAGGACTGGCCGTGCTTTAATTGACGTTTTTGATTAAGAAATTACACTACGCGTTGGTACCGAAGCCGTAACATTTAATTTGGATCAATCCGCGAGGTACTCCTCCGATTATGACAAATATTCCATTAACCGAATTGATTTTATTGACAAAGTTATGGAGGAGTATTCTCAAGAGTTACTTGGTTTTACCGAAAATGCTTCGAGTGGCAATTCCACTTATTCTTTTGAACCAATTATTTCTGATCCTTCCCCTTCCCTTACTCCGTTTGAGGCAAGTGATTTTATCTTGGAAGAGATCGAGGGTTTTTTTTCTAATGATTCGATTTCACCGGAAATTGATCATTCCGTTTGCGACCCGGAGTGAGATGTTCTTTTAATTGAGAAATTGTTAAATGAAGACCCAAACCCGTCCCTCCCTTCGATGGACCTTAAAATGGCCGATGTTAAAGAAGTTAAGCCGTCTATTGAGAATCCTTCGGAGCCCGAGCTCAAGGATTTGCCTCCTCATCTCGAATACGTATTTTTAGAAGGAACCGACAAACTTCCCGTCATAATTTCAAAAGAACTTAAAGATGAGGAGAAGAACCGACTCTTAGATGTGCTGAAGAAGCATAAACGTGCCATCGCTTGGAAAATTTCCGATATCAAGGGTATCGACCCTCGTTTTTGCACGCATAAGATTTTACTTGAAGACAATTACAAACCGTCCGTTCAGCAACAACGACGGGTTAACCCAAAAATTCATGAGGTTATCAAAAAGGAAGTTATCAAACTCCTCAATGCCAGAATGATTTATCCAATCTCGGATAGCTCATGGGTTAGCCCGGTCCACTGCGTACCAAAGAAAGGTGGAATGACCGTAGTGACAAATGAAGACAACGAATTGATTCCAACATGTCTTGTTACCGGATGGAGAGTGTGTATTGACTATCGTAAATTGAATGATGCGACTCGTAAGGACCATTTCCCACTTCCATTTATGGATCAAATGCTAGAACGACTAGCGGGAAATGAGTTCTATTGTTTTCTTGATGGATTTTCTGGGTATTTTCAAATACCGATTGACCCTCCGGACCAGGAAAAGACTACGTTTACTTGCCCTTATGGAATGTTTGCCTACCGACGTATGCCTTTCGGCTTATGCAATTCTCCAGGCACGTTCCAAAGGTGTATGATGTCTATATTCTCGGATATGATCGAGAAAACCATGGAAGTTTTCATGGATGATTTCTCGGTTTATGGAGATTCTTTCACTTCTTGCCTCTCCCATTTAGAGAAAATGCTAAAACAGTGTGAAGACACCAACTTGGTTCTAAATTGGGAGAAGTTCCATTTCATGGTTAAAGAGGGCATTGTCCTCGGCCATAAGATGTTTAAATCCGGGATTGAGGTCGATAGAACTAAAGTCGATGTGATTGCTAAGTTACCTCATCCCACAACCGTTAAAGGAATTAGAAATTTTCACGGTCATGCCGGATTTTACCGAAGTTTCATCCAAGACTTTTATAAGATAGCCCGGCCCCTGACCCACTTGCTTGAAAAAGATGCTCCGTTTATCTTCTCAAATGAATGCATCGAAGCATTTAACATCCTTAAAAAGAAGTTAACGGAGGCTCTGATCTTAGTTGCTCCTGATTGGGACTTGCCTTTTGAGCTAATGTGTGATGCTAGCGATTATGCCATTGGTGCAGTCCTGGGGCAATGCAAGTCAAAACATTTTCAGCCGATACACTATGCTAGTAAAACTATGATCGATGCTCAATACCGTTATATGACTACTGAGAAAGAAATGTTAGCCGTCATTTACGCTTTTGAAAAGTTTCGACCTTATTTGCTCTTGAAGAAAAGCATAGTGTATACGAACCATTCGGCTCTCAAATACTTAATGGCAAAGCAAGATGCTTAGCCTTGCTTGATGCGGTGGGTTCTACTCCTTCAAGAATTCAATGTTGAAATTCGAGACAAAAAGGGAGCTGAGAACCTTGCTGCTGATCACCTTTCGCGTTTAGAGAATCCCCATCAAAGTGTTTTCGAGAAAAAGGAAATTAACGAAACATTTCCTCTCGAGACACTTGGGAGTTTATCACATTGTGATCCTAGTACCCATGGTTCGCCAACTTTGCGAATTACCATGCGGGGAATTTCATTCGTAAAGGGATGTCGTTCCAACAAAAGAAGAAATTCTTCAAAGATGTTAAACATTATTTCTGGGAAGACCCCTACTTGTTTAAGATTTATGCGGATCAAGTGATCCGGCGGTGCGTTCACGGCAAAGAAGCTGCTGAAATTCTCATGGCATGCCACAATGGACCCACGGGGGGACATCAACGTGCCAACTTCACCGCTAAGAAAGTTTTTGATTCCGGCTTCTATTGGCCGACAATTTACCGGGATGCCCATGAGTTGGTTAAATCATGTGATTCTTGCCAGCGTCAAGAAAAAATTTCTCAGAGAGACGAGATGCCTCAAAATGCTATTCAAGTCTATGAAATTTTTTACGTCTGGGATATCGATTTCATGGGTCCATTCCCATCTTCTCGTGGTAACAAATATATACTCGTGGCCGTCGACTACTTGTCTAAATGGGTTGAAGCAAAAGCACTACCCACCAATGACGCCCGAGTTGTAGTGAAATTTCTCAAAAGTCTCTTTGCCCGATTTGGTGCACCTCGTGCTGTTATAAGTGATCGTGGGACCCATTTCTGTAACGACCAATTCGCTAAAGTTATGCTCAAATATGGTGTCACACATCGTCTTTCTACGGCATATCATCCACAGACTAGTGGTCAAGTTGAGGTCTTCAATCATGGCTTAAAACAAATTTTAGAAAGGACCGTAGGTGAACATCGTGCTTCATGGGCTGATAAGTTAGATGATGCATTATGGGCTTTCCGTACCGCTTACAAAACTCCCATTGGGTGCACTCCTTACAAGCTAGTTTATGGGAAGGCGTGCCATTTTCCTTTTGAACTTGAGCACAAGGCCTACTGGGCCTTGAAACATGCTAATTTTGACCTACAAACCGTGGGTGATCATCGTAAAGTTCAATTGAATGAATTAGTCGAGCTTCATGATCAAGCCTATGAGAATTCTTTGATCTACAAGGAGAAAACAAAAAGGATTCATGATGCTAAGATTAAAGATCGCATCTTCAATGTTGGTGATCGATTCCTTCTTTTCAATTCTCGATTAAAGATTTTCTCGGGCAAGTTAAAAACCCGTTGGTCTGGACCATTCACCATTACCCAAGTATTTCCTTATGGAACCGTTGAGCTAGCTCAATCTAATGGTCCCAACTTTAAGGTGAATGGTCATCGTCTTAAACATTACTTCGGAGGGGACATACCACCCATGGTTGTCCCGGATCTCCAAACTTTCCCTAAGGATAACTAAATTCGGGGATCGAGTCAAGCTCATGTGACTCGGTAATCAAAAACAAGCGCTTCGTGGGAGGCACCCCATGCTTATCCATTTTCAATTTTCTTTATTTTCTATTTCTTAAGTAACGTGATGTGAGGGGGCGATCCTTTCCAAACTCGTGTTTTCGTGGTTGTTTACGAATGTTCAGGAATTTCGCCGAAGATTGAGGACTCTCGTGCTCGTGGTTTGTCGTTCTCTCCACTCGTGTCTCGTTCTTCGTTGCTCTTTCGGAAATTCACCATATCCAAAATCTTATCGACTAAAGTTTATCTCTTGGCATACTTAATAAACGGACTTAGATATTACGTAGACTACCCGTACCCTTAAAACATTGAGGACAATGTTTCACTTTAGTGTGCGGGGGTGAATCTTTGATTCGATTTGACCTGTTACCTTCGTCTGAGCTGTTAACTTACGCAACTCCGTTTTCCACCAAAATTTTAAATTTTTGTCATCTCTTTATAAAAAAACAAAAAAAAAACAAAAAATAATAATAATAATAATAATAATAATAATAATAATAATAATAATAATAATAATAATAATAATAATAATAATAATAATAATAATAATAATAATAATAATAATAATAATGAATGATATATGGTATTATAATAAGATTTGACACCTTGTTTTGACTTTCCTACCGGCGAGAGTAGAAATAAATGTTCCGACTTGACCGGGCGTGTTGAGCCCTAGCTCGTCTCCCTTAACCAATATAATCAAAAGATTATGGCTAAGCATCCACGGATCTCATTACTTGGGATTTTAAATTTGCGGAAATCGAGGAATGATAGAGTTTATTTAGAAGTTTCGTGCTAAACGTAGAGTAGATGGATCTCTTTAGAGCCCACGAAAGGTACTTGTGGCCTCCTTGTTCCCACAAGATTGCACACTAATAAAAATAGATCTCTAGGATTAATTAAGTGTATGGGGGTTTGGGCAATACTTAGTTTTTTCTCGTTCCCAACAAAATCTCTGCATATGGGGGTTTGGTACACATAGGGGTACTGCCAGTGTTACGGTGAAATAGACTATTGCATCTTGCCGGTTCGCAGCCGATGTTGTGATCTTAGTAAAGGCCGTAGGACTCGGGGTTTGGCATATGATTATGAATATCAATAATAATAATCCAAAGCCAAATAAAAAGGCAGAGGAATCCAAAGTTATAAAAAGCAGCGGATATAAAACCAAGGTCATAATAAAGCTCTTACATCTTGGCGGCTCTTAAACCGTTGTTGTAAAAGAAATAAAGGACTAAGGACCAAATATTATTAAAATGCTTATAATTATGCAAAAATGCCAAGCTTCGACTTCGGGGGTTTTCCTAATAAAAAGCTTCCGTTTCGGGTCTCAAACAAGGGATGTCTCGGTCGTAAATAAAAAGGGGGCCCCGACAAATCGTGTTAAATCAGAGACCTTCATGTGGACCCGATTTTTGTATGCAGGGGTTTTCGAGGGAAAGTTTGGAAACTACTTAGCGTTCAAATTTTGTGCTCTTATCGGACTAACAAATATCAAAACGAGAAAATATGAAGCAATTCATTTCTCACAAATTAAAATCTTGAGATACAAAACTTAGGGCCTGGGAACAAGAGGTAATTACACAAGTAACTTTTGTGGGTAGTGTTAGCATCTAACTTGTGGATAAACAATGATCTCGATTTTACGCTTAGTTTGGGAGCTTGTGAAAAATCAAGGATGACGATTTTTATCCGTATAGTCTCTTCTCTGTGAGAAATGTCTCTACTCGTTGACCCTGAAAGTTATCAACAGATAAGAATTGATAATGAAAGTCAAAGCAAACCGTCACGTATATAAAAATGAAAAATACAAAAAAGAGTAGTAGTAGTGTTATTCATTAAAATCGGAAAAAGGAGCGTTTTTTAGTATAAATGATTTTGATATCTCTTTTGAACATCATTGCTACTTTACAACGTCAGTAAAGAGAGGTTTTGAAATTATTTATCTCTTAAGCGTGAGGTGATGACATTGCGTGAGGACACGACAATACCTTAGTCTGGGGGATTTTGATGTGTGCTTATTCATACATCCTTTTTAGCCTTAAATCAGACCAAATACACCGAATACTAACCAAATATGCCAAGAGAATGTGTGTTTTTGTATTTGTGTATGTGCAGGTACGGATATGTGAAAATGAACAAAAACAAAGCCAAAACCGACAAAAACGAGAACGAGATTGGAAAAAGGTCAAAAGCCAGAGCCGGGGAAGTGAAATGATAAAGAAAAGCTCAAAATATCATTAGAAGTCCTCAGAGATTCACAAAATTGCATAAATGGTCCCTGGTGAAAGTTTGGAAGAAATGTCACATTCAGTCCCTGCATTTTCTGGAAATTACAAAAATGGTCCTTTGAGCAATATTTGAAGTAAAGTCAAATGAAGTCCTCCATGATACAGAGACTTACAACAACAGCCCTTGGAAATTAAATTGGTGAATTTACGGATTTAGTCCCTATGTTTTGCATAATTACTACATTGGTCCTTATAAAAACCTTAATAACTAAACCGGATCCACAATCTAGCCTAACCCAAAATACCATCCCAAAGACCAAAACTCATAAGCCCACTACCCTTAACTTTAGTACCCGGTCCATTCCCAACACCCTATACCCGGTCAAAAAACAACCCGGTCAACGCAACTCTAATAAAAACACCCCCAAATATGTCACAACTCACCATTTCAGGTCATTTCAGGTCATTTCCCGAACTTTGGAAAAACACTATTCATCAAACACTATTCATCAAACACTATTCATCAGTTTACTATTCATCATTTTTGGTGTCAGTTTGACATTCAGAGAAGCATTCAGAAATTTTACTATTCACGGAACACTATTCATTGCGGGAAAAGATTTCATCATTCACTTGCATGACTCATTTCATCGTAAATTTAGTTTACGGGTATTCAAATTCGCGTAACCGGATGGGTTTAGGTGCGAATTCATTTCATTAGTGTTAAGTACACTGCATACGGACTGGAGATAGTCTGCATATCATCATGACAGCATTTTCATGTTATACCACTCTTAGGATTTTCAAATTACTATATTCAGTACATTTAACGTTTTTATGTATAAGTAATTATAGTAAACGTTAACATTCGGTTTATACACGATGAATATATCTAAATATTCCCACAATGGTCCCGACATATTTTTATATCTATTTTAACATCATAAAAGTTATAATATTCAGTTACCCAGTATTTTGGAAATTTATTTTATTTATAACGTACGCGTATGAATATAACGACGGTTTTCGTGAAAACTAAACAATAATCACCCGATCACTCAGTAAATGTACCCAACATATTTTTAACATATTTTCAACATTATTATGACTTTATTTCATCCCGGTAAACTTCGTGAACATTTATTTCTATTAAAACCGTTACCCGATTTTAACGAATAACACGTAATAACACTTAACGTTATACTAATTTCCTAAATAACTACCAAGTACCCCTACCCCCCCTTCTACCCTTTGAAAACCAGCCCATGAAACACCCTTTTAACCCTTGGCATTAACTTCCTAAGTTTTATACTAATAAACTTCTAAAACCTAACTTTACTAAAATCACAAAATCATAATTCACTTTTTAGTAAGATCAAAATTCCTCTCATCTCTTCCATTCCCTCTCCATAACCACGACCCATAATTGATCTCCATGATCAAGTGATCATTTTCCATAAAGTAAAACACTAAACTTGTTCATTTTACAAGCCTAATCAAGAATCAAGCAACAAAAACACAAGAACATCAAGCATAATCATCCTATAATCATCTCATTTTGTCAAGTAAGTTTTCATCTTTATTTTTTCATGGATCATCCTATTTTTACATGTATTTCATAAGTATCATGCTAAAAACCATGTACAAGTAGCTATACCACACTTTATTTTGGCTAAAAAGAAACATACAAACCCTAACTTTTTAGTTATGAATTCCCTTGCTCTAATAACTTGGTTAGGAGTCCATGACACCCTAAGAAGGTGTTTGGTAGGATTAGATTAGCTATGTGGTGATTACAAGAGGTTTGGTGATGGTAGAAATTAGTTTTAAACCTTGAAAACTTGATTTGGAACCTATTTTAGACATGCTGTCCCATTTTGTAAAAATATGGAAAATCAGTAAACACCAAGGAAACTTTGGCAAAATTTTTAGAAAATACTTTCAAAAACGAATCCGTAGGCGAAAGAACGGATTAAAAAGAGTTTATAACGAAGAAGTTATGATTTTTGCAAGATTGTTGACGAAAAGTATTTTCTGGAAATTAGTTGCTGTTGGACGTTTTTCGTCGGTCAAAAAGAGGCTTTAGACGTAACCCGGAGGAGCCGAACTTTCCAAAATATATTACTACATACTAAGACGTAACCGTGGATATAAAGAACAAGTAAAACGGACAAGTAACGACAAAGATATACATGTTTGAATATCGGCTAAAACCATTTTATATTTGACAGCTTTTATATAAATTTGGCGCAAAAACTACGAAGTACATTTATAAGCTAGACATAATATTAAGTACCAAGCTTTATAACTAATGTAGTATTAGTTATTACGAGTATATTTTCATCATTTCGAGGCGATATTACAAGGATTACAACCCGAGGATTTCAACACTAACATGGAAACATACGATATATATATATAAGTATATATATATTACAACTAGCTTATAATATTTTCTAATAGCAATATTTTTCCAAATTCTTGAAATATATACTTTTGATAACAACAAGTGTTTTTCAAAGAGTAGAGTGGTATAGAAACATGTGCATGGACATTCATAACATCATTTGCGGATCTAAAGGAGATCATTCATCATTCATATTAGGTTGCGGCTAGTGTGCGCGCCTTGTTTTTCAGTTCATTACATGTTCATGGTACCATCATATTGGGTTGCGACAGCAAATTGTTCATTGGTGTTCATTTCATTTCATCACAGTTTCATCAGTTAAGGTGAGTTTTCATGGCCCCGTTTTCAATTACTTATTTGATTTCAAATCCCACGGGGGAGAATACATTGCATCAATTACTTTCGTACATGCCCAAGTATTACAAATTCCTTACATTGCTTAAGTTGCCTTGCTACCACGACACGACAAGTCCCCTTTATTTCATGGACCGTTAATTACAGTACGAGCGAGAGTGAGTGAATAGATCTATTGAGGGTGACTCCTCCATTCGTGTTTGGGTTGCTCCAACGGAATTACGAATGCATTTCATTTCTAAATTACGAGTGTCTGGTAAACACTCACTTGGGGCAAGATTTAGTACGTCTAGCTTCGGGGCCATGAGCTTAAGAGACAATGTAGCATTTTTGACATTTTTGTCGGTTTACTTTATACTTGTGGCTTATGTACATACGATTTAACTTACAAACCTATGATTATTCACCAACATTCGTGTTGACCGTTTTCGCAATGTATTTTCAGGTAACTAAGAGCATAAACTTCATGGCATGCATGGAGTCATTTTAGTGAGGACCTAGGATGACGCGTCTCACTTTGACACTTTCATGCACTTATGTATAATTATCGTTTGACATGTCTAAACTTATTTCTGTAAACCTTTCATGACTTTTGGGACCTATGTAATATACTCTGAATGTTTTAATAAGTCAAACGATGTGTTTTCAAAACGACACTTTAGGTCGTTCAAAATTTCCTTGTTATGGTGCTATGACAGTTACACCCTCAGGCATTCCATTCCGCTGCAAGTCAGGTAAATTGGGGGTGTGACAGATTGGTACCAGAGCTAAGGTTATAGAGAACTAGGATGTATCTTGGACCCTAGACTATAACCACATCATCATAGCATCTCATCATTTCATCATAAGTGCATAATCATGATTCATGTTGTTTCATGCATACCATGTGCGAGTTATTTATACTCATATTCATATATATATATTATTTCATTGACCTGGTTCACAAGTGACATGTCTTCAGATACCTACCCTGTCATTCTTTTATCGGATTCCGACATTGAAGATGCCTTGCCATCTTCCACTACCATTATACCACCAGTTGCACTTATACCACCATTAGCACCATTGATTTGTCATAGGAACAGGGTTTTCCTATCATTCAGCCTATACATAGAATGCGGTTTGCTAGAGTATTCAGACTTAATCTTAATGGACTTATTAGGATGCTTATTGCAAGGGAGATAGTATTTTCTTCCCATCACTAGTAGAGCACTCACTACTTAGGTACTACCACTACCATCAACTACTTATTACACTATTAGTCGTCCTATATTGCGTACTTCAGTTTTACCTCCTAGATATTATGAGATAGCGCGAAAGAGGGTATTATTCCATTCACTATTATCACCATCATCACCTAACTCACCACTAGAATTTCATCGACAGCAATTTTATCCTCACCATAGTATAAGCTCGTTGGATTAAAAGATCAAGGTACAATGACTCAACAGAATTTATATCCTTTTCAGAGATTGATATAGCTTAGTAACATTGGAACAAGACCTCATATTCATGAAAGGACATCGAGAAGTTTCACCTGACCAAAAGACATTTAGCTTTCATTCATGGTAAATCAAACATCATACGATGGGGTACCTGCTTGATTCAGACCACCAGTACAACAATTCCCAGGCTTTATACATTTTAGTCATGCTTAGAAGGATTAAGCATTTGAACCTGCGAACTTTACCTAGAATAAATTCTCAAATACTTCAAATCATAGGCACCAATTTCTTCCCTATATCCTTTAACACATAGACTATCGTCTTCACTTGACTATAGATGTCTTAACGACACGTTCATCCTTCACGCTTTCAATATCACTATCATATTCTCGACCACTTCATAATCATAAACCACTACCCTGTTATGAACTAGGATATTTACATTCTTTAAATAAGTGGATTAGTAGACTATTACCATTCGACAAGATTCACCCATGTATCCAATACACCATTCAAGCTATTTTACTATCATATGGGGAAACTGTTTTACAGAAAAATTTCTGAAGTAAGCTATTTTATTACCATCCTATAAATTGATTTTCTGTCATTACACCAAGTATTTACTATTATTACGCGAAGCAATTTTCATGTTACTTGAAAGAAAAAAAATCAGGACACCATTTTTATAACAATGCGTTGAACACTATCAAAAACTTTTGATAAAAGTTATGATATTTTGACAAAAATCCAACATCGCATCATTAGTCCTCAATTATACATAGCCTGATCACCTATGTAAAATTCAGGAAGGATTATGCTATGAAGGAAATAATTACCTTTTCAAAGGATTGTTAATAACAATCTTCATTCGAAAGCTTTGTAAACAAAGGAACTCTTCCATAAACATCCCTTTTTGCCGAAATATCCCTGGATACTTACCCCACCTGCCACTCACTCAGACATTAAGTTGGACTTTCCATTGACTTCCCTAGGAGAGACTTTCCAAATCAATTGCATGTAGGATTCCTCTATACAATAAAAGCAACGAAAGGACTACAGAACTACTAACCAGGACTAGAAGTATATCGTGAGAGAATTCGTAACTCAACAACAAATTCTAAGATACTGCGAGACCATCCGAATCATCATCTCTGACTTAGTTATCAAAGTCTATCATTTAAAGGTGCTAGCTAGGCTGAGCTACAGGATTGAACTCAATATTAATGTCCACAGAACAATACTATAGAAATGAACCAAGCTTCTAATTGAGACTGTAGAGCATTTCATTTAAACATGGCCTCATCCATACCTAAACTTTCCTGCAGTAAGTTTTCACAAAGGACAATTGTTTGAAACAAGGAATCAAATTGTTACCTATATTCTATCGCTTTCAGATAACGCCAAGTTCGAAGGACCGAACGTTGTGGAATTAGTCACAAAGGTTTATTGTACCCATTTCAGTTATTTTCCTGTTAAGGAAACCGATTCACCTTGGACTTCATGTAATCATTTCAGAATTTCCTTCAGAAACCCATTTAGATGGAAACATCACCGATCATACTCAGGCCGATGGTCAAAGCCACAGAACAATTCACACATAGGAAAGTATGCTCAGAGCATGAGTGATTGACCCTAGAAATGGTTAGACAAATCATTTAACATAAATCAAATTCATCTACAACAATGGTTATTACACCAACAACGGGAAACTGGCAGAAGTTAGGTTGGTACATAACACACATCATTTGTATTGGATATCCTGAATAACAAACCATCCAGATTCAAGTGGGAGAACAAACTAAGTTAAATGCATTGCCTTGGATTGGCATGATACAAATTGGATAACAAGAAAGGTTGAACCTTTAGCATATTGGACTATTTAAGATTCATTTTAGAATCGACCAACTAGCATACAAACTTGAGTTCTGGCAGAATTCAGCAGTATATATTACCAGTACCACATTTAAAACATTAAGAAGCGCAGACCATCGATTGATGGGCCAAACTCAGAAAAAGCTCAACTCACTAGTTCAGTAGGCATTTATGAGATAACCAGAAATTTTCTACAAGTCAAGAATCAGTTACAAGTTCAATAAGTTGTAAACCATTAAAACTTCAAGTTGGTAAGCAGAGTTATGCAGAAAGTTCTGCCTAGGAAAGGCATGTTATCATTCAGAAAACTTGGAAAGTTACGCCAATATACACTGGACCATTTATATTTTGACAGAGAAGGCATAGTGGCCGTTAGATTTGAACATTGCCAGAGAACAACAGGATTACACGAACATATTTCACATTTTCAGATCCCCAGAAATGACTTTCAGATGAGTCACTCATGATTTTATTGGAAGGGATCCAACCAAAATGACAATCTCAGACCTCGTAAGAGAACCAACAGAAACCATGGACCGTGTGGTCAAACAGTTGAATCAGAGTCAAATTCCTATCGTTAGAGTTCGCTGGAATTCTCGAATATCATCACCTTTTCACCAATACATTCTCAGAGACCAACATAAACTGAACTTCGGGACGAAGTTCCTTTTAGAGGGGAAGACTGTTACAACTCACCATTTCAGGTCATTTCAGGTCATTTCCCGAACTTTGGAAAAACACTATTCATCAAACACTATTCATCAAACACTATTCATCAGTTTACTATTCATCATTTTTTGTGTCAGTTTGACATTCAGAGAAGCATTCAGAAATTTTACTATTCACGGAACACTATTCATTGCGGGAAAAGATTTCATCATTCACTTGCATGACTCATTTCATCGTAAATTTAGTTTACGGGTATTCAAATTCGCGTAACCGGATGGGTTTAGGTGCGAATTCATTTCATTAGTGTTAAGTACACTGCATACGGACTGGAGATAGTCTGCATATCATCATGACAGCATTTTCATGTTATACCACTCTTAGGATTTTCAAATTACTATATTCAGTACATTTAACGTTTTTACGTATAAGTAATTATAGTAAACGTTAACATTCGGTTTATACACGACGAATATATCTAAATATTCCCACAATGGTCCCGACATATTTTTATATCTATTTTAACATCATAAAAGTTATAATATTCAGTTACCCAGTATTTTGGAAATTTATTTTATTTATAACGTACGCGTATGAATATAACGACGGTTTTCGTGAAAACTAAACAATAATCACCCGATCACTCAGTAAATGTACCCAACATATTTTTAACATATTTTCAACATTATTATGACTTTATTTCATCCCGGTAAACTTCGTGAACATTTATTTCTATTAAAACCGTTACCCCGATTTTAACGAATAACACGTAATAACACTTAACGTTATACTAATTTCCTAAATAACTACCAAGTACCCCTACCCCCCCCTTCTACCCTTTGAAAACCAGCCCATGAAACACCCTTTTAACCCTTGGCATTAACTTCCTAAGTTTTATACTAATAAACTTCTAAAACCTAACTTTACTAAAATCACAAAATCATAATTCACTTTTTAGTAAGATCAAAATTCCTCTCATCTCTTCCATTCCCTCTCCATAACCACGACCCATAATTGATCTCCATGATCAAGTGATCATTTTCCATAAAGTAAAACACTAAACTTGTTCATTTTACAAGCCTAATCAAGAATCAAGCAACAAAAACACAAGAACATCAAGCATAATCATCCTATAATCATCTCATTTTGTCAAGTAAGTTTTCATCTTTATTTTTTCATGGATCATCCTATTTTTACATGTATTTCATAAGTATCATGCTAAAAACCATGTACAAGTAGCTATACCACACTTTATTTTGGCTAAAAAGAAACATACAAACCCTAACTTTTTAGTTATGAATTCCCTTGCTCTAATAACTTGGTTAGGAGTCCATGACACCCTAAGAAGGTGTTTGGTAGGATTAGATTAGCTATGTGGTGATTACAAGAGGTTTGGTGATGGTAGAAATTAGTTTTAAACCTTGAAAACTTGATTTGGAACCTATTTTAGACATGCTGTCCCATTTTGTAAAAATATGGAAAATCAGTAAACACCAAGGAAACTTTGGCAAAATTTTTAGAAAATACTTTCAAAAACGAATCCGTAGGCGAAAGAACGGATTAAAAAGAGTTTATAACGAAGAAGTTATGATTTTTGCAAGATTGTTGACGAAAAGTATTTTCTGGAAATTAGTTGCTGTTGGACGTTTTTTGTCGGTCAAAAAGAGGCTTTAGACGTAACCCGGAGGAGCCGAACTTTCCAAAATATATTACTACATACTAAGACGTAACCGTGGATATAAAGAACAAGTAAAACAGACAAGTAACGACAAAGATATACATGTTTGAATATCGGCTAAAACCATTTTATATTTGACAGCTTTTATATAAATTTGGCGCAAAAACTACGAAGTACATTTATAAGCTAGACATAATATTAAGTACCAAGCTTTATAACTAATGTAGTATTAGTTATTACGAGTATATTTTCATCATTTCGAGGCGATATTACAAGGATTACAACCCGAGGATTTCAACACTAACATGGAAACATACGATATATATATATATAAGTATATATATATTACAACTAGCTTATAATATTTTCTAATAGCAATATTTTTCCAAATTCTTGAAATATATACTTTTGATAACAACAAGTGTTTTTCAAAGAGTAGAGTGGTATAGAAACATGTGCATGGACATTCATAACATCATTTGCGGATCTAAAGGAGATCATTCATCATTCATATTAGGTTGCGGCTAGTGTGCGCGCCTTGTTTTTCAGTTCATTACATGTTCATGGTACCATCATATTGGGTTGCGACAGCAAATTGTTCATTGGTGTTCATTTCATTTCATCACAGTTTCATCAGTTAAGGTGAGTTTTCATGGCCCCGTTTTCAATTACTTATTTGATTTCAAATCCCACGGGGGAGAATACATTGCATCAATTACTTTCGTACATGCCCAAGTATTACAAATTCCTTACATTGCTTAAGTTGCCTTGCTACCACGACACGACAAGTCCCCTTTATTTCATGGACCGTTAATTACAGTACGAGCGAGAGTGAGTGAATAGATCTATTGAGGGTGACTCCTCCATTCGTGTTTGGGTTGCTCCAACGGAATTACGAATGCATTTCATTTCTAAATTACGAGTGTCTGGTAAACACTCACTTGGGGCAAGATTTAGTACGTCTAGCTTCGGGGCCATGAGCTTAAGAGACAATGTAGCATTTTTGACATTTTTGTCGGTTTACTTTATACTTGTGGCTTATGTACATACGATTTAACTTACAAACCTATGATTATTCACCAACATTCGTGTTGACCGTTTTCGCAATGTATTTTCAGGTAACTAAGAGCATAAACTTCATGGCATGCATGGAGTCATTTTAGTGAGGACCTAGGATGACGCGTCTCACTTTGACACTTTCATGCACTTATGTATAATTATCGTTTGACATGTCTAAACTTATTTCTGTAAACCTTTCATGACTTTTGGGACCTATGTAATATACTCTGAATGTTTTAATAAGTCAAACGATGTGTTTTCAAAACGACACTTTAGGTCGTTCAAAATTTCCTTGTTATGGTGCTATGACAGTTACACCCTCAGGCATTCCATTCCGCTGCAAGTCAGGTAAATTGGGGGTGTGACAAAATACAACTCCCGCCCCCCCCCCCCCCCAAATTATAACTTACCCAAAAAAATTTACTATTCATATAAGAACCCTAAATCACCACGCATCAAATTACCCCATATGGGTAATAATTACTTAATGATTGGAGGTTCTAGAAGTTCTGACGTATGACAGAGGGTGTCAGGGGCATACGTGGACCAATAGAAATGCACACGGAGGATCAATCCAATCAAGGCACATGATCCAAGGGACCAAAATCATGCTTACATTTGAAGCAGGGATATACGGCCGTGATTTAAGGAAAGAAACACAAGTCTAGAATCATCTCAAACCCTAGCAGGCATCTATATATACCCCCTCAGTCTCAGATATGTAGTGTGTAGTTTTTAAGAGTTTTAGTTTTCTATTTTGAAGTTTTATTATAATTTTCCATTTCAAAAGTATTGTACTCAATTTTCTGTTTAATAATATAATTCAAGTTTTAGTCTATGCTATTTGTCTTTATTTTAATTTTAGCTTATTCTCTTATTTACTTCTTATTAGTCTAAATCAGTAGTAGTAATCTGTTTTAAATTCAGTTTTAAGTTCCTGTTTTTGTTTTTCATTCATATTAAAAAACCAAAAAGAATAAAAAAAATAATAAAAATCAGAAAAATATAAATATATATATATATATATATATATATATATATATATATATATATATATATATATATATATATATATATATATATATATTGTTTGAATTTTATAGCAAAGCTTCAAATAGTGTAGTTATTGATTTATAATAACTCGTATCAGCTAATTAATAGCTTTTTTGTAAGCTTATTCTGTCATTTATTTCCAAATATACAAAAGTTCAAAGTGGTCAACTGATTTGCTTATTTGATATAAGCTGAGCTTTTTCGAGTAAGAGGCAGCCATAAGGAGCTTTGGCCTGTCTAAAAGACAGGCAAGGATAGTGAAACCCCCTCTGTTTTGCTGAGGGTGTATTGGTTTGTAAGTTTTTCTTATTTAAATTCATCTCTGCATAAGTAGCTTATTAGTGATTTAACTCATTTACTACTGCTTATTCTTGTTTATTTTCATAATATATTATTTTGTTATTGCTTATTTTGAATTACTATTAGTTTTTTTTATTGATTTGGATTGTGCGCTGTTTCATTGTTCTGTCTCTTATTAGATCTGTGTCGATTTGGTTTCTGAGTTGCTTGCATCTGAGATCTGTGTCTCTTAGTTTTGTGATAATTTGTGTTATTAGATCTGTTTTTGCAACTAGGTTGAGATTTGGATTAACTCAGACTAATTCGGGTGGTATTTGAGTGGAATAGCTTGTGACAGTCATATAAAGAGTGTTTGGCATAGTAAGAATTGTTGGTATAATCATTGTTACTGAGGTTGTGGTTGTATTAGTTGAGTAATTTAGGTTGCATAAGGTTTAGTTAATCATTCAAACAAGTAGTCAAGTCTTATAAGTCAACTTAGCTTTTTAATTGTGCATCGGTTAGTATATTCATAGCTTAATCATAATATTTAGTTGCATAATTATTAGTTATACCTTATTTCAGTTAAAAAGAAGCTTAACAAAACATTTTCAGTCAAATTTGCATAATCAAAATCCATTTGAGTCAACCTTTCTGTCAAATCCAAAAAGTCAAAAGAATTGCTCATCAGTTTTTTGGTCACTAATTAGATATCAATCCTAAGGTTCATTTGTTATTGGAATTGCTTCTAGCTTGTTGTTTTGAAGAATTTGGTAGTAAAAGAAACAACATCAAAAAGAAATTTGAAAATTGGAACCTGTTTGCTTATTAGAAAAGCCAAGGGAAGTTGACTGTCTGACCTTATTGGTCCCCTGTACCACAGGTTTTGACACACCTTCTAGTATGTTTTTCAGTAGCTTGTTGGATTAGAATTTTAAAGTGATTGGTGGATTTGAGATCTCAGGAGTTCGGTTAAGGTTTTGCCCCAAGAAGCTTTTAATGTTCAACTTATTTGGTCAGCTTAGTAGGCCTGCTTAGTGAGTGGTTTTGCATAGGAACTGTTTTAGTTTTTAGGGCTGCTATTGGGTATTATTGCTTGTATTCTGGGATTATTGGTTCACTTGAGTTCATTAACACCTATAATTGTAGTTTCCATTGAGATTTTACCTCTTGCTTATTCTGTGTGCTATTGCTTATTTGATTTTTGCTTATTGGAACCTGATTTACCCAAATCTTTGTTTCTGTATGTGCATTGAGTTAAGTTTTGATCATTTAAGCTTATTTTAGTCCAAAAATACATTTGACAAAGTTTGGGTCAACCCTGGTCAACACTGCTTATTAATAAGCACTTTTCCATAAGCAGTTTTAAGCTAAACAGTACCTACAGTGCTTATTTTTCACTTTTTATATTTTTTCTAGCTTTAGAATATTATGTTAGAGTTTCCCTGAATTTTTCATATTTTTCCAAGTTGATTGGCTATTTTTCTTATTTTATTTTCATTTTTATTCACTTTTTAATACTTTTTAATTACTAAAAAATCCAAAACATCAGAAAAAGCTTAGAAAAATCCAAAAATATTTTATAAATTTATTTTCAGTTATTTTAGAATTTTAGAAATTTATTTTGCATTTTTCCATTTATTTTGAATTTAATTTGAATTTTTAATTGGATTTAATAGTTTTTAATTCTCAAAAATTACATAAAAAGCCAAAAAAAAATAGTTTTTAGTTTTAAAATTACTTTTTAGTTATTTTATAATTTTTAAAATTTATTTTTCATTTTTCTCACCTTATTTTCTTTTTCTTTTAATTTTTAATTAGATTAATTAGTTTTTAATTCATAAAAAATAAATCAAAAGTCAAAAAAAATATTTTTCTTTTTCTTAAAATTTTCTTTTATCATTTTTAACTTTTCAAAATTATTTTCAAGTCCGTAGGAGTAGTGTAGCTTGAAATTCACGTTTTATTTCGCGCGTTGACGTTTATTTTACGTTTTAGCTTACGTTTTCGATTTTACGTTACGTTTTTTAGTTTCCTTATTTGAATTACGTGCTTAAGTGATTATTTGTGCTTCAATTACTTGTTCATTAGTGTAATCTCATCAATATCACTTTTTACCACTTTCACGACACGTTTCACGAATCGGGAATTGAGAATTCCATTCACCCTTCACACGGACTACGACCTCGGGTTATCCGTATTTCTTTGCGGATTTCTTGAGTAATACTATACTTATTTTATAATATAACTTGATTTTCACGAATTTGTGCGCCATTCGGCCTTTATCCGAAATTGTAGATGTGGCAACCTTTTTGGGTATGAACCTATTCGGGCGTCGTGCGCAGTTCGGTCTTTATCCGAAATTGTAGATGTGGCAACCCTTTTTGGGTATGAACCAATTCGGGCATCGTTCGCCGTTCGGCATTTATCCGACATTGTACATGTGGCAACCCTTTTTGGGTATGAATCATCTTTGAACATTGACCACTGATCTCCGGAGGTCACGAACCACCCGGAGGGATCATTTTGTTGTTATGTTCAGAAAACACTTATGTAGTGAAAATTGCTTTCCATTATTCATAGGGTAGCGGTATTGATTACTCATAAAAATAGAGAAATGGCTCTCATGCCTTACATTTGTTTCTTCAGCCAACATGGAATACATTATACATTTTCTAAGGTTAATGGCGTGCCATGTTCGTGGTACTTCCTCTTCATCCATGGTGTGAAGCTTGTAGGAACCATTCTGATATGCTTCTATGATTCGGTATGGCCCTTTTGGCCCTAATTTTCCTTGATCCTCCACACGGCTTGCTTCATTCTTTCAGTGCACGAAGTAACCTACCTTAAACAATTCGGGACGAACACTTCAGTTATAGTACTGTTCCACTTTCTTATTGTACTTTGCCTCTCTTATTGCAGCCATCTCCCGTCGTTCCTGCAATAAATCCAATTTCAGATTGATCTCTTCATCATTATTCCAGACGTTCGTCATCATCGTGCGGAAGGTAGGCATGCCTATTTCGGCTGAAATGACTGCTTCACTTCCGTATGTCAGGCTGAAGGGAGTTTCTCCGTTGCTGGTTTTGAGGGTGGTAGGAAATGCCTATAAGACATTTGGCAGCTCATCTACCCATCCGGCTCTTTCTGTACCAAGTCTTGACTTGAAGCCTTTCATTAAACTTTTTTTTGGCTCTTTCCACCAGCCCATTGGCTTAGGGGTGAGCTACTTACGTGTGGATCAGAGTGATGTTCAGTCTTTAGCACCAACTTTTGAGCAGGTCCCCGATGAAATTGCTCCCGTTACCAGTCACGATTACTCTAGGCAATCTGAACCTGCAAACGATGTTTTTTCATATGAATTTCTTTACATCCTTTCCGGTTGTCCGAGCTGGTGGCTTGGCCTCCATCCACTTTGTGAAGTAGCCATTTGCCACAATGACGAACTTGACTTTGCTTGGGGCTTCCGGTAAGGGCCCTAACATATCCATGGCCCATGGGTAGAACGGCCATGGTGCCATTGCCGAGGTCAACATAGTTTTTGGAAGTTTCGGCACCAGTGCGTGTATTTGACAAGAGTCGCACTTCTGAATAGCCTCTCTATTGTCTCGGTGCATGGTTGGCCAGTAATAGCCCTGCCTCAGGAGTTTTGCTGCTACATATCATTGTGCGGAGTGCATTCTACAAGCTCCTTCATGTACCTCCCTTATAATGTAATTAGCCTGCAATGGTCTGACACACCTTAACATTGGGCCTAAGTAGGATTTCTTGAATAGTACATCATTTATCATGGTGTAGTAGCTTATTTTCATCCGGAGGGCTCGAGCTTCATTTTGGTCCTCCGGCCAGATCCCTTCTTTTAGACACCGGATGATTGGAGATGTCCAGTTCTCCTCTTCTTCCTTTACAATTGCATTGACGACTTCCTCTTTAGTTGATGGTTTTTCCAATACTTCTACCAGAATTTCTTTCATCAAGTGGTCGAATGCAATGGATGCTACCTTGCTTAGCACGTCGGCCTTTCGGTTTTGTGCTCTTGGTATGTTTTGTATCTTGAATCTTTCAAAGCAAGCAATCTATTCCTTGGCTTTGGCTAAATATTTTGTCATGCTTTCTTTGTATGCCACGAAATCTCCGTTAATTTGACTTGATACCAAGTTTGAGTCCACCTTTACATCTAGCGCCTGCACTTTCATTTTTCTAGCAATTCTTAGTCCTGCTAGCAGTGCTTCATATTCTGCTCTGTTGTTGGTTACATCGAAGTTTAACCGGAGGGCATAGGTGTATTCGGTTTTATCTGGGCTGATCAACACTAAACCTGCTTCGGCACCTGATTTGCTAGAAGCCCCATCGACGTATAGTGTCTATTCCTCTGGTTGAGAGATATCACATATCTCCATACCTTCCCCTTTCTGATTCTGATCGGCTAAGCCAACCGAGATTTCATTTATGAAATCCGCTAGGACTTGTCTTTTGACTGTGTTCCATGGTATATAGGTCATGTTGTAAGCTCCTAGCTCCACGGTGTACTTTACTAGTCGTCTGGATGCTTCTGCTTTGTTCAGTATCTGCTTGATGGGTTGGTCGGTTATGACTTTTATGGGGTGGGCTTCAAAGTACCGTCTTAATCTTCTTGATAGGTGTAGCAGCGCCAGAGCTAATTTTTCCACCAGAGCGTATCTTCTTTCGGCCTCATGTAGCGTTCGTTTAACATAATGTACTGGGACCTGGTGGCCTTCCCTTTCTACCAGTATCATACCATTTATCGCTTCTTTTTTTGCGGCCAGGTATACACATAGGTCTTCCTTCGGCTTTGGTGTTGTTAAATATAGGAGTTCTAGGGTAATCTTCTTCGTTTCTTGGAAAGCTACTTGGCCAAATCCGCCCACCGGTATTCCTCTTTGTTCTCTTTTGTGATGTTTTTCAAGTCTCAAGGAATGGTAGTGACCTTTCGGCTGACTTAGACAAGAAACGGTTTAAGGCTGCCAACTTACAACTTAGGCTTTGCATTTCTTTAAGTGTTTTCAGTGACTGCATGTCTGCATTTGCCCTTGTTTTCTTCAGATTTGCTCTTATTCCTTCGGATTACTATGTACTCGAGGAACCTTCCTTCTTCTACGCCAAAAGAACAATTTTTGGGGTTAAACTTCATATTGATCCTTCGGAGGTTATCGAATGTTTCTGCTATGTCGGCCAACAAATCTTTTTCTGTCTTGCTTTTGATTACCATATCGTCGACATAGGCTTCCAAGTTCCGCCCGATTTGGGACTGAAAGGCAAAATCCACCAGCCGTTGGTACGTTGCTCTAGCATTTTTCAATCCGAATGGCATTTTAGTGTAAAAGTAAGTTCTGTGTTCGGTGTAGAAATCTGTTTTTTCTTCATCTTCTTTAACCATTTGAACTTGGTGATACCCCTTGTATGCGTCCAGGAAGCATTTATATTGAAATCCCATGACTGACTCTATCTTCCAATCGATCTTAGGTAACAGGTAATAGTCCTTCTTGTAAGACAAGTTGAGATTCTTGAAGTCAATGCACATTCTCCAACTGTCGTCCGGCTTTTTGACCAGCACCGAGTTAGAGATCCAAGTCAGATACCGTACAGGTCTAATTATTCCGGCCTTTAGCCATTCTCCAACTTCCTTGTCAATGGCTTGGTTTTTCTCCTCTCAGAAGGATCTTTTATTTTGAGCAACAGGACTGTCTTGAACATTCACAATTAGCTTGTGTTCGGTAATTCGCCGTGGTACACCGGTCATACCGATGGTTCCCATGCGAACACGTCTTGGCTATTGATGTAGGTTTTACCGACCAGGTTTTAATATTTATCATACTCGTTTTACCTAAGGTCTACCTATATGCACTAACGAACAGAGAATCCGGTCGTGTGTAGGATAATAATGGTAACTCTGAGGTCGTCCCAAGAGCTATGTGGTGTGGACTATGTCTAAGTCTAATGTCACTAATTAAAAGTAATAAGAAGGAAATGATTGATTGAAAGTAGGAAATCAAACAAAAAAACAAAAGCAATTAAAGTGAGGTTGTGAGTAGTGGGAGAAAAGTGTGCTAGCCTAGTTATTCCTCCTACATCGTTTATGGTCATGTTCCCTATTAAACTAATCTTATGCTTTAGGTGAAGCGGACATATATCATTAGGTGCATATGGTCAAGATCCCAAGCCTATCTCCCCCGAATCTTGTCAGGAACCACAGGTACTACCCCATGCTAGTAAGCCGACGTATGCTAGACGGGTTTGAGTCATTAAGTGCCACTACATGCTAGACTTATCTTTAATGGCCCATTGTCACGATCATAGGCCATTTCTCTAACTTCTTAAATTCAACAAATATGAAAGGTGATCCTATGGTCAATTCGCACATGAGGCAATATGGTCAGTTGTCATCCCTCCCATTTCCTCGCAATCCATTTGGCTAGTGTCCTATGGTCAATTCTTCTAGCCTACTAACTCAATTTTGGTCTTAATTCAAATAAAGCTAGCGTAATGGCTACAACCACAAATCATAACTACCGAAATAAGAGGTTCTCAAAATAAACTAATCATGCACACACGTAAAAGCATATAAGAAAAGTACGGAAACATGGTTAAAACAATATAGGAATCATAACTAAGCTAGCACCAAAGGTGCTTAGCCAATCATGTTAAATTCACACTCGAAATTATGTTTACAAGATCCATATATTCGAAATGTAAATGAAACAATGAAATGCTAAAACTTATGGTGAATGAAGTGTGATTTCTCCCTTGGAAAGCCTTCGTATGCTGCTGTAGAAGGGCCTCCTAAAAGCTATTAACGATCCCTGAATTTGTGTGTGAGAAAGTTGTTCTTCAAATGCAGAAATTAGGGTTGTATTTATAGGCCTGTCGAGAGTTACGGCGTAACTACCAAATGTGTTACGCCGTAACTTGTGAAATCTTATCCAGATCTAGAGTTTACGGCGTAACTATGAAATGTTATGCCGTACTAATGATATCAGGGTTTCTTCTCCATCGTAATCTCCAAAAGTGTTACGCCGTAGAATATTTATCGGATTTGGGATAACTCTTGTAGTATTCATTACGCCGTAGCCCAAAAGGTGTGTTACGCCGTAAGTTGATTCTTGAGCTTAGACTACTTTCGTACTTGTTGCTACGCCGTATTCCATATTTGTGTTACAGCGTAGTCTTCAGATCTAAGGATTCTTCAAGACTTGTGATTGTTACGGCGTAAACCAGGGGATTAGTTATGCCGTAACTCTTGGTCCGTGTTGACTTTGGTCTTATTAGTAGAAATCCTAGCTACGGCGTAGTTGAGAGAATGAGTTATGCCGTAGCTTCTTCGAGCATACTTGAATTTGTCTATCTTTGCACGTTCTTTCCAATTTCCTCGTCTCTTTAGCTCTTATGCTCACTTGTGACCTGAATACAAAATATAAAGGAATAAAATCATATATCCACATAATTATTAATATAAATGAACATAATAGGGGAAATTGACACTTAAATATCAGGATTATTTGATGTTATCAAATATTCCCCCACTTGAACTCTACTTACCCTCAAGTAGACCTTATTAGACGTATTCTCAAAAAGATATCCCCCAATATTACTTGGGAAATATGGATTTAAAAATATCCTATGTTAGAATTTCCCAAAGCCGAACACCTCACGAAAAGGGGAACAAACACTAACTCTCTCGATATTCTAAGTGTCAATTTTCGGGGTGATCACTCATTGCACAGTCATAGAATGTATTCTATCATAGGCTTGGTAGTTACACAAAGCTCCCCCACTAGAGCTAAGGTCGGAACAACCCTCGAAGGCAGCATTGGGTGAACATATATAAGGTTAAGGGTGTGGTGTCGTTACTAACATGCTACGGCAAAAGCGACAAAGGAAATGATACATGACCGAAACGCCGAGCAAGACACCAAGACCTGCTCGATTCTCTCACCTAAGCATGATTCACGACTAAGGGTAGGAATAGACATGGGATTTCACATAATTGGTGTAAAATAAAAAATAACAAGCAAATAGTATAAGCCTACAACTAAGTCATCACCATTTACCGTTCGCCCAAGGTCTAAGCTTCGAAATGCAGAAATTGGATCATATCAAGTAAATGTGCCATTAGATGACGTCATTATGGGCACAAAACTTGGTCTTCGTGTTGGTGTAGAATTATTCATCAACTCTTGTCTTCTAATTTGACTGAAGTGGCCTCTTCGATACTAAATCTTGATAAGCTCTTCATCAAGGTGCTATATATTGGTGCACCTGTTTATTTCAAGTATCTACATACAGAATTTCACTTTTTTTTAATCAATATACATCCCCCCACTTGAGATGAACAATATATGAGAATTTGGGGGGTCTTCAAATGATCTTCAATGATATGTCTTTGTAGGTGTGATTCCTGAATTCATCCACTTAGACCTCGAACTAGGGCAAACAACAACTTACCAATCATAAACTAGACTACATGGTAGGCAAAAGTGTAATGGTGTGTTGAAACAATATATATTGGGGTAAGAAACGAAAAGAATGGCTCAAAAGGGTGTACTAGGGGTATCTTGCACTAAAGATGAGTGCATGATGAGTGTCTAAATACTCATCATTTTATACCAATCTGAACTGCCAAAACATCCAAAAACACTCAAATAATACTTAAAATATCTTGGAAGTGTGTTTTATATGTTTCAAATGTAAAATAATCAAAAACAGATGAAAAACGTATAAAGTTTGCATAATTGGCAGTTTCAGTCCCTCAAGTTTCAAAAGTTGTCAAACTAGTCCCTGGTTATTCTAAAAACATGAAAAAGTCACCAAAGGTCCTTTTTGAATCACAAATTACATATTTAGTCCTTTGGTGCAAAGTTTCACAAAATTACATGTTTAGTCCCTCAACTTTGCAAAATTGACATAAATGGTCCCTGGGATGTAAAAACTTTGAGAAAATCAACTTTTGTCCTTGTGCTACTAATATTTTGCAGGAATGGTCCTTTGGTGGCAAATTTGGTGAAATGACATATTTGGTCCCTGAAGTTTAGTGAATTGGCAACTTTGGTCCTCGGGGTTTCAAAATTTGGAAAATTACATTTATGGTCCTTGGTTTATCATATGTTGCAAGAATGGTCCTCATAAATACTATGGAAACATTACACAACAGGTCCCTTCACTTTCACGAAATTACAATTTTGGTCCTTGTGATTTATTACTAAAAAACCAAACGGATCCTTATTATAAAAACCCACAAGCCAAATCCAATCCACAATCCAAATACCACCCAAGCCCTTTACACCCCTAGCCCAACAAAAGCCCAAACCTTATAATAAAAACGGGGTCAAACTACCCTGGTCAAACCCACCCTTTGTTTTACTTCCTTCCCACCAAAACCATACCACCACCACTGCTACTAAAACCGCCCCTCCAATACCACCACCACCTGTCCACCACCTCATCACCAGCTGTCTACCAACTCCCCTCCTTCTGTCCGAAGACTTTTGGCGCCAAAAAGCAAGTTTAAATGGCTTGGATGATTTCAACCAAATCAAAGGTCAAGATGTGATGGGAATTATTCAGAAACAAGTGGGGAACCCTAATTTTCATCTATAAAGCAAAAGGGAAGCAGGGAAAAAGAGTATTAGTTGTAGAAGTAGTGTAGATAATCGTTTTAGTGTAATTTTAAAATCTAATGTAATTGTAAGCTTTCGAGTGATGTAATCAGTATTTTTATTGTATCCTTAAACTTTTTCATCCATCAATTTCAAGTTTTAGTTCTTATCTCAGATTATGCAACTCACTTTTGTTTCAAGAATTATCAAAAAGCTTAGTTGTTGTTTGTAGTCATGTTTATGGACTGATTAAGTCATATAAGTTCCTATAAAGCTTATTCAAGCTTATAGAATCCCTTAAAACTCAGTTAATAATAAGAAATCAAAAATATAAAAAATAATAAGAAAAAAAAATCACTTGTTATTATCAAAAACCTGGAGCAAGGTGGCTTATTGAGGATCCTGGGTTAAAAGTTTCATGGGAAACCTATAAGTGGTTCTTGGTTATTGGTTCACAATTCTCAGCTTGGACTAAAATTATAAGCAAACTCTTTGATTTTTGTGTTTTTAATAAACAAGTGTTATTAATAGCTTATCTGTGTTTCTTATGCTTGCTTATTACTTATTAGATAAATATAAGTTCATAAATTAGACTTTAGATTTAGTTTATTCAAGTTTCTAAAAAATCTTAAAACAAAAGTAGTGTTTGGTATATACTGTTTGATCATGCTATGATAGGTTTCACTGGTTAAAATTTGTTCTATGACCTTACTCAGTATCAAAGTAATATAGAACAACCAAACTTTAGGTGGTAGGAAACTTCTAAAAGTCAAAATCATGTCAAAATCCACCTAGTATATCACTGTGTTGGATTCATAATGTCATAATCATCATATCAACTCACATGTAGGTTTTATAGCTAAAATTAGTCTTATTACAACTAAAAAAATCATGTTCAATCCATAGATTAAGATCTAAGTTCACCTTAGTCAACATTTTAGTGTTTCATAAAAAAGTCAAATATCACCTTAGTGCAGAAAGACAGAATTTGCAAGAATATTTTAGAATTTTGTACTTGGAGTTAGGTTATAAATTTTATTGAGTGTAAAGTCTACCACCTCATCTCCAAGTTCCCACATCCCTCTTATTTTTGCCAATTTTTCCCTAGGCCCTACACCTAGCCAAACACACCTGGAGGGAGGAATACCTCCCCTGCACCAGCAGAACATACCCATCACCACCACTTTGGTGGTGGTTTTTGGTCACCACAGTGGGACCCAGGGTTTCACACTTGGCTCTTGGAACTCACAAGCTGGGTGGCTTTCCATTGCACCCAAGCTTGTGCCCCCAATCAACCTAGTAGGACCCCTAGACTGTCCCTAAGATTGTCCCATTTTCTGTTTCAGTCCACTAATAAGCAAGGGCTTATTATGACTGATTGGCTTATTCTGTGATCTCCATTGGCTTTTTCTAGCTTATACATGTCCATTGAACTTATTTGAACCAAGTTTTACCAAGGTGGACCCCACATAAGCTCATATGAGCTTAATCTCTCAACTGGTCAACATAAGTCAACTGTTAAGGTTATTAGCTTATAATTAGCTTATTTTTAAGCTCTGAAAAAGTTGTTTTCATAAAATTTAATTGTTTTTAGGTATAAAATAGAATTCCATAAGAAAAATCCAGAAAAGACAAATTTAAAATAAGTGATAGTTTCTATTTAATATTAATTATAATTTTAATTTTCATTTTTAGATTTTTATTAAGTAACCTATATTTTTATATTTTTATTAATTTTATTTTATATTAAAGTATTTTTAATAATTTTCTCAGATTTTTATTTTGTCATTTAGTATTTATTAGAATTAAAATTATTTTTATTAATTATTAATTAATAATTAGGTATTAAATAGCATAATTAGTTTTTATAAAGCAACACCTAGTTTTTATATTTTTCCTAGCTTTTATATGTTATAAAATAATTTTAGGAATTTTTCTAGAATTTTTACTGTTCATTTACTATTTTTTATAATTTAATAGTTTAATTGGTAATTAATTATTAATTAGAATAATAATTAGTAAATTAGTTTAAAAATGCATAAAATCAACTTTTTATAATTTTTTAGGATTCCTGTGATGGTTAATTAGATTTATAAAAATCTTCTTAATTATCAAAGTCTTTTTAGTATTTTTAATAATTTAAATCAATATAATTAGTTAATTAATAATTAAATAGTAATTAATTAATAATAAATATATAAATAGTGTTAAAAATATAATTTTAGTTTTAAAATAAGTTTTATAATATTTTAGACTTTTAGAAATTTTAATTTTATAATTATAGACTTATTTTACATTTTATTATTTATTAGTGTATTATTAAATAATTAATAATAGTTATTAAATAATAATAATTAATTAAATAATTAGTAATTATAAAATAAATATTTTAAGTTTATTTAATTTGCATGGGCATGCAAATTCCTACTTTAGTTAAAATCGTTTTTGTTTCGTACGTTTACGTAGATTTTAATTAAAATACGCGTTTTTAGGTTTTAAACGTTTTTAGTTAAATTAGGTTTCACGTAATCATTCCAATAACTTATTTAAGCTATTTAGTTTTATAAAACCTTAGTGTAATCACTCACTCACACTTATACCCTTTCCTGTTCATATTCACTCGATCACAGATTCGTTTTTAATACCATCCACACCTCGTCGGGACATAACGACCCGGGAAAACACTATATTCCACGGAAGCATTGGCCTAAGCTGTTTGACTATTATAGTTGACCATTCACAAGTGGTTGACCAATAATTATCTGACCGTTTCAGGCCAATTAGTGCAACAAAAGGGTCTACACGGGGGTCGAGAAGTCGAGGTGACTAATCGATAAACATACACATATAAGGCTATTTAGGTGATAATCCTAAAACATTGCCTTCAGAAATTGTCCCTTCCAAATGTGTCTAGAACATTACTCTTCTATGGGTTTGAAATGTTGTAAAAGCCAAGTTCTAAAGTTTAAAAAACTACCAACACACTCAATATTTTGGTGGATTTGGGTAAACAGGGGGAAATTGAATAGGCTAATCCTCACCGTATTAATTCAAGGGTTAAGTGTGCTCGGCTAAGGTCTATTCTAGTTTGGTTAGGAAAAACATGTCAAAAGTTTAAAAATGGCAAAAATTTTCAAAATAAACTAGAAAAATGAGGACAAAATAAAGTTCAAGATAATTCTACTCCCGTCCCTCCACTTGAAATGTACAAAGTCCCTTTTGTACTAAAAATGAAGTAAATTTGAAGAGAAAGTAGAATTAGAACGAGAACTTCCCTGAAATTTGCTCCAAGATGAAAGAAGGATCACGAGAAATCTTCATGCCTTCAACTAACCTTCATGAGCAAACTCCATTTCCCTGAAATCACAACACTACCATAAGCATAAATCTAAAAGAAAAAAGAAAATGAAAAAGAAATCCTAACTTACTTTCGTAGGAATCACGGTTGCATTTAGCGTATGCAACAAGCCTTTTAAACCACTTGGTGTCCCAAGTGGACGAGTTAAGTCTCGTGAGGGTTTACAGGGAACATACCCACAAAGTTCATTTAATTACTAATACAAGTTTAGTATGTTTGAAAAATATTTTAAAGGAAAACACCTAAGAGAAGTGTTATGGCGTAGCCATGAAAATGAGTTACGCCGTAATTAGAGAAAACCTGGAGAGATCAGCTACGGTAGGATGGTTACGGCGTAGTTATAGGAATGTGTTACGCCGTAATTGCTGATCCAAGAGCATCAGTTTCAGCAGTAAACAGATTCTCGTGCATCTCCATGCTCTAATTCCTGCAAAAAATATAAGACAAACATGCAAACCAACAAAAATAAAGAAAAGGATAATACGGGTTGTCTCCACGCAGTTGCAAGGAAAGGTCTCCCAAGGATAAGGTCTTCATTAGGAATGTTCACCATGTCAATAACGACAAAATCAGCCGGGAATAGCAAATGATCGATCTTCACAATGATGTTATTAACAACGCCCACGGGAGTGGCCCTGGTCATATTAGCCATTTCAATCACCAAATTTGTCTTCTCTAGGCAAGTAACGTTTAAAGATTGGAATAAAGATAATGTCATGACATTGATGCTTGATCCTAAATCAGCTAATGCTGTTAAGCTATTTTTCCCAATTGAGCACAGAAGGGCGAAACTCTCCGCACTATCTTCCTTGTTTGGCAATTGCATAGGTGCTCCTTCGGGTTGTTTAGCGTTGTCTTGTATATCTGAATCATCAAATGGTGCATAATGAAAGTTGTTGTTGACATAAATAATGCATAAAAAGGTTATTTATATTTTTCGATATCTCTATATTTTGACGATCACAAAATGTAAAATCATCAAACGTAAGATTACTACGTAAGCAAGTATTAAGCTAGATTATATCATTATATCCAACTTAATCACTTAAGGTATGAATAAACAAGTGCTTAATACATCTAATAATCAAAGGGGTATTTAATTAATTAATACAAAGTTTATTGAATTATATAAACATATTATATATTTTTGAAAAACACTTTTGGTAATAAAGAAAAATGTTTTAATCATACTAAATATATGAATTCAAATTTTTAACCAAAATCAGTTAGTTTTTCACCAAATAAACTTTCCCCACTAAATGACAGAATTTCTGGCCGTTACAGCTGGGCGGCCCCCTTAATTATAAGGGGCGGTCCCCTTAAAATTAAGGGGACCGGCCATGAATTAAGGGGACCGGCCAGGCTTCTGTGTCAGAATTTGTCAGAATTTTTCTCCTATAAATACCACCTTAAGTCTGGAATTTTTCCCCACCTTTTGCACAAAAATTTCATATCTAAAGCTCTCTAAACATCTTCCAAAACCCTTTGATCATTAGAATACTAATCCTTGCTTTCAAGTGATTCAATCCCATCTCATCCATCCTCATCCAAAGTGCAAAAGAAGAATACTCCTTCTACAACTAAGTTCAAGAAGTATTGAAGAGTAGTTATGTATATAGTGTATATTATTTGTGAAGTTGTGTTGTGCTTGTAATAAGTAGTTTAGAAGAAATAGAAGTTGTGTAGGGAGAAGAAGTTGATTAGTAGTGAAGTAGTGTAGTTGTGAAGTAGATTGGTGTGAAGAAGATTGATGTGAAGAAGATAGGTGTGAAGTAGATTGGTGTGAAGAAGTTGTGTAGAAGTTGTGATTAAGTTGTGTAGAAGTTGTGGTGGGTACATTAGTGTGTAAGGTTTTCTCCGCCATAAGGGAGTTTGTTGACATAGTGAAGAAAAATCTCGAGTAGGTGACTCGGGGAGTGGAGTAGGAACAAGGAAGGTGACCTTGTAGCCGAACCACTATAAATCCTTGTGTTGTGGTTTGATCTTTCCAACTCTTTTCATTACTTACTTATTTACTTATACAATATTAGCTTAGTTAGTTAGTTACTATATAATTGTTCATATAGTGCAAGCATTGAGATCACATAAACTAGAATCGAAGTTTTTAAAACAAACTTGTTTTTATAAATTTTAAAACGGACGTAAAACTATTCAACCCTCCCTTCTAGTTTTCCACAATTGGTATCAAGAGCCACGTCTTGCATGATCTTTAAAATATATTGTATTTTAAAACTTGTAACGATTTATGGAATCTGAAAAATATTTAGAAGGGCAATCTATGCAAAGACCACCACTATTTGAAAGTGATGGATTTTTATATTGGAAAAATCGATTCGAAACTTATGTGAAATCAAAAGATCTAGATCTTTGGCATGTTATTACCAAAGGTGATTTTTTACCTATTCAAAATAACCCCGAAACAAAGAAAGATGAAGTTGTACCTTTTGAAAAACAAAATGATGATTTAAAAAGAAAACTTGCTAAGAATAATGAAGCAAAAATGGTTATTTATAATGCGCTACCACGTAAAGAGTACGAAAGAATCTTTATGTGTAAAACCGCAAAAGAAATTTGGAATTCTTTATTAATAACTCACCAAGGTAATAATCAAGTCAAAGATAATAAAATAGATCTACTTGTTCAACAATATGAGCAATTCACGATTCCGGAAGAGGAATCAATTGATAATGCTTTCGCTAGATTTAACACTATCATCACAAGTTTAAAAGCACTTGATGAGAATTTTTCTAGTAAGAATTTTGTTAGGAAGTTTCTTAGGGCTCTTCACCCAAAATGGCAAGCTAAAGTGACGGCTATTGAAGAATCAAAGAATTTGTCAACGTTGCAACTTGATGAGTTAATTGGAAATTTGAAAGTCTACGAAGCAATTATAAAGAAGGACTCCGAAATGGTTAAAGGAAAATGAGAGAAAAGCAAGTCAATCGCCTTGAAAGCTAGAAAAGAATCCAACAACGAAGATAGCTCATCTTCCGAAAGTGATGACGAAGAACATGCCATGGCCGTAAGAGATTTCAAGAAATTCTTCAGAAGGCGAGGAAGATTCGTTAGACAACCACACGATGAAAGGAGAGCACCTCAAAAGAATAATGATGACAAGTATAGCAAGAATGAGAGAAAGTGTTTCAAGTGTGGTGATCCGAATCACCTCATTGGAAAATGTCCAATGATGACAAGAGATCAAAATCAAAGATCATTTGTTGGAGGAGCTTGGAGTGATAGCGATGAAGATGAGAAAGAAACAACAAAGAAAGAAAAGTGTCTCATGGCAAAGACATCAAGTGAGGTACATTCCGAAACTGAATACTTTAGTGATGAAAATTTATCATTAGATGAAAAAGATTTAGATAATGAATACAATAGATTATGCAAACTAGGACAACAAGTAATGGCTAAAAACAAATCACTAAAATACATAAACAACCAATTAGAAAATGAAGCACTAGAACTAAAAATTAAAATACATCAACTTGAAAAAGGTAAAGAAATTTTTGAAGAATGTAAATCATGTCAAGAGCTTAAAAGTGAAAACGACAAACTCAAGGAAGAAATTTGCAAACTTGATAAATTTGAAAATAGTAGTAACTCACTTAGTAAAATTATAAGTATTCAAAGAGTATCCGGAGATAAAACCGGTTTAGGATTTAACTCAACCGAAGCTTCAACAAGTGAAATTAAAAATGCTAAATTTGAAAGTGAACTCAAGGAACTAAAACCTCCAAAATTTGATCCTAAGTATATACTTATAAATGATAAGAAAATACCTCTTGCTAGTGATGAAGAAATAAAACCGTTTTATAAACCATCTTTAAAGACCGATGTAGAATCGTCTAAACCTAAAACAAGATCTAAAACTCCACCACCTAGGAAACCAAATAACTCTCACCCTAGATCTAAAACACCTCAACCAAGAGCAAACCAAAATAGATGAAACTTTAATAATAATCAACAAATGTGGAACTTCAATCCGTGGAGAATGTTTCCACCATATATGCACCCAAGTCAAATACAAAACATGTTCGGATCAAATAACTTTGGTCAAATGAGACAATGGGGACCAATGTAGAAAATTCGCCATTCAGACATGGAAATTTTTGTTGTCACCTCTTGTTCGTACTATTCCTTGAAGACTTTGAAGATAAACGCATTGAAGACGAAAGGTACACATTTCCTTTTATTTCCTTGTCAAGAAATGCATGCTTAGTTTAGTCTCTAGTTTTTATGTGATTTTGCTTGGCTTATTGTTTCCTTTAGATTTTATATCTATACATATATATATATATATATATATATATATATATATATATATATATATATATATATATATATATATATATATATATATATATATATATATATATATATATATATATATATATACTTATAAGTATATATATATATATATATATATATATATATATATATATATATACACTTAGCTATATCTAGGATCTTATAACCTTGAAAATTCATTTGTTGACTTTCTAGAACTAGAAATTGTTCGTTTACGAACCTTTTCTTTTCCCCCTTTTGCCTTATTGAACTTCAATGTTCAACGACACTCATGCTGATGTAGAGAGATGAGTCGAAAAATCTATGGATGAAACAAACTCCCCTCTTCCGTTGCATACGTCTCCCTCCTATATTCTCATCTTAAAAGCCCATACTATATATATATATATATATATATATATATATATATATATATATATATATATATATATATATATATACACATATATATATATATATATATATACATGTATATATATATATATATGTATATATATATATGTATATATATATATATATATATATATATATATATATATATATATATATATATATACTTATAAACCTTCCACAACTCTCTCGTCCACTTGACAACTTGATAAATTTCATCCGAAATGATCAAGAAATTTTAATTGACGAAATGTCTAGTAAAAGTGTCAAGTAATTCCTTTCGTGCGAATACTCTCCAATGTATTTTTGATTAAATATAAATCTAATATATATATATATATATATATATATATATATATATATATATATATATATATATATATATATATATATATATATATTCTTGTTCTTTCCAGAAACCAAAACCACGAAAAATCAAATTTTGGAGGGCGGCCCCCTTAATGTTTAAGGGAACCGGCAGCCAAATGAAGGGCGGCCCCCTTAATGTTTAAGGGGGCCGGCCATTTGATTGTTCCAACACGTTTTTCCTCTTGTTTCTTTTGCCAAACACTCCACTTTTTCAACACCTCTTCCTTCTGCTACTGCTGTGACGAAAAACCAAACCCCAAAACACCTAAAAACCACTTCCAAATCACATAATTCGGGTTATTTCGCAAAGGGCAAATTCATCTAACACGATCACCATTACATATTGTAAGTTTTTCATAACACATTTCATCTAATTCCATCTAATTTGGTCAAACTCAAGATTATGCATGTTTTAATAATTTTTTTTTCAAATTCATAATTTCTTTCGAATTGGGTCTAAAATTTTCATAACTAAATGCTTCACTTAGGATTAGGATGCTTAATTAACACTAGAAACTAGTAATTATAAACCCCCTTGTCGAAATTTTTGAAAAATTTCATACACTCCTTTTCAAAAATTTTGGTAAACACATTGTTGAATAATGCTATAAAAACTTGTTAAAACTAATCACATTATATTTTTATAACTTGTAAAATATGAAACTATATTTCTCGACTAAGTAAAAATATTTTTGTGCACGATAAGAGGGTGTTTGAATTATGTTCAAATAATGTCGAAATTAAGTCGTTATAATTTTTATAAAACTTTGTCAAGATTATAAACCTAAAACTTGTAATTCGGACTTGTCAAGATATATATATATATATATATATATATATATATATATATATATATATATATATATATATATATATATATATATATATATATATATATATATATATATATATATATATATATATATTGATATACTTGTAGTGTAAGTGTCTAGTTAAGCAAGCGTTTGGTTTAGTACGAAAAATGACATTTTTGAGTCAAAATATAAACCATCTTTTTCGAAAACTAATCACAAGCATAAGAAACTCGTAAGAAATGGCTAGTTTTACAACCTAATGTAAATCTAGTAAATTTCATTATATATTAAGATGTTTAAAAAGGGCGTTTGGATTTGTCCATAACTACTTAGTAAACATCGTAAAATATATCTAGAACGAGTTTAAAATAATATTAAGGAACATGGTAAACTACTTCTTAGGATTATCGTCTTAGAGTCAAAGTATGTTTACGTTCCAACATAAGTCTTAACAATATATATATACACTTTTATTCTTCTTTATATTTATTTTGGTCTTTTGTATTGTTGTTGTGTTTAGGTGAAAATGCCAAAAGCGACTACCGAAGATCTTTCCCACACTAAAAACTACATTCCTAAAGTTTCCCAACTCCCTACTACATCTCCTTCCATTGGACGTATATATCGTCAAATTGAAGATAGAAACGTTCATGAGGGACGTGTAGTAGATCTAGCTTTTGCTCAATCCGACTACATTAATCGCTTGTTTACAAGCATCAACATTGCCTCTTTGAAATCAATGAACCAATCGTTCCTTGTTTCATAGTTGATTTCTATAGCCAAGTCACGGTTCAAACCAATGATCTTGGTGCCATCACCATCTCCTTCATGATCCAAAATGAATTTATCACTTTAACTCTCGAGCAATTTGGTCAAATCCTTCAAATTCCTTTTAGAGATCAAGCCGTTTTCACAAACGAATGGGACCTCAAATCACTACATCGTTGTCGACCAACCTTTGGTCCATATCTCTCCGACATCCCTCATCCCGACGAAATTCGTCAAGTCCTTGGTGTGGAGCATGCCACTACAACCCGAAAAATAAAATCCAAAAACGTCCAAATCTCTTCATACCAACTTCTCCTCACGGAATTAGGCCCCCACATGAAGCGTTGGGAAGAACTCATTCGTGAGAATGCGTTCGGTACCGGAGGTCACCGGGACCATCTCCCGGCGTGCCTTGCTCACATGTTGTATTGTATCGCTATTGAAAAGCCATACAATTTGGCCTACTTCTTTATCAAACGGATTGAGTGTGCTAGAAAAACTCCCAAAGCCAATCTTCCATATGGAATGTTTCTGACTCGTCTCTATCGTCATGTTATCGAGTACTACCCTGATCTTGACAATAGCTTCTACGAGTCCATCTATCCCACTTTACGTCCTCTTGCTCTAAAACAAACTCGACGAACTCGAAGTGACAAAGGAAAATCTCGTCGTCATAGCTTTCACGGTTCATCTTCTCTACAAGACGATGACGATGAGGAGGAAAACACCCATGGTGCTAGTACCCCTTCGTTCTCCGAGTTCGTTGATAATCTAGAGGATCTCGACTATCCCGAGTACTCAACCCCATCTCCTAGTGATCAAACCGACGAAGTACTTCATGAACGAACAACCGAGCTGCTTAGACGACAAAAGAGTTTGCATGAAGAAGTTAGAGGTGGCTTCAAATCCATCGGGAAGATGTTGAAGGGCATCTTCGGGAAGAAAAGAAGATGATGGAGATTAGCTTATGATTGTTCAACAATATTTATTTTTATGACTTTTGATCGTGGATATTTATGTGCTATTTGTCCAAATTATATTCGAAAGTACTTGTTATTCTCTTGGATAATTGTTTGGATACTTGACTAGGTTGATAACTTGCTTAATTATGCTTATATATGCTTATGATTGCATGTTTTATCACTTAATCTATATATTTGCTTGCATGCTTAGCTTATGTATATATATATATATATATATATATATATATATATATATATATATATATATATATATATATATATATATATATATGTATATATATATATATATATATATATATATATATATATATATAAATAACATGTATGCTTTCTAATAGACCAAAACAAATGAGAAATGTCCAAATAGAGATTGCTGCAAACACAAAACAGAATCTAACGTTTTTCCAGAAAAATTTTGAAAAATTTTGAGTTCTGGGTCGTCAGATGGGCGGCCCCCTTAATTCATAAGGGGCGGCCCCCTTAAATTTAAGGGGACCGGGCTCCATTTAAGGGGACCGGCCATCTGGAACGGTCTTTACACTATTTTCTTTTGCAACTTGTGACTTCTTTTGCTAGTCCCAGCTACCATTTCCCTTGAAAACTAAACTGATTTTCGAATCTAACAATGCAATTTCAAATTAATTCCTTTTCTAAACATGTTTTCATACTATATAATCCCCATGCATGTTTAATTCACATTCCATCATCCTCAACCTTCATCAAACCTCATCCTTTTATCATGTCATCACCAAGAACAACCTATTCAAACAATGCCAAGAAACAAAAACTTGTCATTATTCCACCAAAACAACTATTCATTGATCTCACCAATGAAGACAACACCACCCTATCACCACCACCTCAATGCTCATCTCCTAGTGCACCAAATGCACCCTCCAAAACACCATCAACAAATGGAACTTCTACTTCTTCCATACCATCCACTTCATCCATAAATGACTACATAAACACCCACTTGTCTCCTCCACCAATAGTTCAACCACCACAACCTACAAATGAAAACACTACTCTTGCATTAACCCTCTCATTATCACCATTAACACCTCTTGATGCACACTTCTCATCATCCCCTATCAATCCACCAACCTATAACCCCGTCCCATGGAGCTTACTTGAAGCTCATGGTGACACTTGCCTTTGTTGCATTCACAACCGAACAATTGTGTTCAGACTAAGAGATGAGATACAATACATGTCTTCACACATTGAAAACTTGTTGCATCAACCACCAACAACAAACACATCTCCTCCACCACCATCAACAAACACTCCTCCACCATCACCATCTCCATGTTCACCATCAATTCCACCTAATTAAACATGCTTAGTATTTTGGAAATAAAATTATCTAAACCATTTTGGATGGCAAGCTCTAGAGAGGACCTTCATGTTTGAGCTTTGGTTTATTTTATCATCATTTAGTTTGTTGATGTAATGCTCGTTGTAACCTTTTAATTCAATCAATGATTATGGTTATGTTTAGTTTCTATTCTTGCATGCTATATATATATATATATATATATATATATATATATATATATATATATATATATATATATATATATATATATATATATATATATGTTGCTTGTTCACTAAATATTTTTTGCAAGAATTCCAAATCTCGATTCCTTTTTTACCTCAAAACGAGGGGGAGTATACATCAAGGGGGAGCTAAAATCGGGATAACCTTTTTGATGCTAACAAAAATGGGAGAATTGATATGACTCACAATAATACTTGTATGTAAACTAATTTTCGCTTAATGAGTTTAGATTTTTTAATCATCAAAAAGGGGGAGATTGTTGACATAAATAATGCATAAAAACGTTATTTATATTTTTCAATATCTCTATATTTTGACGATCACAAAATGTAAAATCATCAACGTAAGATTACTACGTAAACAAGTATTAAGCTAGTTTATATCATTATATCCAACTTAATCACTTAAGGTATGAATAAACAAGTGCTTAATACATCTCATGATCAAAGGGGTATTTAATTAAATAATACAAAGTTTATTAATGTTGGGATCATAGTTTTTACTATTTTATCAAGTCTCGGTCATTTGTAATAATAGGTTGCTTAAGTTACTAGTTACTTTCATTTATGTTATGTTATTTGTTTACTAGGCTTAAGACAATGAGTCCATGGGCCTTAAAGCCCATACGAAATCCATGAAGGGAGGACTAGGAGTGTTGCCCTAGCTCCTCACCTATAAATACAAGTCTTAGGCTAATGTAAAACTTGGTTTATTATTTGAAATCATAAGGAAACTCTTGCTCTTATCATTCTCATATTCAAATATTCATCCCATCCTTATATCTATCTCATTCTTGTTTGTGTGAAATCAATATGGTGACCTAACAAGTGGTATCATTCGCCATATGAAGGTGTTGTTTTGTTTCTTTTGAAATTCGATCCTTAACACTTGTTTTAGTCGTTATTTTTTTGTTAAAAATTGTACTTTCTTGTTTGTTCTTTTGGTTTTTATCACATATTTGCTTACAAATTTGTGCTACAAACCATTTCAAACACAAAAGTTTCGATCTTTTCCTCAAAATAACGATTTGCATGTTTGTACTATTTTTCGAAATTTATTAAATTTTTGAAAATTATTGTCAAGTTTTTAACTTTATTCTATATTTCATCATTTTACAACTTGAAGTACAAAAATCTTGCACTAAAAACTCGTTTTTGGATTGCTTTCCTTGAAAAACAAAGTTTTTGCAATATTTCGAAAACACCTTATTCACCAAGTTTCGAGAAAGTGTTCTATTGCCTCCAATCGCCTTACGAATTGCGGACTCAGTCTTTTCTCACATGTATAAGGAAGAAAAGCACTTCGAATTTTGGTTAACTTTCGAAATTGTATAATTTCGAAAGTGTGTTTGCGTTTTTTCGAAATTACATATTTTTCGAAATCACAAAGTTGTTTTTCGAAAAACTTCTTTAGTTTTTCAAAATCACAAAGTTTTTTCGAAAATATACCTTGTTTCAAGAAACTTTCTTTCGCAATCTTATTATTTTCGAAATCTGCTAGTCACTAATTTCGCAAATTCCAAGGGACAATTTTTCGCAATCTCAAGACTAGTGATTAAGTTTTCGCAATCTCCAGTTCTGTGACTAAGTTTCGAAAACATCTACTTGAGCCTACTTTTCGAGATTTTGCAAAACCATACCTTCTACAAGATCCATCTTTTCACACAAGTGTTTCATAATGTCTCAACCACCGTACTACAACTTTAACAATCCTCAGTAACATCAGTATCAACAGTATCATCAGCAACATCAGCAACAACAACAGTATCAACAATCACCACAATATTATCATCAACCGGTTTACTCACAACAACATAACTTCATTCAAAAAATGGTTCCAATACAACAATCTTATCCGATGTCACAACAACAAAGCCAACTTCCACCAAAACCTACTCACTGGTTTGACAGGATGTGTGAAGTCATTTCAACTCAACAATCCAGACACGAAGCAGGCTCTCCTGACACCCCACCAATGCTAACACCGGGTAATTATGTTCAATGGGCAAGTCGATTCTTAAGGTTTATTGAGCTCAAGAAACCCAATGGTAAGTACATGAAACAAGTTATCCTTGAAGGACCATTTCCTTGGCCTGTTAACTACGTTGGCGGTGACCTACAGGCTGATCCTCCGGTAGCTCCAACTGCTGTGCGTGTTCCTGAGTCTCAACTTACTGAGGAACAAAAACACCATTGTGAAGCAGATGAGTATGCTATGTCTTACATACTTCAAGGAATACCAAATATCATATTCAGAAGTGTTGATGCTCAAACAACTGCAAAAGCTATGTGGGAACACGTCCATCTACTGATGCAAGGCACACAACTGAACAAGGAAGACATGGAATCTAAACTTTTCTTGGAATACACTAACATCGTGATCGAACCAGGGGAATTTCTTGAGTCTTACTTTCATCGTTTCACTAATGTCGTCAATGATTTAGAGAGACATGATATAACTCTTCCATGAATCGCTGTCAATACAAAGTTTGTTAGTAGTCTGGGTCCTGAGTGGCAAAAGTATGTGACATTTGTGAGACAAGCCAAGAATCTTCACACGGATCCATATGGATTGTTGTACGACTATCTCAAGCACTATGAGTCTGAAGTTGAAAAAGACAAACTCGCCCAAGGAGGATACAAATCACCACCTACCTCTAATCCCCTTGCACTCGTTGCTTAAACTCCTGCTTCACATCCTCCGATGTCTAATCATGCTTATGATCAGGAACAGAATTATTTCAGTCACCAGCATCCTCCTGCTTCTCAACACGCTTCTAATCAACTTGCTCCATATGACAACAATGATAACATGTATTACTCTAATCAGTTTGAAGATGATGATGATGACGTCAATACGTTGAATCAAGGACTTGCTCTTGTTGCTCGTGCTTTTAGCAAATTCTCCAACAAAACCAACAACCGTCTTCGTTCTTCATCAAATACAAGAAACCAAGCTGTCATTCAAGATGGTCGAGTTGAGATTCAGAATCGTAATTCAGGACGTTCAGGTGGGTATACTGGAAATTCTGGATATGGACAAAGAGTCAACAACAATGGGGGATTCAGAAACAATCCAGGTGCTCCTCAGCAAAGTAATGACAATGCTGCGGCTAGTAACAACACAGTCTCTGGGAATGCGATATGGTGCTACAACTGCAACGAAAAAGGTCATATTGCAACTGCATGCCCTCACCCAAGAAAAGGTAGTCAGTTTCACAAGCAGGCATTACTTATGGCTCTCAAAGATGAAAAGGAAGGAACTTTCAATGCTCATGAGAACAATTTCTTTGCTAATGCTTACAACGATGATGAAATGGAAGATCTTGAAGCCAATGCAGCTGTGATGCTTATGGCCAACATGCAGGAACATCAGTTGAATGATTCAGGCCCAGTGTTCTCCACTGATGGCTTGTCTCAGGTAAATGACCTAACCATAAGCTCCATACATATTAATGCATCACCCTATGTTTCTGAATCAGATCAGGCGCAAGTTGTTCCTTCTGAAACATTTTTTTCTTCTCAAGAGGATGAACTATTTGATGATGACACTGTCGTCTCATTTGATGATCCTATTGCGCAAGACGAAAATGACTTTAGTGAACAACATGAACCTCCTTCTGATCCAGCTTCTGACTGTACAGTTACGGCTATACAACTTAATAATCAACTTCTTTCTAATCACATTACGGACATGCAAACTGAAGTTTTGAAAGAAAATGCCACTTTAAGAAAGGACATTGAATGTTATAAAAAGCAACTTTCAAGCTTGCAATATGTCGTTCATCGTGAACAAAGTTTTGAAAAGTCATTTCAAGAATCATATGTCAAAGAACAAAATCTTCAAAAGCAAATGTATGACATTGTTGAGTCAAATGGTAAAATCGTTTCCAAACTGGAAAATGAAAAACATGATCTTCAAAAACAAGTTCTTCAACTCCAACAAGAACTTTCAAAAACATGTAAAGAGGTGATAACTTGCAAACAGGAATTTTATGAACATAAAGTGCAAAAACGAGAAAAAGAAAGCTCTTTACTTGATGATAACATCACTTTCGAAAGTCAAATTAAAGCTTTTCAAAACATCGTTTATAAACATGGGGAATCCGTAACGACAATTCAAAAGTTTTCGTTAAAACCAAGACCAGGAAAAGGTTTTGGCCTCGGCGATTACAGATCCTCTTTTCTTCGCACTGTGTTCAAAACAAATCCTAAGCTGTACAGTATGGACCAATTGATGGATAACAATGTTGTGCGTGTTATTGTACATGATACTGAGGAAGAATACGAACTTGAAGAGAAGAGTCGATCAAAAATGAGTCAAGTTGAATATTGCAAACCATATGATTACTCAAAAGCTCCTCACATTTCAAAATCTTTTGTTCCATCAAGAGAAATACCTGAGAAATCATGGTATGTTACTGAGTCTTATGTTTCATCTTCCAATGGAGCTCCTGTCAAACCCGTGGCACAAGTAAATGGTCCATTACCTTCTTCTGGTCATGTGACACCATACCGACACGCTATAAAGTTTTAGACTATTTTCAAACATTCATGAAAGGCATCGATATTTTGGAAAACGTCATTGAACAACATTCGGAAATTAAAATTCATACTTTTCAATCAGCTTACGAGCGGGAAAAGCGAGACATTTTTCAAAAACAAATTCTGCCTTTAGTTCATCATTTGCGTTATTGTGCTACTCGTTGGGAACAGGAACTCCAAAAAGAAGTTAAAGATATGAAAGAAATTTTCGCTCTAAATGAAAATGCAATTTTGGTTCAACAAAGGAAAAACCGATTTTTGAAAGCAGATTCTGATCGACTCTTGGAACAACTTGTTCAAGCTGATTTTCATAGTTCTCTCATGAATGAACTCCATTTTTCCAGCAATACTGAATTATTTGCTGAGTATTGTGCTGAACTTGTTTCGTTGAGGTCACATAATGAATCATTGAAACATCAAAATGAAACATTGCGTCAAAACAGTGATGATGTGATAAACAAACTTTCAAATGAAATTTGTCAACTTAAACATAAGATTGATTGGTGTCAAGCTCAAAGTATTGAAACTGAATTGCAATTATGTGCTAATCATGAGTCTCGTAAAAACAAATGTCGTCTACGTAAAAATGAAATTGCGGAGTTAAAAAATGAAATTGCGGAGTTAAAAATTGAAAACGCCGAATGGCAACAAAACCGCGATGACATTCGTTATTACAATGGTTTACTTGAGTCTGATATTCAGGACAAAAAACACATCATCATTGATTTGAAAGAGAAAATTAAGCTACTTCAAAAAGGAAAGTTCATTGACACAACTGTGATTGCACCAGGAATGTTTCAAATAGACATAACAGATAAGGGTAAGCATATTAAGAGTTCTAATGTTAGCTCTTCCACTTCCACAGGTCTAGTTTCCCCTAAGAGCGTTAGAAGCCCAAAGCCAAAAAGAGTTAAGAAGACTAAAAAGAGTAAGCTCTCACAACATAAAAGTGGAACACTAGAAGTGCAAGAAGTAGAAGATCACCTTAGGAACTCGAATAAAACTAATGTTGCATCTGATTTAGATTCTAATCTGGCAAATTGTAATCCAAATCTTAATGTAACGAATGCTGAACCTTCAAATGTTTTGAATATTAGTGCATCTTGTGTGTTTTGTCGTAAAAGTGTGTTATCTGGTGATCATACCAAATGTATAGCTAATAATCTCTTACACCGCAAAATGAAACGTAGATCCGGCTCTTCTTCTAGGTCCACTAATGCTTCTATGTCTACCTTAAAAAAAACGCCTACTACAGTTTCTAAAGATGTTGTAGTCAACCCACAAGCAGCAATCAACAATTCTAGGAACCCACCCAAAGTTAGTGCATTCACTAAGAACAAAGCAAAAACTAGTTGGAATTGGCAACGTTGGTTACAATACAAACCAAATTTTAAATGGATTCCTAAATTGTTAAATATTTGCATTTCTAACCAACAGGAACCCACTATTTCCTCGGGTTCCACCCTTACTTCTGTTCCATCTCTGTCATCTTCTTTTGATGCAGGTGGTTCAGATCGTTCTCTGGATTGTTGATAGCGGTTGCACCCGACATATGACAGGCAATCTCAAACTGTTAAAGAACTTTGTCTCAAAGTTTATTGGAACTGTCAGATTCGGGAATGATCAATACGCTTTAATCATGGGTTACGGAGACTACATGCATGGGAACATTGAAATTAGCAGAGTTTATTATGTTGAAGGCTTGGGTCACAACCTCTTCTCAGTCGGTCAATTTTGTGATGGAGATTTAGAAGTAGCATTTCACGAGAAAACCTGCTTTGTTCGTGATCTACAAGGAAATGATTTGATGTCTGGCAAACGTGGCACTAACCTTTATACTATTTCTATGTCAGACATGATCGCTTCATCTCCAATTTGTCCTCTATCCAAAGCTGAATCGACTAAATCTTGGTTATGGCACAAACGCCTTTCTCATTTGAATTTCAAAACAATGACTGATCTCACTCGTCACAAATTAGTTGAAGGCTTTCCAAGATTCCGTTATGCCAAAGATCATCTATGTCCAGCCTGTGAACAAGGAAAAAGTACTCGTGCTCATTTTCCCTCAAAACCTGAACACAGTACTAATAATGTTTTACAATTACTTCATATGGATTTGTGTGGTCCGATGCGTATTCAAACAATCAATGGTAAACGCTACATTTTAGTAATTGTTGATGATTACTCTCGCTGGACTTGGGTTTATTTTCTTCAAAGTAAAGATCAAGCTCCTCTAATGATCATCACCTTTCTCACTAAAATACAAGTTCAGCTTCGCAATACAGTCAGAATTGTTCGAACTGACAATGACACAGAATTTAAGAATCAGACTCTACGGTCGTATTTTGAGAAAGTGGGAATTGAACATCAAACATCTATTCCACACACACCCGAACAGAATGGAGTAGTCGAAAGACGCAACAGAACGTTAGTGGAAGCTGCGCGAACGATGTTAATCAACGCTCAATTACCATATTACTTATGGGCAGAAGCTGTTTCAACCGCCTGTTACACTCAAAACCGTTGCATGATCACAAAACGCCACAACAAAAACCCATATCAGATTGTTCACAAAAGGAAACCAAACATCAGTCACTTTCACGTATTCGGTGCTTTATGCTACCCAGTCAATGATCGTGATGATCTAGGTAAACTTAAAGCAAAGGCTGACATTGGAGTATTCATAGGTTACTGTGAAAATTCAAAAGGCTATCGGATATGGAATCGTCGTACTCGGGAAATTCAAGAAACTATTCATGCTAATTTCGATGAACTCACTCAAATGGCTTCTGAGCAACACGGCTTAGGACCCGCAACCAACCGTCTTAATTTTCCGGTCTCTTCAGCTGAACCATTGTCACTTTCTCGTCAAGAAGTGGAAACCTTGTTTGCTCCATTGTTTGATGATACGCCTGTTAACCATCCACCTGAGGCCACACCAAATTCCGCTGCAAACCTTGATCAACATCAAGTACCTGATACACCTCAACAAACAACAACTACTGCTGGAAGAGACGGTCCTCCAGTCATATCACCCACAACAACAGAACAAACCGGGTCCAACTCACGACAATCAGCTGGAGATTCCATACCTTTATCAGTTCCACAACCCGCAGAGCATGACCCAGAACCATTCATTAATCCATTTTCAAATGCTCAACCTGTCTCAGACGTTGCTGAGTCATCTACATGCAATTTGGGTCCTGCTCACTTGCGAGATTCTTATCAACTTCATCCCTCGACACACAAATGGACTAGAGATCACCCCTTAGTTGAAATTATTGGCCATCCAGATGCACCTATCATGACAAGACAACGCCTTCACACAGACGATGAAACTTGCATTTATGCACTCACAGTTTGTGAAACCGTACCCAAAAATGTCAAAGAAGCAATGACTTATGAAAACTAGATTGAGTCTATGCAAGAAGAATTTGAAACCTTTCAAAGACTAGAAGTATGGGACTTGGTTGAAAAACCTGAAGGCATCATCGTCATTGGTTTAAAATGGATCTGGAAAAACAAACTGGATGCAGAAGGCACAGTCATACGCAACAAATCACGCTTGGTAGCAAAAGGTTATTCTCAAGAAGAAGGTATCAATTTTGAAGAATCATTTGCTCCTGCGGCTAGACTTGAAGCTGTGCGGATGTTCTTAGCATTTGCTGCTCATCGGAATATGATTGTTTACCAAATGGACGTGAAAACGGCTTTTCTGAACGGTCAACTCCGAGAAGTGGTTTATGTCAGTCAACCTGAAGGATTCATTGATCCAGAACGTCCCAATCATGTCTACAAGCTTAAGAAGTCTCTCTACGGTCTTAAGCAATCCCCCAGGGCGTGGTATGATAAGATTTCTAAATTTCTGTTCGCTAATGATTTTACTCTAGGCTCGGTGGATCCAACACTGTTTACAAAAACCTACGGGATGGAATTATTAATTGTTCAAGTTTATGTCGATGACATTATTTTTGCTTCAACCAACAAAAATTACTCAATGGATTTTGCAAAATTAATGACAGATAATTTTGAAATGTCCATGATGGGTGAACTTACGTTCTTTCTAGGACTACAAGTTCATCAATCACCCCGTGGAATTTTTCTAAATCATTCCAAATATGCTCTTGAGATTTTAAAGAAACATGGTATGCAAAGTAGTGATACTATGAATACACCGATGGCCAACTCTACTAAACTAGATGCTGATTTACATGGGACTCCAGTTGACCCTACCAAATACCGAAGTATTATTGGGTCCCTCATGTATCTCACATCCAGTAGACCTGACATTGTATTTGTTGTGTTTGTGTGTTCTCGCTATCAGGCTAATCGAACTGAAAAACACCTCAATGAGGCAAAAAGAATCCTTCGATACATAAAGGGAACCATCCACTTAGGGATCTGGTATCCGAAGGATTCTGGTTTTGAACTAATAGCTTTTTCAGACGCTGACCATGCAGGATGCTTAGACTCGCGAAAAAGAACATCAGGTGGCTTACAGTTTCTTGGAGATAAACTTGTGTCTTGGCAATCAAAGAAGCAGGATTGCACATCACTATCATCTACCGAATCTGAATACGTATCTATGTCTGCTTGTTGCGCTCAAGTCATTTGGATGAGATCACAACTTAAAGACTATGGCTACTTATTCAACAAGATTCCGATTTACTGCGATTCTAAGAGTGCCATTGCAATCTCCTGCAACACAGTTCATCATTGCAAATCAAAACACATTGATCTCCGATACCATTTCATCAAAGAGCATGTCGAGAAGGGTACAGTTGAGTTATATTTTGTGGGCACTGAGTACCAATTAGCGGACTTACTTACAAAACCCTTAGCTCCATCAAGGTTTGCAAGTTTAGTTCACCAAATTGGTATGCGATGTTTGACACCATTTGACTTACAAAAGTTTTTAAAACAAACGTAAAGTGTCAAACATCAAATATTTTACTATCTTTGTAAAATAAATGTTTTTTCTTTATTTTTTATTAAACCTCAAAAACACAAAAATATTTTTTATTCTCTTAAAAATAATAATAATAATAATAATAATAATAATAATAATAATAATAATAATAATAATAATAATAATAATAATAATAATAATAATAATAATACTGCAAGTATATCGCTCTTTTTCAGCACCTTGTCATTTTACAAGTGTTGAGGGGGAGATTCGCCTAAAATTTTATAATTTTTTTCAAAAAAACGGTATACTTGCATATTATCTTTGATGCGTTATTTCGGGATTTCATAAGATATCTCATATCTCGTTTCCTTTTTTCCTTTAAATGGTGTCGTAAGTTAGAATCTCTTTGTGTCCTTATTTATTTCTAACATTAGGACCTATGTTGCAACATGGATAGTTAGGGGACTAATAGTTTCAAGTTACAAAAGTTCCAAAAATAACAAAAAACTAAACACCCCCGTTTTTTTCCATAAACTCAAAAATCAAAAACCCTTAAACCCTTTTTTTCTCTAATCCACGGCCACGATTCAAACGAATAATCCGTGCTATCAAATTTCAAACCATAAGTTTCTACATGAACCTTACACTATTTCTAACAATGGTTTTCGTTGAATTGTAATTCTTACGGTTAGATTTCGCGTAATTTCAATTTGAATACCTAGGGTTTAGTGGTTCTCAAAATTCTTCAAAACGTGTTTGGGGGTTAAATTTTCATGGGGGTTTTGTTACATTACTCGTCTTTAACCTTTCTATACTGTTTAATCTTCCTCTACTTCATGTTTTTGACAAATTCGAAACCTAGGGTTTTGGTTCGATTTGAGTTTTATTGCTCGGCTGTTTGTTTTAGTGTTGTTAATGGTGGGATATGATATTTTGTGTATGAGTATCATGGTTATGCTTATTAATTAGATTTACTTCCATGTATGCATGATTCTCGATAACATAAGGCTTCGTTCTATATGGGTTCTCTCGTTTTGTGTTTATGTAAGCTGACTTGTTGTGCCTAAATGCTTCTAATGCACGTTTGTGATACACAAGTACCTGTCATCATCGATTATTTCATGATTTTGCATTTTATCGAGATTATGTTCTTGGATATTTTTCGAAATCTCTATACTCGTTTGATTAGTGTGTTTCTAATTGTTGAATAACATCATTTGCAACAGGTTATATCACTTGGAATTCATCTTTTCACATAGAAATGTACGTTGGCAATGTTTCGAAATTCTTGTATAAGAATTTTCGAGAAAACATTTTCGCAATCATGTTTGGATTTTTTCTCAATCACAAGTTTTCGAGAAATCTCATAATTTTGTATTTTTCGAAAACACTCATTTTGTCATCTTCTCGAAAATGTTTGAGTATTTGCGAAATTATCTCATCCATGGCCATATTTTTCGAAAAACATTATAACTATAACTTTCGAAATCCCGTATAATATGTATTCTCGAAAATTTTTCTAAGTGGTCTGTTCTCGATAAATTTTTATCGAGAACACACTAGAATTCTTTTCGAAAAAACTTAGTATACAGGATTGCGAAAATTGTCACTTTATGACCGTTTTTTTGAAATTATTGGCACTCGTCACTGGGTTTGCGAAATGTTGTTCAATTGTGCACTTTTTCGAAATCACTTATAATGTTGTATCTTGTATTTCACCTGTATCATTTCGAGAACATTGTGATTATGTAATTTCGAAAACATGTTATATGTGACAATGTGATAATGGATTCTAATCATTTATAATGTGATGTAATTTCGTAAACATGTTATTGTGGTTATGACTTTCTAAAGTACACGTCACTTATCAACATACATGCAATAATTGAACCATACGTGCTTACATGATTCTAAATGCTTATTCATAATCAAACATTGCAACCGTGCTAACTCGTAACAAATCTCGATGTTTTGTTTATGATTATGCTTTTCAGAATAACATGGCTGAACACAACGAGAATGTCCCTGAACAAGCTCTTCCATTACTCACCATGGATGATATCACTCCCGATAACTACAATGTTACGATTGGCAACAACAATCCACGAGTTGATTTTGACAAATTAAGAATTACTGAGAACTCGTGCAAGATTGTTAAAGACATTCTACTTGCTCACCCATGCAAACATCTGCTCATCTGTTCTACTTCAGTACCTCTGTTTTACCTTCATCAGTTCTGGCTTACGGCTAAAGCAAATTTGGATGATGAGTCTTTTACTGTTACATTGGATCGCCAAGTCTACACTATAGATCACGACGTTCTTCGTACAGTCCTTCTCCTGCCTCAAACTGACAATGAATTTGCTCCAATACTACCTGAACTGGATCTTCTTGACTTCTTTGTTGAGTTAGGATATGATGTTGATGATGACGTACCTCTAGTCAAACATTCCCGATTCAATGCCAAGAATATCCCTCAGCCCTGGAGAACATTCTGTCTGTTGGTTGTAAGATCGATATCAGGAAGAAAAAGTGGTCATGAACATCCTAGGCTTGAACATTTGCAAACATTTTGGGGAATGGTGACTTTGACACCTATTGACTTTGCAGTTCCAATCATGAACGATATAGTCTACAACATTCAAACCGAACTTGTAAAGACTATGATCCCGTTCACAAGATTCACCAAGCTTCTCATAGAACATTTCTGCAAAGACACACCAGAATTTATCAAGAGAATGGCAGATCCTAATGAGCCGAAGCACCTCTTCAAGGACGACCTCACCACCTCATTCATCAAGACGACCACTTCCTCTACCAAGATCAAAGGAATGAGGCTTCCCGAATACCTTCTTGATGACAAAATCAAGAAAAGTCTGAACTACAAATTGTATGATAATGCTTACAAAGGGGTACAGGAAGAAGCTACTATACAGACTCGAAGCAAAGGAGGTGTGAAGTCTGGGAGTACTACAAGCACCACTGGCTCACCTCAGACTAAGTCTAAGGCTGCTCCCAAGACAAAACCATCAGCTAAACCCAAGACTTCCACCAAACCTAAACCAACATCCAAACCCAAACCTGCAACCAAGCCAAAGCAGAAGGTAACTCCAGAGTACATTCTTCATGATGAACCTACACCTCCACCTTCTGACAGCGAATTAGAGTTCGACACGGAATCAGAAGAAGAAGAACATGACTTTGAAAGAAGAGTTAGAGTACCTGAAGAAACATTTCCTGCAACGGAGATCGCCATACAACAAAGTCTTGAAACTTATGAAGCAGAGACAAGAAAAAGGAAAGGGATCACTATTAATGAGCCTAATGATGATGATGAAGACGAACCAATCGTTGAACCGTTGGTCGATAAACGCAAACTGAAAAGTATAGTTGTCGACACTCGAGCTGAAGAAAAGTAACTTCGCAAAGAACAAAGGAAAGCAGCTCTCGAAAGCCGACTTATGTCTCAACCTTCAACACCACCACCTGTCGATCAGTCAGAACATGAAGGAACTACAAGAAGCATGATTCCTCCCGTTGTGTCCACTACTTTAGAATCAGCTCCACAGCCTGATGATATTGTTAAAGATACAGATGATACAGGAGATATCACTATTACTGAGACTGCTAATGTAGAAGAGAATGTTGGCAGACAAGAGAATATTGCTACGGATCAAGAACATGAATACCTCATTACTCCAGAGTTTCTTGCACGAGAAGCAGAGGAACGTATTAGAAAAGAAAATGAAGAGAAGAACGCGTTCGACACCAACATATTTCTTAAGTCATCTTCTCAGCAGACTTCCTCAGCACAACCTCCACCTCCTCAAGACTCTCCACCAAAGGATCCGACTCCTCCTACTTCTTCTTCAAACTCTCACAATGAGTCGTCTTCCGAATCATCACCTGAGCATTCATCTCCCACACCTTCTGAAACCGCATCAAAGCAGCATTCAATCAATGAACCGAGTCAACCAGTTGATCTTCAGGAGCAAGTCAACAAACTTACCACCATGGTTACCGGTCTTACCAAACAAGTTAAAGATTTTCAGGAGTCAAAGCAGTTGATCGATAAGTTCTTGCACTCTGATTACACAGGATTTATTAGGACGATCACGCAAGATTATCTTACTGAAAATCTAGTTGAGATTGTCACTCCTGAAGTAGCAAATCTGCTTGAACCAATCAAGGACAGCTTGGATCACAGAATCAGAAGTGTCGTTAGAAAAATGTTGTCAACAACACCATTCACGCTTCACACTGCCAAAACTTCTACTGCAACTCCAACCGTCCCTGACTTATCCATCGATGACCTGCTTGCTAAACTCTTCGACAAAGTTGCCTACAAAACCATACAAACTTCTGAAGAAAAAGCACTTGTTGATGCTATGTCGGCCTATATGTCCAAAGAGTCATGCAAAGATGCTGCTGGAACCCTGAAACGGTCAAGGAAAGATGACGACCCTGACCCGAACTCAAAAGGCAAGAAACCTAAGTCTGGAACCGGTCCCTCATCTTCTCTACAACCACGAAAGGACTCCACTCCTCCAGGAAATCAAAAACACACCTCAGCTGCCGGTCAAGGTCAAACCGAAGAAGAAGAAACTTTCATGGAACCCAAACCTGACACCGATTACCGTGCCTCCCCTATACCCGATCATCACGCTGGACCATCATCACCATCCAAGGCTAAAGACAAGGATGCTACATCTAAGTCTAAGAAATCAAAGAAGAGAAGACGTTATTCATGGTTCGACAATGATGACACACCTCAGAATGATTGGTTGACAGAAATGGTTCAAGCACAACCTCCTCTCAAAGATGAAGAACCCCTTCCTGGTAATACTCTACAGTTCACCCAAGTCATTATGAAGGATCTTCAGATTAACAAACTCACGAAGACGGAGCTAAGAAGAATCAATAGGGATGCACAGGAATTCCTTAAGTCCAGATCTGGAAATAAAGTGGAATACGAGTATCATATGCAGAATATAGCCAGTGCAATGTCTGTCGAGTTTGACTGGCTAAATCCTGAAATGAATATCGATCTCAGTTCCAAAAACCATGAAAAGCCTTACTTCACTGACTGGACTAAACCATTACCGTTGACAGGATTTCCAGATAAACCCAAGTTACCTTAAAGCTACTTCTTCAACAAAGATCTTCGTAACATCCAACTCACCCAAGAGACTTCCAAGAAGAAATATGCTTCCTCACTCACAATCTCGGTACCAGCCGCAAGATACGAAATTCCTGCTATTGAAGAAACTACTCGAGTTTTCAGCAACTCCATCGTAGCTTACGACAGAGATGCTCTACACGGGATTCAACACTGGCCAGAACGTCGTCATCTCGGTTATACCAGCAGATTAGCAAAGAAATCATTGGAAAATGTGAAGCATAAATCTAAGATCATCGCTATCTTGGAGATTCAAGAGTCGCAACGGTTTAACTACATATTCATGCGTGAGATTGTTGTTAAACGACAAGATGAAAAGAAGTACAAGTTCACCGAAGCAGACTTTCCAGACCTTAACCTTAATGACATCGAAGACATGTATCTCGAAAAGGTTCAGGGAAAAATGCGTGGATTCGAGAGAGAAGTTCAGTACAACTTCATGGCATCACTACTTCTATTCATCCGACGATTGATAGTTCAAGAAAGAGTGGAAGATCTTCAGCTTGGAGTGGAAAGTTACCAACAGAAGATCAATTTGACCAAGCCGCAATTCAGATTTGATGGAATCTATCAAATGTCACAGTTCACTCTCATCCAAGACCCTGCATTTGGTGTCACCTACATCAACAGCAAAAGACTACAAAGTTTCATGAGGTTCGATGAGATACACAAATTCTGTGATGTTACACTCAAATCCGTTCGTGATGGGCATGTCAAAAGGTTGAATGATGATCGCCGAAAGATAGCAAAGGGGGAACAACCTAGATGGAAATCCAGCTCAAGAAGACAAGTTCGTAACTTTGTTTTGAAGATTGAAGAAAGGTTATTTCGATGGGAACAGATCAGACGACTGAAAAGCTATATCGGTGTCAGACCATCGTTTCCTATCAAAAACTTCGAAAGACCAGAACCTAAGTTCACTGACTTTGATGCTCCACTTCCTGACGAAGATTAATTTGGTACATTTGGTTATTCACTTTTCAATATCAATTGTTTCATTTGATTGAATTATTTTCATTATGGCTTGTGCACACATAACAGTGTACAACCAGTTCTTGTAAAAGAAAGGACACTGAGGTATGCATCAGTGCCTCAATCCTCTTATAAGGAGCGAAGGCTTCTTACTTTTGAGTAGAGTTAATCAAACATTTTATGATTTTCATAACTCTGCTCAAAAGACAAGTATTTCACCTCAATGAGTATTCACTTGTTGAGGGGGAGAACTTGAAAAACTCATCGTTTGAAATACAAAAAGTTCTTGTTGATATCTCCCCGCAAGACTCAAAAAGCATATTTTAATCAAAAGTTTATCAAAAACATCTCATATGCTATTTTTGAGGAGGAGAAAACTGAAAGTGATTAAAATATGAAAGTTCAAAGTTGCTTAAAGTCAAATCTCATGCGAGTTAGACTCAGAATTGACTCAGGAATTGACGAAACATAAAAGTTAGTAATCTCGAAAGGACTTATCCTCGACGGGTAATAACATCAAGTTAGTTACTAGAGCTAGTTGTCACCTAAAAGCTGACAATGGAACTCTTTAACTAGCTACGTAAGCGTGTCTCGAAAAGGATTTGTCTTAGTAGAAATGTACCATTTCGAGAAACTTTCTGTGGATTTGACCAGGCCGGGTAATAACTTCAAGCTAGTCTAACTAGTGATGTAAGCGTGTCTCGAACCGGTCAGATTCACTGAAAGTGGATCAATTCAAAAAGTGTTTGTTCCTCCCGCATGTGCGAATTTATTTAAACACTTATGAGCACATGTGAAGGGGGACCCCTTCAAAAGTAAACACAAAACTCTCAATGTGTTAAACAAAATGTTTAATAATCACAAACACTTTGAGAGATTTTCAAAGGTTTCGTGGCTATTGTCGGATAATCATAGAGTTATAAGGTGATTAAGATAGGAATTACAGTCCTATGATCCGCCAGAGCCGGAGGGATCTACCCAAGGACATCACCATTAGATAGAATTAGAAGTCCTTAGGTATGATACGATAAAAGGAGAAAAGAATGAAAGGGAAAGAAGGAGTTGAATAATTAAAAAGAAAAGTAAAGAAAAGGGTGAAAAGAAATAGCCCTCCATATGTTCAACCTTAGGGCAGACACCGGGTTCAACTCATATGCTACTGGTTGTTACTAAGGTGACACCGGTATTGAAGACAAAGTCGTCATGGACCCAGTGACGCAATGCACTAAACCTTCTTAACCACTCAAGTTCTCTTAAAAGAGCTTGTTTCATTCTCACGGGGAACCGATGTAATCTATCGACTTGTCTCTTAGAGATGGTTAATATTGAAGCAGGAGACCCCTCCCTAGTCTCCGCATAGGAAACCTAAGTGTGTACTTTTCGAGTCTAGAGCCATGAGATGCATCAAAGATCTCTTAGGAACACTTAGCATTTCTACAACTGGTGTTCTACATCAATGGACACTAACTGTAAATCATCGAGTCCTTCGCAGATCTTAGCAATCTACCGAGAACGTTTATGAGAGAATTTACATAAGTATTTCTCAATGATTGAACGGAAATCCTGCCAGGGTCAACATCAAACAGCCCTGACAGCAGGTCACTTCGGTAACTCATTGCGGGTTACGCTTAGTGTTTGCGGTGGTTTCCTATCGGTCTACAGTCGTGGAGTGATCCCCAGTGACTCACCCAGTCATTGAGCTACCTAGTAGGTCTCGTAAGCTCCTTCGGGAGTATCTGACATGGGAACGGCCTTGATAAGGGTTAAAAGGAGTCTTCACAATATGTTGTTGACGATCTCTAATTCCTTATCTGTAAGTACCGGATGTTTTATTGCTAACTGTTTACATGCAGGGTTACATCATCTCCATGGCAACGGATTCCACATGCTCATACATGCATCTTGAAGTCATCAAAGGCTCCCTCAAAGATCAAAGCAGCACAAAGTTCAGAGAAAGATTCTACGCCAAAAAGAAGAATCTACAAAGTATAAAGACTAAAGATCTTATGTGAAAGAAAGGGACTACATGCATGTATAAGTCAGAATTCGAAGATGTATGAGCATGTTGGAATGGCGGACTACCACCACAGACGCGGAAGTGACGAAAGGCAGACAACTTCATTATTTGATCACTATCACAACAACAAAGAACAAAGAACAAAGAACGATGAATGATTCTTAACTCATGATTATTGAAAGACGTCTCAAGCTATGAAAGTCAAAGATGAAGAAATGACAAAGACATCAAGCAACCGTGATGACTGACCCTTAGGGGGAGATTGTTGGGATCATAGTTTTTACTATTTTATCAAGTCTCGTTCATTTGTAATAATAGGTTGCTTAAGTTACTAGTTACTTTCATTTATGTTATGTTATTTGTTTACTAGGCTTAAGACAATCAGTCCATGGGCCTTAAAGCCCATACGAAATCCATGAAGGGAGGACTAGGAGTGTTGCCCTAGCTCCTCACCTATAAATACAAGTCTTAAGCTAATGTAAAACTTGGTTGTTTATTTGAAATCATAAGGAAACTCTTGCTCTTATCATTCTCTTATTCAAATATTCATCCCATCCTTATATCTATCTCATTCTTGTTTGTGTGAAATCAATATGGTGACCTAACAATTGAATTATATAAACATATTATATATTTTTAAAAAACACTTTTGGTAATAAAGAAAAATGGTTTTAATCATACTAAATATATGAATTCAAATTTTTAACCAAAATCAGTTAGTTTTTCACCAAATAAACTTTCCTCACTAAATGACAGAATTTCTGGCCATTACAGCTGGGCGGCCCCCTTAAGTATAAGGGGCAGTCCCCTTAAAATTAAGGGGACCGGCCATGAATTAAGGGGACCGGCTAGGCTCCTATGTTAGAATTTGTCAGAATTTTTCTCCTATAAATACCACCTTAAGTCTGGAATTTTTCCCCACCTTTTGCACAAAAATTTCAGATCTAAAACTCTCTAAACATCTTCCAAAACCCTTTGATCATTAGAATACTAATCCTTGCTTTCAAGTGATTCAATCCCTTCTCATTCATCCTCATCCAAAGTGCAAAAGAAGAATACTCCTTCTACAACTAAGTTCAAGAAGTATTGAAGACTAGTTGTGTATATAGTGTATATTATTTGTGAAGTTGTGTTGTGCTTGTAATAAGCAGTTTAGAAGAAATAGAAGTTGTGTAGGGAGAAGAAGTTGATTAGTAGTGAAGTAGTGTAGTTGTGAAGTAGATTGGTGTGAAGAAGATTGATGTGAAGAAGATAGGTGTGAAGTAGATTGGTGTGAAGAAGTTGTGTAGAAGTTGTGATTAAGTTGTGACGAAGTTGTGGTGTGTACATTGGTGTGTAAGGTTTTCTCCGCCATAAGGGAGTTTGTTGACATAGTGAAGAAAACTCTCGAGTAGGTGACTCGGGGAGTGGAGTAGGAACAAGGAAGGTGACCTTGTAGCCGAACCACTATAAATCCTTGTGTTGTGGTTTGATCTTTCCAACTCTTTTCATTACTTACTTATTTACTTATACAATATTAGCTTAGTTAGTTACTATATAATTGTTCATATAGTGCAAGCATTGAGATCACATAAACTAGAATCGAAGTTTTTAAAACAAACTTGTTTTTATAAATTTTAAAATGGACGTAAAACTATTTAACCCCCCCCCCCTTCTAGTTTTCCACAGTTGTCTCCAGAATCTTTGATCTCATCCTTAGTTATAAGGGCCATGCATGTTCCCACAGACTTGTTTCTTATGACTTGTTGTTTGTGTAATTCGTCACTAAGCCTTCCAATTGTAGCTTCAAGGTTTTTAAGAGACTTATCATGACTATCAAGGCTTCTGTTGGTGCTCTCTTGAAATTCCATTAACCAGTCATCTTGTTCCTTTTGTCTCTTTACTGATTCCTCCAGATATTTGGTTATGGTTTCTTCTAATTTCGATCTTCTTTCTCCGTAAGGAGTTCTGTTGAAGTTCCCCGGTGGTCCAGCACGATAACTATTGTTGTTTCTGCCTTGAAATGGTCACCCATCACCGTATTTGACCTCTTCGACCTTTTTTTCATTTTCCATTAATGGGCAATCTTTTGCGAGGTGGGCTCCTTTGCAAATATTGCATCTAACTCGAATAGCATGAACGCTTTCTTTAAGTTTCATAACTTCTCTTCCTAAGTTCTTGAGTTGATTAGTAAGGGCGTTCATACCTTCCAAACCTCCTTCGGTACTTCTCGTGCTACCTCCATCGTGCCATTTTTGTGAGTGGTCAGCCATATCATGAATTATATCCAAGGCTCGAGCAGGTGTCATTCCTGGGATAGGTCCTTGTGAATCAATCATATGTTTAGTTGCAATATTGATGCCTTTATAGAACAAGTAGACCTTTTGTTGAATGTTCACATCATGTGTGGGGCATCTATACAAGAAATCATTAAATCTGTCCCATGCCTGGTACAATGTTTCGTCGCCTTCTTGTCTGAAATTATTAATCTCCTCCAACTGTTTTGCTGTTCGAGAAGGAGGGCAAAAACGTTGAATAAAGTTCTTCTTGAGGAGATTCTAAGTGTTGATGGTTCCAGCAGGCAACCTATCAACCCATCTTTTAGTTGCTCCGGAAAGTGTCATAGGGAACACTCTGAGCATGACAGCGTCATGAGAAACACCTGGTATGTTAAATAGACTAGTAATGTAGAGCACATTTTCCGTGTGCTCATAAGCATCTTCCGTCTTGAGTCCAGCAAATGGTTTCCCTCTTAACTCCCTCATAAACTGCGGCTTGATCTCGAATTGAACATCCGCTCCAATCATTGGCTTTACAATCCCCGGTCCATGCTCGTCCCTAGTCATTACAAGGTACTCTTCCAGAGTCATTGCTTCAATGTCAACCGCTTCCATGATTCCTGAAACTAGAAACAAAAATATTAGAAAAACAAAATAAAACTAGAAAAATTTAAAAACTTAAACAAAAAACCTATTATAGCTCCCTGGCAGCGGCGCCAAAAACTTGATGCAGATTTTACTGACCAGGTTTTAATATTTATAACACTCGTTTTACCTAAGGTCTACCTATATGCACTAACGGACAGAGAATCCGATCGTGTGTAGGATAGTAATGGTAACTCTAAGGTCATCCCAAGAGCTATGTGGTGCAGACTATGTCTAAGTCGAATATCAGTAATTAAAAGTAATAAGAAGGAAATGATTGATTGAAAGTAGGAAAAGAAACTAAAAACCAAAAGCAATTAAAGTAAGGTTGTGAGCAGTGGGAGAAAAGTATACTAGCCTAGTTATTCCTCCAAAATCGTTTATGGTCATGTTCCCTATTAAACTAATCTTATGCTTTAGGTGGGGCAGACATATATCACTAGGTCCATATGGTCAAGTTCCCTATCCTATCTCCCCCGAATCTTTTCAGGAACCACAGGTACTACCCCATGCTAGTAAGTCGACGTATGGTAGACGGGTTTGAGTCATTAAGTGCCACTACATGCTAGACTTACCTTTAATGGCCCGTTGTCACGATCATAGGCCATTTCTCTAAATTCTTAAGTTCATCAAATACAGAAGGTGATCCTATGGTCAATTCGCACACGAGGCAATATGGTCAGTTGTCATCCCTCCCATTTCCTCGCAATCCATCAGGATAGTGTCCTATGGTCAATTCTTCTAGCCTACTAACTTAATTGGGGTATTAATTCAACTAAAGCTAGCATAATGGATACAAGCGCAAATCAAAACTACTGAAATAAGAGTTTCTCAAGATAAACTAAGCATGCAAACATGTAAAAGCATATAAGAAAAGCACGGAAACATGGTTAAAACAATATAGGAATCATAACTAGGCTAGCACCAGAGGTGCTTAGCCAATCATGTTAAATTCAACACTCGAAATTATGTTTACAAGATCCATGTATTCGAAATGTAAATGAAACAATAAAATGCTAAAATTTATGGTGATTGAAGTGTGATTTCTCCCTTTGAAAGCCTTCGTATACTGCTGTAGAAGGGTCTCCTAAAATCCCTTAACGATCTCTAACTTTTTGTGTGAGAAAGTTGTTCTTCAAATTTAGAAATTAGGGTTGTATTTATAGGCCCGTCGAGAGTTACAGCGTAACTACGAAATGTGTTACGCCGTAACTTGTGAAATCTTATCCAGATCTAGAGTTTACGGCGTAACTATGAAATGTTACGCCGTAATAATAATATTAGGGTTTCTTCTCCGTCGTAATCTCCAAAAGTGTTACGCCGTAGAATATTTATCGGATCTGTGATAACTCTTGTAGTCTTCATTACGTCGTAGCCCAAAAGGTGTGTTACGCCGTAAGTTGATTCTTGAGCTTGGACTGCTTTCGAACTTGTTGCTATGCCGTATTCCATATTTGTGTTATGGCGTAGTCTTCAGATCTGAGGATTCTTCAAGACTTGTGATTGTTACGGCGTAAACCTGGGAATTAGTTACGCCGTAACTCTTGGTCCGTGTTGACTTCGGTCTTCTTAGTAGAAATCCTAGCTACGGCGTAGTTGAGAGAATGAGTTACGCCATAGCTTCTTCCAGCATACTTGAATTTGTCTATCTTTGCACGTTCTTTCCAATTTCCTCGTCTCTTTAGCTCCTATGCTCACTTGTGACCTGGATACAAAATATAAATGAATAAAAGCATATATCCACATAATGATTAATATAAATGAGCATAATAGGGGGAAATTGACACTTAAATATCAGGATTATTTAATGTTATCAGCTATTTTTTAGCAATGTTATTAGTTGTCTTTTGCATTCTTCTGAGAAGTTTCGTCCAATTGTCACTAGTTGTTATGGATATGCCGTATGTAACATAACTTCCCTAGTTTTCCCCATTGGTTCTTCAGTTACTTCGGCCTTCTGATGTTCTTGCGTCATACTTCCTTGTCCAACATATGTTTTCCCTCTAGTTTTCTGCATTCCGAAATAATAATTGACCGGGTGACCAGAGTAGCTATACCTCTGGGAGTTGGGAATTTCATCATTGAATGAATTGTTGATGGAATGGCCCATAACTTCTTCATTCCAGACCGTCAGAATATGATATTATAAGGCGAGGGAGACCTCACCACCGCAAACTTCATGGTCATTCGGCGGAACAATCCCTCATTTCCAAAACATACGTCCAACTCTATCTTGCCCAAGGGCTTGATGGACTCTCCCGTGAATCCCACAAAGGGTGTGTTGGTTTCCTTCAGTCTGGCTATGATGGAAGGGTCGAGGTTCTCGAAGCAATGTTCATACATGACTTCCACCGAAGCGCCTTGGTCTACATATACTCTTCGTACCGTGTATCCTTCCACCTCGGCTTCGATGATCAAGGGTTCTTCGAAAACATCATCGGGCAAAATTAGGGGAAAACTGGTCAGGGCATTCATCCAGCTTTCTTTATCTTCTATGACCTTACGTTTCCGTGTGGCTTCGTAACCTCAGATCATATCAATGATTCTTCCTTGGTTGGCTTGATTGTCACCTCTTGGAGGTGCTCTGTCTCTATGCCGGACATCCTTTATGAAATGATCCAGCTTGCCCGTCTCCATAGCCTTCTTCAACTGTTCTTTCAAGTTCCAACAATCATTCGTGAGGTGTCCTTTCTCTCCATAATAGTCACAGTATTTGTCCAAGTTTTCTCGTGTCGGCTTTCCTTTCAATGGAGGGGGTAGTGGTAGTTTCAGCTGATGCTCGGTTGCTAGGATTTCTTTTGGAGCTTTAGTCATGGAACTCAAGTCTATCGGCCTAGTGTCTCTTAAGAAGTTGTCGTTGCGACGATTGTCAGCTCGATAGGCATTATCATTCCTGGCCGGATAGTAGGGTGCATAATGATCATTCCTGCGAGGCTTGTATTTATCCCTGTGGTTGTTATGCAAGCGATCTCCTCTGTAAGGAACCCGCTGGGTATATTGATCATTTCTGTTGTTGGAGTTAGGGTGATGCTCTCTTCTGTAGTCATCTATCTTTTCTCCTCTTGGTAGTTCAGTAGCTCGGTATGCTTTCTCCGAATGGATGAAGTCATCTACCCTTACCATCATTTCTGTCACCGTTTGAGGAACCTTTTTAGAGAAACGTTTGGCTAACTCGGGGCACTTACAACCGTTGATGAAAGAAGAGATCTGCATTAATTCCGGGACACCAGAGATGTGACTGGCTTCATATGTCCATCGTTCTTTGAATTCGGACAAAGTCTCTGGCTTGCCGGATGATCTTTGTGATTTCCATCAGATACTTGATGCACTTTCTTCGGAGGGAAAATCTCATCTCTAATTGCTCGCTAAAAGCGTCCCAGCTATCGATGCTGCTGTGCGGGAGATGGTCGAACCATCCTCTTGCCGAACCATCTAAAGTTTGCTGAAACATTCTGCACCATACTGGCATAGGCCATTTGCCTTGATTGGCCGCACCTTCGAACCATTGATGTGATCATCCGGATCTGTAGATCCATCGTAAAGCTTTATGTTGGAGAGCATTAAGTGTTTTGGCCTTGAGAATTCAATGATTCTTCGGGTGAAAGGACTTTTGGATGCTGCCTTGAACGGTTTGGCTAGGTCATCCACTGGTTTTTCCTCGACCTTCTTTGCTTCGGCCTCTCGGGGCTCTTCTTCGTCAAAATCAAGTCGGATAAGCTTGATCGGTGTTCCACCACTGGTGTTGTGTTCTTTAATAAGTGCCGTTAGTGCGGTTATTAGGCTTTGAATTTTTTCTTCCAAACTGTTGTAGGTGTCGTCATTACTGCTTTTTCCACTTCCTTCTGCCTGGTGGATTGGTGTTTCCAGTGTAGGACCTGTCTTCTTTCAGCTCTGGTAGATTGAATAATGAGTCTCACGGATGGTGCTAATATGTTGAGGTAAAATCTTGCGTCTTACCCCTAACAAGAAAAGTGAGTCCTCCGGACGGCTATCGGTTCCTTTGGATTGTCCGTGTTACTCCGGTTCCTGTAAAACAGAAAAGTGCGTCAGTCTCGCCCCGGGTTTTATCCCAGGACCAAACTTCGGCGTGAGAATAAGTATATAATTCGAGAGGCAAGTAGAAGTAAAGTAAGTGTATGTAAAAGAATAGTTACCATATAGTGAAGATTTCTCTTTTTTATGTAGGCGAGGTATTTTTGTCTTCATCAAATACCGCCAAGTTGTGTGACGGTATCTCTGAGCACCATTTGCAGCTTTTCCCTTTATGGTCTCTGCTCCTTCTTATGCGCTCACTCTGATCCTCTGTCATATACCTTATATATCGTGTTTGACTTTAGGCCCGAAGGTTACCATTGGTCCGAATGGATCAGTCGTTTCGTCCGGATTTAGTGGTTCGTGTGGGTTCTTCGAACACATACGCCAACAGTATGGTAGGTTTTAGTGCTCCTGTTATTTTGATACTCTGTAGTTAATTTAAAGTCTAACTGAATCACGGGTGGAAAACCAATTTTCGTGCTAGTTCTTAAATTTATGCTCCTGCATGTGCATGCATTAATTCTGCATGCTTATTTGTTTAGGTTTTAAATCTTTTTCATATATATTTCATGATTATCCAACACAGGCAAGACTTGAACCAAATTAGTGGTACAAATTAAAAGAATGGGACCAAACCTCATTAAAGACCGGAAATTGACCATAATGGCGTGTAGGCCTGTAGGGTGATGAAGTAGTTAAGCATAGTTGCATGGGAAAAACATGAGAGAAAAAGAAGGTTATGGTGAGCGGTCGATTTAAAGTAGAGGACGGTTAGTAAACAGTACTACGTATAAATTAAGTAGTGGACGTTTGCTCAATGGTTTAAAGTAGTTAAACTGAAGTGTCGATCCTATGGTTCACATAACCTTGTGAAAATGATGCTGCAGAAATTTTTTGCAAAGTTCGTTGTTCTACTTGTCATTATGGATTTTGCATTTTTCTTAGATGTTGTGTTATTAGTACTCCCGGACCAGCAATTCTACTTGTCTTTGCTTTACAGTTTACTCACATGAAATCTGGCAATCCATGTAGGATTGCTGGTGAACATTTGGGGCCCGTTTGGTTTGTAGATGGGTTTAGATTAGGATTTGGGGTTGATGGAAAAGTTGTAAATTAGGATTTGGATGTGGGTTTAAATTAAATGAGGAGAGAGAAAAAATAATATTTAAAGTAAAAACTTTATATTATTTTAATAACACATCAATCATGTAAAAAAAATAATGTATGGCTGTGCATTGATTACAAATTTTAAAATTATTAAAAAAATTCATTTATCCTCTAAACCAATCTAATCCAGCCATTTTGATGGGATTTTCGGATGGAAAATTTGTGGGACTTAATGCTGTACGGAAAACCAAGACGCATGTACCAAACATCATTTTTTGGTCTAGATCCTAATCTTTAATCCTAAACCCCCAAACCAAACTGCCCCTTGTTATAGCCTATATTGTAGTGTGCTTATGGCCTAGCTAGCTACTCCTCCATCCTAAAATAGGGCAAATATTTTAAAAAAATATCATAGTTAACACCATTTATTTTTTTAGGTAGCGATTTTTTTTTTTTTTTTTTTTTTTTTATTTATTTTTTTTTTTACTGAAAATGATACTTTTCTTTTAAATTTATTTTTTTTTTTGAAGTATTTTGCGACATATTTGACTTTTTTGCCCTTTCAAAAAATAAATTTTCTATTAGCTGAAAAGGCCAAAACTGTCACAAAATACCCTAAAAATCCTAAATTTGAAAGAAAAATTTCCGTAAAAGCAAAAAAATTTATTCGTTACCTATAAAAACAAATAGTGTTAAATATGGTACTTTCTTAAAACATTTGCCCTCCTAAGATATAAATTCACTTTGTTATTTTTAATTGTTTCAAATTTAATTTATTTTTAATAACAACTAATTAAAATGCTTCTAAGTGTGTGATAATAAAATTTTATTGGTTAACATTGCAAAGGGACTACATTTCTTAAATTTTGTGAAATTTGGAAATTGACATATAATTTAAGACAGAGAGAGTATTATTTTATTTGGAATGAACATTTATGGTTGTGCTATTAGTACTCCCGGACCCACATGTTTTGCACTTTCAACAATCTTCACTCCTTTGACTCGCTGTTTACAATACAACGCAGTTTTTTTATCCGTTTTTTGTTTCATACTTTTTGACACTTTAATAATTTTAACTTGCTTTTGTTTTGCACTTTTCATTTCACAGTTTTATTATATATATATATATATATATATATATATATATATATATATATATATATATATATATATATATATATATAGGGGCGCGTTATATGCAGTACCAATATTAGATGCAGTACTTTACAGTACCAATCTAGACCAATAAAAATTTAGTACTATTAAATATTTTTATTTAATTCAAAGGGTATAATTGTCAAACACATCTTCACTTTTTTTTTCTTGAATTTATTAATTGAAAAACGTTTTATAATTCCCTTAGTTTTAGGATTTTTTTTTTTTTTTTTTTTTTTTTTTAATGTACATGTTTTGTGAAAAATGGGATGCATAGGTGTTTTTTTTCTAAAATATTGTCAATTTACGTATGTTTCTTGTGTACAATTATTTGGACATCAAACTTGTTTTACTTCAAATGGTAATTGCACATATGTTTCTAGTGTACATTATTTGATCTTCGATATTTATGACCAAAAATAAAAACATGTACATGCAACCTCTAAAAATTAAATAACAAACAAAAAACATAAATAGTATACAAAAAACTCAATATCAAATGAAATACAATACATGTACAAGTATCTTGTTAAATTAACGCCATTTAAAAACATGTGTGCACTCTTGACTTTCTCATCAAATTCATCATCAAATTTATTAGAACATGTATGCTTGCGTGTCCACGTTGTGCATGCCTTCCAAAAACATGTGTGCACTCTTCACTTTATCGTCCAATTTATCGAATTTATTAGAACATAGGTGCACGCCTTCACAAAAACATGTATGTTTCCTGTGGCCACATAAACTTCAATCAAAGGTGTATTTATAAAGCACCAAAAACACAATATATATTTCAAAACATAAAATAAAAATTAAATATTTAATCATACTAGAAGTTTAAACTACTATCACTGCCTGCTAATAAACTAGCATACATATCAACGTTTTCTATCATAAAAATAGACTTAACAATACAAGATCCTACCATTCCATGCGCTTCAAGCATAATAACCAATTCAATCACTATCAAGTATTTTAGTTAGTATTGAGATACATGTATGCACATATATAAAGTATACACCCATCACTATCAGGTATTTTTTAGTTCGTATCATACATGTATGCACATATATAAAATATACACCCATCACTATCATGTTTTAAAAAAGAGCAGATTCAATAACTCATGTTTAAAAAAAAACCATTTGATGTACACACATACCCCATTTACTGGTACTAAAAAAACAAAAAAAAAATAATAATAAAATAATAAAAAAAAACACACTTTTATAATAAACCATACCATTTTTAAACCAAATCCATATAAAAAAGCAGACTAACAATACCTTCACATGGATGACGGATCTTGGAAACAGTTAATGGGTTGTGTCAACTAATTTTTTAAACATAACATGGTACCATTATGAGTAACACATATGTATTAAACTTACACAACTAAAAGAATTATAAAATAAAGAACCATTCCAAATTTATATGAACCCAGATCTGCAAACTAGAACATAAGAACCCATCGAAAATAAAAACATACGAACACCCGTGAACATAAGAACATACTAACACGATTCGCGGGGTGAAGATAATTCTTGTTGGTGACAGCGGTTTTTTGATGGGGGCGGAAGTGGATTAGGGTTATGGTAGAGGGGATAGATGTTTGGAGGTTAGAAGTGTGAGAAAGATGTGATATACGGTTTAAAAATAAATTAAATGTATAGTACCAATAATACCCTTTCAGCCTTTTGTTTAATTAAAAAAGAAAACCTCATCTTTTGTTTAATTACATTTTTGGCACTTTTAATCTTAACCTTTGATCAAACTCATCTAATGGCTTAGATTCATTTTAAGAGTACTGTAAAGTACTGTATGTAATATTGGTACTGCATTGAATACAACAATATATATATATATATATATATATATATATATATATATATATATATATATATATATATATATATATATATAACCCGACCAAAAACATCAAAAACCCAAAAAAAAACATTTATTGTAAAAATGAGAGATCCAAATAACCTATTCCGTCTAAATAACCTATTCCGAGAATTTATTCCTCATCCTTGAATCGCATAATCTATGGATGATGATTTAACACGTCATACTTGAATTGGAATCCGTCATTTTCAGAAGAGTCAATTAGTGAGTGCACTAAATTGCCTAGCCGCCTGGGACCCTCATACTTCTTTCCAATTGACTACTCAGTGTGCAATTAAGGAGGGGTATCAAAATTTTGTTTCTAGTTGTAATACTTGTAAAATTTTCGGTGTGTGTTTGTTATCTGGGTTTGGGACCAAAGTAATGCGATCATTCTTTAATTAATTGTTTGATAGTCAAGTTTGAAAAAAATAATAGAATCAATTTGCCAAAACTCATTTCATATGAAATAGCTACCTTTGGAATGATTTCATTTGACAATCGCCTAGGACCCTCGTACTTCTTTCTAATTGACTACTCAGTGTGCAATTAAGGAGGGGTATCAAAATTTTGTTTCTAGTTGTAATACTTGTAAAATTTTCGGTGTGTGTTAGTTATCTAGGTTTGGGACCAAAGTAATGCGATCATTCTTTAATTAATTTTTTGATAGTCAAGTTTGAAAAAAATAATAGAATCAATTTGTCAAAACTCATTTCATATGAAATAGCTACCTTTGGAATGATTTCATTTGACAATCGCCTAGGACCCTCGTACTTCTTTCTAATTGACTACTCAGTGTGCAATTAAGGAGGGGTATCAAAATTTTGTTTTTAGTTATAATACTTGTAAAACTTTCAGTGTGTGTTTGTTACCTGGTTTTGGGACCAAAGTAATGCGATCATTCTTTAATTAATTGCTTGATAGTCAAGTTGAAAAAAAATAATGAAATCAATTTAAAAAAAACTAATTTCATATGAAATAGCTACTTTTCGAATGATTTCAGTTGACAATTGCAATTTCACTACACAATTCATTTTTGCCACCCATTTTTATTGTATTTATTTATTTATTTATTGTCTCTTTGTTACAAATTTTTATAAGTCAAATTCAATATCCCAATTTACTTATTAAATAAACTAGACGAGTACATGTGGAATTTTATAGCGGAATATAGTTGTAGTGACAAAAAAATGTGTATAGGTTATAAACGAAAAATTATAAAAATTTAAGGATTTGGAGATTAAACATAATGTTTTGAAACCCGGTTCGACCCATAAATCAGTTTTCAACTTTAGCTCAGTTCATTTCATGTTTTAAACTCATTTCAGAAACTATTGTATTTTCAATTTTACAAATGAAACCGATTCAAATTTTAAATAAAATTAAAAATATGCACAAATAGATATTTCCCTACTTTGAAAGTCAATTATTACTTTTCAAATGTCACAAGCTTTCAAATGGGTTCATTTTTCATTTTTGACCAAATTAGTTTTTTCATTTTTTTAGATTGACAATTTTTGCATTATAGATAATATAGATATATAGATTCAATAATTGTTAACTTTCTTTCTCCAACTTTTCTTTCAAACCAATCCTAAATTCAAATTCAATTCTATACCCACTTACAAACCAAACGGGCCCTCAAGAACTTTTCCTAAATGTATTACCTATGACAAGAAGTAACCAACCTACTGTACGTTCTCGAATCTATTAAGGTTTTATGTAAGTCTATGATGTCTTTGTACTCGATAAATATTAGTTAAATAATACAAAGCATCGTACGAGTTTTCATTATTCAACATTAAATTCAAGCGTGTATTTTAAAACTTAGTCGGCCATCATGAGTCACTGCCTCTATGCCAACCTATCAAATCTCTAATTCTTCCTTCTCAAAAAATAGTCATCAACTGTAATAAGGTGCTGATATCTTCTCTTTAAAAAAAATAATAAAATCTATTCAGTTTTTGGCCAAACCCCAACATGTATATTGTTATAGTCATAACTTTGTAACCGCGTAGATTTTGATTGACGTCGTTAGAGTCATTCTCTTTGTTCTAAATTCTTACAAAACCCATCCAAGAACATTGTTGTTGGCAGCGCCACGTGGCGCATCAGCTACCACAACCAAAGTTCAAAAAACCTAAACAAAAAATCTTTAATAATCTGCTTTTTATAAAAGAATCTACTCACCACTCACCACTCGTTGTCAGTCATGTATCTTCATTAAAAAAACTTTTTGTTTAGAGTAAACTAGAAACTACATCCTTGTTCTTGACAAATTTCACAATTCACGTCCTTATCAGAAACGTTGAACTATCTACATCTCTTCGTTAGTAAAAGTTAAACAATTTACGTCCATCAATTAGTAAAAGTCAAACATTTATGTTTATATGGATTAACGATACAAATGTTTTTCTTTTATTTGCTAACATGGATCCCACATGATAGTGGTATCTTTGATAAATAAAATGATGAAAAAACCCCACACGTGGGACATACGTTTGTAGATAACCATAAAATTTTGCGTCGTTAGTCCATTAAAATGTTAATTGTTTGACTTTACTAACGAATGGATGTAAATTGGTTGACTTTTACTAACAGAGGGATGATGATAGCCCAAAATTTCTGACATAGATGTAAAATGTGAATTTTGCAAAATTGCAAGGATGTATTTTGTAGTTTACTCTTTTACTTATTATTTTAGTTTTCTACACGAGTACTAGAATCCAAACTTCACCGTTGTGAGAGATTATTAGACAAGATAGGTAGTTCGCCCAACCAATTGTATGGGCACGACGAGTCTATTAGGGTTTCATGTAGGTTTGTAATGTCTCTCGTAGTTTATAAATATTTGTTTAGTGATTCAAAGTTTCCTAGAAAGTTCCATTATTTAGCAAAATGCCATTATAGTTATGTTTGGTTATTCAATTATTATGCAAAAACTAAAGTGGGTGTTTATAACAGTTTAGGTATTATAACAATTTGGGAAAGTTGATGTTTTGGGGATAAAGAGATGGTTGGGCCTTTGGTATTGTGGATGATGCCTCTCATGGATGTTGATCTGACGAAGCATTATGAGGATGTGGCTGCAATGTATTTAAAATACTACTTTCATGAGGGAAATGTAATCCTCTATCAAAAGGTAACAAACTCTGCAATGTATTTAAAATACTACTTTCATGGATGCTGGTTTTGATGGTTCAATGTGAGAGGATGCTATACTGTTATCATTCAGATCACCTTCATGAGGGAAATGTAGTGTATGATTGAAAGTTATTAATATTGCTGTTTAAAACATAAATGTAGTCTTGATCCTCTTGATACGTTAACATTCATATGTGCGCTCTCGATACTTTGCAATGCAAGTTATTTCTATGAGTGGTATGGTTTGATGATGAGGGTTAGGTTTGGTCTAGGCACCTGGTCATGGGTCATGGTTAACATTCATTAGTTAATCAATAGAATATTATCAGAATAAGGATATAAAACAGAAATGTAGTCTTGATCCTTCGCTACTAATCCTTTCTTATGGATTTATTCGCTCGATACATTAACATAAATCTAGTAAACATATGTATAAGCGCTCTCGATAAATCAATGAAATGCAAGTTATTCTTACGAGTTGTATGGTTTGGTGATCATAGGGAGGTTGGTTCGGGAAAGTCTAAATACAAAAGTATCGATGATACACGATGTACCACCGTCTTTGTAATTAACTATCGTTACAACTTAAACACATTTAACTATCAAGATAACTTTTATAAATAGTAAAATATTAATATTGATAATGCATATTCGGAAGAATGTCTTTTGAATTACGCAAGTTCAAATACAAAAGTATGGATGATACATAAGTAACTACCTTTACAACTTAAACTCAATTCAACTACCAAAATAATATTTATAACTTTTAAAATATTAATTTTATGAATAAACTAATTTATGTACTTTTTTTAAAAATTATTTTTAACAATTATATTTAATTTTTGGTCTAATATCAATCGAAATACACTGTTAACGACGAAGATACGTGTTGTCGCTAAAGGTGTAGACATATTAAAAAATATTATTAAATCCTTAATTAATTAAATCTTTAGCGATGACACGTGTCGTCGCTAAAGGTTTTGGCGGGTTTATAAATTAATTTCACAGCTTTTTTTTATAATTCAAAAAAATTGGTTTACACTTTATCGACGATACATGTTGTTCCTAAAAGCGTGTGTCCTATGGTTAAACATTTGACAAAATAGTGGGCCCCATGACACCTTTAGCAACGAGAAACGTCGTTGCTAAAAGCCTTCTACGGCCAAAACGATTTATTGTTGTAGTGCGTATCTCTACTACTTATAAAACAAATTTTTCTATTTTTGAAACTTAAAAATGCTTAAAAAAATAGTAAAGTGATTTGCTTAATGTACTTAATCCTTCTTAAACTTTTATCTTAAACGCTAACTTTAAAATTGTCAACTAATAAAATCAATGTCAACTAAGAAATGGAAACTTGTAGAAACATGGTTTAACAATGATAAATTACTAAAAATAGAAACTAAGAAATGAAAACTTATAAAATACGGTTTTAGAAATATGTGTTACATGCTTATTTCTAATTTAGGAATATGCTTACACGGTTCCATTCATTTTTATTATTAAAAAAAAATTATAATAAATAGTTTGAATATAATCATCTTAATCTCTACTATATAAACACTATAACATTTTTCTTACTTTTATGGTGATTAATAGTTAAGTTTAGGAAATGAATAATTAAAAAAAACATGTTGATGTTGAGGTTAGTACATTGTGATCTTTTATTTATCGTTTGTTGTTTCACGGCTTTAGTTGATGGTCGTTTATATAATACCTACTTATGTACTGCATTTATTTTTTTATATACAACTTCATCCTACTTCCAATCACGAAACACTTAACCACAATATCGCAACTATAGTTGTTTGCCGCTAGAAAATCTCGTTGCTATGCACGATTACGATTCTTGTCACTTTCAAAACATATTGCCCAAATTCTATATCAGGAATACAGTTGCTTAAAATATTACGTAACACAATATAACCCACGTATTTATGACGACTTTAGTACTACCTGTATAAATAATCACCATTAATGTCATATGTAGTTGTCGGTGTTGATATAAATAATGTCTAAAAACATTATTAACATATATCGATATCTCTATGTTTTGATAATCACAAAACGTAAACTCATTGAACTACAAATTATGACGTAAACAAGTATTTAGTCGTAAATATTTGTTTTAGCATCCATATCACTTAAGGTATGAATAAACAAAGTGTCTAATGCATTTTATGATCAAAGGAATTTTTATTTTTACAAACCTTACATTTTATTAAAATGGGACAAACATTTCTAAACTTATACAAAACATTTTTGTATTTATAAGAAATGTTTTATTCAAAATAAACATTTTGAATTCAAATTTCTACCCAAAAAACGGCCACATTCTTCAGGAAAAACCTCCCCCACAAAAAGACAAAAAATCTGAAGAAAATTTTTTTTTCTTAGGCGGCCCCCTTAATTATACTAGGCGGTCCCCTTAATAATTAAGGGGACCGGCACACAATTAAGGGGACCGGCCACGCTCCCTGTCAGATTTTGTCATAAATTTTTCCCTATAAATACCACCTCAAACCTGGAATTTTTCTCACCTCTTTGCACAAATATTTTCAGATCCAATTCTCTCTAAACATCCTTCTAAAACCCTTTGATCATAAGATTATTAATCTTTGTTTCAAGTGATCCAATCTCTCATATCTCAAAGTGCAAGAGAAGAATCCTCCCCATCATAAAACCAAAGATATAGTTAGTGCTTATGTAAAGTTGTGAGCTTTGTATATGTAATAAGTAGATCAAGATGATCTTACTTAGTAGTGAGTTTATGAGTGAGTAAGAAGTAGTGTGAAGAATTAGTAGTGTGGAGAAGTTATATAGGTGTGAAGTAATAGATGTGTGAGTATGTAGTGGAGTATAGAAGAAGTTGTGAAGTAGTGAAGAAGTCGTGAAGTTGTGAAGCCATGAAGAAGTCGTGAAGCCGTGAAGAAATAGGTGTGTTGTGAAGGTGTGATAAGTTGTGTAGTAGCAGTGTTGTGAAGAAGGTGTGTTGTGGTGTGAGATTGGTTCTAGCTACTATTAGAACTCGACATTTAGCTTAGTGTCGTTAAATGGTGTAAGCAAAAGTTGTGTAAGGTTTTCTTCGCCAAAAGGGAGCTTGTTGTGTAGTGAAGAAAACTCTCGAGTGTGGTACTCGGGGAGTGGAGTAGGGCAAGGAAGGTGTCCTTGTAGCCGAACCACTATAAATCATCGTGTCCGGTTTGTATCTTCTTTATCTTATCTCTTTACATTTACTCTTGCATTTATCGCTTTATATCTATGCTTGCATATATGTGTTAGGTGTTGCTTATATTGTCATGATGATTGATTGTATTATAGTTGCAAGTTAATATTGTGAAGATGTGCATAATTATATAATATGATCGACTACATTATTATTCACACTCCTCATATTGAGTTTAACTTAATAGATGATTTGATACAAAACGTTTTAAGATTTCAAAAGGAAAACATATTAACTTAAAGATCAACCAATGCTTTATTCATAAAACTAAGTTTTGAAAACAAACTCAAACGTACACATATATAATTAATCATATTGATTATATATTGTTTTCATAATAAACTCTAATTGAAGATTTTTCATAAAACGAAAAAGAGGGGAAAACCATTCAACCCCTCCTTCTAGTTTTCCACAATTGGTACCAGAGCCACGTCGCTCAAATTTTCAAAACAAATGGTTTTAAAAATTGAGTACGATCCATGTATCAAATTACTCATTAAGGAGGATTAAATATGAAAAGTGTTTTTGTTGATTAACTTGTATTAGTTTTGATACTATATACACTAATTATACTAGCTCGAGATAAGATAATGTTTAAAACAAGTGTTATATGTTCGGTATCAAAATCAGAAAGTTGCACACCTTTCCGAAAGGTCAGAAAATATTTTTTTACAAAAAAATGAAATTTTGAGTACCAGATGGGCGGCCCCCTTAATTGTCTGGGCGGCCCCCTTAAATACTGGGCGGTCCCCTTAATTATTTAAGGGGTCCGTCTGTCTGTTCGACAGTTTTTCAAAAACTTTGAAAAATCATATAAAATTAACCGTAACTCCGTAGAAGTCGTACCACCCGGCGTTTTAAAGGTAATTGAGTCCACTTTCATTTAAAAATACTTACAAGTAATCATTATAAACTTAAATAACTAAGAAAGTCAAAATACTATACGGTGGTCAAAAATTTGTGTTTCGTTTTAACGTAAAACTTTTGTTTTACCTTTTCCTTCGAGTCGGGCATTCCTAGTTGATATACTTTTGAAAAATTAAGTATTTATGTTTTCAAAATATTGATCTTAATTAAATTATAGAATTGGGAGGAAACTATTTTATTTTCAAATAAATTCGAGCTAAGTAAACATTGGTGTATATAATACACAAAACGACGACAAGTGTTTTATGTGTTATGTAAACTTCTTTGTGATTTTATTTTCTTAATTGAATATATTAAATGATTGTTGCTATTAAAAGTTTAGCTATGTGTATATCTATGCATATGTGCCCTATTAGTTTATAGCTAGTTTTCCGATTTATACTTAACTAGATCTTATGCTAGATTTCTTGCGTTAGGATTGTTATAATATGCTTGCATTGCATATAGGTATAGATGGCTTTATGTTACTCAAACATCTTGTAAATGAGTTCAATCTAGTCACCTAAACATTTCAAACAATTTAATCTATTCTTCACAACACACTTAAATATTTTCTACAAATTAGCTTGTTTTACCTTAAAATGTTTAATAAGAGAAATTGAATCATTATAAAACATTAATAGTTATATAAAAGAAAAAGTATTTTCAAAATCTAAGTGTGTTCATAATAAATAAAAATGAAGAGTCTTTCACAAAAACAAAACATATAACAATCATGAAATAATAAGTCAACTTTCAATCATTCACTAATAAATAATCTTAGGATTAATGGAACACACTATCAAAATGTTTATTTATTTCAAATGAGTGTCCGTGAGGGTCAAGAAAGATCTTGATATTATATCAATTCGTTATTCAAATTATGGTTGATATATTTATCAAATCTAATTGACACATTTTTTAGTGTAGACAAGAAATTGGATTGCTATTTGTTTAGCTTCAAGATTATATCAAATTAAAACAAAAGATATAGTCTTGAATCTACATACTCAATCACACTAGATTGATATGAAAATAGTTACACCCTTTGTAGATGAAAAGAGTATGCATTGGATCATAACTCACACTTGTGTTGATAATGTCATATTGAATTTACTTGTCCAATAATTGTGTTCCAAACATTAGAATAACATTTTAAACACATTCATAAAATATACAATAAAGTAGGATTGACGACTTGGATGTTTCGTCCGAAATATTCAAGCAATTTACATTGCAATGCAATGGATAAATGTGTCATATCCGAAAAACCAAAATGAGCAAACTAACAACATATGTAAACTTTGCTCACACTACTTAAAATTATCACTTCAAGATAAAATACATATTTAAGAATAATACACACTATATATTTTATGTATTTCATTTTCTTTGTAGCATGAATGGTTGTGTTACAAGATAATGCACTACATTTTTTTTTAAATAATACAAGTTATTAGAATTGAAAAATAACTTGTCACAATCCATAAACAAGTAAATTTTTTTTTTTTTTTTTTCAAATGCTTGTTAAAGTATGATATACAACATTGGCAAAAATCATAGAAAATAATACTTGTTTAAAAATATATTAATGTCTAGTTTTGATATCAGTTGAGAATCACAAACTCATTTAAGATAAATAATCTTAATGAGATTCATTTCACAAGAGATGCTAAGGTGCACTCTTAAATCTAGCACAGTTATTAAATCAAGTAATATGTCATCAAAACCAAACAACCGGTAAATCATGAAGAAAGAATTTAAAAAAAAAATTGTTTACTCTTATCTAAACATTCAACACGTCTCTATTAGGATCGTGAATAAAATATATCATCTAGATTTACCTTCATAAAAACATGATGTTTGAGTCACATTAAGCCAAGTATTAGTGAATCAAGCAAACTTCATATTTGGTAATCTTCGATAGGTAAATTTAGGAACTCGATTTCTTCTAAAAAAAGAATGACTACTGGAGAATCTATTGACTAGAAATTCAATTTAACCTAACGGTTGAATTGCTTCTATGTGAGAAGTTGGGTGTGTGTAACCCGTAAAAATGGTCGTGTTTAGCCTGAATTGAGCACCACTAGTAATAGTCTCATACTCATTCTCCAACTTGATTAAATTGCTCTTCCTATATATACCTAACGCTAGTTTACTTTTATGAACTTTGCTTCTCATTAGATTCTTTCATTCCTAGATTTATGGCATTAAGTTAGATAAGCGTGCGAAAACAAAGAAACTATAGATGTTAGGTTATACCCCATTCAACACTCTCGCATCTAACATATAAATTATCGTCTTCATTTCCTTTAGGATCATAGGATATGTAGAAACGATAGCATGAGATAATAATAGGCTTAACCAACCCTCTTGAGCATGAGATCTTTAATAAACATTTTTTTTAAATATTTGATTCATGATATTTGTTGTCAAAAATCTAATATCTCTAAAAATATGCAAAAACCTCACATTTTGGAAAATAGTTTTTCAAATAACTATCCCACTTTTAAATAACATGTTTTCACTATCAATATCCACAATTTTGTTTTGATCAAAACTAAAGATTGTGAAAATATTCTTTACCATTTATTCACACATATTGAAGTAAAAACCCAATCTATTTTATTCAAATAACTCTCACATCTAAGTGAAAACTTACTTTCAAACATTGTTGAATAATGCTAAAAACATCTCTTTTAAAATCATGCATGGTGATCTCATATATGTCATCTATATTTACATAAATGACACTTATAAGTGAACTAAATCAAATCAAGAGGACTATGGTTTGTTCATTAAGACTTTGTTTGTAACAAGTCTAGAAATTCATGCTATCATAACTACCCACTTATTGCACATTGATACACATTAGGATTAATCCTCCTAGTTATGTAGTTATGAAATACTTGATGTTGCTTAGTGTTTCCTAGCACTTATATTTTACTTGCTTGATGAGTATGTTTGCATGCTAGATGAAATTTCTTGTTCACTTAATCCCTTTGATTAGCATGCTTTGGCTACATAATTACCTACAAAATTAGTATATGCTTAATTGCCTCAAAGAGTTGGACTTGTTTGAAACCAAAAACACAACCTTTCTGCAATTCACTACCAAAAACCCTTTTCTGGCAATCTGGGAATCACCAAATGGGCGGCCCCCTTAAATCATAAGGCGGCCCCCTTAATTATTAAGGGGACCGGCCATCTGATGGTCGAAGGTGTTGTTTCCTTTTTCTACTTTTTAGCCCATTTCATCCTACACTTTCCAAAATTCATAAACCTATTTTATCCTAAACCCTTTATCAAAATCTATACATCCTTAATCCCACCAATCCTACATTATAAACACTCTCATTCCTCTCAATCTATTCTCATCTCTTCATGACCTCTCCCATTAAACCAAAACCACCAAACCGTTTGGAGAAGTAAGCCTAACTTCCACTAAAAGCCCGTCAAACCAAATGATGTTGTCAAACATCCAACACCAAATTCCTTCTATGTCTTCAACATTACATATCAAAAACCTTTACTCACCCATATCCTTCTACATTACACTCAAACCTCATAATCTTTTCACAACTCAAGTGATGTTGTTCATAATCAACCAACACCTAAACCTCACTTTCACACAAATGATCCATTTAACAACATATCATCCATTCGTGCTTCCACTAATGCTCGTTCTTATGATGAGCATGCACAATCCCAAAACAATAATCCCAACCTCATTACCAACACTTTACGTGATGCTCATTCAACAAAAACACCATCCACTCATGAAACATCTCTTCCACCCATATCATGTTTTCATGATTACCCAAGCTCAAACATGTCTACACCACCAAGAGTATCACCACCACATCCTACAACTTCACATGCCATTCCTATGTTGCATGTTCAAACCCTCACCCAAGACTATTATCATGCTCCACCACCATCACCTTCCTCCGAACACTTGAAGTTCGTTGAGGCGCTAAAAGAAGCCCATGAGCTTAGTGCTCTTTTAGCCTTACATCTTGCTCAACGCAATTTGGATCCACCTTCATCTAGATCACCCTCATCACCACACAACTTAAATCAACTTGAGAAGCATGTCAACAATTGACCTTGTTGCATCTTTCTCCTAAAAACCATTGCATTCAATGAACACTTCACTTGGATTGAATATCTTCTCACTAGATCATATCCAATACCCTCACTTGAACAACATCCAAAACCTTAATCAACCTCTTCCGCTACAAACTCTCCACCACCAAACTCTCCAACATTCAAGACCCAAACATATACCTCCATTAATCCAACAACCTTACCCTACTCAACCATCTTCATTCCAAACACTCAATCATCAACCATCTAAGCATACTACATGTTTATGATTTTCACTTTCAAATACGAATCAACCAACCTTTTGTTTCAAGCAAGTCCAATGGCTCTCTTTGGCAAATTAGGATCTTTTAACATAATCACTTTGAATTAATTGTTATGTATCCTTAATATTTGTTTGCTATGCTTGTTATTTGCTATGCTTGTTATGTATCCTTAATATTTGTTTGCTATGCTTGTTATTCTTTTATATATGCTTGTGCTTCTAATATTTTTCTTGCGAGCATTCCATTTCTCGATCCCTTGGTGCCATCGAACGAGGGGGAGCACACATCAAGGGGGAGCTTTCATCCCCGTCTAACTTCATTTATGAAGCTAGACGGCATAACCTTTTTGATTCTACAAAAAGGGGGAGAAGTGAATATAAACTCACTAAGTACTTGTCTAAAAATTAATTTTTAGACTTAATGAGTTTAGGTTTTGTAATCATCAAAAAGGGGGAGATTGTTGATATAAATAATGTCTAAAAACATTATTAACATATATCGATATCTCTATGTTTTGATAATCACAAAACGTAAACTCATTGAACTACAAATTATGACGTAAACAAGTATTTAGTCGTAAATATTTGCTTTAGCATCCATATCACGTAAGGTATGAATAAACAAAGTGTCTAATGCATTTTATGATCAAAGGAATTTTTATTTTTACAAACCTTACATTTTATTAAAATGGGACAAACATTTCTAAACTTATACAAAACATTTTTGTATTTATAAGAAATGTTTTATTCAAAATAAACATTTTGAATTCAAATTTCTACCCAAAAAACGGCCACATTCTTCAGGAAAAACCTCCCTCACAAAAAGACAAAAAATCTGAAGAAATTTTTTTTTTCTTAGGCGGCCCCCTTAATTATACTAGGCGGTCCCCTTAATAATTAAGGGGACCGGCACACAATTAAGGGGACCGGCCACGCTCCCTGTCAGATTTTGTCATAAATTTTTCCCTATAAATACCACCTCAAACTTGGAATTTTTCTCACCTCTTTGCACAAATATTTTCAGATCCAATTCTCTCTAAACATCCTTCTAAAACCCTTTGATCATAAGATTATTAATCTTTGTTTCAAGTGATCCAATCTCTCATATCTCAAAGTGCAAGAGAAGAATCCTCCCCATCATAAAGCCAAAGATGTAGTTAGTGCTTATGTAAAGTTGTGAGCTTTGTATATGTAATAAGTAGATCAAGATGATCTTACTTAGTAGTGAGTTTATGAGTGAGTAAGAAGTAGTGTGAAGAAGTAGTAGTGTGGAGAAGTTATGTAGGTGTGAAGTAATAGATGTGTGAGTATGTAGTGGAGTATAGAAGAAGTTGTGAAGTAGTGAAGAAGTCGTGAAGTTGTGAAGCCATGAAGAAGTCGTGAAGCCGTGAAGAAATAGGTGTGTTGTGAAGGTGTGATAAGTTGTGTAGTAGCAGTGTTGTGAAGAAGGTGTGTTGTGGTGTGAGATTGGTTCTAGCTACTATTAGAACTCGACATTTAGCTTAGTGTCGTTAAATGGTGTAAGCAAAAGTTGTGTAAGGTTTTCTCCGCCAAAAGGGAGCTTGTTGTGTAGTGAAGAAAACTCTCGAGTGTGGTACTCGGGAAGTGGAGTAGGGCAAGGATGGTGTCCTTGTAGCCGAACCACTATAAATCATCGTGTCCGGTTTGCATCTTCTTTATCTTATCTCTTTACATTTACTCTTGCATTTATCGCTTTATATCTATGCTTGCATATATGTGTTAGGTGTTGCTTATATTGTCATGATGATTGATTGTGTTATAGTTGCAAGTTAATATTGTGAAGATGTGCATAATTATATAATATGATCGACTACATTATTATTCACACTCCTCATATTGAGTTTAACTTAATAGATGATTTGATACAAAACGTTTTAAGATTTCAAAAGGAAAACATATTAACTTAAAGATCAACCAATGCTTTATTCATAAAACTAAGTTTTGAAAACAAACTCAAAAGTACACATATATAATTAATCATATTGATTATATATTGTTTTCATAATAAACTCTAATTGAAGATTTTTCATAAAACGAAAAAGAGAGGAAAACCATTCAACCCCCCCTTCTAGTTTTCCACAGTCGGGTCGGGCATATAAGCGGAGCTAGTAAGGTGGCTAGTGGTATTAGGTCATCTCTAATCAGCCTATTTTATTCATTAGTTATGTAGTAGTTCATAAGCTACTTTTTTAATAATATTTGCAATTAGCCTCTTTATTCTCATTGAAATTTCGAATAAATCCATTTGTCAATACATTTTTATGATATTAAGTTAAATCATGAATTAAGAAATATAGATTCATTTTGAAACCATATTTATTTCTATAATTTTTATGTTAACTTCGGTCATCCTTAACTTCAAATTCTGGCTCCGTCCCTGATCGGCAGCCATATATATATATATATATATATATATATATATATATAGGGAGGCTTTCATGTGAGAAATATGATTTTTGTGAGAACGTGAGAACTAATCCTATTCACTCATTTTATCCTCCTTAAACTTTGATCTAATGACTATTATTAGCTAACTATTTTTTTTTGAAAAATTTCAAAAAATTTCAAAAAAATTTCAAAAGAATTTCGAAATTTTTTTTGAAAAATTTTCAAAAAAATTTCGAAATTCTATTTAAAAATTTTCAAAAAATTTTAGAAAAATCTTTAGAAAAATTTTCGAAAATTTTTTTTGAAAAATTTTCTAAAATTTTTTTGAAAAATTTTCGAATTTTTTTTTCACATGTGGCGAAATTTTTTTTCATATGACGGATTTTTTTTTTTCACATGTGACGAAAAAAAAATTTACATGCGACGAAATTTTTTTTTCACATGTGACGGTTTTTTTTTTCACACGTGACAAAAAAATTTCGTGAAAATTTTCAAAATTTTTTTTCACATGTGACGAAATTTTTTTTCACATGTGACAGATTTTTTTTTTTTCATATGTGATGATTTTTTTTTTCATATGTGACGATTTTTTTTTTCACACGTGACAAAAAAAATTTCGTGAAAATTTCCAATTTTTTTTCACATGTGACGAAAAAAATTTTTTACATGCGACGAATTTTTTTTTCACATGTGACAAATTATTTTTTCACACGTGACAAAAAAAATTTCGCGAAAATTTCCAAATTGTTTTTCACATGTGACAAAAAAAATTCAGAAAAAAAAAATTCGGAAAAAAAAATTTCGAAAAAATTTTTTTCAGAAAAAAAATTCGGAAATTTTTTTTTTCGGAAAAAAAATTTTCGAAAAAAAAATATGGGGAAAAAAAAATTTTCTAAAAAAAAATTTTCGAAAAAAAAAATTTTTGAAAAAAAGAATTCGAAAAATTTTTTCAAAAAATTTTTTTCAAAAAAAGATTTTTTCGAATTTTTTTCAAAAAAAGATTTTTTCGAATTTTTTTTTGAAAATTTTCGAATTTTTTTTTGAAAAATTTCGAATTTTTTTTAAAAATTTTTAAAATTTTTTTAAGAAATTTTCAAAAAGTTGATTAACTAATATTAGCCATTAGATTAAAGTTAAAGAAAGATAAAATATGTGGCTATAATTGCTTCTCGCGTTCTTACAAAATTTAGGATTCTCATTTGAACGCTTCACTATATATATATATATATATATATATATATATATATATATATATATATATATATATATATATATTGAACGGCAAGTTAGTAGTTTGTGATTCGAGCTCACAGTGACATCTAATTGGGCAGTATGCAAGCATCGAACTTTTCTCGTTAGAGGATAAACCACACTCCTGCTTTTATTTTTTTGGCCCCTGAAAGTCCATTGTGAGACTCGAATCTGAGACCTCTCTAATGATACTTCCCTAAGGTTATCCTTGGTGGCCAACTGAGCTAGCCGAGTTGATCGGCAGCCATATTAATAATCGAATGATGTATTTCTAAGCATACTACGTATTTAAATCTAGGGCACGTCTTTTTATATTCCTAAGTCGAGAGTATCCACGCTGAGGATTTTGATTCATGCGCAATGCATTTATAATTTTATATGCATGGACAATAATATCTCTTATTACCCTTGGCCCCCAACAACTTATTAATTAACGACGTTATTACCCTTGGCCCCCAACAACTTACTATATTAATTAACGTTCGGCCATCTTTTCCTACTGGCAATCTCTTTCCTCTTATACTTACCAGGCTGCCACAAGGCCCACAACAGCTTCGCTGTTAGTGGTGGTTAATTAACGACTTTGATTGAATATATAGCCTTAAAGGTTGTTTATTTTTTTCCTTAGCTATGGGTGATGTGGGTCGCATGTGTGTTTAAGCCTCTTGTTAGGGAGGATGTGAATTTCATCTTTTGTTAATATAGACTCAATACGAGATTTTTACGAGCTCTATCTACAAAAGTAATAATATTAAATTGTTAGTAGGTCTAATGCTTTCACTAAAGAGAGAAAAAATAAAAAATAAAAAAAAGGCGCCCCTTAGCCTAATCTTTGACAGATCAATGTCACGTTTTTATTTTTATTTCTGGTGGTTAATTAACGACCTTGATTGAATATATAACCTTAGTTAGACGGATCAATGTTGATTCAAATGCCAAGTTTTTTATTCTTATGTTTATAATAATAATAATAATAATAATAATAATAATAATAATAATAAATCAATTGAAAAGATAGAAAATTTCATCTCTGGATAACAGAATTTGCATGTTATATTATGACGTTTTCGGATCCTATAAAAAGTAAGGGTTAGAGAGGTGATGTTTAAAATGTATAAAAAGTCATTATATGATGACAGTGTCCATTTTTTTTTATTTATTTTTTTATTTATTTTTATTTTTTTATATATTTGACAACTTTTTCTTTTATTTTTTTCTTTCCCCCTTAAAAAGTTAAACAAGTGGATTTATTATAAAAATAATAAAAAAATCAACACAATAAGAGTTCAAACGCCATTAGCCTATCAAATAGCCTGATGTATATTATACATCACACCATACGTGTTACACAATCAAAACCATAACACTAAATAATTCTATCATGATTTCATTCATCCCTCATGCATGCCACATAAGTCGAGTCCTTAAACTTGAGAGACATTAACTTTAAGCGAGTCAATGAGAAGATTAACTCAAATACTTACTTCACACGCCTTCTTCTTGAAAAGCCTATTGCTTCTTTCTTGCCACGATAACTAAGATTTTAGCTCCAAATATAATAAACGGTAGCCCCAAATAAGATTTTAGCCAAACGTTTCTGAGCAATTGACTTTGTCGCGTTAACGAAGCTCATCGATTGCCAACATTTGGAACATGAATAAATGTTCAAACCTTAAACCACACCTGCAAAGATAATACACACTCAAAAAATAAATGAGAATGAGTATCTTGAACAACGTTACATATAGAACTCCACATATCCTCTAAATTTGTCGAATTTGCTAATTCCCATGCATGTAACTTGTCTTGAGTCTTAAGCTTTTCACCCATGAGTAACCAGATAAGAAATGCATGACGGGGAATATACTAGGAGAACCAGACGACATCAAACCAATCAATCACAAGGGCACGAGGACGAATAGCTTGCCATGCATGCGACACTGGAAAATTTTGGAGGCTACCATCCAAATCCTTCCACCAAATTTTGTCCTACGTATCATTGAGAGCAATAGGGTTGATAGAATCCAGAATTAGATATTTTGAACCCATTCACTAGGCCAAATCCACTAGTTCGCTTGAAGCAAATCCATCACCTTACTGTTAACATCAAAACCACCCCGATGAATGTCCTTACTATAGATAAACAAATTGAGAGTACCTTCATATTGCCAATTATCAAACCATCCCGTAATTCCCTTTGCCCACAACATTGAAGAAAAAACATCTAACCAAAACCCGCATTTGTAGAATTTTCCACCAACCATAACTTGAATATGCTTTGATTGGAAAATCCCCAAAAACTTCTATCTTTTAGGCGCTCTGAATAAATCCATTTCACCCAAAAATTTCTATCTTCTCTATGTCGTAGTCAAAGTAGTACATATATTGATTTGTCATCTTCCACATTAGCATGCGGTACTCATAAAAGCGAGTAGCCAGATATGTCAAGTGCTCCAAAAAATGACCCATAGCAGGTAACTTAATATCACCCACAATTAACCCGATCGTCCCCTTTGACCTTAAATGTAAAAACCATAATAGTATCGTTGGGTTCTGACTTGCTTATAAACTATACTCAAGAACGCTAAATTTCTCAGTCATAAATCTTTCCTGAGTCACAACTTTGAATCCTCATCTAACTATACATGTGAGAGTATATTGATCCATATGTTAAGGAATGATAACTAAGCACTTTAATCAGAATTTCATACTTTCAAATCACCCACACAGTTCACCGATTTCATAATTGACATTATTCTGAAACCTCAACCTTTAACAACCCAAATTTACTTTATGGGAATCCAATCACTCCACACTCGAACCGATTTTTTAAGCATATTACTAATTCGATAAAAGAAACAACCTTGATTTCTTCTTCCAAAATGTGTTTACACAGAGGCTTTAAATCAAAGCAATTTATTACAGGTACAACTATGTTACCAAACACATCAATAAAACGAACAACTACTGCTATGCTCAATACTATTGCCAACGGTTGGTTTTACAAAACATATAATTAGGACAAATCATAATTGAAAAATCCGGGCTTTAGGAATAGGTTATCAGATGAGCTCATTCTATGCAAAGATTTCAAAATCTAAGCAATATGTATTATATGAGTATATGAATTGGTATTCATGTGTAACCCCTTGATTCAAAGGAATTAAAAGAGAGCTAATATGAATACAAAATTTAAGATTTAAACAAACTGTGAAATCGTAGGGGGGGTGGGGGTGAATACGTTTTCGTTTAAAAATCTTTAAACTTGTTGTATCAAATATAGTATAAACCATTGTGTTAAGTTACGCCATTATTAGTCCGGTTTGTTTTTCTTTTCTAAAACATCCATATGATAAATTTCCGATCAAGCTTGTTGTAATATGAGAAATGCTAATAATAGTCTTACGACTAATATAAAGCATATGATATAACAAGTTGTCACACAAGCATAAACATCAAGTCACAACACAAACAATAATGTAGAGTAAGTATAAAAGTAAAAGGAAAGAGCAAACCGAACACGAGGATTTATAGTTGTTCGGTAACGGATCTCCTTTCCGCCCTACTCCACTCCCCGAGTACCCAACTCGAGAGTTACTTCACTAGATCAACAAGCTCCCTTCTTTGCGGAGAAAACCTTACAATTGTCTCTTACACTTTTTTCGGTACAAAGCTACATACCGGGTTCTTTTACAAGGGTACAACCACTCCCGCTAGTTCTTTTACAAGGGTACAACAACTCCCGCTAGTTCTTTTATAAGGGTACAACAACTCCCGCTATGTTTTGTGGCCCAACATAGAAACCTTGTGTTTTATGGCACAAACACATAAACCATCTAATCTATAATAATGAGTACAATGATGATCCAAAACATAAATGTCTAATGGATATGAATGACTAATCTAAAAGAACTTCCATTTATAGAAAGCCTTCAATGGATGAAGATCACAAGTTCTCTAAGCTTGTTGTGATTAATCTTCATGTATGTATACTTGTGGTGGATGATGATGGCAAGATCTCTAAGCTTCTTTGGTGGATCAAGATGTATGATATGCTTACAACAAAGATGAATGTTAGAAGCATTATGATCATGATAATGAGGGTGATTAATTATGTTTTCTACATGGTTTTCTATTGATCTAAGATGTATGCAAAGTGTAGTGAGAATGTGTGTTTTTCTATTTTCATCAAGTTGTTAGAAAAACCATGAACTTGTATATGTAGGTAAACTACCAAAGTACTAAACCATGTACATAAACCATGAGCTACCTAGCAAAGACATAAACCATGTGCATAAACCATGAGCTACTTTTCAAAAACTATGGCAAGTCTAATCAAGATCTTACACAATCTTTCTAAAATCAACTATGACATATCTTACACAATCTATGACATATCTTACAAGATCTATGACATATCTTACAAGAATATTTAGAAAGATATACATTCTAAAATATGATGATCCATGTGATGATGTAATTATATACTTTCTATTTTGATAAAAATGTATATGAAAGTAAACTTGTAAATTTATTAGAAAATGTATTAACTTGCTATATGACATTTAGTAAGTTACTAAAATGTTTGATGTACTTATGTTGTTATAAGACACATTTTATAGATTGTAAACTTACTAATATTACCTATACACCTAATGTGGCACTTATTCTATTTGATACCTAAAGTGCACTTTGACACCTAAAATACTTAAAGGCTCTAAAAGTATTTTAAACATTCTAAATGGTTAGTCTTTTAAAATACTTGATGATCTAGCCGTATTTTAAACATTCTAAATGTTTGGTCAGGGGGTTTGATCATAATGCCACATAACAAACATGTACGAACCTGTGTTGTAGCATACGAGGACTCGAGACGTTGAGAGGTGTTGAATGTATGTTGAGACAAAATAAGATTGCAAGTAACTTGTACATTTTACGTTATGTATCAAGTTATACGTTTGTCATCAATCAAAACAAACGAGATTGTATAGATTAAATATCGTAATATTTGCACTAACAATCTCCCCCCTTTTTGATGAGGACAAAATATGTAAACATGATAGAATGTAAAATATAAAAAGTTACTTGTGTCCACATTACTTACTTGTATCCGTAACACCTTCTACATTTCCTTCTCCGTTTACACTCTTCTCCCCCTTTGTCGAAACAAAAAGGGTGTGTCAATGGAGTTAACTTCATTTCTCTCCAAAACGGCGAGCTCACATCATCCCTAGTGAAGTTTAGTCTTCAACTCCAATTTCCTAAGATTGTTGCGTCCCTTAGGTTGTTAGCGGATCCATGGATCAAATAAAGTTCCTTAACATACATCAAGGTTAGTGTTGTGTAACATAAAAATTATACGAAAAAAGCATGATGAATGAAATGCATGTTGGACTATGTTGACCTATCTCCTTCTTTTTGTCGAAACACAAAAGTGTGCCGAAGAATGAAAATAAAGATGAATGCGTGCATTCTTCCCCTTGATTGTAGCTCCCCCTTGATCAATACTCCCCGTTGCTAGAGTCCCAACGTATATGACACAAGAAACAAGAAAGCTACAAAAACAAAGGTTAGTGCATGATTAGCTCCCCCTTGATCAATACTCCCCGTTGCTAGGGTACCAATGTATATGATGCAAGGATGAAGAATCCTACAAAATAAAGATTAGTGTAAGACAATAATTGTCCTATAATGAGTATATGATATATAACAATGCGTGTGTATGATGCATTCTATAAATGCTTGACGGAAACTCCCCCTTGCTTAAGGGCGTCAATATGAACCTACAAAACAGATATTAGTATACTAGAAGCTTTGTTAGTAGACACATATGTCATATACAACCAAGTGTATAGACAATGCAATATGAGTGCTTGATGGATATTCCTCCTATGTCAAGAAGCACCTATAATGAAAGAAGGAAAATATTCGATGCAAACATCATCCTTAGATGAGTATGCTATATACGAATAAGTATATATGATGAACCTACAATGAAAAGATTATTGCAATATATTTCATCTTAAAGAAAAATACGATGTATTCTTCTAATAAGAATAAAAATAAAAACGTGAATATAATATGATAAAATCCTACAAAATAAATCCTAGAAGGAAGATATGAGTTAAAGTTGAAATATTAAGAGTTAAAGTGAGTGGTGCTAGTGTTGGTGTTGGTTTACTAGAAGGATTCATGTGGTGATAACTCGGTAGAGAATTCAAGATTGATAAAAGTAAGTTTTCGCTAATCTATGGTGGTGATGATTAGTGAAAGTGATGATGGAAGGTGGTGATGATAACTTAGACAACTATTTAAATAACTAGAAACTCAAGTGTATAGCAAATGCTATAACGAATATAAGGATTGAACATATGGACTTATGCAATCTAAAATACACAACTTAAGAGATGAAGGAATACGACTTTCATAATGTTAAGAGAAAAGGAAAATGTGAACGGACATTGATATTCAATGACGGCCATGGGTTTTGATTTGATCAATTATTTTTTTATGCTAATGAGAATGAGATACGTTTGGAAGGAATGACCTATACCGAATGACAATGAATGAAGGAGTACTAACATGGTTTAGACCTACATGACCTTTAACGACATTATCATCTACCAAAGATGATGTATCATGCCATATTAAATGCTTGAATGGATTCAAAAAGAAGTGAAGACAATAAGCACCTAGGAACAAACATTTCATAAGAAAGGAATAAAGAATACTAAGAACTTATATGAGGATGAGAATGACATTATGTGATGGGAGAGTGTTGGTTAAACCGATGTGTTGAGAAAGTGTTGGGAATGACAGTTTTGATTAATATATTGATTGCACTGACAATGACGTGCATGATATGTGTTGAGTACGAAAGGATGAGATCCTATGATGGTGTTCTAGAAAATGAAGTTGTGAAGTCTTAGTTTAAGAAAGATCCTAGATTCCATTAGTTGTTGGTTGTGGAGATGAAGAACTTTGTCAAACACATGATGTGTTTTTCACTTGATGAGATATTGGTACAAACTAGTGATGTTGGGTTAAAAAGGCTTGAAACACTTGTGGTTTTGTGAACCAATTTTAACTAAATGGTGTGTACCTATGTGTTGGTATTTTAGGGTACAAGAAACATGAGTAGATGTTCTTTAAATACATTTTGACAAAATACAAATATGTGAATTGTAACAACTCGCATTTTTGGATTACTATTCATTTTTACTATTCACTTTCACTATTCACTCCCGAAATTTTTATTTCACATTCTCGTAAGTTAAACTATTTTATTGATAATCCGAGAGTTTGACACTCGTCGAATCATTTCTGCAAAAATCACAAAACCGTGTCCGAGATTTACTTTTAGGTTTAAACGTCATTCCAGCATCCCGATATGTCCATAAAACACTATAAACAATAGAAATATGATTTTCTCTCATTTTATGACAATTCCAAAAGTTTTGAAATTTTACGTTTTCCAGTTCAGCGTTTTACGCGAATTACGCGTTTTAGACCCGCGTTTCCAGTTTTAGCAGCGTTTAAGCAACCCGATAGAACTTGTCACTCATTAAATATGCTAAGATAGGTTATATTAATAAGTTTTAACATATTTATAAGTTTCATATTTTTAGGATACCCGATTTTAAGTTTCATGACTTAACGACTTACCGTTAGCGATTACCGGGACCAAAACTCACTCCGTAAGCTAGATAATTCCAAGTTTATGCACCTAGTAACCCTAACCATCATATGAACGTGTATAAGGGTGATTCACCATGCCATGTGCCTAAGTAATAAGTCTTGATACTTTAGATTAGTTACAAGTGTTAAACTTGGTCACCAAGTTTTAGGAAAATATCCTAAGCTTGCACCTCCTCATCTACACCTTCTTAGGCACCTTCCTAACCTCCTCATTTATACTATAAAAGCAACTCATCTTCTTCCTTTCATCTCCATAAAAATGCCACACACATAAATTCATAAACCATGATCCTTTGATTTCTAAGTTATAAGTTACATACCAAAGTTGAAGGCCTAGTTATTCTCTACATGAATCAAGAGTTTGTTTGGTGATTCCATGGTTGAATTAGGAGCTACACAAGGTTTTAGGGGCTGAGGTTAAATGGTATTCACAAGGGTTATGTAAATATTTGCAAGGGTTTACAAGAGTTGTGGTGAAGGGTTTGCAAGCATAGGTTTAGTGTCCTAGTTCATACTTGACTTCCTTTCTTTTGAAAGCCAAAAGTTGTAAGAAACCCTAATACACTTTCTTTCTCAATATCATTTTCATGCTTATTATGTTTCATTCATGCTATATTTGGTCTTTGTATTATGTTCATGATGTATAAAGATTGGTAAAACAAGTTATGGAAACTATATATTAACTTATGTTAAGTAAACAAGGAAACTAGTGACTTATATTGAGAACCGCGACCAAAATAGAGTAACCATGATATGAAACATTTACCTACTGTTATATAGGGTTTTAAAAGGAAAACATAGCAATTTGAATTACCTAAAACGAGTACACGAGTCAAAAGTTATGGCCAAAAGAAGTTAGCGAACCTAAAAACCCGAAACTGCCTAATAGCATTCTGATCAAAATTCTTAACAGCCCATTTTAATACCCAATTGACCATTTATTGGTTATGGCTAAGTAAAACCAAGGGGTCTAATGACCTTAAAACCGAGACCAAAACCATGGCTAAGGCCATGGATGAGTCTCAAGACCATGGTAGCCATGACCAAAGCCACGGCTAAAGACCTTATGGCTTTCTAAATCAAAAACTTATATATATTTTTATCAAATACTACAATAGTAGGGAGCCTCATGTGAGGGGTTCATTAAAGTAAACCGTCGAGATGAGTTGTGGATTTACGAATTAAAGTGTCCTGGCTCCTCGAACGTTTACTACATGGCCTCTGAATTATGTCGGCCCGAACGGTAGTAAGCGATATACAAACTATACATGTTTCATAAACCACTTATATACAACGACTTACACTATATACTAGGTACTACATCATGAACTATATGTAAGACATATATAGGCAATTCTTCGTATTCTTAGACGTTACTACAAACCTAAGTCGCAACGTTCTATTATAGGCTGCTCTTAGAGACTTTCGCAATTCGACTACCACTTTCATTTCTCATTACATAAGCTTAAGGTGAGTCATAGCCCCTACTCTTTTCATACTTATTTTAACTCTTTGGGGAAGACACATGCTCAACTACTTGCTTACTTGTACAAATACTCAAAACATTTAAACTTGATTGTATTATACTTGATTGCATACATACATGACTGTGTTATACTTAATTGCGTTATTCTATTTAGTGGCTAGTAGTTATCTTTGGGAATTGGCTCCCAATTGCCTTTGGGAATTGGCTCCCAGTTGTCTTTGGGAATTGGCTCCCAAGTGAGGTCTTCGGAGATGAAGTGTAGACTCACGACTAATTGCTTAATTGTTGTGATGAACTTATACATGTCTTAATCATACTATATAATTAGCAGTGGGTTGTGAACACACAGGTTGCAAGTGTTGTTATGGGCGGGACTTGCAACTGAGTGGATTCACAATGCCTTTGCTGTGTGAACATTCTTTAATGGCGTTTCAACTGTTTTAAGACAAACTCTATGAACTCACCAACCATTGTGTTGACACTTTAGCATGTTTATCTCAGGTTAGTAAGGCGATAGCTAGTGCGTGGAACATAGAGTCAAGCTGCATATTCTGAAGACTTACGCTTTTATCATTTACCATTCAAAATATTTTGTATACATTTTTGTATCATACTTTAGAATCTCATGTTTGTAACTTTGAATTCATTAATCGAATGGTAACTTTTCAAAACGTCTCATTTAGAGGTTGTTTTCTATAACTTGTACTTTGTATTATGAAGTAGCACCCCAAGTGACACAGTCTTCCGCTGCGGTATTTTGGGGTTGTTACATGAATGAATTTTTCTCCGCCTTAATCGGTGGACATCCAACATATTGTGTAATGCATCGTATAAAGAATGACGATAATGTATTTGGGAGGTTGAAGGTTAATGAAAGCGATGAGCTTAGTAATGTTTTTGCGGATGTTGGTTAGCATACAAAGAACTTCATCCACGAAGTCACGTAGCTCTTCTCTATCAATGCGAGATGATCGCATGACGAGGCATGTGGTTTTCTCAGAGGAGGTGGAAAGGAATAGAGTATTGTTATAGCTAAATATTGATGGAAGTGATTTTTGGAAAGCGGAAGCAATAATACGATTTGGAAAGAGGTCGATTGAAAGATACTCAAACACAAATTTCAAATCTCTAAGACTCAATCCTATTAGCATTAAAACTATATGTAAGTGAAGGGATTACAGTTATGGGAGATGAGCATATAAAGGCTAGAAGGAAGTGAGATGGCAAATGATTAATTCTCAATCCACCAAAACAAATTTGTTAGTGTGAAAAGATGTCAATAAGATAAAAATCTAAAGATATTATCTTATTCAGATAGCACATTCGACTACTAGACATAAAGTTAACACATGGCTAGATAGCATCAACAAAAACAATCATATTAAGCAAGAGCATGACATAATACGAAATACTTTCCTTGTAAAATTCTTTTGTTGTTACGCTTAGACACTTAAGCATATAACGATCTATGTGATTAATTTGTATGATAAAACGTCTTCTAAATATTTATCATATCGAAAGTACTTTAACAAATTATAAATGAACATGTAGTGAACAAATAGTGTGACAAGAAACAAGACGAAAAATTTATGCAACCCATGTTTAAATGATAACATTTTGAAGCATGTATTAAACAGACCATCCTAATAATGGATCTAATGAATGACCGAAAAAGACACAAGCATTCAAATATATAAATATCATATAAAGACATCATGTATCAAAAAGACATACCATGAGTTAACAAGTAACATGTAAATCATGCAAAACATCATATACATAAGGAATGAAAATATCATAGAAATCATGTTAATATATAGTAACACGAAACATATAAGCATGCAGGCATCCTAAAGAAATAACCAAGCTTTACACATGAATAAACCAAATAGTTAACATGGTTATGTTAAGATGTCCAATCATTATCAAACAAATAACATGTAATAGATACATGCATGTGTAATGCAAGAGATTTTAATCTTTGTGTTTAGAATCTACGGTTGAATGATCTAAAAGGTGACATCTTTAAGCATGTGTTACGTAAGTGATTTGGTCATCCAAGACCAAGAGATAAGTTTGTGTGTGATAATGGTATATGATAAGAACGTTCTCAAGAAAGTTCTTTGGAACAGGAATCTAAGTGAAGTTACCAACTTCAATAGATCTTGTGTATGCTATAGAGATAGGGTTTGAACTAGGTTATGAGCAAGGTTTGGTTATGATGAACGCTTGAAAGGAAATAGACACATATAGTGTCTTTCAATAAGTAGAATTATTACGTGGAATAAAGTCATCATGCTTATGAAGACAAAAATGACAAGATGATGAGAAAGGTTAGGTTATGGTGTACGCTTGCAGGAAATAGATACATATAGTGTCTTTTAATACGTAAGATTGTCTCGTGGAATAAAGTCATCATGCTTATGAAAACAAGTATGACAAGATGATGGGGAAGCTCTAGTTCATAGAACTTGCAGATGTTTATTTAAGATCATTAACCCGATGAGGTGTAATGTAATCTCATGTAACACAACCGTTCATGTTTCAAGGAGAGAATGATGCATATGATATACAATATCCTTTTAACAGGATGAAAACTTAACACATTATTTCTTATGCATAATGTCTTCCAAAACATCATGTTTTCCTAAATAAAGATATGAAGCCAAAGTGTTTGAATCGGATAGTGCTATCTAAATATACTTGGTCTCAAGATTATACTAGATGATGACAAGAGGAATTAACTCGAGTTTCTTATGTATACTCCTCGAGAGTCATTGTTGCTCGGGCTACATGAGGATGGCTTTGAGATTGCATTTTAACATATGTTGTTAAGATGTTGATTTAAGGTTTAATGAAACTTATGCAAAAGTTAAAAGTATTACTAATACTTTGATAACTTGTGAAAGTGATACTACTTAGACCTAGTAAATGAATGTGAGCTTCATGCTCATTTGATGGTGAAGGTTCTTATTCATATAGGTGGTAAAGTATGGTTGAGTTGCTTAATGAGTGTTTTGACAAAGGGCTCAATGCACTCAATGGATTCAAACGATAGTAAGAATGGTAGATTGGTTGATCTAGGTGGTAGGTCTTCTAGTGTGTCTTAATAAAGATGTGGTGATGTATAGGTTTGTTGTGCTATGGAAGTTCTTAAGTTTCATAGATGTTGAAAGTAAAACGGATAGATACTAAGCCTTAGGGTCCATAACTAGTGAGTGAAGTTCTTGAGGTTTTGGTTATGTTTGTAAAGCTTAGGGGCTGAGATATATCATAAAAGTGAATGAGATGATGGTGAACGAACAAGAAAACTTAAGTACTCAATGTTCAATGATGAAGACCTATTTGTTTTATCCATATTGATTGAGAGAGTGTTAGGCTAAGTGTTTTAACATATGTTGTTAAAATACATGGGTGTAGATTCTTTCGAATGTAACTTTTAATGACTACAATCGTTAGTCAGATTTACTTGAATATTTTGGACGAAATACTTAAGTTGTCAATCCTACTTTGTTGAGATTGGATAGTACTAAAGGATAGCGAGACTTGATAATACATCTATAACTTAAGTGTAAGTTATGACTTGATGTAAATCCTTATCGTCTTTAAGGATGACACATTACTTTCATGTTAACCAAGTGAGGTGACATATATAGATACAAGACAATATCCATAGTCACAAGTTAGACTTGTGATTTTCATATTATATGTAATCTATGTAAGTAACGAGTCCGGATTAGTTAGGAAGTTGTCAAGTCACCAAATAAGTGAAGCTAATGGATGAAGGATGAGTTAAGGATGGAAGAATGTAGTAACCGTGGGTAATGACTACAAAACATTTGTAGTTAGGGACCCACGGATGGCAAGGAACCAAATAAAGGGTTCCTTTCTTTATGCATAAGGGTTCCTTGGGTGAGTTTTGTTTAAATTGAGTTTTTGGCAGGAAGTGGTTTCCTATTGGTTATAATGAGTAAAAATGGTCCTAATATGCTTAATGAATGCCGAGGAAAATGTTTCTCACTAAAGTGAATGATTTGGTGTTTTAGTTGGTGGAGGAGTGGTGATTACGTTGGCATTGCAAGGTTTTGGAGATGGTGTTGGAGTAGCAAGGTTGAGGAAGTTTGTATCTTTGATGGGTGAGGAAATGTTGAGTGATGAATCACTTGATGATGATGAGCTTAGTTGGATGGTTTTGTTGATTCAACATGGTTTAACGCTAATCCTAGCGGTTTTCCTAATAGGCCTAGATGATTCAGATGAGGTGTTGGATTTAGTCATTTCAAGAATTTGGTTAGCTAGAATTATAAGATTAAGAGAAGTGATGGTGATAGTGTGAATTGGAAGTATGAATGTTGGTCAATTTATAGGAAGAACATGTTATGAAAAGTAGTGTTTGGATTAGATATTGTTCCATACACATTTTGGAGGTTCTTAATCATTTGGAAGAGTTCAAATTATTGGAAGTCAATCCAATGGAGTTGGGTGGAGTGAAAGACTAACTTATGCACTAAGTACAATGTGATTATGGAAGATAATGTTCCACAGATTTGGAGGAACCAAAGGAAAGGTTCCTTCCTTGTAACAGAAAGGTTCCTTCCTTATAACAGAAAGGTTCCTTGGGTTAGTTTAGCCAAGTTTGAAATTTTGACGGGAATGATGATCCTATTGTTGAAAGTGTGTTAAGAGGGCTCTTAGAATTAGTGATAAATACTAACAAGCATGTAGGAAGCAAGTTTGGAACCTAAGGATTACTAGAAAAATTCAAAAAATTCAAAGATTAAAAAGTTTGTTAAATGTCTGGAGGAACCAATCAACAACAAGGGCCGAACCAAGTCTTTGGTTCCGCCATTTCCGTGGAGTCCTAGAATTGAGACAGAGTACTTTTTTCGAGGGTGAGACGTTTTCCAAATTTTTCTAAATTCTTGGAAAATAAACTTAAATTTATATCTAATTAGGAAATGCATAAAATGGATATGGAAACACTCTTACCGTTAGACTTTGACCGGGGGCTGGCAAAATTCACTATACTTAGTGAAAATTTCCATATTCTTGAAAATTTGACAACATCCCAAATGTTGTCCACCTACATATCTGTTAGTACAAGACATTTTCCAAAGATAACAAAAGATCCTAGAGGTACTAATATCCATGAAACACATTGTTTAACTACCACATTGTTCAAATTTCAAGTTGTGCCAAACACTCCTTAACAAAGGACATTTATCGATTCCCGAAACCCGTTCTAATTATACTTGGAACATATGCACCTAATTTGATGTGATAGATTCAAACCAAAAACACATATTCTAACACATGTTAGCATATAGATCAAGCTGAGAATTATGAACTTACCATAAATGGAAATTAAGCCACACACGGAAAATTGATAACACCAAAGTGTTATCGTCCAAACATGACATGGTTAGTTTACATGATCAATCAAAGATGAGTTTCTATCTTATAGCACGATACTTATAAATCACAAATAAACAAATGCAATTACAACTTACAACAAGTAAACAACATGTATGCAAAACAACCAAAACAAGTAGTCATATAGCATGGCATAAAACAAAGATACTTATCGTCACTTTGTGTTTAAACATGACGATGTATACCAAGCTTGATTAGTTTCCTTTACATATATAAATATCACCAAATTCTTTAGTTTCAAAAGAAATCATATTAATGTTTGAAGGATTCTAACTAAAATCGCCTAACTCAAAAGTTTGAGTTTCTACATCAAAACGAAACTTAATATTTTGGACACACTACAGTATTTGGTTTATTATTTTGACTTCAGATTAGATTTAGGCCATAAGATTATTTTTAATAGAAAGTAGACTCAATTACCTTTAAAATGATAGGTGGCGCGACTCCTACATACTTACGGTTAATTAGTTATGAATTTTTGAAGTTGGACAAAAACTGTTTACTGTACTGACGGATTTCAAGGAACCAAATAAAGGGTTCCGCCCTTTATATCGTTTGGTTCCTTGGCATCTGTGACAGATTTACCAAAACTCGTATTTTGACATAAAGAAAACATGTAGGACTTACTAGATTTGATAACAAACATATAATACACTTATTTTACTTTATTTCTACTGATGTAACTTATCTAATCATTTACGAAGGTGATTATTCAACTAAAATTTTAGATATCCCAAACGTTCCTTTTAAAAACGTATTTGTCGTAAATTAGCTCTAAGCACATAATTAGACACTTACAAATTATTTTAAGAAATCTACTCTTTTATCTTTCAAGGAAACCTACAAGCTTGTATACAAAGTAATATTTAACCACAAAATTTCTAAGTATACTTAGCGAAACATTTTTTATATTATATTCCACTTCAACGGTAATTTGATACATGTATCATGCTCTATTTTAAAAACCATTTGCTTTGAAAATAATAGCTACGAAGCTCTGACGCCAATTGTGAAATCGTAGAGGGGGTGAATACGTTTCCGTTTAAAAATCTTTAAACTTGTTGTATCAAATATAGTATAAACCATTGTGTCAAGTTACGTCATTATTAGTCCGGTTTGTTTTTCTTTTATAAAACATCCATATGACAAATTTCTGATCAAGCTCGTTGTAATATGAGAAATGCTAATAATAGTATTATGACTATTATAAAGCATATGATATAACAAGTTGTCATACAAGCATAAACATCAAGTCACAACACAAACAATAATATAGTGCTAGTATAAAAGTAAAAGGAAAGAGCAAACCGAACACGATGATTTATAGTGGTTCGGTCACGGATCTCCTTTCCGCCCTACTCCATTCCCCGAGTACCCAACTCGGGAGTTACTTCACTAGATCAACCAGCTCCCTTCTTGGCGGAGAAAACCTTACAATCGTCGCTTACACTTTTTCCGGTACAAAGCTACATACCAGGTTCTTTTACAAAGGTATAACCACTCCCCCTAGTTCTTTTAAAAGGGTACAACAACTCCCGCTAGTTCTTTTACAAGGGTACAGCAACTCCCGCTTTGTTTTGTGGCCCAACATAGAGACGTTGTGTTTTATGGTACAAACACATAAACCATCTAATCTATAATAATGAGTACAATGATGATCCAAGACATAAATGTCTAATGGATATGAATGACTAATCTAAAAGAACTTCCATTGATAGAAATCCTTCAATGGATGAAGATCACAAGTTCTCTAAGCTTGTTGTGATGAATCTTCATGTATGTATACTTGTGGTGGATGATGATGGCAAGATCTCCAAGCTTCTTTGGTGGATCAAGATGTATGATATGCTTACAACAAAGATGAATGTTAGAAGCATTATGATCATGATAATGAGGGTGATTAATTATGTTTTCTACATGGTTTTCTATTGATCTAAGATGTATGCAAAGTGTAGTGAGAATGTGTGTTTTTCTATTTTCATCAAGTTGTTAGAAAAACCAAGAACTTGTATATGTAGGTAAATTACCAAAGACCTAAATTATGTGCATAAACCATGAGCTACCTAGCAAAGACATAAACCATGTGCATAAACCATGAGCTACTTTCCAAAAACTATGTCAAGTCTAATCAAGATCTTACACAATCTTTCCAAAATCAACCATGACATATCTTACACAATCTATGATATATCTTACAAGATCTATGACATATCTTACAAGAATATTTGAAAAGATATACATTCTAGAATATGATGATCCATGGGATGATGTAATTATATACTTTCCATTTTGATAAAAATGTATATGAAAGTAAACATGTAAAGTTATTAGAAAATGTATTAACTTGCTATATGACATTTAGTAAGTTACTAAAAATGTTTGATGTACTTATGTTGTTATAAGACACATTTTATAGATTGTAAACTTACTAATATTACCTAGACATCTAATATGGCACTTATTTTATATGATACCTAAATTGCACTTTGACACCTAAAATACTTAAAGGCTCTAAAAGTATTTTAAACATTCTAAATGGTTAGTCTTTTAAAATACTTGATGATCTAGCCGTATTTTAAACATTCTAAATGTTTGGTCAAGGGGTTTGATGATAATGCCACATAACAAACATGTACGAACCTATGTTGTAGCATACGAGGACTCGAGACGTTGAGAGGTGTTGAATGTATGTTGAGACAAAATAAGATTGCAAGTAACTTGTACATTTTACATTATGTATCAAGTTATACGTTTGTTATCAATCAAAACAAACGAGATTGTATAGATTAAATATCGTAATATTTGCACTAACGCAAACCATAACCCAAGATTATCAATTTCTCAAAAACCCAACGATAAAAACAAAAACCCATTTCAAATCGTATAATCACAATGATCAACACATAACAGTAATTGATTATTGAATATTATGACATAGTGAAATTGACATAATACTTGATAAATTTTAAAACTGGTGTTTGAGATTTGGATTGTTTGTTTATCATGTATGAGATAAAGATGATCAGATAATACAGAAAAGCATGTTTTTGAGTTGGATTACACGGCGAGAAGAAAAGACTATGCACGGTATTCTTTAATCAATGTTTATGTCAATGGTGGTTTGGTTAGGCGGTGAGGTGCATAATTGACAAACTAGGGGTCCTTTTTTTGTAAATTTTGGTACTATTATGATCTTATATATATATATATATATATATATATATATATATATATATATATATATATATATATATATATATATATATATATATATATATATGTATATATATATATATATGTATATATATATATATATGTATATATATATATATATGTATATATATATATATATATATGTATATATATATATATATATATATATATATATATATATATATATATATATATATATATATATATATATATATATATATATATATATATAGAATAACATGTTTGGCGTTACGATGATGAAACTTAGTCATGTATTTGATACATTTTTCTTGATACAATTCTATTTACAAAAACTTACTTAAACAAACTTCGTTTATTCAGTCGAGTGCCCCTGATTAAAACTAAGCATATAATAACTAAATACGCATAACCCTCGCAAAACTGGTGATTCTTTATGGTGAACAAAGCCCGTGCATCAGGCGGGCCATGATGTCTCGTAAGAAAAAATAGATAAGTCGATCATCAACAAAGCACACATTTAATGATCCCATGCCTTTCACATTTTGGATGAAACTGAAACGCCTCATCCCTCCTAAGATTACGCTTCAGCAAAAGAGTTAACACTTCCATAACAAGCTTAAATAAATATGGAGAAATTGGATCACTTTGACGAAGCCTACGTTTACCTCGAAATATCCATACAACGTACCATTAACATTAATAGAAAATGATGTAGTAGAAACACATTTCATGATCCACTCAACGATGACACTATGAAAACCAAAGTGAGATAAATTAGCTCATAAAAATTTCCAATCCTTTGTGTCATATGCTTTCTGAATATCTACCTTAAATGCACATCTAGGAAGGCCTCTAGACAGTTGATAATTATTCATTACTTATTGAGTAAGAAAAATATTATCCGAAATGCGTCTACCTGGAACAAAAGCATATTGATTCTCACTTACAACATCATGCAAACTATCTTTAATGCGATTAGTGATGATTTTACTAATGCATTTATAAATAATATTACAAAACGAGATAGGCCTGTAATTACTAACTTTACCTTGAGTGTGAACTTTCGGCAAGAGGGAAATGATTGTATGATTGATTTCAGTTAACATTTGTCCATTCTTGAAAATGTCTTGAACCTCTCTAGTAACCTCCTTTCCCACAATATCCCACAAGCTCTTGAAGAAAGCCGAATTGAAACCATCAGGACCTGGTGACTTGTTTTCGCCAATGCTAAACATAGCCCCTTTAACTTACAAATCATTAATACTTCTAATCATAAAATTAGCTTTATCAGGATGGATCTTTTTAGTAAGTAAGGAATTCGGATTAGAAATAGCCTCCACCAAATTTGCACTACCCAAAAAATTCTCATAATGTTGCACAAATCTATCAGCCACATGTCTACCTTCAACCGTACTACCATGTAACCTTTCAACTGAATGAATAGGATTTCTACTAGTCTACCTTTCATAACTTTGTGAAAATAGCTAGAGTTACAATCACCAACATAAAGCCATACAATCTTTCATTTTTTTTAAGAAAACGCTCTTCATCTAACAATGCATCATAAAAGGCCTTTAACAAATGACTCTCATCCTCCCTAAGATTAATCGAATGCGGATTAGAAACTTGAGCAACTTGGGCAGCGTCTAACTCACTACGAAGGCATACCACACGATCATGTAAGTTATCATTCAACCAAATTAATTTTCTTAAGGTTTTCTTTAGCTGTCTTAGCTTATTAACCACACTGAACATTTTATGACGCACGACTTCATTGGACTAGCCCTCAGTTACAAAATGTCTAAATTCATCCTTGTGAACAATGTAATTATTGAATTTAAATGGTTTTCATTTTGGTTTTCCCTATTGAGCAATTTTGAGCACAATCAGGCAGCGATATAAAATCCTATACGTCTTAAAATCAGCATAGCAATTAGGAACCATACTTAAAAATGCCTCGTAGCTATCACCCGATCAATTTTCTTCAACATACTTGTCTCAGCATTTTCTAAAGCATATACCCATCTGGTTCACATCTATCAATTCAATGCCATCCATACATCCCTTAAATTCATGCATTACAATTGTAAGACGTGAAGATCCCATAGAACTATCTTCACACATAGGGAAGCATTGAAGTGACCCATGATCACCCATGGATGATTTCCTACAAAACGTTTGTGCATCATCAGGTCCTTCCATAGAAGTCTTCGTCTAATATAATCATTATCTACAGAAATAACGACACAAAACTTTGCACATCAGTAAGTAACAATCTGGCCATACAATGTAGCACTTGTTCATCCTGAGTAACCACCATCATATTAATCACATCGGGATCCCAACCCAAGTTAATACGAGAACCACCATCACATGAGCTTCCATTAGAAGTTCACTGCCAATTTTGAAGCACCTTATTACAAACTCTAAATAACTTTCCTATAGCAATATAAGACTCACGAATCACATAAATACATAATTGATTTCCATTCACCACCTCACGAACCACCGAGTGTTTAGGGACACGGTTCAAGCCCCTTATATTCCAAGACATAACACTAATCATTTGAAAAATTACATTCAAGAGTGTTCGCCCTCATATTAACTTTCCCATGAGACATAAAATTAGTAGTATCATCATTATTGGCTTCAATATCTTGAATTTCTAGGTCGTTTGTATAATAGGTTGTTCCACATTTACTAAACCATCAGCAAGACCATCTAGAGTATCAAACCTATTTGATGTTGATGCTATATGCATTTGACTTGTCACTACACCATTCTGGGCCTATAGTGACAACACAATGTTGTCGCTAAAAGTGCGAAAGTTGTCACTATAAGTATATTCATGACAACATGTTGTCACGGAAAGCGTTGTCGCTATAACCACGTCACTGGGAGTTATTGTGACACATTTTTCACCTATTGCGACAACAGGTTTGACCAAAAGTTTGACTTGTTGACTCAAGTCTTTTTTGTGACAACCCTTGTAGTGACAACATGTTGTCACTAAAATCTTGACTTTCATTGATCCAATTCTATTGCGATGACTTATTAGTGACAAAATTTTGCCACAAGAAGTTTGACTTTTATTAACCAAGTTTTTGCGGCAACTTTTTAGTGACAACATGTTGGCACGAAAAGGCTTGTCTTATTTCTTGACCAAATCTATAGCGACAACATGTTGTCACTAAAAGTGGCATCTGCTACAAAAACAGCTAGGCTGTTATGTCGCATTTTCCCAGGTTTTCCGACCCTGTTTTCAATATTTTTCGCCTTATCTCGTCCCGGGTTAAACCCTCATTTAGTTCCCAAGACTCGAGCCACAATCTGCTCGTCTGTAAGTTGCTCTTCTTTCCCTTGTTGTTCCTATCTGATCTTTATCATTCGATTCTGTAAAGTCACAAAACGGGTGAAATGGGTCAAAATGAGTCAAAACGGGTGAAATGAATCAAATAAACGACAAAGTTACTTATTAGTACATGTATAGGCTAAAATGGGTGAAACGGGTGTAATATAAACGACAAAATTACTTATTAGCCCAAACTTGTGCTAATAAGTAACTTTGCCGTTTATATTACACCCGTTTCACCCATTTTGACCCATTTTAGCATGACGTGTACATGTTTGGGCTAAAATGGATCAAAATGGGTGAAATGAATCAAATATATTAACCTACTGAATCACAAAAACAGGTTCGTTTAACCTACTGAATTAAAGATAAGTCATTCTAGAATGGTCAATATTTTTATGCCAAGGAACATATTAACCTACTGAATTAACATATTAACCTACTGAAGTTTTTTAGAAATGCAACAATATATAAAAAGACCCAAAAAGGGGGAAAGAATACAATACGCGACATCCCTCAATTAAACAAGCAATTAAATGAGGACGAGACCCCCCCCCCCCCCCAAAAAAAAGGCACGAAAACTCACTAGCACATGAGTTATAAGACGTAAAACATTGGCATAACTTTTGACTTATACAAAAATACCACACGAATCAGAATGACCCAAAGTGACAGACCCAAGTTGCCTTACCCACTACTCCACTAGGTAGTCGAGATTACAAAACATATAATAACCATTGTGGACGTATGGTCCGGACTGGGCCAGGAATGGGTCAGGCCCGGAGGACAGCGGCCCACTCTACGCCTAAACCCTAATCCATGCCTTATAAATATAGGGCTGGGATTCCATTCACAACACAATACAACAGGTTACCATAAACCTAACTATTATATGCTACATCACATCGACACTAACTTGACCGTCGAAGGTGGATCCCGGGGCTACAGCCTCGGGTCCACTCCTAACGGGTTTTATTTGTTGACATGTCTACTCAGGGCTTGAGAAGACGACTAATGGCCCAAGGAGAGTCGTTGAATCAGTCTGCGCCAGATTATGCATCAACAAGTTGGCGCCATCCGTGGGACACGCTACGATAAGTTTTGTGTTCTCGCACCACCGGAAAGCAACCGTCATGGTCACAAACCGGTAACTCTAAAACTGCATATTTATTGCTAATACATGGTACAAAGCCAAAAGTTCCTACGTACTATTTCTTTTCTTTGGTCCAATCAAGCAACAGATTCGAATTCATTAAGGTGAATTGGATTTGCCTTGACTTTTTAAAACATTAAAGTAAATCTTTATAATCGAACAGTACGTACAAGTGAATTAAATTACAACAAGTAAATCTGGCAATATCTTTTAAATATTAAAAAGATTTTACATAAATCTTGTATCTTGATAAACACGATTTTATCTATCGCTATGAGCGCACAAAGTTCGCACGATCGGACCTATTTTATCTTTTTAAAGATTAAGAAGATTTTATGTAAATCTTTTAAACTTGGTAAACACGATTTTACGCTATGTGCTATATATTGCTTCACGCTAACCTTTTACTTCATTAGGTTTTATATGTTGCGATTCGCGGCATATGCTTCTAATATTTGCATTGAGTATTTTTCAGGATTTGAATAACTAAGTTTAATGCTCCTACACGAGTAGCACCATCAAACTTGGGGGGCTACCAGGGTATATAATACCACTGTTTCTGTACAAGTCACGCAGGTATATTTGGAAGCAGATCGTACGTAAGAGGTATTGCAAGCCCGGTACAAAGACGGATTTAAATATTCGCACCATCTTGCCGCAGGGGAGACGTCCTATGTCGGTTGTAAAGACGAATGTAATGTTCGCGCACAACGCGCACTTCTGCCACAGAAGTACGTCTTCTGTCGCACCATGTTGCATCGCTACTGGTATAAAAGGTACGCCCTTACCCAGGATGCAACATACGAGATCCACCTTCACTATTGTAAGACAATCACAATCGCAATCCCAGTGCACACAGTCGCATGTGGGCTGCGCAGTATGATCCGTCCCATGTGCACACAAGTTGCGCACACATGGGCCATGCCGTCATGGTTGATTGGGCCTACGCGACCAAGAACAGAACTTAAATCTAGCATAACATAGCCATGCACTATGTCACACTAGACTTGGGGGGCTTGTGGACGTATGGTCCGGACTGGGCCAGGAATGGGTCAGGCCCGGAGGACAGCGGCCCACTCTACGCCTAAACCCTAATCCATGCCTTATAAATATAGGGCTGGGATTTCATTCACAACACAATACAACAGGTTACCCTAAACCTAACTATTATATGCTACATCACATCGACACTAACTTGACCGTCGGAGGTGGATCCCGGGGCTACGGCCTCAGGTCCACTCCTAACGGGTTTTATTTGTTGACAGGTCTACTCAGGGCTTGAGAAGACGACTAACGGCCCAAGGAGAGTCGTTGAATCAGTCCGCGCCAGATTATGCATCAACAACCACTAACCTACTGGATTAAAGACAAGTCATTAACCTACAGGTAGTGACTATAGTTGTGCAGCGGGGGTGTTTGGTTACTACTGCAACAACAACCAAACACCTATGTTACAGCAACAGGGGTGTTTGTTTGCTGTTGCAGCAGTAACCAAACACTCCCGCTGCTGTAACAGGGGTGTTTGGTTGCTGTTGTATCAATAACCAAACACTCTTGCAGTCGCGGGGGTGAGATGATAATGTTATACATGAGATGTTAAACGGATGAGTCGACGTGATATCACTATACAAGACATGTTAAACGAATGAGTTGAGATGATAACGTTATACATGAGATGTTAAACGGATGAGTCGATATGATATCGTTATACATAAGATGTTAAACGGATGATTCGATATGATATCGATATATAATACATGTTAAATGGATTAGTTGAGATGATAACGTTATACATGAGAGGTTAAACGAATGAGTCGATATGATATCGCTATACAAGCATGTTAAACGGACGAGTCAATATGATATCGCTATATAAGAAATGTTAAACGGATGAGTTGAGATGATAACATTATACATGAGATATTAAATGGATGAGTCGACATGATATCGCTATACAAGACATGTTAAACGAATGAGTTGAGATGATAACGTTATACATGAGATGTTAAACGGATGCGCCGATATGATATCGTTATACATAAGATGTTAAACGGATGATTCGATATGATATCGTTATATAATACATGTTAAACGGAATAGTTGAGATGATAACGTTATACATGATTGGTTAAACGGATGAGTCGATATGATATCAATGGATGAGTCAATATGATATCGCTATACAAGACATGTTAAACGGATGAGTCGAGATGATAACATTATACATGAGATGTTGGATGTTTATCGATCTGTAATGTAATTCGTACGCTTTAATGCTAGACGTTCATCGATTTGTAATGTCGTTGCGAAAGTCAAATTTGACGAAAATAATGCCCACGACATGTCGTCGGGATTTTAGTAAACAAAAAACTCAACGCTTGTTGGTCTCAGTCAAGTGATTTTCTTGGTGTTTAGTGTTATTTACCGATGACAATGTGTCATACGATTTCTCTCATTGGCCGTTCTACTTTTCTAGTAGTGTATATTAACTAAAAGTATTTAATTTCAATTATATATTAAATGAAAGTATTTAATTTTAATTATATATTAAATAAAAGTATTTATAGTATAATTAATTTAAACCATTTTAAATTATTTACATTCAATTTAAATCATTTTAAATTATTTATAATTAATTTAAAATATTTTTAATTCGTTTATAACATTTTAAAGTTATTTATAATTTTTAATTCATTTTTAAATTAATTGATAATATTTTAAAATAATTTATAATAAATTTCAATTATTTTTATATTTTTTGTAAATGAATTCAAAATAATTTAAATTATTTATAAATAAGTAACATCTTCATTTATAACATTAAAAAAATTATAATTAATTTAAATTATGTCTAAATCTTTAGTGACAACTTTTTTCACGACAACACGTTGCCACTCAATGTTTGGGCGGCAAATTTCAAAAAAAAAAAAAAAAAAAACATAGCTTTTATTACTTTTTTTTTTTTTTTTTTTTTTTTTTTTTTTTTTTTTTTTTTTTTTTGTTACAAAAACTTATCGCAACAACAAATGTTGATGCTACAAGTTTAGGCGGCAATTTTCCCCCAAATATTTTTTCGTCACAAAAGTTATAGTGACAACGTGGTTATCGCTATAGATAAAAGTCAAAAGTCAAAACAAGCAAAGTTTTTAGTGACAACATTGTTGTCGCTGCAAATCAAAATGTTGTCGCAAAAAAATATAGTCAAAATTTAGAAACCGGAATGCCTCTATTTTGTCATGTAGTAATTCTTTTGTGACAACATGTTGTCAAAAAAGAAAAAAAATGTTATCGCGAAAAGTTTTGGTAAAAAATGGGGCCAAAAATGCCACTTTTTTGTCGTTTAGTGGACTTGTAGCGACAACAAATGTTGTCGCGAAAATAAATTTGTCACTATAGGTCCAAAATGGTGTGGTGTGTGCTTGTACATATACTAGCTCTTTGATGATTCAGCGACTTATCTTTGTAGTCTAGAACCGTTTGCTTATTCAATGAATTTTTCCTCATCTACTTAACAACCTTTGAGTTTTTAAGTTCATACACCCACCTCATTCTCACTTTTCCTACTAGAGTACCCTCACCTTTCCTTCCATTAAATTTTCTATCACTTCCTATTGCTAAACCACGGTTTTGTTTTCTAGAAACCTGTTAGAACCCATCTTCATTTAGTCGGTTTATATTGCTTGACTTCACAACTTGAACAACCTGTTAAGGGCAGTTTGCATCAACATGGCCAAATAACTTATAGCGAGAACATCCTAGTGGTCTCCATTCATACTCTATGGTCACAATATGCACGGTTTTCTCCCCCCAAAAGTACTAGGTTTAGCCACATTGATAGTATCTTTAAAATCATTTAATGCAATAATCTCAACCATTGCTCTAGCATAACTAGGTCTTCCCCCCATGATTCCATAAACATAGAGCTAGTGTATGAATCCAACATAATTGGTTTACCCACTTTAGTAGTTATAGCACTCAGCCCATCTTGAGTAAATCCTACCAAAGGAACATCCTTTAATTTAACCCAAACTGGCACCCTAGTTTAATCGTCGTTTGTTAGGCTAACACTAGGCGGCCATTTATTTAGTATGATAGGAATAGAACAAATAATCCATGGACCTTTTTCAGTGACATCATACATCTTTGTAATCCAAACTTTTTTCACACCTTTAAAGCATAATTTTCAACGATAGGAAAAACCGCTCTTTTTCCAATAAAGTATTAGCATACCCATGTACAGACCTACATGGATGTCGGGTGTGGCACACGCCACACCCGATTTTTGGTTACGAAGTGTATTTTTCTTCAAAAAGTGGCAACTATTGGTATGTGCAACCCCAATATTTGTGCTACTTTCTTTATAATGCAATTTTAGCTTTAGATAAAAAAAAAAAAAAAAAAAAAAAAAAAAAAAAAAAAAAAAAAAAAAAGTTTACTCTTTATGGTGCGAAGTTTTGTATTTATGTTAGGAAAAAAAAAATTATGCAACACCCTTCCGAAAATCCTAGGTCTGTCCTTGACCACACCTTTTTTGTTGCTTCCAAACAGACTCTATGGATAGTTCCACATCAATACCATTAACAATTTTTAGTTCACGAAAATTCACGTTCTATTTAACCTTCTCACCATACACAACATTCATGAACGATTTAGTCATTAAATTCTTAGCCATAGTTTCCTGCCTATGTTTATCTACCACATGTTCGTAACAAAGACTCCACCATCATCTTATTCAACGTTTTCCTTTTACTTACCGTTCATCACATCCATTGAAGAACCAACATGTTCATTGTTGAACGTGGCTTTGTTTTTGTAGTATCAAACTGCATGCCTTCGCCACTCACATTCCATCCAGATGCGAAAACAATTTGTGCGAATATCCTCTTCATCATCCGTGGTATGTACACTAACATTATCATCATCCAGTTGGTCGTTGTTTTGGCTAGCTCATTATGAACATTTCCCCCTCCTGATGTAACATCAAAAATTTCTTCACTCGAGTCCCTAGCCGTCTCATCCCCTTCAACATTGATGGTTCTACTTCTTAAAACCCTAGGAAGGGTTTTCAGTTTTTGGTTCTTTGTTCTTTTTCCTCTTCTTTTTGTCACCCTATGCTTCCCATGATCAAGTAAACCAAGGAACACAACCAATTAAGTGTTAGAATCTTATCATTACACTATTTCCATCGTGTTGTTATTCAAGTATAAAAACTCATCTATCGACCATTGTGAGCTTAACCTTTCATGATCAACACAACTTTAATGTAAATTTGGCAATCTAACAATGAGGATGCAGTCAGAGTGTTGACAATAATGAGTTTAGAGGGAATCACACATTTCACACACACACACACACAATAGTGAAAGTGATTTCATTGAGTTATGAAGAAGTTGTACATGATGTATATATACAAACAAAAATGGAGGGAAAATACTAACTAACTAACTTTCTAAATGTACAAAAGTAGTCCCTGAACTATTAACCAACTCCTCTTTGACACTCCCCCTCAAGTTGAGAGGTGGAAGAATTGGAAACTCCCAACTTGGACATGAGTTTTGAATGTTGATCTGCAGGTAAAACTTTTGTAAACACATCTGCAAGCTGTTCCTTTGTAGACACATAAGAAAGACTGACTTGACCATTCTTCAGTTGATCTCTTACATAGTGGCAGTCCACCTCTATGTGTTTGGTTCTAGAATGAAACACAAGATTAGCAGCTATGTACAGAGCTGCTTGATTGTCACTGATTGGTCCTAAATGGTCAACTAAGTTTACCAGGTAATGGTCAACCAAGTCAAACGTCTAAAACCAACTAACCAAGGAGTACAGTGTATTCCCGGGTCGTTATGTCCCTGCGAGGTGAGCAATTGTATTTAAAAACGTTTAAAGTGATCGGGTGATTTAACAGGCGGATCAGGAATTTGATTTGTATGATTACACTACGAGATTGTGATTAAAAATAACTTAGAAACACTATGTTAACAATTACTGATGATCAAATAACCTAAAACGTGAGTTAAACCTAAAAACGCGCGTTTGAATTTAAATTAAACGCGAACGCGTAAAATAAAGAGTGAAACGTGAGCAAATAAAGTCCTACGAATGTGAAAATTATATTTTTACAATCCTAATGTTATAAGAAAATTTTTGGAAAATTAAAATTATTTTTACAACTATTTAATTAATTACTAATTATTAATTACTTTTTAATTAACTAAATTAAACTAATTATTAATTAATTATGAAAATTAACTAGAAAAATGAAAATTAAATTTAGAGAAATCTAAAATATTATAAAACTAATTTTAAAACAGAAAACCTATTTTTTCTACTTTTTAATTATTAATTATTAATTAAAACTAATTATTTAATTAATTTAAACTAATTATTTAATTAATTTAAACTAAATTAAATTATAAAAAGTACTAAATGACAAAAGAAAAATCTGAAAAAATTACTAAAATTATTTTAACTTACAAGCAACCTAAGAAAAATTTAAAAATGAGAAATGCTTATAAATAAGCAGAAAAATAAGCCAAAGGGCTTAAATAACTTTATTTAAATTTGGATTTTTCTAAATTTTCTTTTACACAACTATTAAGCTACTGAAAATAGTCAACTTTTGTAAAGGCAACTTCCTTGGAACTCAGAAATAATCTATGTGCTTATGAATAAGCAAAACAGTGAGCTTATTATGAGACACAAGCTACTTAGTAAGCTATACTACTGACCAAGGGACAAAATAAGCTAGAAAAGAGTTTAAGGGTACTGTAAATAAGCTAAGAAGCACAAGGGAACCTACTGATAATCCACAATAAGCACATATATACTTCTAATCCACCACAGACCCAAACATGCCTTAAACACAAACTGTAGCCCATGGTGGGTCCCACAGGTGTGCCTTGGAGGCCAAGTCAATTGTTTTTCTAAAAAGGTAACCTGAGTGGCTTTCCAAAGAACCCACAAACTCAGTCTGAGCTTAAGTGGTGAGGAAACTAGGGGCTTGTGAGATAAGCTCAGTTCTCTGAATTGAGAAGATCACTCAGTTGAGCCAAAGAGTACCAAAATGCTAATTCAAAAGTGACCAAGCAAGGATCACATGTGCACAGGCTAGGAAATGACTATAAGTCAGCCAAGTAAACTTGAGTGGACAAATTTGTAAGCTGAAGTAGGTTTATGCAGGGTTAACTACTCACAGTTGGGAATTTTGATTGTTAAGTGAGATTTTGAGACAAAGCAGCCCACAAATAGGCTCAAGATGAACAAAAGCTAAAGGCTACCTCAACACAAACAAACACAGCTTCAAGTAAACAACTTAACAATAACAAATTTTAACCACTACTATTAAATAGTGCACAATCAAACAAGCTCAGGTGAAACTGAGATGCATACAGCAGGAACAGTGGTCCAAAGGTCAATTTTGAGGTGCAAAATAAGCTTAAGATAATAAGCAGTTTATACCTCATCAAACATGGATCAACAAGACAGGTTAACCATCTTTCAAAAGAAGCAAATATCAAGCAAAATGCTCAGGATTGGAGCAAGTAATGGTGGATTGAAAAACAGGTCAGGACTGAAAGCTGGGTGCAGGGCACTTTTTTGCTCAACAGGCCAACTTTAAGCTATCTAAAAGCTATTAAATAAAATACCTAAAATTGTAAATATATATATATATATATATATATATATATATATATATATATATATATATATATATATATATATATATATATATATATATATATATATATATATATATATATTTGTGACCACAAGCTGGCAAATTTTCAATTTCCAGAAGCTTAGATCACAAGTCCTAATCATGAGAAAGTTAAAAATCCATTTACTTTTGAGTATTTTTTCAAACTTTGACTTTTTCACTTCTAGCACTTGTTGACTAAACTTAGATTCAAATGATCCTAGATACCTAAATATGTTATACTGACCTAAAATGAAGCTAAAGTTAACTAGATTACCAATTTTCATACCTACAACTAAGATTTGAGAACCCAAGATCCTAACAGTTGACAGCTTTTAAGGTGTAAACTAATTTTTGACTTTTTTCATAAGGATGCATGAATTTTATGACTCAAATGCTCTAATAGAACTTAACATGTGCTGTCTAAACCAATTAAACCTACAGAAACTCACATGACCTCAGTCAAATAAGCAATTCCAAACACTCCCTTAAAAACAGTAATTAAACTTTTTCAAAGGGTCTTACTTATTTAGCTTATCATACCAGTTCCTAAGGTCATCTTATGATGAGGCAAATCCTTTTAAGCATAAAAATACACAAGTTAATAACATTTAACCACAAACCTCCACAATGCCGTTTTTTTAACAGTTTATATGAGAATTAAGTGAAAGGGGGTCACAATTGTGAAATATGAACTAGAACCTATCTCCTAAACCATGAAAAGCTAAATTAAGCATAAACAAACATAACAAATTGCATTTATAACTAATAATCATAAACAATACAAGTCTTACTTAAAAACTGAAAGGAATAACAAAAAGAAATTAAAAACTTGGGAACCTTGAGCCCTGGCTTAACCAGAGTTTCTTTACACTGCTACAAGCTCTAGCTTGTTGTAAAACAAGCTAGTAAAAGTCCACCTTGCCATTTCCACAACTGGCAACTTCCTTAGCATCCAGTCTATGCATAGGTACCCTGTTGTGTAACTTTGGTTTTCTTTCCTTTTTTATGTTTCATATAGACTATTTAGATCTTATGTGAGCTTATGGAACATAGTTTAGAACAACATTTAAGCTTAACAAGATAATAGATAAGAACCTTTGATTTTTTATGAAACTGAAAAGAAGGACACTTGGATGAAAAACTCCTAACTTTTATTTTATTGAAGACAAATGAGTACAAGATTAACACTGAGAATACATGAAAGCTTAAAACATTAATTTAACATTAATTCGACTAAGTAAAAATAAGCTAAAAATCTACACATCTTTTTCCCTACTACAATGCCCCTTTTATAATGATGAATTAGGGTTTAGGGACTTTCTTTGTCTTTTCCCAGCAATAAAATCAGCCCCTGGATGTATATAATTTGATCTTGGCCGTTTATTAGTTTTCGCGCCAAAATGCTTTGGCGTTTTTCCCTTTGATAATAGATGCTAGAAGGGGTTGTTAGGGCTGGGGTGTTTGGAGGGTTAGCCAAGGAGGGGGGGGGGTTTGAGTGTTGCAGAGGGTGAAGGCTTAGGGGTGATGATGAAGTTGCAGGTTGAGTGGGGTGAGGTGGAAGGAGGCGTTTGTTTAATTTATTTGTGGATGGGAGGGAGTAATAACAAAACGGGGGTGAGTGGGATTTTTATTAAAAAGGTGGATGGACTTGGAGTGGGAGTTGGGCCAGGATGAAAGGGTTAGGCTGGGAAGGTGTTGGGGAGTTTGTGTTGGATTTGTGTTTGCACCTTGGGTCCGTTTGGTATATATATGAGAAATAACACAAGGACCTTAGTTGTAATAAGCTGAAAATCAAGGACCATTCATGTCATTTTCCAAACTCATTTCAAGGGATTAAACCTGCCATATAACAATAACACAAGGACCAAAGTTTGCAATTTTCCAATATTTTAAACCCCGGGGACCTTTTCTGCCAATTATGAAACATTAGGGACCAAATGTGTAATTTCTCAAACTTTTTACCCAAGGATCATTTTTTTGATAATATTTGACTTTTAAATGCCTTGGGTTGACTTTTCTTTCATTTTAAACCTTCAGGGACTAGTTTTGTCAATTTGTGAAACTTGAGGAACTGAAACTGCCAGTTATGCAATCTTTGTTCGTTTTTCATTTGTTTTTAAACATTTTGCATCTAAAACATATAAAACACAATTCCTGGAATATTTTTTGTATTTTGATGCATTTCTGAGTGTTTTTTGGATGTTTTGGCAGTTCAGATACGATAAAAATGATGAGTATTTACACACTCATCAATCCCCCACACTAAACTATTGCTAGTCCCTAGCAATCTTTTGAGAAAAACTTAATGGATTTGAAGTCTCTTTACCAAAAGCCATTACTTCTGGAGTAGCCAAATATTTCAGTTCAAGTAAGAACTATGGTCCACCTGATAACCATGTGATTTTGAGCAAACCACCAGCTGTCAACGGATTTGATTTGTCTTTACCAGAAGCCGTTTGCTTCTGGACTAGCCAACTCTTGATGGAATAGTCAACATCTTGGTGAGCTGATTACCAATTATGGTTTTCCACTACCTTTACCACAAGGCATAATCTTGCGGGCTAGCCAACTCTTTCACTTTTTAGGATATGGCGAGTTGAGATACTATACAATTTTGGACAAATTGCAAGCCATCAACGGATTTGAGATATCTTTACCAAGAGCCGTTTGCTCCTGGATTAGCCAATCCTTTTGTCGTTTAGACATGGCGGACTGATTACCACAAAATTTTGAAATAAAGTGAAAAATTTTTGAAAATTTTGGGCCAAAAACGGGGGTACTAGAGGATATAATGTGATAAAATTTGCTAGAATTCCCCCCCCCCCCACACTTAGAATTGAATATTGTCCTCAATATTCAAAGTCCCGGCTATTATGCCGACTCTTTGAACGTAAAAAGATAATATTATAAGCTAACTGTGGAAATATCGTTTTGCATTTTTCACTTTATTTATATGTACATACAATCACACATTTTTTTTTCAAAGATATATACATTTCAAATAGCTGCATGGGATGGCCACTCCCCCACACTAGGGTGTTAGAAAGTAGAAAGAAGTCAGAGACATGGGTGAAAACCCATGTTGTTGCTACTGTTTTTGTTTCTCGAGTCGCTAGCTTGACTCGATCCCCGAATTCAATTGTCCTTGGGAAATGTTTGGAGATCAGGGACAACCATGGATGGTATGTCCTCTCCAAAGTAATGTTTCAAACGATGTCCATTCACTTTGAAATTAGGACCGTCATTTTGAGATAATTCGACGGTGCCATAAGGATAAACCTTTGCGATAGTGAATGGACCAGTCCATCGGGTTTTTAGCTTTCCCGAGAAGATCTTGAGTCTAGAGTTGAAAAGAAGGACTCGATCACCAACGTTGAAAACGCGGTTCTTGATTTTTGAGTCATGAATCTTCTTTGTCTTTTCCTTATAGATCAAAGAGTTCTTGTAAGCGTGATCACGAAGTTCATTTAATTCATTCAATTGAACTTTCCAATGATCACCCGCAGTTTTGAGGTCAAAATTTGCATGCTTGAGGGCCAAATAGGCTTTATGCTCAAGCTCGATCGGTAGATGGCACGCTTTCCTGTACACAAGCTTGTAAGGCGTACACCCGATATGTGTTTTGTAAGCCGTACGGAAAGCCCGAAGTGCGTCATCTAATTTATCCGACCACGATGCACGATTTTCACCAACGGTTCTTTCCAAAATTCTCTTGATGCCTCGATTGGAAACTTCTACTTGTCCACTTGTTTGAGGGTGGTACGCAGTAGAAAGACGGTGAGTTACACCATACTTTTTCATGACTTTATCAAATTTGTCACTGTAAAAATGCGTACCACGATCACTAATTATAGCACGTGGAGCTCCAAATCGAGCAAAAAGAGCTTTCAAGAATTTCACAACCACTCGGGCATCATTAGTGGGTAAAGCTTTCGCTTCAACCCATTTTTACAAATAGTCAACCGCCACGACTATGTACTTATTTCCATGAGATAATGGAAATGGCCCCATAAAGTCAATGCCCCATACGTCAAAGATTTCACAAACTTGGATTGCATTTTGTGGCATTTCATTCTTTTATGAAATATTCCCATGATGTTGACAAGTGTCACAGGATTTGACCAATTCTTGGGCATCCTTATAAATTATGGGCCAATAGAAACCGGAGTCAAACACCTTTTTGGCGGTGTAGTTAGGATTGTGGTGGCCCCCCGTGGGACCAGCATGGCAAGCCTTGAGAATGTCATTGGCTTCCTGTCCATAAACACACCGCCGGATGACTTGATCCGCACAGATTTTGAAAAGGTAGGGGTCATCCCAGAAATAATGTTTCACATCCTTAAAGAACTTGTTCTTTTGTTGGGACGGCATCCCTTTCACCACAAAGTTACCCGCATGGTAGTTTGCAAAATCGGCAAACCATGGGGTAATAGAATCTCCACGAAAGGCAACCAAATTGAGTGTCTCGAGAGGGAAGGTTTCATTAATTTCCTTCTTTTCGAAGACATCTTGGTGGGGGTTTTCCAAACGGGAGAGATGATCAGCAGCAAGGTTCTCAGCTCCTTTTTTATCACGAATTATGATATCAAATTCTTGCAGGAGGAGAACCCAATGAAGTAGCCTCGGCTTGGCATCTTGTTTTGCAAAGAGATACTTCAAACCCGAGTGATCCGTATACACTATGCTTTTGGTCAAGATCAAATATGACCGGAATTTTTCAAAGGCATACACCACAGCTAATAATTCTTTTTCAGTGGTGGTGTAATGACTTTGAGCCTCAGTCATTGTTTTGCTTGCATAGTGTATAGGCTGAAAGTGTTTAGACCTGCGTTGCCCCAAGACTGCCCCTATTGCATAATCACTAGCATCACACATAAGTTCAAAGGGCAAGTCCCAATCGGGGGCAACAAGAATCAGTGCCTCAGTAAGCTTTTTCTTTAAAGTTTCAAAAGCTTCTACGCACTCAGGTGAGAAGATAAAAGGAGCATCCTTTTCGAGGAGATGGGTCATAGGCCGGGCGATCTTGGAAAAATCTTGAATAAACCTACGATAGAAACCGGCATGACCCAAAAAGATCCTAATACCTTTGACGGTAGTGGGATGAGGTAATTTTGCAATGACATCGATTTTGGCTTTGTCAACCTCAATCCCATTCTTTGAAATTTTATGGCCGAGGACAATGCCCTCTTTGACCATAAAGTGACTCTTCTCCCAATTTAGACATAACTTTATGTCTTCACAACGTTTGAGCATGTTGTCTAAATGGGAGAGACATGATTGAAATGAATCCCCAATGACCGAAAAATCGTCCATAAAGACCTCCATAGTTTTCCCGATCATGTCGGAAAATCTGGACATCATACATCTTTGAAACGTGCCCGGAGCATTACATAAACCAAATGGCATACGTTTATAAGCAAATGTTCCATAGGGGCACGTAAAAGTGGGCTTCTCTTGATCTTGCGGATCAATGGGAATCTGAAAGTAACCCGAGAAACCATCGAGGAAGCAATAGTACTCATTCCCCGCTAATCTCTCGAGCATCTGATCCATAAAGGACAAAGGAAAATGGTCTTTGCGTGTGGCGTCATTTAACTTGCGATAGTCAATGCAGACACACCAATCCGTAACCAATCAAGTTGGAATCAACTCATTCTCCTCGTTTGTGACAACAGTAATGCCACCCTTTTTTGGAACACAATGTATTGGGCTAACCCAAGGACTGTCCGAGATAGGGTAAATCAATCCGGCATCAAGAAGTTTTAAAACTTCTTGTTTGATTACCTCATGAATTTTTAGATTCACCCTTCTTTGTTGCTGGACTGCTGGTTTGAAGTCATCCTCCATTAAAATCTTGTGGGTACAAAATTCAAGGTCAATGCCCTTGATGTCGGAGAGTCTCCATGCAATTGCTTGTTTATGTGACTTCAAAACCTTTATGAGAGCAGCCTTTTCCTTAACACTTAAATCTTTAGCAATTATGACGGGTAATTTATTATCACCCTCCAGAAATGCATATTCATGATGAGGCGGCAAGTCCTTAAGTTCAACCACAGGAAAGTCATCAGTTATCTCAACATTTTTGACTTCCTCTTTATGAAGTTGTTGTGGTAGAACAGGAAGAAGAGAGGGATCTTCATTTAATAATTTCTCTAGTAAGAGAATATCCCTCTCAGGGTCAATCTCTTGGATATCGATTCCATCGGGAATCGAATCACTTTTGAGAAAGGCCTCAATTTCTTCTAAGATGAAGTCACTTCCCTCAAACGGAGTGAGGGAAGGAAAAGAATTGGCAATGATGGGATGAGAAGATGGAATGAGGTTTTCCCTCGAAGAATCGTCAATGAAACCTAAAACTTCTTGAGCGTACTCCTCAGCGGTAATATCAATGACATCTATTTGGTTTACTGATTCAGAGTCATAATTGGAGGAGTACCTCGAAGTTTGATCGAGGTTGAAGGTGACAGCTTCAGTTCCAACACGCAATGTGATCTCTTGCTCAAATACATCGATGAGAGCATGCCCAGTTCTAAGGAATCCCCTTCTAAGAATTAGAGGGACCCTTGAATCTGCATCAAAGTCAACAATCACAAAATCTGTCAGAAAATGGAACTTTCCCACTTTAACGAACACATCCTCAGCAATGACGAGAGGACGTGATATTGAACGATCGGCAAGCTCTAAAGTCATGCACGTGGGAGTAAGTTTGGGAAGAGATAATTTCTTCCACACAGAATATGGCATAAGGTTAATGCTAGCACCAAGATCGGCCAAGGCAAAGCATTCAACCATCCCAGGAAAAATACATGGAATGAGGAATTTTACGGGATCTCCAAGCTTCTCAGGAAGCTTTTTCAAAAGAACTGCTGAGCAGTTCTCATTTAGAGGAGTTCTTTCCATCTCAAAGAGTTTTTCCTTATTACTTAACAGATTCTTGATTGTTGATGCGAATTTAGGCATCAAGATGATAGCATCCGCGAAGCTAATGTCAAAGCGCAAATCTTGAAAGATTTGGAAAAAATTATCCATTTGGTGACTAGCCTTTTCGCGGAGCTTTTGCTCATTCAAGTGTGATGGGTAGGGAATAGAAGTTTTGGATTTAGGGTTGTCAACTGGAGTCTCAGGTGGATCAAAGATAACTCCAGGTTTTGGCATGGTTTCTGGGATAACCTGAGGGTGGACATGTGCGGTACTTCGTGGACTATTAGATTGCACCTTGTCCTTTGTCACCTCAGGTTCACGTTCCACTATCTTTGGAGGAGAGGAAGAAGAGGTAGTAGGAATCGCGGGTTCCTTATATGAAACACCACTACGAGTTGTGATAGCTTTTGCATCGCCCCTCGGATTAGCGATCGTGTTGCTAGGTAAAGTAGTACCTGAGCCCGAGGGTTGATCATTTAAAGACTTCTTGATGTCAGAAATATGGCTGACCAACAACTTGTTCAACTCTTCTTCGGACTTCATGAATTGTTTCAACAACTCGTCAGATGAAGGCCTAGTTGGAACAATGGCTTGATTGTTAGGAACATTAGGAGCACGATTGTTTTGGTTGGGACCTTGATTTTGGAAATTTCCTTGAGTTTGGTGTTGGAAATTCCTTTCATTCTGGTTGTTATTTTCATGAAAGTACCCTTGATTGGGGTTACCCTGACCTTGGTTTCGATTAAAGTTTCCTTGATTTTGGAAACCTTGGTTTTGACTTTGAAAACCGTGACCCTGATTGAAATTACCTTGGTTTTGATAACCTTGGTTCATTCTATTTTGATTCTGGTTACGGTTTTGGACATTTTGGTTTTGATTAAAACCAGGTGGTCCAGGGTAATGATTAGGATGATAGTTCGGGTCCATAGGAGGGCGGTATTGATTTCCTCCTTGATTTGAAGACCCGGCTATAGCATGAGCTTCATATGGGGAACCAATAGTAGTTGTGCAATTGTAGTAGGCATGCGGCCCACCACAAGTCACACAGACTTCCACTTTTTTAACCTCAGCAGGTGGAGGATGTTGTGGAAATGAGACTTTTTTCTGTTGGGCGAGAACCAAAGCTTGAATAGCTTCAGTGAGCTTGTCAATCTTAGCATCCATGCTAGATTGACTCATAGAAGATGAAGTGGAAGGACCCGCATTAATTTGAGAAACAACCGGCTTGCTTCATGTAGAGCGGACCTTGGACTTATTTTCAAAGATTTGCAAAGCTTCTTTGGTGGTTCTACTCAAGAAATTACCTCTCGCGGAGGCATTGAGTGAATCCTGATCAGCTTGGCTCATGCCATTGTAAAAAGTATTGAGTTGCATCAACTCTGAGAAACCATGATGTGGACACTTCGCTTCACCAAATGATTCATCATATTTTTTAGTGAACTTGGTGATTTCGTTCTTAAGACTCGTGGTCTTTGAAGGTGGGAAGAATTCATTTACAAACTTTTTTACCAAGTCTTCCCATGTCTCAATTGAGCGAGGGGGTTATTTTTCAAGCCAAATCCGGGCTTGACCCTCTAGGGAGAATGGGAAGAGAAGAAGCTTGATTGCTTCACATGGGACATTTTTGTATTTGATGGTTGACGTGATTTTATTGAACCATCGAATGTGAGCATGAGGATCGTCCCTCTCAAAACCGTAGAACTGACTTGAGGTTACAAGATTGAGTAACCCGGTTTTGAGCTCAAAACTATCAGCCACGATGGCTGGAACAACAATGGCATCTCCGTAACCCTCAATGGGTGCTTGGAGAAGCTCACACATGGGGCGGTCTTCCGCCATGGTGACAGCTGAAGTGGAAACAGTACGGATCTCAGATCCGAATGTTGGTGCTGAACGTCTACGAGGTCTTCTAGGTTTCTTTACAAGCTCACAAAATGGGCTCGTGGACCTAGAAGAACGAGTGTGCATGCACTAGGGATAACAAACCAATCAAAACAAAATCGAGGCAAATCCACAGTGAACTTAAACCAACAATCACAAATGAATGGCTTCTTTAAGAAAGGTACACCACTCACAAGGATACAAAGGCAAGTTTTAAATCTTTTGTTTGGGAACTTATTATGTTCACACCCCCAGTTGGTAAGTGTTCTGCCTTGGTTTACGACGGTTTATTTTTATGTAGTTTATTATTCACAAAAAAGAGACAAATGTTTTTGGGTTTTTGTGTATGGGTTAAAAACTTTTGGACAATATTTTTGGTATCGTTTCGTTTACCAAAATCGTATCTCTTTAAGAATCACCTTAAAAGAAACACGATATAGAAAACGTAACGATCTGTTTTGTTTGTTTTTGATTTTTTTGGTGTTGTTAACACTTTAGGAAAAGTGTTAATGACGTTTGTGTTTTATGATTAAGATTTACAAAAAGGTGGTGGTGTTTATACAGTGATGAATGAAAAACCATTAATCTCTAAGAAACATTATGAATACGCAGCTACCTCCCTGGCAGCGGCGCCAAATTTTGATTGGTCCTAAATGGTCAACTAAGTTTACCATGTAATGGTCAACCAAGACAGACGTCTAAAACCAACTAACCAAGGAGTACAGTGTATTCCTGGGTCGTTATGTCCCAGCGAGGTGAGCAATTGTATTTAAAAACGTTTAAAGTGATCGGGTGATTTAACAGGAAGATCAGAAATTTGATTTGTATGATTACACTACGAGATTGTGATTGAAAATAACTTAGAAACACTATGTTAACAATTATTGATGATCAAATAACCTAAAACGTGAGTTAAACCTAAAAACGCGCGTTTGAATTTAAATTAAACGTGAACGCGCAAAATTAAGAGTGAAACGTGAGCAAATAAAGTCCTACGAATGTGAAAATTATATTTTTACAATCCTAATGTTATAAGAAAATTTTTGGAAAATTAAAATTATTTTTACAACTATTTAATTAATTACTATTAACTAATTACTAATTATTAATTACTTTTTAATTAACTAAATTATACTAACTATTAATTAATTATGAAAATTAACTAGAAAAATGAAAATTAAATTTAGAGAAATCTAAAATATTTTAAAACTAATTTTAAAACAGAAAACCTATTTTTCTACTTTTTAATTATTAATTATTAATTATTAATTAAAACTAATTATTTAATTAATTTAAACTAAATTAAATTATAAAAAGTACTAAATGACAAAAGAAAAATCTGAAAAAATTACGAAAATTATTTTAACCTACAAGGAACCTGAGAAAAATTTAAAAATGAGAAATGCTTATAAATAAGCAGAAAAATAAGCCAAAGGGCTTAAATAGAAGCTATCACTTTATTTAAATTTGGATTTTTCTAAATTTTCTTTTACACAACTATTAAGCTACTGAAAATAGACAACTTTTGTAAAGGCAACTTCCTTGGAACTCAGAAATAAGCTCTGTGCTTATGAGTAAGCAAAACAGTGAGCTTATTATGAGACACAAGCTACTTAGTAAGCTATACTACTGACCAAGGGACAAAATAAGCTAGAAAAGAGTTCAAGGGTACTGTAAATAAGCTAAGAAGCACAAGGGAACCTACTGATAATCCACAATAAGCACATATATACTTCTAATCCACCACAGACCCAAACAGGCCTTAAACACAAACTCCAGCCCATGGTGGGTCCCACAGGTGTGCCTTGGAGGCCAAGTCAATTGTTTTTCTAAAAAGGTAACCTGAGTGGCTTTCCAAAGAACCCACAAACTCAGTCGGAGCTTAAGTGGTGAGGAAACTAGGGGCTTGTGAGATAAGCTCAGTTCTCTGAATTGAGAAGATCACTCAGTTGAGCCAAAGAGTACCAAAATGCTAATTCAAAAGTGAGCAAGCAAGGATCACATGTGCACTGGCTAAGAAATGACTATAAGTGAGCCAAGTAAACTTGAGTGGACAAATTGTAAGCTGAAGTAGGTTTATGCAGGGTTAACTACTCACAGTTGGGAATTTTGCTTGTTAAGTGAGATTTTGAGACAAAGCAGCCCACAAATAGGTTCATGATGAACAAAAGCTAAAGGCTACCTCAACACAAGCAAACACAGCTTCAAGTAAACAACTTAACAACAACAAACATGGATGCACAATCAAACAAACTTAGGTGAAACTAAGATGCATACAGCAGGAACAGTGGTCCAAAGGTCAATTTTGAGGTGCAAAATAAGCTTAAGATAATATGCAGTTTATACCTCATCAAACATGGATCAACAAGACAGTTTAACCATCTTTCAAAAGCAGCAAATATCAAGCAAAATGCTCAGGATTGGAGCAAGTAATGGTGGATTGAAAAACAGGTCAGGACTGAAAGCTGGGTGCAGGGCACTTTTTTGCTCAACAGGCCAACTTTAAGCTATTTAAAAGCTATAAAATAAAATTCCTAAAATTGTAAATATATATATATATATATATATATATATATATATATATATATATATATATATATATATATATATATATATATATATATATATATATATATATATATGTTTGTGACCACAAGCTGGCAAATTTTCAATTTCCAGAAGCTTAGATCACAAGTCCTAATCATGAGAAAGTTAAAAATCCATTTACTCTTGAGTATTTTTTCAAACTTTGACTTTTTCACTTCTAGCACTTGTTGACTAAACTTAGATTCAAATGATCCTAGATACCTAAATATGTTATACTAACCTAAAATGAAGCTAAAGTTAACTAGATTACCAATTTTCATACCTACAACTTAGATTTGAGAACCCAAGATCCTAACAGTTGACAGCTTTTAAGTTGTAAACTAATTTTTGACTTTTTGCATAAGGATGCATGAATTTTATGACTCAACTGCTCTAATAGAACTTAACATGTGCTGTCTGAACCAATTAAACCTACAGAAACTCACATGACCTCAGTCAAATAAGCAATTCCAAACACTCCCTTAAAAGCAGTAATTAAACTTTTTCAAAGGGTCTCACTTATTTAGCTTTTCATACCAGTTCCGAAGGTCATCTTATGATGAGGCAAATCCTTTTAAGCATAAAAATACACAAGTTAATAACATTTAACCACAAACCTCCACAATGCCATTTTTTTAACAGTTTATATGAGAATTAAGTGAAAGGGGGTCACAATTGTGAAATATGAACTAGAACCTATCTCCTAAACCATGAAAAGCTAAATTAAGCATAAACAAACATAACAAATTGCATTTATAACTAATAATCATAAACAATACAAGTCTTACTTAAAACTGAAAGGAATAACAATGTTGGGATCATAGTTTTCACTATTTTATCAAGTCTCGGTCATTTGTAATAATGTTAGGTTGCTTAACTATTATTTACTTTCATTTACTAAATGTATTAAGTTTACTACGCTTAAAGTATGAAACCCATGGGCCTCAAAGCCCACGAAATGATGTAAGGAAGGAGAGGGAGTGTTGCCCTAGCTCCTTCCCTATATATAGAAGCCTTAGGTCATTTGTAAACTTTGTTGGTTATTTTGATTTCTTAAGGAAACTCTTGCACTTATATTTCTCTTTATCATATAATCACCCAATCTCTTTTCTCATCTCATTTCTATCATTATTATGCTTGTGTTTACAAAATGGTGACCTAACAAGTGGTATCATTCGCCGGAAGAAGGTGTAGTTATAGTTTTTTCATTGAATTTTTGATCTTAAACGTTTTTTTTTTTCAATCGAATTTTTGCACTTTCTTGCTTGTTTCTTGGTTTTTAGCACATCTTTGCTTACAAACTTGTTCTACAAATCAAAACAATCAAAAAGTTCCAAACTTTTATCACAAAATTCGAATTAGGTTTCTTGTACTTGGTTTTCGAAAACATTTTTGTTTTTTATAAAGTTTATCAAGTTTTCAACTTTCTTCAAGAAATCTTCATTTTATACCTAAAAGTACAAGAATCTTTAAGGAAAAACGCGTTTTAGGTTAGCTTTCTTTGAAAATACTACTCGCCAAGTTTATCGAGAACATACTTTGTCCCTATTTCGAGATCTACTCTAAGTACTCTACATCGACTTCGTTTTTGTGGACTCAGTATTTTCTTTCTTGTATAAGAAAGTAAAGTACTTCGACTTTTGGTAAATTTTCGAAATTGTACAATTTCGAAAAAGTGCTCGTGACTTTGTGTTTTCGAAAACATTAATTTTTCCGAAATCACAATTTTTTCGCAAACTTGTATAAGTTTCGAAATCTCACAACCATCACTCAGTTTTTAAAAATTTCTTAAGTATCGAAATCACCTAATTTCGAAAACCTGAAATTTTCGCAATCCCAATCAGAAGTTTCGCAATCCCTTATTCAGCAAACTTTCGCAATCCCTGTTGACCAAGGTTTCGCAATCCGAAGTTGAGCAAAGTTTTTCGATATTTGGCTAATTCTATACCTTCTACAAGATCCATTTCTACACAAGTGTTCTAAGATGTCTCAACCACCTAATTACTACTTCCCTCATTCTCAGCAACAGCAACATCAGCAGTATCAGCAACAACAATACCATCAGCAACAACCGTATCAACAACCTTCACAATCACATGTTCAAAAACAACCGTTTAATCCACTACATCATTACCTAATGATGCAACAACATCAAATCATTCCTCAACAACAACCATATCAAATGCCACAACAAAACACTCAGTTTTCCTCCAAACAACCTCACTGGTTTGACAGAATGTGTGAAGTTATTACAACTCAACAATCCAGACATGAGGCAGGATCACTTGAAACACCTCCAATGCTTACACCTGGGAACTATGTTCAGTGGTCAAGTCGATTCTTACGATTTCTTGAACTAAAGAAACCTCATGGGAAATTCTTGAAACAAGTGATACTTGAAGGACCATTTGAGTGGCCAACAAGATTTGAAGCTGGTGATCCAAATGCTGATCCTCCACGTCCTCCTGGTGATAGACCTCTTCCAGAATCTGCACTCACAGAAGAACAGAAATTACATCGTGAAGCTGATGAGTACGCAATGGCTTATATACTTCAAGGTATACCTAATCCAATTTATCGAAGTGTCGATGCTCAGAAAACAGCCAAAGCTATGTGGGAACACGTTCATCTCCTTATGGAAGGCACTCAATTGAACAAAGATGATATGGAATCCAAACTTTACATGGAATACACAGACATCACAATTGAACCGGGAGAATCACTTGAATCCTACTATCATCGTTTCACAAATGTTGTCAATGATCTGGAACGTCACAAAATCACAGTACCAAGGATAGCAGTGAACTCCAAATTCGTCGGTAGTCTTGGCCCTGATTGGCATAAATATGTGACATTTGTTCGTCAAACCAAAAATCTTCATGATGCACCATATGGTTTGTTGTATGATTTTCTGAAACACCATGAACCTGAAGTGGAAAAAGATGGAGCTCTACGAGGAGGATACACACCAACATCAACACCAAATTCTTTGGCTCTCGTAGCTCAATCTCCCTATGCTCCACCACCAATGTCAAATCATGCATATGTTCAAGAGCAGAACTACTTCAGTTATCTACAATCTTCTACCTCGAACCAAATGGTCCCTTATGATTCATCTCCACAGAATGCTTCTACTCAACTTGTTCCATCAAACAACAATGATGCAATGTATTACTCAAATTCCAATGACGATGACGATGATGACTTTAATACTTTGAATCAGGGACTTGCTCTTATTGCTCGTGCTTTCAGCAAATTCTCCAACAAAACAAACAACCGTCAACGTTCATCTTCTAACACAAGGAATCAAGTTGTTGTCAATGATGGAAGAGTGGAAATTCAGAATCGTAGCTATGGTCGATCTAGTTCAGGAAGTTCTTCAGGAAATTATGGGAATGTTCAGAGGTTTAGTAACAATGGAGAATTCAGGAACAACTCAGGATCTTCTCAGCAAAGGTCTGAACCAGTTGCAACGCGGAACTCCAACTCAGGGAATGCAGTATGGTGCTATAACTGTAATGAACAAGGTCATATAGCGACAGCATGTCCCAAACTGAGAACTCGGGGTAGTAAGTTTCACAAGCAGGCATTACTCATGGCTCTTCAAGATGAAAAAGATGGACATTTCCCTGAACAGGATAACAACTTCATGGTAAATGTGAACAATGATGATGACATGGAAGATCTGGAAGCTAATGCAGCTGTGATGCTTATGGCCAACATGCAGAAACTTCAGTTTAATGATTCAGGTCCAGTGTATGACACTGACGGCTTGTCTCAGGTACATGACCAAAAAGCATGCCTCATACATGAAATAGCCTCACCCTCTGCTTCTGAATCAGATATGGCGCAACTTGTTCCATCTAAATCATCTTCATCATCTCAAACAGATGAACAAATAAGCACAGTTGTCATATTTGATGATGACACAGTTGTTTCATTTGATGATCCTATTGAGAATGATAAACATGATTATTTCGAACAACATGAACCATCATTTGATCCAGACCCTGACCTCATAATGTTATCTAAACAACTGAATGATCAACAATTGATAATTGCAAAATGCAACGAGAAAAACAAAGCTTTAAAAGAAACAAATGCGGCACTTGCAAGAGATATTGAGTGTTATAAAATACAACTTTCAAGTCAGCAAGAAAAGATTAAACATACAAAAAGTTTTGAAAAAGCTTTTCAAGATTCTTACAACAAAGAACAAGATCTTCAACGCAAAATGCAAGATTTAATTGAGTCAAACGGAAAGTTGATTTCGAAACTCGAAAGTGAAAAGTGTGAATTGAAAATGCAAGTTGAACGTCTTCAAAGAGACCTTTCAAAAACAGAAACAGAATTGTCCAATTGTAAAAAGGAGTTTTGTGAACATAAAATACGAAAAAGGAAGTATATAGATGATTTACTCGGTGATATTGTTGATCTTGAAAAACAACTCAAAGAATTTCGTAACATTGTTTACAAACACGGGAACTCTGTCACAACAATTCAGAAATTTACTTTAAAACTGAGACCCGATAAAGGTTTTGCACTTGGTGATTACAATTCAATGTTTCTTCACACGGCTTTCAAAGAAATTCCTAAAATTTACAGTATGGACCATTCGCTTGATAATACGATTGTGCGTGCTGTTATTTTTGATACTGAGGAAGAAGAAGAACTTGAAGACGAGAGTCGATCAAAAATGAGTTATGTTCAATATTGGACACCATATGACTATTCAAAAGCTCCACCTCTTTCTAAATCTTTTGTTACTCAAAAGGACTTACTTGAGAAATCATGGTTTGTCGAAGAGTCATATGTTTCATCCTCTAATGCGGCCACTGTCCACACTGTAGCACAAGTTAATGGTCCTTTACCATCATCCGGTGAACTTACACCTTTACCAAAAAGTTGTCGTGTCTTAAACTATTACAAAACTTTTATGGAAGACATCGAAATTTTGGAGGAAACAATTGCACGCAATTCTGAAATAAAAGTTGAAACTTTTCAATCCGCTTACGAGCGAGAAAAGAGAGATATTTTTCAAAAACAAATGCTGCCAATTGTCAAACACCTCCGTCTTTGTGCTACACGTTGGGATCAAGAACTTCAAAACGAGGTGAAAAATATGATAAACGTTTTCAACTCTACTGAAAATGAGATTTTGGTTCAAAAGCAAAGAAATAGAGTTTTAAAAAATGATGTTGATCGACTCTTGGAACAAATTCTCCATGCTGATATTTATTCTGTTATCATGAATGATCTCTATAAATCTGGTACTTCTATGCTTGTGGATAATCTTTGTGTGGATAATAACTCGTTGAATGTGGAAATTGAGACACTGAAAAATGAGAATGAAAAGCTGAGAATTAAGAATGATGATGTGACAAAACAATTTTCAAATGAAATTTGTCAACTCAAACAAAGGATTGAATGGTGTCAAGCCCAAAGTCTTGAAAGGGAATTGAAACTTCAAAATCAAAATATTTCCAACTCTTGTCAACTCTGCAAAAACAATGAGTCTTTCAAAAGTCTGTGTCTCAAATACGAGAAAGAAATTGCGGATTTAAAAATTGAAAACGCCGACTGGCAACAAAACCGCGATGACATCAGATATTGCAATGGTTTACTTGAGTCTGAAATTCAGGACAAAAATCACATCATCATCGATTTGAAAGAGAAAATTAAGCTACTTCAAAAAGGAAAAATGGTTGACACCACGGTGATAGCACCAGGAATGTATCAATTAGACAAAACTTCTAAAGGGAATGTTGTTCAAAATACTAATGTTGGTAACTCCACCTCTACAGGACTAGTCTCCACTAATAGCGTTAGCAGACCCAAGCGTAAAAGTAAAAGGAAGAATAGGCTCTAGCAACGTAAAAGAGGATTACTAGAAGCTCAAGAAGTAGAAGATCAACTTAGGAATTTGAATAAAACTCATGTTGCATCAGATTTAGATTCTAATCTGGCAAATTGTAATCAAAATCTAAATGTAACGAATGATGAACCTTTGAATGTTTTGAATATTAATGCATCTTGTGTGTTTTGTCGTAAAAGCGTTTCATCTGGTGATCATACAAAATGTATAGCTAATTCTCTTACTAATCGTCATAAGAAACGTAGGACACGCATTCCTTCTAGGCCCACTACTGCCTCTAAGTCTAACTTAGGAAAGCCGCCTTCTACGGTTTCTAATGATGTTGAAGTTACCCCCATAGGTGCCGAGAACAAATCTAGGAATATGCCAACTACTAGTGCATTTAACATTAAAAAAGAAAGAACTAGTTGGAATTGGCAACGTTGGTTACAACACAAACCAGACTTTAAATGGATTCCTAAATTGTTGAATACATGTGTTTCTAACCAACAAGAACCCGCACACTCTTTGGGTTCCACCCTTACTTCTGTTCCATCTGTGTCTTCTTCTGGTGATGCAGGTGGTACAGATTGTTCTCCGGATTGTTGATAGCGGATGCACCCGACATATGACAGGCAATCTCAAACTGTTACACAACTTTGTCTCAAAGTTCATTGGTACTGTCAAATTCGGGAATGATCATTACGCTTTAATCATGGGATATGGTGACTATGTCAGCGGGAACATTGAAATCAGTCGTGTGTATTATGTGGAAGGCCTTGGACACAACCTTTTCTCTGTTGGTCAATTCTGCGATGGGGATCTAGAAGTTGCATTTCGTGAGAAAACGTTCTTTGTTCGTGACTTACAAGGAAACGATCTAATGTCTGGCTCACGTGGTTCTAACCTTTATACAATATCAATGTCAGACATGATTGCAACATCTCCGATATGTCTTCTCTCCAAAGCAGAATCAACTAAATCTTGGTTATGGCACAAACGTCTTTCGCACTTGAATTTCAAAACTATGACTGACCTTGCTCGTTACAAACTTGTTGATGGATTTCCAAGATTCCGTTTTACCAAAGATCACTTATGTTCAGCCTGTGAACAAGGAAAAAGTACTCGGGCTCATTTTCCTTCAAAACCTGAGCACAGTATGAATCATGTTTTACAACTGTTACATATGGATTTGTGTGGACCGATGCGTGTTCAAAGTATCAACGGTAAACGCTACATACTTGTAATTGTGGATGACTTCTCCAGATGGACTTGGGTTTATTTCTTACGAAGTAAAGATCAGGCTCCTTCAATGATCATCACCTTTCTCACTAAAATTCAAGTTCAGTTACGCAACACGGTACGAATAGTCAGAACTGACAACGGAACTGAATTTAAGAATCAGACACTTCGGTCATACTTTGAGAAAGTGGGAATTGAACATCAAACATCTATTCCTAGAAGCCCAGAACAGAATGAAGTTGTTGAAAGACGCAACAGGACGTTAGTGGAAGCTGCTAGAACTATGTTGATTAATGATCAATTACCAGATTACTTGTGGGCGGAAGCTGTTTCAACTGCATGTTATACCCAAAAGCGTTGCATGATCACTAAACGCCATCGCAAAACACCTTATCAAATTGTTCACAAAAGGAAACCAAACATCGACTACTTTCATGTATTTGGAGCACTTTGTTATCTGATAAATGATCATGATGATTTAGGTAAACTTAAAGCAAAGGCTGACATCAGAGTGTTCGTTGGATACTGTGAAAATTCTAAAGGTTTTTGGATATGGAATCGTCGAACAAGAGAAATTCAAGAAACTATTCACGCTAATTTTGATGAACTCACACAAATGGCTTCTGAGCAACACCTCTTAGGACCCGAATTCAACCGTCTTCACTCTCCGGCATCTTCGGCTGAACCATTGCCACTCAACCGCAACGAATTGGAAACCTTGTTTGCTCCACTGTTTGATGACACAATTGAATACCGTCCTACTGAGGTCTCACCTAATTCCGCTGCTCAACCTGAAAATATTCTAGTACCAGACTCACCTCAACAAACTTCTACAAGTGTTGAGAGAGACGGTCCTCCAATTGCATCACCATCTACAGCAGAACAAACTGTTTCTAACTCACGCCATTCAGCTGAAGATCCCACACCACAATCAGTTCTGCAACCCGCAAAGCATGATCCTGATGCATTCTTTAACCCGTTTGCACTGGCTCCTACTGTTCCTGATATAGCTGAGTCGTCAACACGCAATTTGGATCCTGCTAACATGCGAGATACCTATCAACTACACCCTTCAACACACAAATGGACTCGAGACCATCCACTAGTTCATATTATTGGCCATCCAGATGCACCTGTAATGACAAGACAACGACTTCACACTGATGGAGAAACTTGTATCTATGCACTCACAGTTTGTCACGAAGAACCAAAGAACATTAAAGAAGCAATGACTTATGACAACTGGATTGAATCTATGCAAGAGAAATTTCAGCAATTCATAAGATTAGAAGTCTGGGAATTAGTTGAAAGACCTGACGGAGTCTTTGTCATCGGGTTAAAATGGATCTGGAAGAATAAGCTTGATGCAGAAGGAACAGTCATACGTAACAAATCACGTCTGGTAGCGAAAGGATACTCTCAACTTGAAGGACTTGATTTTGCTGAATCCTTTGCTCCAGTGGCTAGACATGAAGCTGTTCGGATCTTTTTGGCCTATGCTGTACATAGGAACATGGTGGTTTACCAAATGTATGTCAAAATAGCATTTCTTAATGGAGAACTCCGTGAAGAAGTTTATGTTCGCCAACCTGAAGGCTTCGTTGATCCTGAGCGTCCTACTCATGTTTACCGACTCAAAAAGGCACTCTACGGACTTAAGCAAGCCCCACGGGCGTGGTATGACAAACTATCCACTTTCTTGCTGGCCAATAAATTTTCTAAAGGATCGGTGGATCCAACACTATTTACAAAAACCTACGGGGAGGACTTACTTGTTGTTCAAATATATGTCGATGACATCATTTTTGCCTCAACAAAAAGAAGTTATTCTAATGATTTTGCAAAATTAATGAAAGATAATTTTGAAATGTCCATGATGGGTGAACTTTCGTTCTTTCTAGGACTACAAGTTCATCAATCACCCCGCGGAATTTTTATAAATCAGTCCAAATATGCTCTTGAAATTTTAAAGAAACATGGAATGATGACCAGTGATACTTATAATACACCAATGGGCTATACCACCAAACTAGATGCTGATTTACATGGGACTCCAGTTGACCCTACCAAACACCGAAGTATGATTGGGTCCCTCATGTATCTCACAGCTAGTAGACCTGATATAGTATTTGCTGTCTACATGTGCTCTCGCTATCAGTCCAAACCAACTGAAAAACACCTCAGTGAGGTCAAAAGAATTCTTCGATACATAAAGGGAACCATTAACTTGGGAATCTGGTATCCGAAGGATTCTGGATTTGAACTAATTGCTTTTTCAGATGCTGACCATGCAGGATGTTTAGACACACGCAAAAGTACATCTGGTGGATTACAATTTCTCGGAGACAAACTTGTGTCATGGCAATCAAAGAAGCAGGACTGCACATCACTGTCGTCTACAGAATCTGAATATGTAGCCATGTCTGCTTGTTGTGCTCAAGTCATTTGGATGAGATCACAACTTAAGGATTATGGCTACCTATTCAACAAGATTCCTATCTACTGTGATTCCAAAAGTGCAATTGCTATCTCCTGCAACACAGTACATCATTGCAAATCAAAACACATCGATCTCCGATATCACTTCATCAAAGAGCACGTTGAAAAGGGTACCGTTGAACTTTATTTTGTTGGGACTGAGTACCAATTGGCGGACTTACTTACCAAATCCTTAGCACCATCAAGGTTTGCTAGTCTAGTTCACCAAATTGGTATGCGATGTTTGACTCCAGAGGATCTGGAAAAGTTTTTAAAACACGATTGATCGTCAAACATCAAAACTATCTTTGTAATTAATTTCTTAAATATAAACCAATCAAAACACAAAAAGTTTTTTCATTTTTTTTTATTTCTTAAAAAAAACAAAAAAATGCAAGTATATCACTTCTCTTCAACATCTTGTTATATTATTTTTTTTCTATATTTTTTACAAATGTTGAGGGGGAGATAAGCTCAAAATGCTTCACATTTCTTCTCAAATTGATATACTTGCATATTTTCTAAATGATGCGGTTCTTCGGATACTGTAGGAGTTTAAAGTTCATTCCCTCGTCTCATCTCGATTAAGATTTCATTTACAATGGCGGTTAGGAATATATCTTTATGTTGCACTTGTTTGCCATTTAACTTTAGGACTCAATAATGTAAATCAAAAGTTTAGGGACCAAAAGTGTCATAAATCCAAAGTTACAAAAATAACTTAAAAACAAACAATCCGTTTTTTCAAAACCTCACAAGTTCTAAAACCCTAAACCCTCTTTCAAAATCTACGGACCATATTCAAACGAGCAATCCACTTTAGTGATCTTCAATTTGTAAGTTTCTATATGATCCTTAGGGTATTACAAGGATAGGTTTTTGTTTAATTACAAATCCAATGGTTGAATCTTATCCAATGTCGATTTCTAGTTCTAGGGTTTCTACAAAATCGAATCATCTAAAATGCGTTGGATTAAGTTATTTTTCATAGGGCTTTTGCAATATAACATGTTATAATCATCTCTGTAACAACTAATCATTATCCATTACATGTTTGCTTGATTCTCGAAACCTAGGGTTTTAGATCGAATTGGGTACTTTTGATTCTGGGTTTGTTTGCTTAATTTTGTTGGTGGGATATGCTTGGTACTATGTATATATCATCATGAATCAAGTTAATTTAGATCTTTCCCACGTATGCATGATATTCGATAACTAGGGTTTTGTTCATAAAAGGATATATCTCGTGTGATGTTTACATGATCCTGTTTGTGTGCTTAACTCATCACCACACACACAAGAAGACTCACAAATGCCTTGATATAGATTAAAATATTGAAATTCACATGTTTTCGATATTGTATTCTTACCAAGACATCGAAATCATTGAATGTGTGGTGTTTACATGATTCTAATTGTTGTTTCTCAATCTGTACAACAGGCATCTACCTTTGGATAATAAAATTGCAAAAGAAACGTACGTATGGATCAATTTCGAAAAATTCTTGTATAAGAATTTTTTCGAAATCCCATTTTTTCGCAAATCATGATTTCGCAATCACGTCATTTCGAAAACACTCTTATTGAGTGATTGCGAAAGTTTCTCAAATGCTTTGTGTTTTTCGAAAATCTTGTTTTCGAGAATACATACTTTGAAAATCTTTTGCAATCACTTACATACGAGTGTTTGCGATAAAAATGTATCACTGCTTTAACGTTTTCGAGAACCATGCTTCTTTCGAAATCACATATGAGAAAATCTTTCGCAATCACGCATCTTTGAATCTTTTCGAAAATATTTCACTTAAGCATGTTCTCAATAAAATTATTATCGAGAACACACTTGTAATATTTTTCGAAAACATTCATTATGCATGTTTGCGAAAACCTTATTTCTTATGACTGTTTTTCGAGATCATGTTAGATTAAGTTTTCGAAATCTAGCAAATTTTGCGCCAATATGATGATGGCTTGTTGTAATTTCGAATACATGTAATTATGTTGTGATTGTGTTGTAATCATCATTTGTTGTCACATGATGTGTAAATATGCTACATGGATCATTTTTGTGCTTAAGTGTGTGCTCTAATTTTCTTAAATTGATTTAGTGAGATAAAATGATCAATGTTCTTCAAGTATGCATCATATATCACTTCACACATAACAAAATGAACCATTCGTACTTAATTAGATATCTATAACCAAACTCAAAACTGTGCTAACACGTAACAAATCTGGATGTTTGGTGTATGATTATACTTTTCAAATTAACATGGCTGAACACAACGAGAATGTCCCTGAACAAGCTCTTCCATTACTCACCATAGATGACATCACTCCCGAAAACTACAATGTTACGATTGGCAACAACAATCCACGAGTTGATTTCGACAAATTGAGAATTACAGAGAACTCGTGTATGATTGTCAAAGATATTCTACTTGCACATCCATGCAAACATCTGCTCATTTGTTCTACTTCAGTTCCTCTGTTCTACCTTCATCAGTTCTGGCTTACGGCTAAGGCAAATTTGGATGATGAGTCTTTTACTGTTACGTTGGATCGCCAAGTCTACAATGTTAATCACGACGTTCTTCGTACAGTCCTTCACCTGCCTCAAGCTGACAATGAATTTGCTCCAATACTGCCTGAACCGGACCTTCTTGACTTCTTTGTTGAATTAGGATATGATGTTGATGACAACGTACCTCTAGTCAAACATTCCCGATTCAATGCCAAGAATATCCCTCAGCCTTGGAGAACATTCTGTCTGTTGGTTGTAAGATCGATATCAGGAAGAAAGAGTGGTCATGAACATCCTAGGCTTGAACACTTGCAAACATTTTAGGAAATGGTAACTCTGACACCTATTGACTTTGCAGTACCAATCATGAATGATATAGTCTACAACATTCAAACCGATCATGTGAAGACTATGATACCATTCACAAGATTCACCAAGCTTCTCATTGAACATCTCTGCAAAGACACTACAGAATTTATCAAGAGGATGGCAGATCCTAATGAGCCAAAGCACCTCTTCGAGGACGATTTCACCACCTCATTCATCAAGACGACCACTTCCTCTACCAAGATCAAAGGAATGAGGCTTCCCGAATACCTTCTTGATGACAAAATAAAGAAAAGTCTGAACTACAAATTGTATGATAATGCTTACAAAGGGGGTACAGGAAGAAGCTACTATACAGACTCGAAGCAAAGGAGGTGTAAAGTCTGGGAGTACTGCAAGCACCACTGGCTCACCTCAGACTCAGTCTAAGGCTACTCCCAAGACTAAACCATCTGTTAAACCCAAGACTTCTGCCAAACCTAAACCAACATCCAAGCCTAAGCCTGCTACCAAACCAAAGAAGAAGGTAACTCCTGAGTACTTTATTCGGGATGAACCTACACCTCCACCTTCTGACAGCGAATCTGAGTTCGATACGGAATCTGAAGAAGAAGAACCAGATTATGAACTGAGAGTAAGAGCACCTAATGAAGGATTTCCTGCAACAGAGATCGCCATACAACAAAGTCTTGAAACTTATGAAGAAGAGACAAGGAAAAGAAAAGGGATCACTATTCATGAGCCTAATGATGATGATGAAGACGAACCAATCATTGAACCTTTAGTCGATAAACGCAAACTGAAAAGTATAGTTGTCGACACTCGAGCTGAAGAAAAGCGACTTCGGAAAGAACAAAGGAAAGCAACTTTCGAAAGCCGACTCATGTCTCAACCTTCAACACCACTACCTATCGATCAGTCAGAACATGAAGGAGCCACTAGCAGCATGATTCCTCCCGTTGTATCCACTACGTTAGAATCAGCTCCACAGCCTGATGACACCGGTAAAGATACAGACAAAACAGGAGATGTCAATATGACAGAAACTGCTAATGTAAAGGAGAATGTTGGCGGACAAGAGAACATAGATACGGATCAGGAACATGAATACCTCATTACTCCAGAGTTCCTTGCACGAGAAGCAGAGGAACGTCGTAGAAAAGAAAATGAAGAGAAGAACGCGTTCGACACCAACATATTTCTTAAGTCATCTTCTCAGCAGACTTCCTCAGCAAAACCTCCACCTCCTCAAGACTCTCCACCAAAGGATCCGACTCCTCCTGCTTCTTCTTCAAACTCTCACAACAAGTCATCATCCGAATCATCACCTGAGCATTCATCTCCCACACCTTCAGAAACCGCATCAAAACAGCATTCAATCAATGAACTGAAACAACCAGTTGATCTTCAGGAGCAAGTCAACAAACTTACCAACATGGTTACCAGTCTTACCAAACAAGTTGAAGACTTCCAGGAGTCAAAGCAGCTGATCGATAAGTTCTTGAACTCTGATTACACAGGATTTATCAGGACTGCCACACATGATTTTCTCTTTGAAAATCTAGTTGATATGATCACTCCTGAAGTAGCAAACCTTTTTGAACCAATCAAGGACAACTTGGATCACAGAATCAGAAGTGTCACGAGAAAAATGTTGTCAACTACACCATTCACACTTCACACCGCAAAAGCTTCTACTGTTGCTCCAACCGTCCCTGAATTATCCTTCAATGATATGCTTGCCAAACTCTTCGACAATGTTGCCTCCAAAACCACACAGACCGCTGAAGAAAAAGCACTTTATGATGCTATAGTGGCTTACATATCCAAAGAGTCATGCAAAGAAGCAGCTGGAACCCTGAAAAGGTCAAGAAAAGATGACGACCCTGACCCAAACTCAAAAGGCAAGAAATCTAAGTCTGGAACCGGTCCCTCATCTTCTCTACAACCACAAAAGGACTCCACTCCTCCTGGAAATCAACAACACCCCTCAGCTACAGGTCAAGGTCAAACTGAAGAGGAAGAAACTTTCATGGAACCTACAGATGACTACCAGGGTCAACCTGACACCGATTACCGTGCTCCACCTATTCCAGATTCTCATGCTGGACCATCGTCACCATCCAAAGCTAAAGACAAAGATGCTACATCTAAGTCCAAGAAATCAAAGAAGAAAAGACGTCATTCATGGCTCGACAATGATGACACTCCTCAGAATGATTGGCTGACGGAAATGGTTCAAGCTCAACCTCCTCTCGAAGAAGAAGAACCCCTTCCTGGTAACACTCTACAGTTTACCCAAGTCATAATGAAGGATCTTCAGATCAACAAACTCACAAAGGCGGAGCTCAGAAGAATCGATAGGGATGCACAAGAATTCCTCAAGAAAAGATCTGGAAACAAAGTGGAATATGAATATCAAATGCAGAATATAGCTAGTGCAATGTCTGCCGACTTTGACTGGCTAAATCCTGAAGTGAATATCGATCTCAGTTCCAAGAATCATGAAAAACCTTACTTCACTGACTGGACCAAACCATTACCTTTGAAAGGATTTCCAGACAAACCTAAGATACCTTACAGCTTCTTCTTCAACAAAGATCTTCGTAACATCCAGCTCACCCAGGAGACATCCAAGAAGAAATATGCTTCCTCACTCACAATCTCAGTACCAGCCGCAAGATACAAAATTCCTGCCATTGAAGAGACCACTCGTATTTTCAGCAACTCCATCGTAGCTTACGACAGAGATGCTCTACATGGAATTCAACACTGGCCAGAACGTCGTCGTCTCGGTTATACCAGCAGATTAGGAGAGAAATCATTGGAAAATGTGAAGCAGAAATCTAAGATCATCGCTATCTTGGAGATTCAACAGTCGAAACGGTTTAACTACATATTCATGCGTGAAATTGTTGTGAAACGACAAGATGAAAAGAAGTACAAGTTCTCCGAAGCAGACTTTCCCGACCTTAATCTCAATGACATCGAAGACATGTATTTCGAAAAGTTTCAAAGAAGAATGCATAGATTTGATAGAGAAGTACAGTACAACTTCATGGCATCACTACTTCTTTACATCCGACGATTGATAGTTCAAGAAAGAGTGGAAGATCTTCAACTTGGAGTGGAAAGTTACCAACAGAAGATCAATTTGACAAAGCCGCAATCCTACTTTGATGGTATCTATCAAACACCACAGTTTACTCTCAACCAAGAACCTTTTGGTTTCACCTACATCAACAGCAAAAAGCTACAAAGCTTCATGAGGTTCGATGAGGTACACAAATTCTGTGATGTTACACTCAAATCTGTTCGTGAAGGGCTTGTCAAAAGGTTGAATGATGATCGCCGAAAGATAGCAAAGGGGGAACAACCTAGATGGAAATCCAGCTTAAGAAGACAAGTTCGTAACTTTGTCTTAAAGATTGAAGAAAGGTTATTTCGACGTGAACAGATCAGACGACTGGAAAGCTATATCGGTGCCAGACCATCGTTTCCTGTCAGAAACTTTGAAAGACCAGAACCTAAGTTCACTGACTTTGATGCTCCACTTCCTGACGAAGATTAACTTGGTACATTTGGTTATTCTTTCTTCAATATCAATTGTTTCATTTTGATTGAATTATTTTCATAATGGCTTGTGCACACATTACAGTGCACAACCCGAATTTGTAAAGAAAGGACCCTGAGGTATGCTTCAGTGCCTCAATCCTAATATAAGGAGCGAAGGCTTCTTACTTTTGAGTAGAATTAATCAAATGTTTATGATTTTTTCATAATTCTGCTCAAAAGGACAAGTATTTCAACTCAATAAGACCTAATCACTTGTTGAGGGGGAGCACTTGTCAAAAACAAAATACTTTGCTCTAAATCATAAGTTCTTGGTGGAACTCCCCGTAAGACTCAAAAGGCATATTTTAATCTAAAAGTTTGTCAAAAACATCATTTTATATGCTATTTTTGAGGGGGAGAAAATGAAAAAGTGATTAAAATATACGAAGTCAAAGCTTAAAAGTTGTATCATGTGCGAGCTAGACTTAGTATTGACCCAGGAATTAACGAGACAATAAAAGTTAGTAATATCGAAAGGACTTATCCTCGACGGGTAATAACATCAAGTTAGTTACTAGAGCTAGTTGTCACCTAAAGGCTGACAATGCATCTCTTTAACTAACCACGTAAGCGTGTCTCGAAAAGGATATGTCTTAGTAGAAATGTACCGTCTCAAGAAACTTTCTGTGGACTTGACCAGGCCGGGTAATAACTTCAAGCTAGTTTAACTAGTGATGTAAGCGTATCTCGAATCGGTCTTGTTCACGGAAAGTGGATCAATTCAAAATGCTTGCTCCTCCCGCATGTGCAAATTTATTGAATACTTATGAGCACATGTGCAGGGGGAGCCCTTCAAAAGTGTACACAAAACTCTCAAAGTGTTAACCAAAATATTTGATTATCACAAACACTTTGAGAGATTTTCAATCAAAGGTTTCTTGGCTACTGTCGGAGTTATAAGGTGATTAAGATAGGAATATCCGTCCTATGATCCGCCAGAGCCGGAGGGATCTACCCAAGGACATCTCCCATAGTTAGAATTAGAAGTCCTTAGGTATGATACGAAAAAAAGGAGAAAAGAATGAAAGGGAAAGAAGGAGTTGAAGAATTAAAAAGAAATGTAAAGAAAAGGGTGAAAAGAAATAGCCCTCCATATGATTCAACCTTAGGGCAGACACCGGGTTCAATACGTATGCTACTGGTTGTTGCAAAAGACAACACCGGTATTGAAGATTAAGTCGTCATGGACCCAGTGACGCAATGCACTAAACCTTCTTAACCACTCAAGTTCTCTTAAAAGAGTTTGTTTCATTCTCACGGGGAACCAGTGTAATCTATCGACCTATCTCTTAGAGACGGTTGATATTGAAGCAGGAGACCCCTCCCTAGTCTCCGCATAGGAAACCTAGGTGCGCACTTATAGAGTCTAGAGCCTTGAGATACATCAAAGATCTCTTAGGAACACTTAGTATTTCTACAACTAGTGTTCTACATCAATGGACACCAGCTGTAAATTATCGAGTCCTTCGCAGATCTTAGCAATCTGCCTAGAACGTTTATGAGAGGATTACATATGTATTTCTCAATGATTGAACGGAAACTCCTGCTATGGTCAACATCAAACAGCCCTGACAGCAGGTCACTTCGGTAACCCCACAAGGGTTACGCTTAGTGTTTGCGGTGGTTCCATTATGGTCTACAGTCGTGGAGTGATCCCCAGCGACTCACCCAGTCATTGAGCTACTTAGTAGGTCTCGTAAGCTCATTCGGGAGTATCTGATATGGGAACGGCCTGGATAAGGATTAGAAGGAGTCTTCACAATATGCTGTTGATGAGCTCTAATTCCTTATCTGTAAGTACCGGTTATTTATTGCTAACTGTTTACTCGCAGGTACATCACTTCCATGATGGTAGATTCCAACATGCTCATACATACATCTTGAAGCAAATGATAGCTCCCCCAAAGATCTTAGCAACACAAAGTTCCAAGAAAGATTCTACGCCAATAAGAAGAATCTACAAAGTATAAAGACAAAGATCTCAATGTATGGAAAGGAACTTCTTGTACGTGAAAGTCTAAGTCCAAAGATGTGTGAGTATGTTGGAATGGCGGACAACCACCACAGACGCAGGAGTGACGAACGGCAGATTACTTCATAACACTATCACTACATCATCACCAAAGAACAAAGACATAGAGCAAAGTACATTCATTATCATTCAAACCATTTTTGAAGACGTCTAGAGATTAACATGTCACAAGTCAACGACAAAGATGAAGACGTCAAGCAACCGTGATGACCGACCCTTAGGGGGAGATTGTTGGGATCATAGTTTTCACTATTTTATCAAGTCTCGGTCATTTGTAATAATGTTAGGTTGCTTAACTATTATTTACTTTCATTTACTAAATGTATTAAGTTTACTAGGCTTAAGGTATGAAACCCATGGGCCTCAAAGCCCACGAAATGATGAAAGGAAGGAGAGGGAGTGTTGCCCCAGCTCCTTCCCTATATATAGAAGCCTTAGGTCATTTGTAAACTTGGTTGGTTATTTTGATTTCTTAAGGAAACTCTTGCACTTATATTTCTCTTTTTCATATAATCACCCAATCTCTTTTCTCATCTCATTTCTATCATTATTATGCTTGTGTTTACAAAATGGTGACCTAACAAACAAAAAGAAATTAAAAACTTGGGAACCTTGAGCCCTGGCTTAACCAGGGTTTCTTTACACTGCTACAAGCTCTAGCTTGTTGTAAAACAAGCTAGTAAAAGTCCACCTTGCCATTTCCACAACTGGCAACTTCCTTAGCATCTAGTCTATGCATAGGTACCCTGTTGTGTAAATTTGGTTTTCTTTCCTTTTTTATGTTTCATATAGACTATTTAGATCTTATGTGAGCTTATGGAACATAGTTTAGAACAACATTTAAGCTTAACAAGATAATAGATAAGAACCTTTGATTTTTTATGAAACAGAAAAGAAGGACGATTGGATGAAAAACTGCTAACTTTTATTTTATTGAAGACAAATGAGTACAAGATTAACACTGAGAATACATGAAAGCTTAAAACATTAATTTAACATTAATTCGACTAAGTAAAAATAAGCTAAAAATCTACACATCTTTTTCCCTGCTACAATGCCCCTTTTATAATGATGAATTAGGGTTTAGGGACCTTCTTTGTCTTTTCCCAGCAATAAAATCAGCCCCTGGATGTATATAATTTAATCTTGGCCGTTTATTAGTTTTCGCGCCAAAATGCTTTGGCATTTTTCCCTTTGATAATTGATGCTAGAAGGGGTTGTTAGGACTGGGGTGTTTGGAGGGTTAGCCAAGGGGGGGGGGGGTTTGAGTGTTGCAGAGGGTGAAGGCTTAGGGGTGATGATGAAGTTGCAGGTTGAGTGGGGTGAGGTGGAAGGAGGTGTTTGTTTAATTTATTTGTGGATGGGAGGGAGTAATAACAAAACGGGGGTGAGTGGGATTTTTATTAAAAAGGTGGATGGGCTTGGAGTGGGAGTTGGGCCAGGATGAAAGGGTTGGGCTGGGAAGGTGTTGGGGAGTTTGTGTTGGATTTGTGTTTGGATTTGTGTTTGCACCTTGGGTCCGTTTCGTATATATATGAGAAATAACACAAGGACCTTAGTTGTAATAAGCTGAAAATCAAGGACCATTCATGTCATTTTCCAAACTCATTTCAAGGGACTAAACCTGCCATATAACAATAACACAAGGACCAAAGTTTGTAATTTTCCAATATTTTAAACCCCGGGGACCTTTTCTGCCAATTATGAAACATCAGGGACCAAATGTGTAATTTCTCAAACTTTTTCCCCAAGGATCGTTTTTTGATAATATTTGACTTTTAAATGCCTTGGGTTGACTTTTCTTTCTTTTTAAACCTTCAAGGACTAGTTTTGTCAATTTGTAAAACATGAGGGACTGAAACTGCCAATTATGCAATCTTTGTTCGTTTTTCATTTGTTTTTAAACATTTTGCATCTAAAACATATAAAACACAATTCCTGGAATAATTTCTGTATTTTGATGTATTTCTGAGTGTTTTTTGGATGTTTTGGCAGTTCAGATACGATAAAAATGATGAGTATTTACACACTCATCAGTCACACTTCAAATCAACTGGACCAAGGTCTTTAATTCCCAAATCTCTTAGCATTGAAACTAACCAAGTCACTTCACAACAAGTTAGAGCCATTGCTCTATATTCTGCCTCAACAGATGATCTTGAAACCACACTTTGTTTCTTTGATTTCCATGAAATAGGAGACTGACCAAGGAGTATGCAATATCCAGTTGTAGATCTTCTAGTCATTGGACAACTAGCCCAATCACTATCACAGTATGCAGTTAGATGAGCAGCAGAGTTATTAGCTAGCAAAATTCCTTGACCTGGTGATTTCAACAGATATCTCAACAAATGCTTAACAGCTTGCATATGAACTGAGGTTGGATTTTGCATAAACTGACTAAGAAGTTGTACTGTGTAGTAAATGTCAGGTCTAGTAATAGTAAGGTAAATGATTTTTCCAATGTACTTCCTATAGACTTCTGCATCAGAAAGAGGAGTACCAATGTCAGCCTGCAACTTCACATGAGGATCCATGGGTAGCTTATAGGTTTTGGCATTAGACAAGCCTGCTTCATGCAACAAATCAGTAGTGTATTTCTTCTGTGAGATGAAGATACCTTGATCACTTTTGCACACTTCCAGACCCAAGAAGTTGTTCAATTCTCCAAGATCCTTCATATGAAAATGAGAACTTAACTGAGACTTCAAAGCTTGAATCTCACTGTTGTCAGAACCAGTTATCATCAAGTCATCCACATACACTAACACAGCTGTGAGTGATGTACCACTTGACTTGACAAACAATGAATAATCTGCCTTTGACTGAACATATCCAAAAGACACCAAGGCTGATGACAATTTGGCAAACCATTGTCTTGATGCTTGCTTGAGACCATACAAAGATTTCTTAAGTTTACAAACAAGGTTTTAATTGGGGAGATCTTGCACATTCTCCCCCTCACCAACATAACCTTGTGGCATCTGCATATACACTTCTTCAAACAAGTCACCATGTAAAAAGGCATTTGAGACATTCATTTGACAAATATCCCAACCCTTCATGGCTGCAATAGCTAACATGTGACAACTGGCAAATTAGGGAGCCATTTTGAAAACCCGCATTACATTAAAGTTCGTTTATCAATTTATATATGAAATTTTATTCGTAACGAACTTGTAAAACCTATATTGTGGTTGATCATATTTAAAATTTTTATGGAATCCATTTGGATTATCGATGTGATGAGAATTTATTTTGAGATTTTATTGGCACTACGTTAACTCCGGCACTAGGATAACCTAACTAAAATTTTATGTCTTGAGTTTACGAATTCGACAATATATATTTATTTATGGGACGTCTCGTGAGATATTAAATAATTTGAAACGAGTTTCGGGTTTTGGTCCGTGTAATTTACACCTAGCCACCTTAATCTTAAGGATTAATAATACTCCTTCTATTTCCAAAATTATTAGTAATATTATTATTGTTAACCAAAAAGAAAAAAAATAAAAAGAGTAAAACTACAAAACGTCCTTGTGGTATTTTGTCTCACACAAAACACAAACATTCAAACACCACATCACTCTCTCTCAACACCTTCTTCATCCCCTCACCAAACCCTAGCCGCCCCTTAATTCGGCCAGCCGCCACACCACCGCCGGCTACCACTTCACACCGCCACCACCATATTACTCCTCATCTCATCCTCTTTCTTTTGGTGTATAGCACGCGTCCTAAACCCCACCATAACATCATGTTTCACCATCGATCCACCACCATTCCTTGTTATTTTGTTAGATCCGTGAGTCTTGAGGTTCAAGAAGGTGGGTAACGATAGTTTGGCATCTTGGGTGCCTCGATGTAGTCATAAATCCGTGGAAACATGGATTAACTTAATGGGTTTTGATGAAATATGGATTAAAAATGATGGGAAATTAATGTTTTTGATAAAGAAGTCCGTTTGGTATCCGGGTTTTGGTGTTTGGTTGTCATTTCTAGCGTGGTCGACCCATAAGCCGAGGGTCTCACCCTCGACTTGTGTTGTTCCGGGTTGTTTTGATGTTGATGATGTATATGATCCGGGTTCTTGATTTTGATCTTGTTTGGTTCTTGTATTGGTGTTTGGTTGGATTCTTGATTGATAGATTGAGTTTGGTTGGGTTGTGTTGAAGCCGACGACCCCATAGGGTCGGATTTAATTTTGGGTCGAGCTCCATTGAGCTAGCCGTGACCCTAGTGGTCTCGGGTGGGACCCACGTAATGCTTGGTAAATGATTTTTGACTCGGGTTTGACTTGGTAACTTGACCCGAACATGGTTATTTTGAAAACCTTTTGAGATGGCGAAATATATATATTTCGGCTAAAATTTATTTTGTGGTTATTATTTGTATATATTATTTTGAATCGGATGACGAGTTAATATGGACTCGTGGTATATTTTGGAGTTGTGTTGACGAAAAGTGGTATTGGGGACCGATTGTGAGACGGTCACTTAGAATGACGGAGATAGGTTAGTCGGGTGCCGTAGTCGGACCCTATTGTTGTAGCACGTGTTTTGGGAATTGTTGGACGGAGATTGATTACTTGATTTGACTTGATTATTATTTCTATTTTGGACTTGGACAATGAGCCGAGAGTAATGACTCGGACATGTGACCATTTCGTATGACTCGATAAATATTTATAACCAAACCCAAATAATAAAACTCGTAATAATACTATTGGTAATATAAACGTTTATATAAAAATATAGACGTGAATAACGTATATATAGATATATAAATGCGTATATTAATAATAACAAGATCACGAGTAATATTATAACAATAACGTGACTATAAATATTATACTATGAGAGTAGTGTAATATTATTGGGAGCGTTATTATGATTAAATATTATGAATAACGAGGAAATCTTGACGTTGAATAAATATTAAATAAAATAATATTTTTTAAATAATTGAGGAAAACTATCGAGTTATGCGGGGTCATGGTCACTTGAGTCCAAGTGGATTATATTTGTGACGTTTGTGTTGTCACGGATATATGAAAATTAATACACTCACTTTCGATAACTACGTAACTTATTTAATCGACGGGTTAAATAAGAGCTATTTAGTTGTTTAAATTGAGTATATTAATGGGCATCGTATCCTATGACGCCCATAGGTTGTGGTATGTGTACGAGGATAATAAATTACTAAGTATCTCGTGAAGTTGCCAAGTTGACGAATTTGGCAAGCTTAACGGCATAATTAGAGAATTTATTAAACTTTGATATATACCATATAGTACTTTATGTGTAATGTGTGACCTAGGATTCGGGTATAATCTTAGAATGGTATATTAAGTAAATAAATATGGGGGATTACCAAATCGACGGATTTGATAAACTTCGATGATTTATTTAAATAATATATTGGACTAACATTAGACCTATAGATTGTTTTATTATCCTTTTTGTTGTGACTTCTTGGTTTGAGTTGTGTCGACCCACCACCCATATGGATACCAAACGTCAAACTCCAAATTAATGCGAGAATAATACGAGAAATGGATTTTCGGAAGTAAAATGGAATACGTTCGGGTTTGGGAATATTTGATTTTGAGGAAATGATTTCTGAACGAGTTGATATTGTTAGGTCGTTCCGAGTCCGTAGTTGCCGTCTTTTGAGTTACTATACGTCTTACTTCTACCAATTTCTTCTTGCTGATTTCTGGACTTGAGGTGAGTCATAGCCCCACTTTTTACTCTTGAACTATGTTTTCAATACTTGGGGTGAGAAACGTGTAAATTATTTTATGTGGACTTTTATCGCTTTTATATTCTTTTCGAAACTTGTTATGCTTATGTAACTAGGAAGAGCGAAGCCTAACCTAGAGTTAGGTAAGCTACACAACGAGGCCTAGACTAGATCTAGGTAAGTTGTACATGTCGTATCCTTACACATGTTGGGTATGTCGTATCCTTACGCATACATATTGATTTGATTGGATTTGATTATTTGACTATAGTGTGCACCTATAGATTATTAATACTTCGGAGGTTATCCGAGTAGTTATGATATTACGGGGGTACCCGTGTATTTATGATGGAGCGGAGGGTATCCGCAGGCTGTAGTGAATCCCTAGTTTAGCTAGAAAGCTTTTTGCGTATATGTCCACTATATTGAATTATGAATTTAAACCTATGATCTCACCAGCGAAAGCTGACTTTTAGCACGTTTTCTCAGGTAATTAAGTGATGATTCGGATGCATGGATTGGAAGGCTCGGCTATGGCACCTGGTTTACGGATCTATTTTCTAAAACTCTGATATTTAATTTTGGACCTACGTTTATTTCTTTTGGGCCTGACTCTGAATGAATGTTGGGATAAATGTAAACTTTAAAACCCCGTTTTTGGTTGTGTTTTTCTTATGTTTACTTTATCTCGTTCTTTTATATCTTGTGTTGGATACCAATCCCCGTAACACCCCGAAAGCTTGTTGAGTCTTCCGATGTACCAAATTTTGGGGTGTTACAGATTGGTATCAGAGCCAAGGTTATAGAGAACTGGGTAAATAAACACCTAAACTATAACCGATTTTTATAGAAAACGATCCCTGACAATTGCCCGTCAGCCCGCCAAGCCGAAGCATCTTCGATTATTTTGAGGTATTATGAGATAATGATTGAAATGAGATTTTTGAGATGACTTGAGAATATGGGATATATTGATTTAGTGATAAGATGGCGTTTCGAGGAATTATATGGTTTAACTGTTTTATAAATGTTTTAGTAATGCGGTATTTGAAATTCTTTATTAAGATTATATGATTGAATTTATATAAGGATTTTTGATACGGTATTTTGAGTTCGCGATTTAGTTGTTTTGAAACACTTACACCTACCCTACGCCGTTGTCACAGACTATGGCCTCCCGTACGTTCGACGTTGTTGAGGATATTCTTACTGCACCGGTACGCCCAGCACAGATCACCATGGCTCCTGATGATCCTTACAGGATTGCCATGCATTCAGCTACTTCATCACCGACAGCTTCTACTTCTGCACCACCTGCTGCATCTACTTCTCAGGGACCCTCGTCTTCTCTAGGGCTCCCTGGTAGACAGCTTACTCTTCATCAGGATTTGGCTCGTGTGACTCCACGTTTTGCCCACCGAGCTACGGCACGTATGTTGGTACTCCCTACTTCACCACCTTTACATTTAGCTGCTCACACTCTCCTGTTAGATGCCCCACCTGCATCATTGCGTCGTCGTCCTAGATCACCTACCACATCTCCACATGGTTCACCTGTTAGGAGACGACGATTGATGACGTACTCTTCCGAGGAGGAGGAGGAAGAGTGGAAGAGTACGAGGGCGAGGATGAGGCTGATGACCCTAAGGAGGAGGATGACCCTCAGGAGGCTGAGCAGGGTGATGATGACCCTGAGGAGGAGGATGACCCTCAGGAGGAGGAGATGCCTGATGATGATGGTTTGTTAGTGCCGCCAGCTCAGGCTGAGGAGCCTGATTCACCTGTACATCCGATAGAGCCTGTTTCACCTGATCATCCATTTTTGTTTGAGTTGCCACCTGGTAGTCCCGTTGAGTCGGATGCACCTTCTGAGGTTTCTGCTAAGCATGTAGCATTGGGTGAGACTGGTAGGATGTGGGCTCAGATTACTGATCTTGGTGAGAGAGTTACACGTATGTCTGAGCGGATTGATAGGGAGACCGTTGAGTTCATTGGAGAGTTGAGGATTGACATGGTTACGGCTGAGAGGAGAGTTACTGAGATGAGGAGAGGTTTGATGGAGATTCACGAGCATATTGAGGGTTTACAGCAAGGTTTTATCACAGCTCGAGAGGCCGACCGCAAGTTATGGCAGAGGAATACCGAGCTAGAGAAGGAGGTGGCTGACCTCAAGAGAGACAGCGACACCCATAGTGTGGAATTAGGATCATTATGGAGAGAGCTTGAGAGCTTGAGGCAGGAGTTGAGAGGCCTCCGCCAGCAGCGTGGCTAGATGTTTGAGTTATATTGTCTTGTTGCTTTCTACACCGAGGAGTGTTCGGTTAGAAAAGCTAGTTATCATATTTTGATGTATTTTCTGTTCAGTATTCGTCTCGTTTGGAACGATATTTATCTTTTGGGTTTTTCGGTAGTTGGAACGATGTTGGATCTCTATTGTATGGTTGATGGTTATTATTATATGGTAGTATGTGATTTTTGGATGTTATGGAAATTGAGTCCCTATTCGCTTTATTGATGTCTTGTGGTGTATTGTTGATATTCTTTCCATGACTTGGCTTCATTGATTTAATTTTTGTTGAGCATATGATAAATTCTATCGGAGACTCACGAACCTTGTATGATGTTTCAGATCAATGGCCCCACGACGAAACCCGGTTAGAGCTACCAGAACTGGTCCTGCAGTGACTACCCCTGGTCGCCGAGGACGCCGTCCTACTCGAAATGTTGAAACCCCTACTCCTGATAACCTGGACACTACTAACCGCAACAACAGGACTCAAAATGTTGATGTTCAGGGAGACAATGATCATGTTCCACTTAATGCACCTACTGTGGATCAAGCAATGATCAATCAACTTGTGGAGCAACGAGTTGCTGAGCTACTAGCTGAGTCAAATCATTCCAACAATTCTGCTGGAACATTTCCACCTGTTCGTGCTAATGGATGTAACTACAAAGAGTTTAAAATTTGTTGACCCATTGAGTTTGGTGGAACTGAAGGAGTGGTCTACTTGGTAAAGTGGATAGAGAAGACTGAGTTAGTGTTCAATGTCAGTGGTTGTGCGGAGAATGCGAAGGTAAAGTTTGCTTCTTTTACTTTCAAGGATGAAGCTTTAACTTGGTGGAACAATTACCGAAATTCGGTTGGGAGTGATGTGGCTTATGCTATGACTTGGGAGCAATTTAAGTCTTTGCTGATTCAGACTTATTGCCCAAGAAATGAGGTTAAGAAGCTAGAGATTGAGTTTTGGAATCACAAAGTGAAGGGTACTAATATGGCGACTTACAATCTTCGTTACCAGGAGTTGGCCTTGCTTTGCCCAGATATGGTTAGAACTGAGACTCAAAAGATTGAGCGGTATACCGATGGGTTGCCTGTGGCTACAAGGAATGATGTGATTGCTGCTAGACCTGCAAACATCCATGAGGCAATTACAATCGCTCAACAATTAACGGATTCGTTGGAATTGGAAGGAGCTGATAAGGATAAGAATGGAAAGAGAAATAGAGACCATCACTCTAAGGGTAATGATCACCGAAACAAGCGACAAGCTGCTGCAAAAGCTTATGCTATTGGGGATGGAAATAAGAAGAACTATAATGGTGATGCACCCAAGTGTGGTCGTTGCTACAGGAATCATACGGGACAATGTAATGTGATTTGTCAGAGTTGCTCAAGGAAAGGACATGTAGCTAGGGATTGTAGAGCACGGCCCCTTGCTATGGTTCAAGCTGCTCCTGAAGTGAGAAGTAAGGTGGACGTTACTTGCTATGGATGTGGAAAGAAGGGACACTATAGGAATGAGTGTAGGGAATCGTGGAACCGAGGAAATCAAGGATCGGGTGGTAATGGGTACAATCATGGAAACCGTGGAGTTGGAGGAAACCGTGTATGGCAAGATAATGGGGACCAACGTGTGGAAGCTGGAGCTGCTCATGGGAGAGTGTATGCACTCGGGAACGAGAGAGGAGAAGATCCGAATGTCGTTACTGGTACGTTCCTTCTCAATAATCGTTATGCTTCCATACTATTTGATACTGGTGCCGATAGAAGTTTTTGTCCACTACGTTTACACCCTTACTAGAGAAACCCCCGATGGCCTTCGGAATTGGGTATGATGTAGAGTTAGCTAATGGAAACATAGAAAGGATTAAGACTATCATTCGCGGTTGCACGTTAAATTTCTTGAATCACCCTTTCAACATAGATCTTCTACTAGTCACGTTAGGAAGTTTCGATGTCATCATTGGTATGGATTGGTTGTCGAAGTATCGTGCTCACATACTTTGTGATGAGAAGATCGTGCGTGTGCCTTACGGAAAGGAGATTCTAAATATACGAGGAGATCGAAAAGGGTCGAGGAGCCCATCCTGATTAGCGGTCATTTCTTGCACTAAGTTACCAAAGTTGATGGAAAAAGGATGTTGCCTTTTCTTAGCTCAAATCTCTGAGAAATGAGGGAAGGAGAAGAAGGAAAGATGCATCGGAGATGTGCCTATAGTTCGTGATTTTCCTGATGTATTTCCCGATGATTTGCCAGGAATTCCGCCTACTAGACAAATGGAGTTTCAGATTGAGTTGATACCTGGTGTTGCACCTGTGGCACGAGCACCTTATCGACTTGCACCAACTGAACTGGAAGAGTTGTCAAAACAATTAGCGGAGTTAGCCGAAAAAGGATTTATAAGACCAAGTTCTTCACCTTGGGGAGCCCCGGTCTTATTCGTGAAGAAGAAGGATGGATCGTTTCGTATGTGTATTGATTATCGAGAGCTGAACAAGTTAACGGTGAAGAATAGATACCCGTTACCGAGGATCGACGACTTGTTCGATCAGCTTCAAGGATCGAGTGTGTATTCGAAGATCGATCTGAGATCGGGATATCATCAGCTTCGAGTTCGCGAGGAAGATATTCCGAAAACGGCTTCCAGAACCCGTTACGGGCATTACGAGTTTCAGGTGATGCCGTTTGGATTGACTAACGCACCGGCGGTATTCATGGATCTCATGAATCGGGTGTGTAAGCCTTACTTAGATAAGTTCGTGATTGTGTTCATCGATGACATTCTAATTTATTCGAAGAATGAAAAGGAGCATTAGGAGCATCTAAGGCTTATCTTAGAATTGCTCAGGAGGGAGAAGCTGTATGCCAAGTTCTCCAAATGTGAATTCTGGATTCCAACGGTACAATTTTTGGGTCATGTGATTGATAGTCAAGGAGTTCATGTAGATCCCGCTAAGATTGAAGCTATTAAAGATTGGGCTGCACCAACGACCCCAACAGAAGTTCGTCAATTTTTGGGATTAGCCGGTTACTACCGAAGATTCATTGAGGGATTTTCGAAGATAGCAAAACCGTTGACCAAATTGACTCAAAAGAGTGTTAAATACGAATGGGGAGATAAGGAAGAGGAAGCATTTCAATTACTTAAGGAGATGTTGTGTAGTGCTCCTATCTTAGCGTTACCTGAAGGTAGTGAGGACTTTGTCGTCTATTGTGACGCTTCGCATAAAGGTTTGGGAGATGTGTTAATGCAACGAGAGAAGGTGATAGCTTATGCTTCCCGACAGCTCAAGAAGCACGAGAAGAACTACACCACCCATGATTTGGAGTTAGGTGCTGTGGTTTTTGCCTTAAGAATATGGAGACATTACTTGTACGGAACCAAGTGTGTTGTGTTTACTGACCACAAAAGTCTACAGCACATCTTGAATCAGAAAGAGCTCAACATGAGGCAACGACGTTGGATTGAGTTGCTAAGCGATTATGATTGCGAAATTCTCTACCATCCTGGTAAAGCAAACGTTGTTGCTGATGCTCTTAGTCGAAAGGAGAGAATACCACCATTACGAGTAAGGTCATTGGGAATGACTATCGTATCGCCATTACCATCTCAAATATTTGAAGCTCAAACGGAAGCGTTGAAAGCAGAAAACCGACCTGCTGAGAACATATTTGGGATGGCTGAAAATGAGAAATGATTTGTTAAGCGTTTTGATGGAGTATTATGTTTTGGAGATCGGATTTGGGTACCATTGTATGGAGGAATCCGAGAGTTGATTATGCATGAGTCGCATAAGTCAAGGTACTCTATTCATCCTGGGTCTGACAAGATGTACCAGGATTTGAAAAAGCTATATTGGTGGCCAAACATGAAGGCAGATATAGCGTTGTATGTTAGTAAGTGCTTGACATGCTCTAAGGTTAAAGCTGAACACCAAAGACCGTCAGGATTATTGACGCAGCCAGAACTCCCAGTTTGGAAATGGGAGCGGATTACAATGGACTTTATTACCAAATTACCAAAGATAGCTAGCGGTTGTGACGCTATCTGGGTAATTGTGGATCAATTGACTAAGTCTGCTCATTTCCTGGCGATTAGTGAAAATGATAGTAACGACAAACTTGCGAGGTTGTATGTGAAGGAAATTATTTCTCGTCATGGAGTTCCAATATCGATTATTTCTGATCGCGATAGCCGCTTCACGTCAGCTTTGTGGCGATCACTTCAAACCGCTTTGGGGACGAGACTTGATATGAGTACTGCATATCATCCCCAAACCGATGGTCAAAGTGAGAGGACTATTCAGACTTTGGAGGATATGCTTTGTGCATGCATCATAGACTTTGGTAAAGGCTGGGAGAAATATCTACCCCTTGCGGAATTCTCCTATAACAATAGCTACCACATAAGTCTTAAAGTTGCACCGTTTGAGGCTTTATATGGCCGAAAATGTCATTCGCCTATTGGTTGGGTTGAAGTTGGAGATAGCCAACTCACAGGCCCTGTGCTTATTTTGGAGACTACTGAGAAAGTGACTCAAATTCGTGATCGATTACAAGCAGCAGGGATAGGCAGAAAAGTTACGCCGATCAGAGACGTAAACCCCTAGAGTTCCAGGTTGGAGACAAAGTGATGCTGAAAGTCTCGCCTTGGAAAGGTGTGATACGTTTCGGGAAACGTGGGAAACTCAACCCCCGCTACATTGGACCATTTCTTATTTTGGAAAGAATTGGGCCCGTGGCTTATAGGTTGGAATTGCCACATGAACTGAGTAAAGTTCACGATGTGTTCCATGTTAGTAATTTGAAGAAGTGCCTTTCTGATGAGACGCCGGTTATACCGATGAAAGATATTCGAGTTGATGAGAAATTGAACTTTGTGGAAGAGCCGATTGAGATATTGGACCAAGAGATTAAACGACTCAAGCAAAGTCGCATTCCACTCATCAAGGTTCGTTGGAATTCCCGACATGGACCGGAATTTACGTGGGAACATGAGGACGAGTTCCGAAACAGATATCCGAAGCTTTTCACTTCGTAGATGGATTGTTCCGAGAGAAACCCGGGACGGGTTTCTTCTGAGGCTGGGAGGATGTGACAACTGGCAAATTAGGGAGCCATTTTGAAAACCCACAATACATTAAAGTTCGTTTATAAATTTATATTTAAAATTTTATTCGTAACGAACTTGTAAAACCTATATTGTGGTTGATCATATTTAAAATTTTTATGGAATCCATTTGGATTATCGATGTGATGAGAATTTATTTTGAGATTTTATTGGCACTACGTTAACTCCGGCACTAGGATAACCTAACTAAAATTTTATGTCTTGAGTTTACGAATTCGACAATATATATTTATTTATGGGACGTCTCGTGAGATATTAAATAATTTGAAACGAGTTTCGGGTTTTGGTCCGTGTAATTTACACCTAGCCACCTTAATCTTAAGGATTAATAATACTCCTTCTATTTCCAAAATTATTAGTAATATTATTATTGTTAACCAAAAAGAAAAAAAATAAAAAGAGTAAAACTACAAAACGTCCTTGTGGTATTTTGTCTCACACAAAACACAAACATTCAAACACCACATCACTCTCTCTCAACACCTTCTTCATCCCCTCACCAAACCCTAGCCGCCCCTTAATTCGGCCAGCCGCCACACCACCGCCGGCTACCACTTCACACCGCCACCACCATATTACTCCTCATCTCATCCTCTTTCTTTTGGTGTATAGCACGCGTCCTAAACCCCACCATAACATCATGTTTCACCATCGATCCACCACCATTCCTTGTTATTTTGTTAGATCCGTGAGTCTTGAGGTTCAAGAAGGTGGGTAACGATGGTTTGGCATCTTGGGTGCCTCGATGTAGTCATAAATCCGTGGAAACATGGATTAACTTAATGGGTTTTGATGAAATATGGATTAAAAATGATGGGAAATTAATGTTTTTGATAAAGAAGTCCGTTTGGTATCCAGGTTTTGGTGTTTGGTTGTCATTTCTAGCGTGGTCGACCCATAAGCCGAGGGTCTCACCCTCGACTTGTGTTGTTCCGGGTTGTTTTGATGTTGATGATGTATATGATCCGGGTTCTTGATTTTGATCTTGTTTAGTTCTTGTATTGGTGTTTGGTTGGATTCTGGATTGATAGATTGAGTTTGGTTGGGTTGTGTTGAAGCCGACGACCCCATAGGGTCGGATTTAATTTTGGGTCGAGCTCCATTGAGCTAGCCGTGACCCTAGTGGTCTCGGGTGGGACCCACGTAATGCTTGGTAAATAATTTTAGACTCGGGTTTGACTTGGTAACTTGACCCGAACATGGTTATTTTGTAAACCTTTTGAGATGGCGAAATATATATATTTCGGCTAAAATTTATTTTGTGGTTATTATTTGTATATATTATTTTGAAGCGGATGACGAGTTAATATGGACTCGTGGTATACTTTGGAGTTGTGTTGACGAAAAGTGGTATTGGGGACCAATTGTGAGACGGTCACTTAGAATGACGGAGATAGGTTAGTCGGGTGCCGTAGTCGGACCCTATTGTTGTAGCACGTGTTTTGGGAATTGTTGGACGGAGATTGATTACTTGATTTGACTTTATTATTATTTCTATTTTGGACTTGCACAATGAGCCGAGAGTAATGACTCGGACATGTGACCATTTCGTATGACTCGATAAATATTTATAACCAAACGCAAATAATAAAACTCGTAATAATACTATTGGTAATATAAACATTTATATAAATATATAGACGTGAATAACGTATATATAGATATATAAATGCGTATATTAATAATAACAAGATCACAAGTAATATTATAACAATAACGTGACTATAAATATTATACTATGAGAGTAGTGTAATATTAGTGGGAGCGTTATTATGATTAAATATTATGAATAACGAGGAAATCTTGACGTTGAATAAATATTAAATAAAATAATCTCTTTTAAATAATTGAGGAAAACTATCGAGTTATGCGGGGTCATGGTCACTTGAGTCCAAGTGGATTATATTTGTGACGTTTGTGTTGTCACGGATATATGACAATTAATACACTCACTTTCGATAACTACGTAACTTATTTAATTGACGGGTTAAATAAGAGCTATTTAGTTGTTTAAATTGAGTATATTAATGGGCATCGTATCCTACGACGCCCATAGGTTGTGGTATGTGTACGAGGATAATAAATTACTAAGTATCACGTGAAGTTGCCAAATTGACGAATTTGGCAAGCTTAACGGCATAATTAGAGAATTTATTAAACTTTGATATATACCATATAGTACTTTATGTGTAATGTGTGACCTAGGATTCGGGTATAATCTTAGAATGGTATATTAAGTAAATAAATATGGGGGATTACCAAATCGACGGATTTGATAAACTTCGATGATTTATTTAAATAATATATTGGACTAACATTAGACCTATAGATTGTTTTATTATCCTTTTTGTTGTGACTTCTTGGTTTGAGTTGTGTCGACCCGCCACCCGTATGGATACCAAACGTCAAACTCCAAATTAATGCAAGAATAATACGAGAAATGGATTTTCGGAAGTAAAATGGAATACGTTCGGGTTTGGAAATATTTGATTTTGAGGAAATGATTTCTGAACGAGTTGATATTGTTAGGTCGTGCCGAGTCCGTAGTTGCCGTCTTTTGAGTTACTATACGTCTTACTTCTACCAATTTCTTCTTGCTGATTTTTGGACTTGAGGTGAGTCATAGCCCCACTTTTTACTCTTGAACTATGTTTTCAATACTTGGGGTGAGAAACGTGCAAATTATTTTATGTGGACTTTTATTGCTTTTATATTCTTTTCGAAACTTGATATGCTTATGTAACTAGAAGAGCGAGGCCTAACCTAGAGTTAGGTAAGCTACACAACGAGGCCTAGACTAGATCTAGGTAAGTTGTATATGTCGTATCCTTACGCATGTTGGGTATGTCGTATCCTTACGCATACATATTGATTTGATTGGATTTGATTATTTGACTATAATGTGCACCTATAGGTTATTAATACTTCAGAGGTTATCCGAGTAGTTATGATATTATGGGGGGTACCCGTGTATTTATGATGGAGCAGAGGGTATCCGCAGGCTGTAGTGAATCCCTAGTATAGCTAGCAAGCGTTTTGTGTATATGTCCACTATATTGAATTATGAATTTAAACCTATGATCTCACCAGCGAAAGCTGACTTTTAGCACGTTTTCTCAGGTAATTAAGTGATGATTTGGATGCATGGATTGGAAGGCTTGGCTATGGCACCTGGTTTATGGATCTATTTTCTAAAACTCTGATATTTAATTTTGGACCTACATTTATTTCTTTTGGGCCTGACTCTGAATGAATGTTGGGATAAATGTAAACTTTAAAACCCCGTTTTTGGTTGTGTTTTTCTTGTGTTTACTTTATCTCGTTCTTATATGTCTTGTGTTGGATACCAATCCCTGTAACACCCCGAAAGCTTGTTGAGTCTTCCGCTGTACCAAATTTTGGGTGTGTTACATAACAAGGCTCTCACAGTCACCATTTTGGCTACTAGAGCAAAGGTTTCTTCATAGTCTACTCCTTTTCTTTGTCTATTTCCATTCACCACCAACCTTGCCTTCTTTTTGTCCTCAGAACCATCAGCTTTGTACTTTATTTTGTATATCCAATGACAAGCAATAGCCTTTTGTCTTTAGGCAAAGTTGTCACTTCCCATGTTCCATTTTCTTCCAAGGCTCTAATCTCCACATTCATTGCATTGCACCAATCAGGAATCTTAATAGCTTCTTTGAAGTATGTTGGTGCAATGTTGGCTAACAAAGCACACAAAAACACTTGAAATTGAGATTGTAATGGAGTAACTGAGATTTGATTAGTTCTTGGCAAATGAGGTGTAACATAGTCTTTAAGCCAACTTGGTGTAACTGGAACCCTGGATAACTTCCTTGTGCCTGCAGGTTGTGTCTCATCAGTTGTCCCAAACACTAGTTCAAACACTGGTGGAGCAGGCTGCTCAACTAGTTGAGCTTCTTCTTCAAGAATATCAGTCTCACTTGTAGCTGGTTCAGGGGAATGTGAAGTACTAGAGGATAGAGGATCAGGTGTTGTAGGAACTGGTTGAGTGGTAGACACAAAATCCTCATACCAGATAGGAGATGACATAGGAGCAGGTATGGGTTGAAGTACTTGATTCATACTAGATTTTGAATAAGGAAAAATGTGCTCATAGAATACCACATACCTTGAGACAAACCTAGTGTGAGTGAGCAAATTGTACAGCTTGTACCCTTTTTGATGTTGTGGATAGCCAAGAAAAAAACAGGGCACGCCCCTAGATTCAAACTTATCAGCAATTCTTGTTGGATTGCTTGCAACAGCCAAGCAACCAAAAACTCTCAAATGACCATATTCAGGCTTAGAATGCATCAAAATTTCATAAGGTGTCTTGAATTTGAGAACAGCTATAGGAAATCTATTGATGAGATAAGTGGCAGTGATAACACAATCTCTCCAGTAATGTACAGGCAAATGAGCATGCATTCTTAGTGCCCTAGCAATTTCCAAAATGTTTCTGTGCTTTCTCTCTACCCTTCCATTCTGCTGAGGTCTATCCACACAAGAGGTTTGATGCTCAATTCCAAGAGATTCCATATAGGGGCCTATTGTGCCTTTGAGAAATTCTAGTGCATTATTAGACCTTATTATCTTAATTTCCATTTCAAACTGTGTCTTTACCAAGGTAACAAAGGACTTCAAGACTTTGAAAGCATCTGATTTCTTAACCAACAAGTATGTCCACACAGCTCAACTACAATCATCCACTATTGTCAAAAAAAAATATCTATGTTGTCCTATGGTTGGAACTTTATAAGGACCCCAGATATCAATGTGAATGAGATGAAATGGTACATTAGAATGTGAAACATTGTCAGTATAAGGAAGCTTAGCAAATTTAGCAAGAGGACAGGTCAAACAAGCTTCATTACTAGCATTTGAATGACAATTAGGAACAGAATCAATGTGTTTAAGAGTAGAATTGGAAACATGACCTAGTCTATAATGACACAGACTGTATGAATTGTTGAAAACACTAAAGGCAAATGTATCAGGAACAGAACAATTAGCAAAGAATGAATACAAGCTACAATCTTCAAGTGCAGACACAACCATAGAAGAAAGTTGAGCATGCACTTGCTCCAAAGGAAGATTGAGTAGGTGATAGAGGACAGCTTTCTTCTTACCCAAGCCCAACACCTTCCTGGTTTTCAAATCCTGGATAACACAAAATTGCTCATAAAATGTGACAAAACATTGGGAGTCTTTTGTCGATTTTGAGACTGACAAAAGTCTAAACTTGAATGAAGGGACAACAAGAACATTTTTAAGCTCAATTTTGTTTGGTAACACCTTATTTCCAACTTGTGAGATGACAGATGTGTGACCATTAGGTAAATTAATCATTTGTTTATACTTAAGGGTCTAAACATCTATTAGGTCCTCACTATCAGGTGACATGTGATCACTAGCTCCAGTGTCAATTATCCAACCTTCTATCACACCATTGATGCAGGAAAAACAATAAATTGTACCTTCACCAAATGGATGATCCATTTCAGTTGGTTCTTGAACATTCTGATTGAAATGTGGCAAACTTTTCATGAGTTGCTCAAACTGTTTTGATGTAAACACCACATGACCACTATTTTCAACCACTGCAGTAGTCCTCTTGACATTTCCATTGCCATTCTTAACCACTGATTTTCCTTTCTGACCTTGCTTATACTTATAATGCCAAACAGGATAACCAATTTTCTCCCAACACTTCTCTGGTGGGTGCCACTTAAATCCACAGATGTTACACTTATCTTTTACATCTCCCTTGCTGTAAAGAGCAGTTTCTACTATTTCCAAACACCCCTCTTTGTGATTCTTCTTGTTGAAGCAAAGAACAAGCAGATTCAACACTAAGCAGAGGAGAGTTCAACAGCAGTTGACTTCTTTGATTTGAAAAAAATGATCATCCAGGCCATTGAGAAATTGAAACAACCTTTGCTATTCCTTCTAAGTATTCAAGGCTTGAAGAAACACAGCAACTTCAGGAGTTATATTCACAATTCTTGGCAATTCATTCACGAAATCCAGCTCTTCCCAAACACACTTCATCTTAGTGTAATACTCACTAATGGACCTTCCTGATTGCATAATTGCATAAGTTTCTCTGTTGAGTTTGTACTTATGAGATCCATTACTCAGTGCAAACCTTGTTTCCAATTGAAGCCATATTGCATGAGCTGTCCCCATAAACATGATGGATTTGCCAATAGATTCAGAAACTGAATTCATCAACCAACTAATTACCAAGTTGTTACACGTGTCCCATTGTTCTTGTAAACTAGCATCATCAACTGATCATGGTACAGTACCTCTAATGAAACCTAACTTTCTTTTTGTGGACAAAGCTATCTCAACTGATCTTCTCCAAGAACGATAGTTCTGAGCCCCAAGAAGTTTTTCAGTCACCATCAATGTACCAGGTCCATCAGAAGGATGCAAGAACAGGGGATTTTGAAACAACATTTGGTTATTCATCATTCCAGCAGTTTCAGATGAAAAAGAAGATGCTGAAGTCATGACTATTGATGCAGAAGCATTTTACAAATTCAAGAAACCGTTACAGTGATAACCTATTGATTCACAAATTCAGTTTTAGAACAAGAAACATGAATTGAATCAATTACAGATGTTTGTGAAGAAATTTGATAGAGATTAGTGAAAGAATGATGAAATTTGGTGTTTTAATGATGGTTTTATGGTGATTAAAAGGTGATCGGAAAAAAATGGTTATAGTGATTTATGGTGGTTGAAGGTGATCGTAAAAATTAGTTAGAGTGGTTGTAACGGTTGCAACAGATCAAGAACTCATTATTGAGCTCTGATACCATGTTGAAAATAAAAAATAATAAAATAAAAAATCACTTTCACATCTAAATTTATTCACACATTTATTTTAAAATTACAAACTTATTCCACTACTTACACTTGCAACTCTTTCTTTCATATAAAAAGAATGGATCAAAATAAATCAAAACGTGGTTCAAACTTATCCAACGGTCATGGACGGGACTCTCGATCACAACCCGTTCATCCGCAAGTTCAATCACAACCAACTCGTCCGCAAGTTCCACCTCAACCCTACTATCCCCAACCTCCACCTCAACCCTACTATCCCCAACCACAACCGGTGAATCCACCATCACAACAACGCCAATATTATCACCAACCTCCACCGATGAATCCAAGCCATTATAATATAGCAATGACAAGTGAATTCGACCCGTTCAATGACTTGAGTGACGGTCCATCAAGACGTGAACCAAGTGTCGAACGTCAACTACCGCTTTACGATAACGAGGATGATGAAATTGATTTTGTTCCCGAAACTCAATTTTCAAATACAATTGGTAATTTTTTTTTAAATCTCTAAACATTTTTTTTATTTTATAATCATTTTTTTTATAATCGTTGTATATATATATATAAACATTTTTAGTTTTATAATCGTATTTTTTTATAATTGTTGTATATTTTTTTTAAATCGTTATAGTTTTTTTTTTATAATCGTATTTTTCTTTTATAATTGTTATATATATATATATATATATATATATATATATATATATATATTAAATCGTTAAACATTTTTATTTTTATAATCGCTATAGTTTTTTGTATATTTTTTTTATAATCGGTATATTTAATTGTTATATTATTTATTAGGTGAAGAAGAAAATGATGATGATGTTCAAGAAGTTGAAGAAATAAAAAAAAAAATCGACTAAAGCAGAAAAAAAACCTTGATCGACTGACGAAGAGGTCGCTTTGGCAAAAGCGTGGGTTCATATCTCAACATGTCCAAAAGTCAGGAATCAACAAAAGTTTGCAAGCTTTTGGAGAAGAATTCTAGAACATTTCACAGAAAACGTGCCAAATAATAATCGAACACACCATAGCTTGAACATAAAGTGGAAAAATATGAATGCCGAAATGAATACTTTTAACGGGCTATTCATCCAATCGGTATATTTTTAAACTCTATGCTTTTTTATAGTTTGTATTTGATATAGTTGTATTAATTTATACTTGTTACTTTTATAATTGTAGAACCGTGTTCGTGATAGCGGGTGTGGCAATATTGACGTGATGAAAAATGCCATGGCCGATTATAAAAAGAAAACAAAAGGCAAGAATTTTACTCATATTGAAGCATGGGAGATTGTTAGGAAAGCAGACAAATGGTTCAAACAACCATGTGTGGGTCAAACATCTTCGTCTAATTCCGAAAAACGAAGAAAGTCATCGGAATCTAGCAATAACAATATTGAGACTATTCTTCCGAATCTGAATGACGACACAACTCCTACATGAAAAAAAAGGGCAAAAAGACCGATAGCGAGTCGTCAACAAAGAATAGTGTTACTGCGACCTTCGAAACTTATGCGGCAAAGAAATCACAACTAATGGACGAGGCGGTGGAGAAAAAACGTGCAAAGGATGTGTTGGCCAAAAAGTTGATGGCGGCACAACTATGTGGTGTTGAAGAAAAGACTTTTTTACGAGCGATGAAGTTCTACAACGACCAGCACGATCACATAGCTGATCCGGTTATGCGAGAAATTACTTTTGCCAAAAAAACGTGAGTACGCGGCGAAATATGGATGGCCTTGCAATTTTTAGATATAATTATGTTTTTTTTCCTAAGTATTATGTAATTTTCTTTGAATTATTAATAAACTTTAATGTTTTTATTAAATTGTTTAATATAATTATGAATAAAAAATATAAAAAATAAAATTAGTTTTTATTTGCGATTGCCACTAAAAAATGAATGTGAGGTATGGTGAATCATGGAATGTGTTGACTTGATTTGATTGGTTAATGACGAATCATGGTGAATTATAGTGCGGCATCACTGCTACTCCCCTTAGGAATGAACTCCCGCGACGACGACGACGGTAAGAGCGACAGTGAACTGAGTGGAATTAATGATGAAATACACTATTAATCTTTTTATGAAATTGTTGAAATAAATTAATTTTTTAATCTTTTTATTGGTTTGGTTAACCACAACCCTATAACTTATGTTTAAGCCTCACAATTTATGTAAAATAGTATTTAATGACTCATTATTTTCATATTTATACCTACTTAAAGATTATAATTATAGAAAGTATTGTACTGTTGTTAAACATGAAATATTTTATGTTAATTAAATGTCGATTATTGAAATTAAGAAAAGCTTAAGCACATCCTATAGAGTTGTGGTTAACAAAAACTTTTATTTAAATGTTTTGGTTTAATCAATAATTGATGATGAAGATGAATATATGGAAGAGTTGCAAAGAAAACTTGAAAAAGATATATAGGGGATCTGGAGAAAACAAAATAGAAGTGAAAAAGTAAAGATGTTTTCCTTCTGAGTTCTAACAACTGAACTTTGATATTATTACAAAATTGTCACCATTTAAATTAGGGATGTAATAGAATGTGTCCGAGGGCACATATTTGAATCTATATAAAGTAAAGTAATAGGTTATTAAATTTAAAATTATATTTATCTATGGTAATTTGTGAGTATAATTAATGAACATTAAATATACTTTTTGATATAAGAAAAAAGTGCATGTTTAATAAGAGTGGGAAGGTGTAGATGAAGAGTTTGGCTCTTCATTCCGGGTTCACGGGTGCCACATCACCCCCAATACCTCTTCACAACTAACTCCTCCTTACCAAATAACTACCCTCAACTTACTCATTTAGGCCCCATCACTTACAATTTTTTTTTATTCATTTCATTAAATAAATTAAATTCATTTCACTACTTCTAAAAAATAATACAACAAACTAGTTTTATTTCATCCAATTAAATAACATGCGATACGAAGAAAAAAAAAAAAAAAAAAAAAAAAAAAAAAAAAAAAAAAAACGATACTAATAAGAAAATTAAACATTTTACTCGTTATCTTCGGCGTCGAGACTTTGGTATTTCCGAGTTATTCTTGCTTGTCTCTAACGAACGATTTCAGCTCTTGCCGGATCAGTAACCAAGCTGGGATCGAGCATTAAAATCTGCATATCCTGCCACTCCAACGCCCTTGCTTCTTTCTCCAACGCCTTTTCTTCCCTCTTCCTCCGCGCCTCGTAACAAGCCGTTTGAGCGTCTTTTGCTTGCGTATACTTTTTGGATAATTGTCCCGAAAAAGTACTCGTTTGACTCCCACCGGAGCTCGCCGCACTCGACGTTTCCGTCAACTTTTGTTTCTTTCCAGTTCGTTTATTGTTTCTTTCGGGACGAGGTCATTTGTCCGGCCCGAATATATCCTCAAGACATGTAATGTCTAGAGGTTCTTCAGCATCCCATTTCGGGTAGCGTTTCAAGATCTCCCAAACGTGAACATAAGGGAAACCCCTCGAACCAAAGCGTTCATCGAAGCTCGTTTTCGCATTCTCGATATGATCGTGCTCATTTTCACCACTGCGACGCTGAATATGTTTATAAATAGCGTTGAATTTTTGGCAGTCGCCATTAATCCTCGACCATTTACCGATTAACATATTTTTGGTACGCGGTTCACCAGCAGTTCGCTCGTTGAACGCTTCGTGAATTTCGTTCCAAAAGAATTCGTCGGTTTTGTCATTGCCCATATCTCTGTCTTGTGAAACTTCTATCCATGTTTCCGTAAGAATCTTTTCTTCTTCCTTGCTCCATATCCGACGAGCACATGTTTGACCTGCTTCTTCCAAGTCATCGTCATCGTCAGTGTCTAAATTTACGATGCTTTTGGCTTTTTGGGTTTTGGTTTTTTTTTCCTCTACCTTTGGCCGGTGATCGTGTCTTAGGTACTTTAAAAATTTGTTGAGATGGTTGTGATTCGATTGGTGGTTGTGAAGGAGGAGTAGGAAACGTGGATGGTTGATTCGGGTTATAAAATTGTGGTGTCGGATTGAATTGGGCTTGATTTGCGAATCCTTGTTGAAAAGCATATTGCTGGTTACGATAAATTTCATTCGGATTGAATTGGGAACCATATGGCGATGAAGGGTTTGAGTTTTGTGACGGGTGAGTAGAAGAATTTGATGATCCCCCGTATTGAGGTTGGTTTGATGTTAGGAGGTTCGTGAAAAAGCCCCCTTGGTTCGGGTTTTGAGACATTTTTTGTGTTTATTTGGAGAAGAGATATAGAAGGTTTTATTAGTTGGTTTAATTGTAGTAAGGAGAAGTAAAAATGAGTTAGTATTTATAGAGTTTGTGTGTTTTTTTAAAGAGATAAAAATATAGTAATCGTCCGTTTGAAGTTTCAAACGGTAATATATCAGTTTGTTTACTTTTTCCAAGGTACCTTTTGTCAGCAAATGCATTCGCCGTGCCCACGAATAGGTCTCCAACGAAGAACAACGGCGGGGGGAGGGGGCGGTGCAGCGAAGAACGGCTCGCCGTTCTTGTTGTCCACGTAGGAACGGCGAAGAGGAAGAAAGAGCTGCACCTTCCACTCTTAGCATAAATTAACATGTGATTGAGGTCACATGTGTAAAAACCTTTTAAATTATATTGTTGATGAGCTTAAATAAACCATCTGCCAGCCCACACAATTCTCTTTGTACTTTCTTTAAAAGTGTTTTGGTTTTGTACATTTTCAAAGCATTTTGTTAAAAAATCAGTGCGTATTTATATATTTTTTTTAATTGTTATTACTTACTACTAGACGTAAAATTCGCACAAAACGATGGTGTATAACGAAAATTAGCGATAATTGCAAAATCGTGATTTTGGTCAGGCTTTTGAAGTAAAACTTGTGTTTTTTAAAATACAAACGCGTGTAATTTTATATAGTGTGCATTTTTTGAAAATTTGATAAGTTTAGAAATTTTTTTGGTGCAAAGTGAATTAACATTAACTTTCAACCAAATGTACAATATAAGCATAACTGATTTGACAGACCCAAATCAGAATACAAAACAAAGACAGCTAAATGTTACAGATATTTGATACAACAGAATTCATACATCTAAACAAACTAGAACAAACAACACTCTGCCCATCACACACATCCCTAACTAAGTTCACCTTTTGATAATGCACCATTAACCATCTAGCTACAATTCCATATCATCTTCCCACCAAGACCATTCAACCAATACCCACAACAGCAAAGGTAGAGAAAGATGTATGGCTTCACTAGGCACCAATCATTCCTGATCAAGGGCTCTTCTAAGACCTCTACCTTCCCTCTTTACAAAAGGCTTCAAGGTCCTAGAAACACTCACCTTGAGAAACTACATGCCCCCTTGATGATACACTGAAAGGACCAAGTAGGATCATCTTGCATCCCTCACTATTCCAATCATCCCATGTATCATCCACCAACACCAAGTCCATTTTACCCTTCACACAAAGAAACCCACTTTATGAACCTTTTTCATCTTTAAAAATGTGAGTTATTCAGCTAGGCTTACATTTACCTCCACCAAGGCCTAATGACAAACTAGCAGAACACTCACAAACCCAAGAATCCAAAGATCCAAGGTACAGGGCCATCTTTATGCAATGAACTAAGACAAGTTTATAATTGATTGGGCTTAAGATGTCTTAAGGGGTATTTAGGCAAATTATATTAATTTAAGTTTTTAAGATTCAAAATTTCAAGAATAGTCATGCATTCTTTATAAGTAGTATATAAATTAGACAATAATAGGCGGTCAGCTCAAGGCCGATGACTGACGTAATATTCTATAAATAACTGCATATTCCTAAAACCATATTTTTAGTAGGTAATGTATTCAGTTAAGTTGAGATAACATGGTCATTGTTGACACAAAATGTCCAAACATCATTTCATGTGAATAATCTTTTCTATCATTCACGATTTACCCATGTAGTCGTAGTTGTCACATTTGACTAGCAATAAAGTTTCAATAAATAAACATTACATTTCACAATATAAGTAAAAGGGAAAATTCAATTTTATGCCAAACATTGAATTTGTGTTCACAATTGAGTCATGATTTTGCAAATTTCAATTTTGGTCATGTACAACCCTATTAAAAAGTTGACACGTGGCATGACAAAAAGTATTATTTTAATCATTTGAAGACACTTGTCACATCTTGAATGATTCACACCGGTCGAGCAAGGTAAATGTGCGACCTCATTCAAAATGTGATAAGTGTACTACCAAATGATTAGAATGGTACCTTTTGTCATGCCACATGTCTAATTATGAATGAAATCGCACAGTAGAGCAATCGCACATAACCAAAATTAGAATTTGCAAAAATCCGGACCAAATTATGTACATAAATTCAATTTTTGACATAAAATTGGAATTTTCCCCAAGTAAAATATATGTTTCAACAAAAAGAGAAACCCAACAGTTACAATGGTATATTCAGATTCTTGGAATTGGTTCATCATTACACCCAATACAAGAAACTACTGGTAAAAAACAACTTTGTATGTGACTATATATGTGTATAAACTATGTACCAATGAACAGATAGGACTGTGCGGTAACCCGAATACTCTCGGCTAAACTATTTACTTATGTACTGATATATTACTTTGGGTAATCCGAAAAGACAAACTCTCGGCCTCTTGGGTTTCATAACCGGGTCGGTAACCCATAATTTACGTATGTTCTAATCCGACCATCCAAACCCGCTGACACAATAACCAAACCCCACGTATGTGGGGCCACAAACGTACTCCGATAAGCACGTCTCAAAAACCTATACTCTGATTTCCGCATTGAAGGTGAAACACTAACTTGGGTCGAATCCGGAAGCGTTTCTGTGGGATGAGTCGGACTTTTCAAAAATGTGTCCAAAAGAAAGCTACTACTAGTGGTCAACGAGGGTTTTCTCGGTGATTTTATTGAGCTTCTTGGAGTGGTGGGGTTTGTAATTCTTGGTGAAGGAAATGCCCCTGCTATTGTTTTCATCCCAGACCACGGGATGGCAACTGAGGCGTTATGGGAGAGAAAACTTTCGCATGAGAAATTGCTTTTGGCCTTCTTGTAGAGTTTATCTGATGTAAGGTGGTTCCACATGTATATATTTGAATCGTCACCGGCTGATACGATGTGTTTTCCGTCTGATGTGAAGGATGCTGACATTTGGCTTCCAGAACTTCGGTTTCCTGCATGACAATGATACAAGTTTCATTAAGCAAAATGCATTCAGGGTCGAAATTAAATTATTTTGAGTAAATAGTATAGATTGTCCCTTGCCGATAGAATTTGCATAAATGAACCTAATTGCACCTTTTGCTTTCACTCTTCGTCCCCTAACAAATTTCACTTTACTCCCGCGAGAATTAAGCTAATTTCGTTTTGTTCACACGTGAGTGCGCTTAGGGGGCAGAAGTGAAAACAAACTGCACATAGTAGAGCTATTTATGCAAATACTATGGATGAAGAACAATTTCCATAATTCATCAAACCGTATTAGATGGATTTGTGTACTTTACTTCATTATTTTAAATTATTACACTAATAATCGGTTCAATCGATCTACTTAAAGACAATTATGGAAGCAATGTATGTACCTTTAAATTTTCCGACAACGTTGATGCCACATAGAACCCTGACTTGTGAATCAGCGGATGAGACTATAACTTTCCTCGAGTCGGTTGGGCAAAACTGAAAGTGAAAATTACATACTTATAAGCAAACAGTAAAGTGAAATGATTTGTGAAAAGAAACTAATAAACGTCGTCAATACCTGAAATCCAGTTATTTGTCTTGGCCACTTCTTTTTACTCATTACACAAATGTGAGTATCCAGGTGCACCTGTTTATCTGAAAGAACAAAAATTCATTATTAGTTTTGCTAATTTTTGGGTAAAGGCGTGATCTTTTCAAACAATTGACATTTATCAAACATGTTACAACATAGCAACATACCTATGATATCATAAAAACTGCAGTTTCCATCTAATGTTCCCACAATGAAACCCTGTAATAAGAAAGAACATATCATCATTAGTTAAAAGCGTAAGGGTAGATTTCCATAGTTTGATTATAAAAACAAGCATAAAACACAAACCTTTCCATTAGTATAATAGCAAACAGCAGTGACAATTTCCCGATTATCAACCCAATCTACAACTTGGCCTCTTTTAACTTCCCAGATTCGTACTTTACCATCAATGGAACCACTAATGAAATGGTTTTCATCCACAGGATTGAATTCTACACAGGTCACTGCATCGATAACCATAGTAAGTAACACAATATTAAATAATCAAATAAAACACATAAAAATGAAAGCAAAAGCAAACTCACCATAATTATTGTGAGCGAAAACCTTGAGACACTCACTGTGTCCAATATGCCATAATCGAACAGTTTTATCAACCGACGATGATAATAGATACTGTAAAACAGACATTAAAACACATACATATTATTAGATTATGCAAACTACAATATGAAAAGTAATGATTTGTGAACAAAATATTTGAGTAACTAACCCCTTTTTTCGACCATGAGAGGGACAAGATCTCGCCAGTATGACCATGAAACTCGTGCACGGGTTTTTCCAATATCCGAGTCACTTTAGGCGGTAGAATAACACAAGTCAAATCCGACAATTTCTTAATCTTTCTGGTCTTTTCACCGTCTACTTTAATCGGAGCTAATTCAGAAAGATGGTTAGTTGAAAAGTAACGCGACGAGGGGTCTTTAACTTGAATACCACTATGTGTTGGATCATCTTGTTCGGATACTTCCCAAATACGCACAACACCATCATCGCCCGCACTGGCTAAATATCTACCATCGTGACTAAACTTAAGTACCGAAATGTAACCATTATGTGCTGCAAAGTCCTGTGTGGCGTACACCGATGACAACTCTTTAGATTTCTTTTTGTTTGTATGTACATTAACTTTAGAACTCGCTGATGTCACGTCCATTTGATAATGATCAGTGATTCGCGCCATAATGTTTAGCTTCTGTAACCAACCCCTTTTCACTTTGTTTCGTCTATCTAACAAAGTCCCATTATCGCTCTCTTTTCGCGAAGACGAACCAAACTCAAATGACTGATTCAATTTCTCATCTTCACCTTCTCTCAACGAACTAGATTGTCCTAACCCCAAAGCCGCATTCGACCAACAAGACAACGAAGGCTGCCTATTAAAAACTGCATCATCATAATCCAACACAGGCTCAATTTCCTCACTCTTTTCGCATTCGGGCTCATTTCCATCCTCCTTAACAACCCATTTATTACTTAACCCAATAGACCTTATAAACTTATTACGACGCTTATCAACACTATCAAGATTACCCACCCATGAATCATAAACAAAGCCTTCATCTTCTGAGTCAGACATTTTATCAAGCACTTCATGTGCATCATAAAAATCATCTTCAAAATCACTTAAATTAGCCATAATTCTCCCCAATTTTCAAAACCCAGATATTAAAATCAAAACCCAGATAAAATATAAACTCAATTTCAAAAACCCCCAAATTAAAAAAAATTAAGGTTTTTCAAAATTGAACATCAGTTATAGTTGTGTATAAAGAATGAAAATTGGGTTGAATTTTATATAAAATAGTGTTTATGAAAGTGATCAACTTTGACTTAAATTGGCAACGTTCAAACGAAGGCAACTGATCAGGAAATAACGTTTTAAACGGGTTGACCCGAATTGGGATTCGGGTTTGGGTGTTTTATAACTTATTTTATATTTTTTTAACTAATGGTTTTCGAATTTAATTCCGATTTATTAACGGGGTTTAAACTAACCGTCGCACATATTCAAATCAAGCAAAATCCTCCATTTTCAAGATTTTAGCGTTGACATTTCAGATGTTTTTGCAGTTACCAGAATTGAACTCGATACATGTCACATTCTATGACAATAAAAAAATATAAGGAAAATAATTTATATCCTCGTTACATTTTTCTCCGACATGTGCTCTTACTAACATTATTGATGCATGTATAAAAGTGATTGGATAAAAATCAAGAAAGATAAAAATTGAATTCAACTTATCATCTTTATTTGTGCTTAAAACATATCGTATTAAGAAAATGGAAGAGAATATATCAGTGCTCCATAAATAAACATTTCGCCACTATAATGAAAATGTTAAATATAACCCTAAGAGCAGGAGGTACACTAGCGCCATGGCTCGTGCAATGGCTACCAACCCAATTTTTTTCGATGGCGCACCACACCGTGGGTGGCGCTATGGTTGCTCGCTCCGTGTAGCCAGCCCACACAGTGGCTATCTTTCTTTTTTTTTCTTTTTTTCTTTTTTTTAATATGGACGTTACTCAACGGCTAGTAAGCCTAAAAAATCACTTTTTTAAAAATTTTACTCCTTTAAATTCTATAAAAACCTCTTTAATCCATCATTTTTAACACATTCTTCCAACTTAATTTATACTTTAATAATACTCAACTTTCTTTCAACTATGGATCCAAACAATCCCAACGACTCTTATTACAACCCTTATGATGTTTATTTTAAAGACGATCGGGAGCGATATCTTCGGGGTTATATGGCGTATAAAGAATTTGTAGCTTTGTGTGATCAAGAAGCAGGGGGATCGGGATCGAGTAAAAAGAGAACGAGGGCATACATACCACGTGATCGAGAAGAGGCGGAATAACGTTTAATCGTCGACTATTTTGGCGACGATGAGACTTATCCTAAATATCCCGAAGAGAATTTTAGATGAATGTATCATATGAGTTCTAGACTTTTTAATAAAATTCTCAACGATATTTAAGGTTATGATATTCATCCTCTTCCCGAGTACTTTAATTTTTTTTAGACAACGTTACGATGTTGTCGGTCGTGCAAGTATTGGTCCTCTTTTGAAGTGCACATCCGCCATCCGCCAATTGGCGTGCGGCACTGTGCTTGATGCATTTGATGAGCACTTGCAAATTGGTGAACGTTGTTCACGATAATGTTTAGTCCCATTTACTAAATGCATACATGTTTTATACAATGAAGAGTATTTAAGAAAGCCCACTTCATATGACGTTGAAAAAATATATGCATTGCATGAAGAAAAACATAGACTCTCGGGAATGCTCGGGAGTATTAATTGTATGCATTATGATTGGAAAAATTGTTCAAAGGCCTTACAAGCTCAATTCAAAAGTCGTGATCATAAATACCCAACTCTTACGTTAGAAGCGGTTGCGGATCAAAAATTATGGATTTGGCATGCATATTTTGGGGTTCCGGGGTCTAATAATGATCTTAATGTGTTATATGGTTTCCCGTTATTTGATGATGAACTTGCCGATAAAGCTCCGGAAAGTCCATTTGTAGTAAACGGACATACATATAAGAAGGGTTACTATTTATTCGGCATGGTCCGTGTTTTCAAAACGTTTAGTGTTGCAAGGTCTGAAAAATATTTGAACTTCAAAAGGGTTCAAGAAAGTGCTAGAAAAGATATTGAACGAGCTTTCGGAGTCCTACAAGGTCGTTGGGGAATTATACGACAACCCGCACGTGCTTGGCATATCAACTCCTTGAAACTAATCATGTATTGTTGTATAATGTTACACAACATGATATTGGAAGACGACGAAGTAAATTTAAGAGATACATTCGTTTATCCAAGTCCGAAAATGCCAGATACTTGGATCGAAAGATGTGATTTACATGTTAAAAATAAAGAACTTCGAGATAGAAAAGTGCACGACAAGCTTCAACAAGACATTGTGGAGCATTTATGGAACTTTAATGATTAGTTTGTAATTTTTATTTCTTGTTTACGTATTAAGTTTTCTATTTTTATGTAACTTTTTTTTTTATTAATGTAATGTGTGTTTTTTTTATTAATGAAGTTTATTTTAGTTAATATTGTGTATATTTATTTCATGAAAAAAAAAAAAAAAAAAAAAAAAAAAAAAAAAAAAAAAAAATCAACGGCACCACATTTTCTAGGGCCAAAGGTTACAACCAGAATTGCCATGGAGATTTTTGATGACGTGACAGCATTTTTTTCCCACGGTACCAGGGTACCCATTACTCTGAAAGATACATATAACTTGTTGAGATATGCATAATTTTATTGTATTATAAAAAATAATCACTCTCTCTGTATAAATAATCAAGGTTTTTAAGATCGGAATCATATATATGATTTTTTTCGTCTTTGCAAAATCATGGTTGTAAGATCAGATCAGGATTTTAAGATCCAACTATAATGTCATTTTCTAAATACGCGTTGTAAAATTATGCACATCTACATATCATGTATTATGAAAATGTATGTCAAAGGTATAATTATGAAGTGTTTGATATAATTAGCTTTTTGTTTTTCATATTCTACAAAACGTATTACATAAATTTGTTCAACTTGTGATTTGAGAAAAATAAGATCGGATTGATCGAAATTTTAAGATTTTATGGTCAACATAGTGACCATGTTAAAATTCGATCTCGCAAAAATCCTATATATAGACCAAGATCGTTTTTACTTTAACAACTTAATATGAAAATGATTGAGAGACCTAAAACTTGTATTTAATTCTGTGCCTAACATATGTATTTATCTTATTTGATTGTGAAGCGATGGGCCCTATTATTTGTCCATGTTATTACAACCAATGAATTATTGAAATACGATTTTAGATATAAACTTAGGTTTAAATCAATGCTCAACTTAAGGACACTGGCAGTCATGCTTCCGAAAACATCCATACCTCTGAAATCCACCAATAATATCATTCCACCTCATTTCACCTCATTCATACTTTTTTCATACCTCCCAACCCCATTTTAGTGGCAATCATGCCTTTTTCATACCTCCCAACTTTTTTTTTTTTTTTTTAATAATAAATTAAATTAAACAATTTAAATAAAACATAAATATTTCATTAATAACTAAAATAAAATTACATAATACTTAAAAAAAAAAAAAAAAAACATAACTAAAAGAAAATTACATTATTAAAAAAAAAATGAAATAACTAATCATCGAGATATGTTAAGTTTTGAGCATCTACGTGGTCCGTAAGATCATATAGGAGTCGGTAATGCAATTGTTCGTCGATTAACTCCGGTAATACAGTATCGTCATAAACTGGCGCGACTGGCGGATCCATTATATGAACCGGTGATATTGTCATCCCATCGTCTTTTAAAATCATATTGTGAAATATGATACACATATAAACTATTTGTCGAATCTTTTCAACCGACATTGCCCGGAGAGGACGAGCAAGAATCATCCACTTATTTTTAAGACGACCAAAAGCTCGCTCGATATCTTTTCTTGCAGACTCTTGTAGCCTTTTAAATCTCTTTTCATTCAATTCAACCGGATGCTTGTATGCTTTAACAAACGTTGACCATGTAGGATAGATTCCATCGGTAAGATAATAACCACGTTTGTAAAACCGTCCATTTACATGAAATGAACTGTTTGTCGCCGTTCCGTTTCGCTCCATAAGATACAATGGTGACTGATTCAAAACATTGATATCGTTGTTTGCACCAGGAGGACCAAAAAACGAATGCCAAATCCACAAATCGTAAGAAGCGACGGCTTCAAGCATAATAGTTGGGTATTTATGATCACCTCGCTTATATTGACCTTTCAAATGTCTAGGACAATTACGCCAATGGAAATGGGTACAATCAATGCTACCAAGCATTCCAGGAATGTGATGTTGATCTTCATGGAACTCGTATAAGCGTGCAATGTCATGAGATGTAGGCCTACGTAAGAACTCTCGACCATATAATTGAATAATCGCTTGGCAAAAATGATCAAGGCATTCTCCTATAAAAAAATAAATAACAATAACATAAAAAAAATATATATAACGCTAACTTTATAAAAAAATAAATAACAATAACATAAAAAAAATATATATAACGCTAACTTTATAAAAAAAAATAAATAACAATAACATAAAAAAAATAGAGAGAACTGCAAAATACATCCCTGTGGTTTACAAATTTTGGCATCTTACATCCCTGTCAGAAACTTTTGGCAATATACATCCCCCGTTAGGCAAACGTTTGCCACAATACATCCCTCGTTAACAATGAGGACTAACGGTGCAAATTTTTCCTCCGTTATCTCTTAACGAGACTGAAAATATTACACCGTTAGCCTTCGTTAGCCAAACATTTCCACCGTTAGTCCTCTTGTTTAGAAAAAAAAATTAAAAAATTTTAAAATTAAAAAAAAAAAGTTAAAATTAAAAAAAAGGGAAAATTTTTTTTAAAAATTAATTTTTATAAAAAAAATGCGTATTTTTTTAAAAAAACTAATTTTTTTTATAAAAATTAATTTTTTTTTAAAAATTAATATTTTTATAAAAAAAAATTTTAATTTTTTTTCGCAAATATTATAAAAAAATTAATGTTTTATAAAAATTTTTGATTTTTTTTTTAATATAAACTTTAAAAAAAATAATTTTTAAATTTTTTTTTTCCTTTTTTTAATATCACTAACACTTTCACAACTCACCTATTAGAAATCCTAACCCTCCCCCTCTCTATCTTCCAGCCGCCTCTCCCTCCTCTCTCACCATCCGGCCACACCCTAGTCGACCACCACCTCAACAGTCACCACCACAGTAATCCAAACGACAACAAAAGGTCAACAATAACCAATCAAGAATCATCCAAACATCAAAAAAAATAATCCGAAAATGGCACAAACCGAGAGCATTTGCTCTCGGGTACGCCTCGACCCAACAAGAAAAGCAACAACCCGGATGCCAAACTCATTACTTCATCCATTTAATCAAAAACCCACTTGAGTTTCATGTTTACAACCATAAACCCAAACGAATATATTAAATTCGTGACCCTAGGTCACGTTTTTCACCAAAATACGAGTTGAAACTCGTCTCACCTTCGACCTCCAAGACCAAAACGTGATAAACTTCAAAAACAAGAAAGATGGTGATGATTTTTGTGATAAAACGAGGTGAAATAGGGTGGTTTAGGGCGCGTGTGGTAGTAGATCAAGAAGGAAATGAGATGTGGAGTTGATTGGTGATGGTGATGGTGAAGCGGCGGTGAGGCAGCAGTGGGGGCGGCGGCGCTTGGTTGCTAGGGTTTGGTGATGGGGATGATGAAGATAATATAGAGAGAGAGTAAAGGTTGTGTTTGTTTATGTTTGTGTGTGGTGTGAGACCAGGAAAAACCACAAGGACGATTTTGGTAGCTTACTATTTTTATTATGAGAGAAATGCAAATATTTTTTTTAAAATTTTGATTTTTTTTAAAATATTAACTTTAAAAAAAATAATTTTTAAAATTTTTTTATAAAAATTAATTTTTATAAAAAAAAATGCGTATTTTTTATTTTTTTTTTCGCAAATATTAATTTTTAAAAAAAATTTTGATTTTTTTTAAAATATTAACTTAAAAAAAATAATTTTTTTATTTTTTTTCCTTTTTTTTAATATTTTAAAAAAATCCGTATTCATAAAAAAATTTATTTTATTTTCGCAAATATTTTTTTTTTAAATTTGATTTTTTTTAAAATATTAACTTTAAAAAAAATTAATTTTTTAAATTATTTTCCTTTTTTTTTAATTTTAAAATTTTTTAATTTTTTTTTTCTAATAAAAAGGACTAACGGTGCAAATGTTTGGCTAACGAAGGCTAACGGTGTAATATTTTCAGTCCCGTTAAGAGATAACGGAGGAAAAATTTGCACCGTTAGTCCTCATGCCTAACGAGGGATGTATTGTGGCAAACGTTTGCCTAACGGGGGATGTATATTGCCAAAAGTTTCTGACAGGGATGTAAGATGCCAAAATGTGTAAACCACAGGGATGTATTTTGCAGTTCTCTCAAAAAAATATATATAACGCTAACTTTATAAAAAAATAAATAACAATAACATAAAAAAAATATATATAACGCTAACTTATAAAAAAAATTAATAACAATAAGTTTAAAAAATATTTCACCTGACGTTCGGCGCGCCATGTTTAAATAGTCATCAAATCTATCTGGAGGTTCACCCGTTGCGAGTTGCCTAATGGCCGATGTGCATTTTTGTAATGCCGTGAAACTTTTTTTTCCCCTCGCATCTAAGCCCTCTTGAAACCATTCGAAATTCGCTTCAACATCACCAACAACTCTTAAAAACAAGCTTTTATTCATACGAAACCGTTCACGAAAACGTTCGTCGTTAAACTTTGGACGTTCAACGAAATAATCATTCATAAGGGTTCGTAAAGCTTGTTCACGAAAACGAGTTACATACTCCCGACTTTCGGTAGAGCTTGCCGTGTCGTCAATTGCATCGTACGCGGCTAATAAGGTTTATAGGGTGCTACCGGATGGCACTAGTTCGGACAATTCGCCGGGGGACTCACTAATGATTCGGACGAAGAAGACATTGTAAGAAAATGTATGTATTTGTGATTATTTGTGATAAAAATGTGAATTTTGTATATGTGAATTGGTTTATTTGTTGAATATATATAGGGGAAATTTTTTTTTTTTTTTTTTTTTTTTTTTTTTGTTTGGCCCAATACACGCTCCAAAACATCCCAACGTCTCTTTCATTAAATCATCAACGGTAACATTTTGCATTGGAATTGGGATGCTTCGGAGGCAAAAATTGCCGCTCAACCTATGCCGATTGCCATGCCGGTGGGGTGGCGGCGGTGTTTGCCGCCGGCATGGGCTTGCCGGTGAGGCATGCCGCCCCCACTGCCACCCTTCTAATAAACAAATAATAATGCTACGCAAATCCATTTTTTATATATAGTTGAATTGTCGTAATGCGTCGTTCAAAAAAACAAAAAAAGAATTGTCGTTATGCAGTGGTTGTATTTTGTTTTTTTATTGTGTTTGATTGGTAAGTTGGAACAACCGGTGTGGGACATGTGACCATTGCTGGTGACGATTAGTGAAGTTTTACCAGTGGTTTGTTTTACGTTATGTTTGTTTATTGCCGTCCAGGCTTTGCAACACGTTTTGACTTTTACAACATGTTACCTTATATTTAAAAAAAAAAAAAAAAAATTTCATATAATAGTGCAATGCAATGTAGTTGAATTATGTTTTTCTTTTTATTAGCAGCTTTAAAAGCATCTCTTATTTAAAAGCATCTCTTAGGAGGGTGGCAGTGGCCAACGGCATGACCAACGGCATGGCCATACCGCCGGTGAACACCGCCGCCACCTCAGCGGTATGGCCAGTGGCAAAGGGTTCAACGGCATTTTTTGCTTCGGCGGTTTCATGAAATTATGGATGTTGGCATTCAATATTCGACCGTTGGAGGAGGTGGAATGAGGCATGGTTGGGAGGTATGAAAAAGGCATGGTTGCCACTAAAAAATAGTTGGGAGGTATGAAAAAAATATGAATGAGGTGGAATGATATTATTGGTGGATTTGGGAGGTATGGGTGATTTCGGAAGCATGACTGCCACCCTTCTTACGTGATGATCAAAAGTTTATATTAAAATGAGTTAACTACATTTTTGGTCCTCGTGGTTTACCGGGTATAACGATTTTGGTCCAATAATTTAAAAAGTAACGGATTTAGTCCATAACCCGCTGACCCATAACACTTTTGGTCCAAATTTACTAACACCGCTAAGTTGACTTATATTGACTGTTAAATGTGAGGGCATGTTTGTCTTTTCATCTTCACATCCACACCTAAAACCCACTCACTTATTAAAAAAACAAAAAAAAAATACACACTTTTATCACTTCAAACATAAAAAATACACACACTCTTAATCCTCTCTATCCAACTCCGGCCACCACCACCGCGACATCACCACCAACCCACCAGCGACTCACCAAACAACCACGACATCACCACCAACTCACCGAACCACCAACCCATCACCACCAACACCCCCTGCCACCAAACCACCACCACAGACCCACCAAACACCATCACGACACCACCTCCTAACCTCCACTAAAACAACCTAACAGCCGGCTAAACACCAATCAAACACCAAAGTCTTCAATAAATTTCTTCAATTCAAACAAAAACTCAAAATCCCTAAAATTTACAAAGATTAAAAGCCCTAACCCTAATTTAGGGTGGTGGCTGTTTCATTAGTGATTGTTTCAGCGGTTTGGGGCGGTTATCACAATTGTTGTTGCGACGCTATAAGGTGGTTAGATGGAACGATTTCTTTAAGAAAAAAAGGAAAATGGGTTAGGGATTTCGTTGGGTTTATGAGTGAGTTTTTGGAAGGTAACAAGGAAAATGGTGGTAGTGGTGGCGCTGGTGGGGTTCTATGGTGATGGTGACGGCGATTTCGTGGTGGTGGCAGGAGGGGGTTTTGTTTTTTCTGCATGTGTGTATTAAGAAGAAGGTTGTTTTGAAGGAATGATCTCAAAAGGGAATAATGGATTGTTAGGATTAGAGTGCACAAGGGGATTTGGCATGAGGGGGTTTGGTTTTTTATGTTTGTGTTGGAAGTGTTGTGAAACCTTGTTGTTTCCAGATATGGTTTGATCTTCTTTTTAATAAATGTGGTTGGTTTATGTTTGAAAATCTTGGTGAAAACAAGATGTGTTGTATCTTTGTAAATTTATGTTTGTAGATATAATAATAATAATAATAATAATAATAATAATAATAATAATAATAATAATAATAATAATAATAATAATAAAACGAACGACTTACAGGATAAGATACTCACCAAAACGGGTATTGTTACACATGGCCCTTCATTCCAGCATGCTTTGGACATATTCAACGCTACTTGTAACACCAACTTCCTCACTGTCACCGGGGGCGCTTCTGCCACCCAAATGATGAAAACCTTGGCAAAGTGTTATTTCGGTGTCATTGAGAAAGACCTTGTTTCCAAGTACTCACTAAGTCCAAGGCAGGTGGCTATACTTAGTAGTATCCACGCCCCACATGCGCAGGACTTCCTCTTCGCCATCCCTATTGACGGTCTCGGACAAAGGATGAATCCTCGCCAATTTCGATCGGTGTTATGCTACAGGCTTGCGGTTCCTATGTTCTCTGAAGGCAGCTTATGCCCGAGTTGCAATGTACACCGTATGGACCAGTGGGGGGATCACGCGGTTCACTGCGCTAGCGAAGTGGGTGTTAAGTTCAGGCATAATTTGGTGCGTGATATCCTTGTTGATATATGTTCCAAAGCCGGGATTATGGTCCGCAAAGAGGCTCCAATGGGATTTATTTCGGAGGAAGGGAGAGAATTACGTCCTGCAGATGTGCTATTGTTTACCTGGTTCCAAGGTAAGGACGCATGTCTGGATGTGACTGGGGTCTCCCCGTTTGCTAGGACTGGGGTAACGACATGGGCTCCTGGGGTTGCTTTGAGTAATGCTGTGGAAAAGAAAAGGAAGAAGTATGCGTCCAAGTGTGAAGACAATGGATACAAGTTCGTCCCTTTCGCTTTTTCCACGTTTGAGGAACTTGATGTGGAAGCCTTGAATACACTTTCGAGTGTCGAGAATATTGCCAGCAGCCACTCTAACAACGTTAAGAGTGGTGCTTTTATTTTTCATCGAGTTAGTTTGTGTATTCAAAAAGGAGTGGGAGCACAGATTGTGTCTAGACTCCCCTCCAATTTCATGTAATTTCCTTGGCTTCAATGAAAAGTGACAGTTTGTAATAAAATAAAATAATAATAATAATAATAATAATAATAATAATAATAATAATAATAATAATAATAATAAGTAAATAGAAAGAGAAAGAAGGGTATTTTAGTTATTACACATTACAAGACAAGGGTATTTTAGTAATAATAATAATAATAATAATAATAATAATAATAATAATAATAATAATAAATAGAAAGAGAAAGAAGGGTATTTTAGTTATTTCACATTACAAGACAAGGGTATTTTAGTATTTCATGTTTTTTTAACTGGTCAAATTAACGGTCAACCAAAAATGGACCAAAAGTGTTACGGGTCAACGGGTTCTAGACTAGATCCGTTACTTTTCAAATTATTGGACCAAAATCGTTACACCCGGTAAACCATGAGGACCAAAAATGTAGTTAACTCTTAAAATAGTTCAAATAAAGCATCTTTATAAAATAGTTTTATTGCACTGAGCAATAATGTCATGCATTAAGTGCCCGTTTGGTTCGTAGACGGGTTTAGGATTTGTTTTTTATTTGGATTTGGATTTGGATTTGGATTTGGATTTAATGTATAAGAGGAAAAATAACATTTAAAAATATATATTATATATTAAAATGTATTTATATTAATAATATAAGAAAAGAGATAAAGTTTTTTTTTTGTTTTGTAGCATAAATGATAGGAAAAAGACAAAAGAAAAATAAATAAATAAAATAAAAAAAAGCACACATTGTCTCATATATCATAAAACCCACTATACTACACCTCTTTTATATATCCGCAAATATTTGGGGTTCACCTCCAAACCCAATTCATAAAAAACCAACCAAACATCTCTTTTGCATTAATTAAATTTCAAACCCACATAAACCCCTCATACCAAACAGGCCCTAAATCTTTATGCTAAACCTCTTTTGATAGTTTAAAATGCACAACGGTGTGCAATATATCAATATTAGGCCTATTTTGGTACTAGTAGTGAAAAGATTAAAGAAATAATTTTTTCATAACTTATTTATTCGTTAAAGATATTTTTTTTTTTCATTTAAATTTTTTTTATTTTAGTGTTAAATATCAAAGGTTTATTGAAAATATTGAGTTTTATTTTATTGAATAGTGTTTAGTATGTTGAATAGTATTGCATTATAACAACTTTTTTTTGTCCATTTGCTATTCATGACACTATAATAGACTAATTGTGCAATATTTAGTGCTAACTAGAGAGTCATTTTATTACTTTTGTACTAATCTAGTGCAAAAAATGCGTAATTAATGGTAACATTGGGAATGCTCTAAGGGTTACGCTTAAAATATTCTGACATGTATACATATTTACTTTGAGAATAACCGCTTATCTTATGAATTTAACTATTTTTTACCAACTAAAAATGTACTATGCATGCATTTACTTATTAATAAAAGATCTCAAGGCTACAAAAAGCAAAATCTAAAATATAAAAGCAATGATCACATCTTTTATTTATTTATTTACATCTTTTTTTTCTTTTCTTTTTTTTTTTTGGGGGGGGGGGGGGGGGGGTGGTGTTGTTAATGGAACATTGTATTTGATTAAATAAAACGATTACGAATTCCGTTGTTAAAGCACAACATACTGTTAAATTGTTGTCATATTATTATAAACAGGCCCGGATTTAGGCATGTGCAACAGCACAGGGCCTCATTTTTATTAGGGCCTCTAATTTCTAGATCTTATTGTTAGTATATAGCTCAGTTTTAGATGTTTTAATGTAAGTAAACGACATTTTATGAAGAAAACATGTTTAAATATGTTAAAAACTTATAACTTGAGTCACAGTAGTGAAAGATAGGTCATATTTGTTTTAACGAAGTGGCTGGGAAAATGGGTTTTCTAGTGGAGAAGATGACACAAACCCAAAAATCTTGTTTTTTGGTAAATTTCAATTTTAGTCCTTCATGTAATTTGACAAGTAAGCCATGATTTTAAAGTAATTTGTTTAATACTTTATATTATTTTATTGAAAAATAAAAGCAAACCAATACTAAAATAAAACATTGTACTTTCTATTTTGACACATTATTTTGATACAAATTGCCATTTTTTGATGTTATATCAAATATTTTGAAGCTATGCATATATTTCACGAAACACCGCACAACTCTATAGTTAATTGGGACTTTAAAAATATTTCTAAAAGTTTTACAAAAATTTAGTGCATTATATTTGAAGAGAGAGAGAGAGAGAGAGAGAGAGAGAGAGAGAGAGAGAGAGAGAGAGAGAGAGAGAGAGAGAGGGGAATGTGTATCCAAATCTGAATAAAAATGTTACATAATTACTAGTGACTTAACTATATGATCTAATGGCATAAATGATTAATGATCTAATGGCGTAAATGCATAATCATTTTAAGTTAATAAAATTTTAGTATGTTAAAGGGCCTATAACATAAAATGGCATAGGGCACCCGAAATTCACGAGACAGTCCTGATTATAAACATCAAATTACTTTTCTTTCAACATAATTACAGACCATTGTTTGTGTGTTATAGTGATACTCACTTTTTTCACGGCGTACATATTATTTAGATATTACTTAATTCGTCCTAAAATAAGCATTCACATTTCTCTTTTGAATTGTTCTAAAATAAGTTACCACTCCATAATTCTCAACTGATCAATAGAAGGTTGAAGATGTTATCTTATTAGTAGAGACTGTAGTTAATGTATATGTTTAAAACATATGCATTTTTAAAGTCAACACATATATGTAATAATTAATAAATAAATAAATAAATAAGAGACGAAATGTGGGATGACGACTACTCCCACCCATGGCAAGCCAACCCATGTCCCGTTTGCAATATGCAAATATTTAAAGCATCACTTAATCGCTAAAAGTATCTAGTCATTTTTGTAACTTGTCAGATAGTTCTGTAGACTATTTTAAAATTTTCTTATTTACCCCCATCAGGGGCTACACCATGTATGTATGATTTAACTGTTTTGCGAAGGCAAATCTAGTATATGTTAGCAATTGTTTCGGCAAGAACTCAATAAAGTACAACGAAAAGTAAAAAAGGAAGATTGAAACTCATCAACCTTTGAGACATGATGGTGGATGTCCTGCCAAAGTTGTGAATAGGGATGATAATTGGGCAGGTTTGGGGCGGGGTGGCCATACCTATCTCAAACCCAATTACCGAAGCTCTCCCCAAACATGGCCCGATCTCCATCAGGGATCTAAACAGGGCGCCTTGTTGGACGCAATTCTCCCCCAAACCCGCCATGTGCTCGTCGAGGATCTTGACTGGTTGTCCTCTTTGGAAGAGTTTCTCGACCAAACCCATACTATTTCACGTTTATTACTCCCTCCGTCTAAAAATAATTGCCCATTGACGGGAAAAAAAAAGTTATGAATAACATAATTATTACTGATTTCTTTTTTTTTACTTTTTAACAAAATGAAAATTTTATCCTTAACTAATTAATTAATATCTTCTTTAAAGTTTGTAATAATAATTTCAAGCAATGTTAATATCTATTTTTAATAGCGGACAATTAAATTGAGACATTTCAAAAGGAAACGTGGAATATTAATTTGAGACGAAAGGAGCATTATTTTTACACCATTAGCAATATGATTTTATGTAATAACACGAGAAATTAATAACCTATTAATAATCAATTACGCACTAGCCTTATTAAGTATTCATTAAGCATAAATAATGAAAACATACACCGTTACAAATGACAGATTCTATTAAAAATATGCAATTAAACAAGCTTCTATAATCACAATTTACAATATTAAAAAGATTTAAAAAAAATTATAATAATAATAACAAATATTAGAAAAACATGTTTATTACGAGAATACTAACATAATATCATATGAATATAAACATATGCATATGCATGCGTATACATATGTTTCAGGTGGAGCGGGGCGGGAATATTATGCCCCTCTTCCCGCCCCGAAGTTGATTAAAATCACTGTTGCCCGAAACCCGCCATGTAACCCAATAAGCCATATATGTCTTGCTCCGCCTCAATTATTTCTTTGTCGGATTCGGGTTCATTTGCCATCTCTAGTTGTGAATTATAATTTAAATATGAAAAACATACTATAAAAATTATAAATATGCATGATGCATGGTCGTTTGTTTATATAAACGTGCAAATAAACAAATATAAGTCGCATGAAGCGTTGAAGTTTAACAAAGGCGTGTTTCGGTCAATGTTTCACCACTCTCCAATGCGTCAACACCAAATTTGCGGAACATTTGCAGTTAATTATCATAGCAATCAACGAACTTTGTCTTACATGTATGTTCATATACTTATTTAATTTCAGGAGCCGAACTAGGGTTTTGGGTGATGAGAAACACTCTGTATCTAAGCAGAATATTAACGATTGTTAGTTGCATTTTATTGAGACACTGCAAGAATTGAGAGAACGGACGACAAGACTTTTGGCGAGAATACGATGTACTCGCCAAAAATCGTGAAACAACAAAAATGAACGGTTTTGAAGTTTGACTTTGTCCAAAAGTTGTAAATAATTTGATTAGCACTTGTAAGTTGTAACACGAAGATTTGATACAAGGTGCATTTTGAATTTTACAAAAACAAAAAATACAAATAAAGATTTAAATACAATTTTACACTACAAAGCAAAAATGCTATGTGGTTTACAGACACTTGTGGGAACCGTGTTTGAAACCCGGGTCGATCAGGCCAGGTTAACCGGTTCGACCGGTTTGGGTTAAAAAAACCCGGGTTTCTAAAATCGGGTTAACCGGTTAGACCAGTCGGGTTTTGAGTTACCCGGGTCAACCCGGTTCTCAAAACCTAGCCAGGTTTTGTTTTTCCAAAATTTTAAATAAAAACTCGGATTGACCTGACGATTGAACCGGTCGAAAAAAAAAATAAATTGAAAACTGAGTTGACCCAGCGGTCGAACCGATTGACTCAGTGCCGGTGACTCAACCGGGTCGATTTCGACCCCGATTTTCAAAACATTGGTGGGAACCCTCTTCCGTCACGGATTAACTTTCAAGACAAGATACACATTTTTGTAGGGGTGAGCAAACAAAACCGGAAAAACCGAAACCGAACCAAAAACCGAAAGAACCGAACCGAAAAAACCGACCGAAACTAAAAACCGATGGTTCGGTTTTTAATTTTTCAAAAACTGAAATATACGGTTCGGTTTCGTTTTTTGTCTAAAAACCGAACCGTAAAAACCGAACTGAACCGATTTTATTATATAAAAATATATAATTAACATAATATAAATAAATAACTAAATAAATCAAATTTATAAGTTTATATTCATTTTGTGGGTAGATATATAACATATTTATCTTAACTTTTATATTTATATATCTTAACTTTTATATTTATATGTGTGTTTGTCGTGTCGTGTGTTTACTTGAGAATATATCAATAAATATATAACGATGATCATACTATGTGTATGTTTATTTACATATGTGTGTCTCATCTATATGTGTGTAATTATAGAATTATGGAATAAACATTATTATGCTTACATTAAAAAAAAGAAAAATAAATAAATAAGAATAACCAATTTTCTATGTAATACAAGTTTATTGGTATAAATTTTTCATGCCCAAATATAAACGGTTAGAAACCGAAAAAACTGAAAAATCGATCCGAAACCGACGAAAAACCGAAAAAACCGAACCGCCAAAAACCGAACGGTTACGGTTTCGAGTTCTATAAAAACTGAACATTTCGGTTCGGTTTCGGTTTTAGCCAAAAACCGACCCAAACCGAACCGTGCACACCCCTACATTTTTGTAATCCCTATTTAGTTCGCCTTTTTAATTTTCATATATTATAACTCAAACAAGTTGCGCAACCTATCATTTTATTTACAATTTCGTCACTGCTTAATGTTCACTTTCAAGCCATGATAAATATTTTTGTAATCCATGTTTAGTTCATCTTTTTTGTAATCCACAAAGTGGTGTCCTTGTTTCATCCGTAGATGATGCGGCCCTATTAGCTGATCGCAGTGGCGGAACTATAACATTTTTTTTTGAGGGGGGAGGGGCGAATTTATTTTGGAGGGGCCTAATCGGAGATTTGTTTGTAACCTCAACTAAATTACTTCTAAAACTTATAATATTTACACTAGGTGCCGTAAATTTTGGAGGGCCGGGATCATCCTCTGCCCCTTCATAGGACCGCCCCTGGCTGATCGAGTCCTCATTCTGCCTAAACTCAAAAAGGCTTTTGATGTTGCTGTAAACACCACTTTGTGGCACCTCTGGAACTTCAAGAACAATGCAATCTTTTTGCCCAATAGTGTCCAAGAAAGGAGTTCCTCTTAAATGACATAAAGCTTTCGTCATTCATTTGGTTTTCGAGTAGGAATGGGAAAGCTTCTCTTAATTGGATAGAGTGGTTTAGTAATCCATGTAACATTCTATCCGCTCATTTGTAATTTGCTTCTCTAGCACCTTGCTAGTCTTTAATTAAATTACCGTTCAAAAAAAATAATAATAATTCAAATAAGTTGCATAACCTCTCATTTTTATTTGCAACAAGTAGGATTGCCTGCGCGTTGCCGCGGGGCTTTATTTGTTTTGCGTTTTGCTTTTTTGTATACGTCAAGTAGGTTATTCCAAAATAAGGTCAATTAGTATAACTATGTAGTAATAAGAAGCAATAAGAATGTATAGACTTGTGTGTGATCCATTTGCAGACCAACTTACTAAAATGCCCATCTTTCTGTTGGCTGCCACTTTCTCATATCACCAAACCTCTTCAAAGCCAACATACAACTCCAAACTACTCAAGATTCGATGAAAGTCTCTTTATCTTCAGAGTGGGCATTCATCGTTGTCATACCTCCACGATTACAGCCACAATTTCTGCGCCGAAAGACTATATCAATTACATTTAATCATTTTAGTGCAACTACTAATACCTATACATGTATTTGGTTTAGGTAATACTAAATCGTAATAAATTTGCCTTTTCTGCTTTTCTAAGTTTGCATACCCGTGTGCAGTTAGTGTATCGGCCAAATCTAGGAATACCATGGTGCTTAATCTTAACCCCAAGTTAAATTGTTATCGCTGAAATGAAGCATATTGAATTTTCATAATATTTGACGTATGGAATTATGATCGACCTCTACTTTCATTGTGCAAATATCATATGGGTATTCAGTTTCATGCAAGTAGCAAAAATTAGACGGGCTATTCAATGTCTAAAATATGGAACAGTCATGCAGGTAGCATAAATTATGATCAATGTGCATTTAAAAAATCAATGTTTTACAATAACAAAACTACCAATATAATCCATTATTCAATCTCAAGCACTATGTAGTTATTAAAATAGGTTATGATACTAACATATTTTCTTGAATTATTGAATACCTTTTTTTTCTAAATGAGTACAGATACTTTTTTGGGTCAACAAATGAGTAGACATACCTCAGCACATTCCAGTTATAACCTCAATGCAAGGTGCGGCACCAGAACTGTTGACAAAATCTCAATTGTCTAATTCAAGTTTTCCAGAATGTGGAGTCAATAGTCATGTACCTGAAACATAGTAGGGGCTGTTAATGCTACAATGTACATACAGTGGGTTCTTTTAGATTGTAAATGACCCATATTACAATCTAAAATCTATAAAATGATCACATGCAGTGGGTCATTTTAGTAAAATCCTAATTCACAATTAGAAAATTAGAAGTAGTAGACAGTGCAATAGAGTTGGAAAGTTAGAAATAGTATACCTTCATATGACAAAGATTAGACCTTGCAGTCAATTTTGTAAATTAATTTCCTGAGTTACTCTCGATGTCTTTGTACCTAATGGCTGCAAGGACCAAAATTTACCAAGTGAACATGGAGACTTACATTTATAAATGAGGGTATATTAACAAAATTAACTTGTGTCAATTGACTGATGTTCGAAAATTTAACAAAATCAGGATTCCACAAATAATAATAATATCCAAGTTGAATGTTCGATGAGTTAGTGCAATGTAAACTTTGATTAGCTTCTGTATGAACTGAAAACGGAAAATGCCAAAACATGTGGGACCATATTTGTTATAATGGACCCGTTGGCGTACATTATTGACTCAGATAAGCAATTTTTCTTGAAGCCAACAGATTAATGTTGCCGCTAATAATTGTGAATTTACCTTGCAGTAGTAGTTTGCTGGTATTTTGCAAGATGTATCTGCATTTTCTGTCTGCATCCAATTAAACAATGATTGAAATCAATTATATTTGAGTGCGCAACAAACTCAAAATGCTAAAACAGGTGAGTGATGCATTAAAAAAAACGTTACAAATAGCAACCATAAACATGAACCTCATGAAAAGTAACATTCTCAACGCAATCCAGTTGACGCCACAGGACCTGAGCTTCAATGCTCCTGGAAAATGAGTGCTACGATGTCAGTCACGTTGTGATGGCAGATTACGTTTTAGTTATCCAATCAAACACTTTCATACACATATCAAAAAATCATAACGAACTTGAATACCAGCTTAAAAATTCGCAAAACAGTAAACAGATCAAGCGCAATCAGAACAACCTTACCACCTCCTCTTAACTCCCCTTTTATTAGCCTGCAAAACTCACAAAACATCATTAAGTTCACCAAAAAAAAACACCCACTAAAAAACTCTTCAATAAGCAGGTTATTTGAAAGTGCAGATACCTACATTCATGACTGCGTTTTTCAAAGATCCAACTTTACTGTGGTGCCTTTAATTCAAGTTTGGAAAAAGGTCAGCCATAATTTTGTGCCTCTTTTGACATTTACCTAAATATTGAAAATTGAAAGCTCGAACCTACACAAAATAACCAAAATCCAAACGCCTAAAAGAAGTTATTCCATGCTTAAAATAAACTTACCCAAACAGCTCCAATCAACCACCACTTGCTTGAGACAACGGTTGAAACTACTTATTTTAGTTACAAGTGGCTAACAAAATAATCATATAAACAGTTCTAATGAATAAATAGAAAGTCATTGGAGTCGTGTTTCATTAAGTTTCGAAGAGAAGCAAACTTACCAGCAGTATCCCAAAGGCCGAGGTTAACAATATTCAATCCAACGACGACATTAGCACTAAAGTTATCAAATACCGCAGGCACATAATCCTACACCACAAATCAAAAATCAAAATCTAAATAAGCACATCATTAAATTAAAAAGAAACATGATAGCAACCAACAAAAGCACACCTGCTAGGAAAATCGTTTCCCGTCCATGTCCACCAATTGGAGGCACCAAAGATCTTGGCTTTATCCTGTTTAGGCCTTACGATGCATTCAAGTTCATTCACTTGCTGCTTTTTCTTTTGTCCCCTTTCCACTCTAACTCTTCAACCTCCAACAACATCCAAAAACTGAAGAGACAGATCTTGTAGGAATTCTGAAATTAATACATGCAAAATCAAAACCCCACAAATCAAAAAGTTTGAATATTTTATACAAAATCTTGAAAGGGTGTTAATTTAATGTAAAATAATTAAGGCCTAATTCACTTTTAATCATCAAAGCTTATTGTTTTTTTTTCTGCGACTTTACTGAAGATATATGACTAAGAGGCTCTCTTCACACATACAAAATCAAAAGCAACAAATCAAAAAGTTTCAATCTTTTATATAAATCTTGAAAGGCTGTTAAGTTAATGTCAAATAATTAAGCCCCGATTCATTTTTAATCACAAACAATTAAACCCCAATCCATTAAAACCTTTAAAAAAAAAAAAAAAAAAAAAAAAAAAAAAAAGATTTACTTGCATCAAAGTAGCAGATTTACAGAAGTGAGTTTTTCTTCTTGGCGAGTTTTTTTTTTAATAATGCAGATACAATGTTTCTATGTATTACTACATGCTGCAAAAGTGATTCATGAACCTTCTAAACAGTAAGTCCTTGGCACACCATGCCTCAAAATACTGTTAGAGACACTTGTTTTCTCCAGATGCAAGCATACTCTGTATTAGGTCTACTACCCTCGTGGGTTTGAAAATAAAGGCAGGTTTGTTGAATTAGCAAAAGGGTTAGCGATGCTAATTCATGAACAGTTTAAGGCTCCATGTTTGCCAGCCAATGGGCTGTTGCCAAGCCCAACAATATCCACTGTTGGGTCACTAAACATGCATTTAATCACAATGAGAACCAATAGAGGCAATGTTTAATGGGTCTAAGCACATTTAAGAAAATTCATTTGTTTCACATCAATTTTACCTATTATATTATAGTATAATTTCGTCACTGCTTAATGTTAACTTTCAAGGCATGATAAATATTTTTGTAATCCCTATTTTGTTCATCTTTTTATTTTCCGTATACTATAATTCAAACAAGTTACGTAACCTGTCATTTTTGTTTGCAATTTCGTCACTGCTTGATGTTAACTTTCAAACCATGATAAATGTTTTTGTAATCCCTGTTCAGTTCATCTTTTTACTTTTCACATTTTATTATTCAAACAAGTTGCGTAACCTGTCATTTGTCATGATACATATTTTTGTAATCCATGTTTAGTTCATCTTTTTATTTTTCATATATTATAATTCAAACAAGTTGCGCAACCTATCATTTTATTTATAATCTCGTCACTGCTTAGTGTTAACAATTATTTTCATATGAAATATACGTTGACTTTAGAAATCAAAGTTAACTTTTTCCTTTTATATGAACATGTAGGTGCTTTGAGGGGCTAAATAATTTTTAAATTATTTAGCTAAACATATCTATACTACTTATAATGGAGAAATAACTTTTTCTCAAAAAAATTTAGATGTACAAAAAATGATGCATGATTTATAACACTTTAAAGCAAGCAATTTTCATAATTACAACAACCAAAACAATGTGTACAACAAAAAATAGCATGAATCGAAATTTAGACAACTTTCCTTAAAATTCTACATTGATAGCATTAAAAACACTCATACACCCAATATTACAATCATTTAAACACAATGTACAACCCTCATTCTACATTAATAACATTAAAAACACCCATACACCCAATATTACAATCATTTAAACATAATGTACAACCCCCATTCTACATTAATAGCATTTAAAACACCCATACACCCAATATTACAGTCATTTAAACACAATGTACAACGCTCCATCTTAACCTAGACACGAACATGTGACCAAGATTCGACTCCCGTGGCATTTTTATTATTTCTATCGAAAATTTTTATTTCAGGGTACCCACCGCTGCAACAGGCGGGTACCCTACCAGTCTAGGTTAATGTTCTTTATGTAAAATGACTAGGTTAGTTGGGCTTGGGCCTACTAGGTTTATGGTTTAAGATTACTAGGTTTAGGTTTATGTTTTTTGCTAATTTACATGGTATCGGAGTTTTAGGTATAACTCATCACAAGATAGTTGTCCTCCGGTCATCGGCTACTTGCCGGTGATCCGGAGAGTTCCCCTTATTTTTGCTTTACCGTTTCATTTAATTAGGCATTTTTTCTTATCCTATAAACCCTAACATCTAAAACCTTAGTCGTCATAGCACAAATATTATGTTGATATAGCTGTCAATTACCAATTTTGTCTCATCTTCATTACCCTTTGTTTTACCATGGGGATCATTGTCGTTTTTCAAAATAGTTGGTCATAAACTGCCGCTCATACCTAAAGGCAAAGCAGGTAATGACGTAAAAAAAAAAAAAAAAAAAAAAAAAAAAAAAAAAAAAAAAAATGCCGCCAGAATACAATTATACTTCCGCTCAAACAAACAACGAGGAAGATGATAGAAGAACCGACTTTCAACATATGTTCCAGTTTGTCTGTTCGGAAGCCTCCCGTTAAGTGTTAGATGACTAGGTTAGTTGGCCCAAGCCTAATTGTAGGCTTAAGGCTCACTTGGTTTAAGGTTTCATATTACTTGTTCACAAAACTATATATTTATTATAAATACATATGCACTCTCTTTTATGTAATCAAAAAAACACTATCAATAAAAGTATCTTTGCTATTTTATACTTTAAGCTTGTTTGTGTCACGTAACCTTTTGTAGAGGCCAATAAAAAACATCATCACTTTGTTTCGTTTTTCTTACGTTTAATAAGCTTGTAACCCTAGTAAATAAAATTACACTAACATTTCAAATGAGTTTAACTTAATCACTGCACAATGAGTTAGTATTGCTTACTATTAGACTACTCAGATAAAAAAAGTTTTAACATTTCTTTTGTAATAAATTGAAAATTTATTCTTTAAACAGGGATAATATTTTGAAGGTTAGCCCAATCTTGACAGGCCATTTGAACGGCCCATATATCTATACATGCCCAGACCCCAGTGTAAGACCCTTAACCAATGTTCAAGACTATCTAAATTCTAAAGTCTAAACTTGGAATACTTTGACATGTTTGATATATTTCTCCTTTTAGAAATGCAAATACTCAGACATCTAATGATCTAATTAAATACCACATTATGCCTCACTTAAACGTATCCAATGATCTTTTATTAGTGAGCAACTCACGTATTGATAGACTAGAAGTCGATTTCCAGATGTTATATATGGTATCAACGTTATTGACGTGGTTCAAATAACAATTTTTCTATGTCGATCAAATAAACTTTTTCTTCTGGAAACAAAGTGACATGGTCGTGTAACATTGAGAAGGAAACGAAAAAAGCGCGCTGACACACACACTTTGGTTTTTGAGGTTTGAGTTTGCGTTGGTTCATTCTCATCTCAACGCGCGTTAATAGAACCAATGTTCATAGCTAGGTTATCCCAAAGGATTGAAACTCTCAAAAGTTACATAATTGCTCCAATCTAGTCTACATGATTAGTTAATCATTCGAGACATTATCAACACGTGCTTTATAAACCGGACGTTTTTTGCTTTCCCGAATTCGGCTCAAGTTAGGCTTGTTTGTGTACACGAATCAATATTGGTGATAAAAGCTCAAAAGATGACTCTTTATAAAAGTTAAACGGCAATGAACGTATTGCTTTTTCCTTTGAAATATAAGCACGACTTCAAAAATCATTTATTCATCATTTCATCATGTAAATATACCTATTGCGTAACAAAGAATGTATTCGCATAAAGTGCATACTTTTATATCCACTATCTTTATTTAGCTATAATGATTTTGTCATATTATTGTTTAATATGCTTCTTTTGGAGTTTAAACAATAAAGAGTGTATGTTATCAACTAAAAATCAAAACATAAAGGGAATATATACCAAAGTAGTAAGAACTCTACCAAACTAAATTGGGGCTGGTTTTAGTTAACATTCAAATCTTTCATTTGTTGGGGAATATTTAACATAAGTCGTGAAGATAAGTACAAATTAAGTTCCGTTAAGGAATTTTCCGAATCATGCCTAATGTTATTGTTAAGGAAAACGTAAGAAACCATTGAAAGAATAATCATACAAATAAAGTTAGCAGCCTACACGTACAGGTTTGGATGATGATCTATTGTAGTTTATACTTATGAGCCAAAAGTTCTCATCCAAAAAACCCTGATTAACCACGTAATTGATAAGTTGGTAACTATAAACTCTAGCTAGCTAAATTTATACATTAATCATGACTCACATCTCGTTGAGGTAAGTATTTATCACGTTAAGCTAACGAGACTAACGACCCTCAGTTTACGGCAAACTTACTTATCTTCGTGAACCACTCCTTATGTGTGGAGTCATTCTGCTTGATATTGATCAGTTAGATCAAGATTTATTCAAAGTACGTTGACTATTTCTATTCACCAAAAAACTTAGGTCATGTTTGGCGCAGAGCTTTTTGAGACGATGAGCGGTGAGTAATGAACTTTTTGATTTTTAGTATTCGTTTGACATAAGAGCGGCGAGCTTTTTTATTTTTTAAGAATGCTCATTTTTCTAATGCTTCTTTAAGAAGCTGTGATAGTGAGCAGTGAGCTGTGTATACTGCTCACAGCTCACAACTACTGCTAATTGCTACTTTTGCCAAATATAGCCTTAGAGCAAAACACTTAGTGCATCAAGTATGCGACACATTAGGGCATCAGTTAGATCAAATTAACGCTACATCAACGCCACGTCACAATCTATTTTTCACAACCATCACGGTCTTTTTTACCAAAATATATCACACATGTATTTATAAAAAATGCATGTACACGCCCATAGTTAGGATATGTATGATAGTTTATTATGTTTAGGATAAGTATTTGAGTCATTGTTTAGGATATGTGTTTGAGTCGTTTTAGGATAAGTATTTATGTTTATATGAGATTATTTCATAAGCGTCTATTTAAGGTTCGTATCATTAATGAAAAGTAATCAATGAATCAAGTTCAAAGATCAAAATATCTCTCATTCTGTATCATAGTTTATTATTATGTTTAGGATAAGTATTTGAGTCATTGTTTAGGATATGTGTTTGAGTCGTTTTAGGATAAGTATTTGTTTTTATATGAGATTATTTCATAATCGTCTATTTAAAGTTCGTATCATTAATGAAAAGTAATCAATCAATCAAGTTTAAAGATCAAAATATCTCTCATTCTTCTCTTCTTCTTTTTTGGGGAGCTCGTATCACACTTAAAGAGGGTGCTACTATCGATACTACCTTAACGAGTCGTATCAACTAATGCTTTCATTGAGAGTCTAGAGTCCTCATTGAGAGACCTACCAAATTAGAGTTTCAATTAAAAAAAATCACTGTTCATCGATCACTATTCACGAGTTATTGTTCACGAGGTACTGTTGTTTGAGTTACTGTTCATGGCATCAGGCAGCAGCGATCGGGATGCACTATCTAATCTCTTGCAAATGGGTACGGTAGCTGAATTTCAGAGGGAGTTTGAGATACTTATAAATCGAGTAACGAAGATCTCTGAAAACTTAATTACTTAAATTGTTTTATATCTCTAGACTTAAACCGACTCTACAATGTGCACTCTTGAGGTCAAATCCCACAACTTTAAATGAAGCTTTTTCATTAGCTCGCTTAATGGAAGCATGTTTCACGGACCAATGGCCGTCTACAACCAGCGCTACACTCAATGGATATCAAAAGAAAGCATCGAATTCTTCTGCAACATCAGAAGTTGCACCTGAAATTGCAACAGAAGTTGCACCAGAAGCTGTACCGAAAGCTACTACCGCCACTGTCACAGTTACAAAGATTAAAGAGATTTTTAAGTTTTAAATTCCATAATCAGAAAAAAGGAGACTCGAACGAAGCCAGAAAAGGAGAATAAACGACCAACATTGACTGAATTCGCAGACAGAATGAATCATGAAAGTAGGAGTGAGGCTGTTAATGCGTATTACTCACGTGTACTATTGGGGTTACCTTATGGAGATACACATTTAGTTGTGTTTGTGGGAATGTTGTAGGCGAATAAACGAGTCAATAGGTTGTGGTTTGCTCCATCCGAATGGAAAGAATGTAGAACAAGAATTCAAGTGTTGCCATTGTTACCAATTGAGCTTGAGAACAAGTTGGAAGAGAGAACACAATTTTTTAGGAAGCGTCTTAAAATTTGTGATCTCGGAAGTCAAGATTTTTTTTTTAGACAACACCTTGAGGATAAGGTAGATTTTGAAGGAGTGAGGAGTATTACGCCCATAGTTAGGATATGTGTCATAGTTTATTATTATGTTTAAGATAAGTAGTTGAGTCATTGTGTCATAGAATATGTGATCTCGGAAGTCAAGATTTTTTTTTTTTTTTTTTTAGACAACACCTTGAGGACAAGGTAGATTTTGAAGGAGTGGGGAGTATTATGCCCATAGTTAGGATATGTGTCATAGTTTATTATTATGTTTAAGATAAGTAGTTGAGTCATTGTTTGGAATATGCATTTGAGTCGTTTTAGGATAAGTATTTATGTTTATATGAGATTATATTATAAGCGTCTTTTTAAGGTTCATATCATTAATGAAAAGTAACCAATCAATCAAGTTTAAAGATCAAAATATCTCTTATTCTTTTCTGGAAGCTCGCATCATTCTTGAATGGGTGCTATTATCGATACTATCTTAACAGGCAGTATCAATGCCACAATTCCGACCGATCATCCAGCGTGAATGAATGCATGAAAACCAATGGCATTGGCATTATTACATGACTAGTATACTACCATTAAATCCACTTCGAAGTTTAAATGAAACTATGTCCCACAAAAACTCATAGCACTGTCATTTTTGTTACCAAATGAAAGCAGAAAAAAAAAATATATGGCAAGTTAGATAGGAAGTGAACATGTCCAATACGTATCTCCAAACAAAACTGTGCCCCCACATTCAATGGGGGGTTTGGGTGACGTGGAAAAGCACCGAGGAAAGTGGGGGCAATTAATCACGTGACATCATATTAATGAGAGATGAAAGTTTGAATTATTCATATCGGATCGGGTCAGCAGCATGCGCATTATGATTTTTATTCGGGGGCCCACCCACTTACTTAACTACCGCAATCATACATTCCTTCACGTCAACCTTATTATGTTTTAGAATTACTGTGTAAAAAGCAAATAAGGGGTATAAAATGTGCTTAATTTTGTGTTTGAATATGTGTATCAGTAATTATTAGTTTGCGAAGAAGTTGGCCTCTTATTGCGGCAAATAATATGATGACGTGTTTAGAAAAAAATTAAGCACGTTTTTAAACATATCTTTGAATCATAAACAAGTGTGCCAACAACTCATTTTAGTTTGTAAAGAAGAAGACGGTCTAATTTAATTTTTTAACAAGTTTTTATTTGGTTAAACTGAACTGAGTCAAGCTTAAAAGAAGAATGATCTCTATGCTATCTCAAAAAATCAAGTATTTTGTGCTAGCTAGCTAGACTAAATTGACTCAAGTTTAAAAGGAGAGTGATCTCTATTCATGTTATTTTGAGAAATCGTTTACTTTAATGTGTGCGGTCTAATTAATATCTCTGTTATCATTTTTAGACTTTTGTTTCTGGATAACCATAGTTTCTAATCTTTTGACCAACTAATCGGGGTTTGTACTGACAACTACACAAATTCAAACCATTTATAGACTTTTCTTTGACCATGGTTTGAATACTTAAATTATACGAGACTTTAGAAACATCTTGCCATTGTATATTACACCTTGGAAATGGTTAGCGAATTGATTCAAAGTGTAAATCAATTATTTGTGTTGTTATATCACTACTGTACATGATTGGGTGAATGGGAAAAGACACTATTAAGCTTGTACGATTGATCATCGTTCTAAAGTGTCATCATATCAGGATTCATGATTCATGATTCGACAAATGACTTTTCATTACTTTTATGTTTGCTTACTTGTAGCTATAGTCTATCTAAAAAAAGAGGTTGTTAGGTAATACCGAAGCTTATTATAGATCTGATCTTTTATGACTTAGGACAAGTGCTAGATTAAGCATGAGTGATCAACCATCGTCTAACAATATATTTCGGTTTATTTTTTCTTGGATCTTCATTTGATGTATAATTGACCATTCCATTTAGCACCCGCTTCGGATAGCGAGTCTCTTATTTTCGTTTATACCTGCATTACAGTATATTAATTCATACAGTTTTACAAAACTAACTTGGTACGGTCCAGAACATATTGCATGCACTTTCTATTTTTGGGTAAAAGGGATCATCCTGGTACATATATTACTCCAAAAAACATTTAAGAACAACGGATGAGAGTGAATCTCTCATCTCGACCCGTTAACTGGGTATAAAACAACACCTATTGTGCAACAACCAAAACACTAAATAAGAAAGAAATGCCAATCTTATGACCTACCAAAAATAAAATTACTTCCTACGACGACCTTGAAGCTTGAGATCATGCATGTCAAAAAAGGCATCCAATTGCCCTGGTAAATCGTTGACCTGATCTGCATAGTTATCATAATAATCTTCAAGCTCGTGACCACCGCCTGTAGATGAAAGAATCTTAGCCATAGGATTATCCGGTTCAAGCACCTCCTCATCATCACAGTCAGAAACAACCAAATCCCCCACCTTTGAAAATGGGTTACCAATTTTCTCAACAATAGGAGTAGTACAAGGAATACAATTCTCATTAGTATCTTCCATATCAAGAGCAGCAAATGGGTTTGATGTAGCAACTGTCGTCCTACTCGTACTTGTCTCTTTAGCGATTTTCTCCTTAGTAGCCTTCTCCTTAGTAGCATCCACCTTCTTCGGTACAGTAGGAGTTGCTTTAGGTTGATAACGAATTTTATTACCCGCGACAGGTTTTTGCATGCACTTTCTATTAATTTCTTTTGCGATGATTGTCCTTTTGACTTCATATATGAGTTTACCAACTATTTTGGGACTATTAGATCATGTTCTAGTTTTAAAGGTTCTTAAATTAAGTTTAAGCCGTCAACCAGTAACTTATAAGTATATATAACTTTCTTGGAAATATCTTTAAGACTGAATGTTCCGATCCATATTTTTCGTTCTAAATAATAATTGACTTCTAAAGGACCATATTGGTTGTAAGCAATAAAAAAGGCATGGTCACTGTTGCCAATAACATTTTGTGTGGCATTGAAAGCTAAAATGTTTCCGCTAAAATAGACCTTCCAATTCAACATGCCAACACTAAAAACTACAAGACATGATTTAAAGTTAGATTCTTTGACGATGTTGATTTAGGTACCTTTGTTCAGGTTCTTTAGCATATCATGTTGCTTGCAAGTCAAAAATTGTGGCATAAATTACAAGATTGATGGTGATATATGTCTCCTCACGTATACATGAGTAGACAAACCTTAATTATGAAGGCATATATGTAGGGAAATTTGCATTTATGTGAAGCAAGATGCCACTTATTATCCTATTTTACATTTATCAGGACTTTTGGGCCCAACTTTATTTAACCCGCTCCATTGTACCAGCTCCATTATACCAAACACGGGTTATAACCTCTTCACCCGAACTGTTCATCACCACTCACACACTCACGCTATTTTGCAGATCCGGCATGTGCAGCTGCGGTGGGTTAACCCACCATTGTTTTGGGTCGCTCCGATCCGAATGTATAAGTATTGTGGCAGCTACAGTTGCCTGTGAGGGGAACTACAGGAACTCCCACAGTAAACACAATATTTTAATGCTTATGTGGTTGTGATTCAGCCATCTGTTACAATCCCACCTGTTTTTTGTTTATAGATCTGGCTTTGGTTGGTCGCCTCATTTTTCATCCAAAAAAATCTCCGATCAAATTTTAGGTGCGTGGGTTTTCTTCCATATTTTTTCCCTTGGTTTTTGCCTTATTATTCTTATGTTTTTTTGTGTTAACTTTAAGATTTTAGCTGTTAAAATTGTCATGGTTGTTGTTGTTATCTGTTTTTATGGTTATGCCTTCATTAGGACTTTCTATTTTAAGTAAAGGGTTTTTGGTGGTTGGGGTTGGTTAGTTAAAACCCAAAATACCTATGTCATTGAATGAATTAAAGTGTTGTAACTTAGATAGGTCCTGGTTAATCATCAAAGACTCTCATTTAATACACCCTGATTTAATAGCTTTTAAATGCTAGGTTTGTGCATCTCATTTAAGTCCCAGGTTGTTTTTTGTGTATTTAATGATACCTTTTTTTATCAGAAAAATTGCTGACCTTTTTTTTTTTTTTTTTTTTTTTTTTTTTTACCTTTTTTTTTTATACTTTTGCCATCTTCTTTTTTTTAAACATAATTTTATCATGTGGTTCTTAATCATAATAACTGATTCTCAATTATTAGTTGTTGTTCTTCCGTTGTGTATCCATTTTCATTGCGTCCTATTTCGTTTGCTCCTTTTTACTATGAAAAAAAAAAAAAAAAAAAAAAAACGATGCTCAAAATAGTGCCACCCAGCAACCTCAGCCACAAAAGATACCACACTCTAGCATTATACATGCTTGCCATGACTATCAAATGCAAGCCTTAAGTACCCAACCTATCTATTGCTCTGAGTCGATTACACCGGATTCTTATCATCATTCTGGTCATACTCATGCCACACGTCCTGGTTGTTCATCTGGAGGTTAGTTTATGCTTGCGGTTTTCAATTGCTTATTGTTGACCACCTTTATGCTGCCCTACAGACTATAATGTTTTGTTTTGTTTTTTTTTTTTTTTTTTTTTTTTTTTTTGGCTTTTTGGTTCAGGCCACATTGAGCAACACCGTTGCTCTGTCACAGATGCTTCCATCCCGACAAATGTCAGCCCTGCCAAAACTCAATCCCCGGCGTTGCTGGCCAAGATTTTTAGTCCTCAACAGTTGAAGCGGAGTAATCTAGCTGCTGCTCCTAGTTTGTGTCTTTGCACTGGTTATTTGTTTCTGCCTCTGTTTGTCAATATTATTACCTTATATTCAGACAACTATATATTTTTTTTTTTTTTTTTTTTTTTTAAGCAACGGGCAGGCGCAAGAAGCAGAGAACATCGGCCGCTATGGTTCATGGTGAATTTTCTGGTGATCACTCGCAAGGTAAGCTGCTCAGGTCTATTTATCATGAGGGATGCTACATCCACATAAGAAATCCACAAAAAAACTTCACACGCTGACGTGTCAGGCAGTGATTGGTTTAATCATAGAGAAGAGAGAGAAACTATAGTAAAATCCACCAATCACTGACTGACACGTCAGCGTGTGGATTTTTTTTGTGGATTTCTTATGTGGATCTAGCATTTCTCATTTATCATTAGAGTCTCTATACATTGAAAAAGCGCCCTCTTCTTTGCTAATGTATTATCAATGATGAGAATCAACAACTTCTTTTGTTTTGGTCTTTTTTCCAGTGTCAGAAGGCATGCTTTTACAGCAAACCCAAGAAACCTGTGCATCAAAAAATGTAGCCAACAATTTGCAGTTGCAACAAGATGTGCCATTAGGCAACATTTTTAGTTCTCATCGCCTCAAACGTGCTAACTTTCATAACAGCTCTGGTATGTTTTTTTTAATACTTTTTATAAATGACCAGTAAAATATTGCTAATTTATATTTGAACACCTTTTTTAATGCAGCTCTGCCTGCACGCAAGAGGCAGCGTAGAACACCAACCCATGCTTCGCAGAATACAGGCGTTGGTGCCTCCGTACCTGGCAATATCAGCTGCTCAGAACATGTCCCATGCCCTGCTGTTGCTACAACGCACCAGCACCTCAGACACCATGTATCTCAAGGTAATATCATGAACTGAATTGCATGTTAGTTATGCATCTTTCGTGCATACAAATAACAGTTACTGGTATCCTATTATCTTAGTCACGCCAGTAGATACACCAACTGAGGTTAACGACGACTGTGTGCGCCAACAATGTCCAGCAAGTAGTGTACAATGTCTTTCACGTCCTGAAATTCATGATCATCGTGCGCAACAAAATTCTAATACAAATGAAGGTAACCACTATTGTTTTGCTCCTTCGCGTTTTCAGTCTTTTCTTGCTATGTTGTTATTATTCTTTATAAGTACAGTACAGTTTTGCATGAAACACTATTGTTATTTCACAGCAGGCCCATCTGTTGATCCTACGCAATCAATCAGAGGGAGAAAACGAAGTGCACCATCAAGTTATACTAATACAAGGTGCGTACGGCAAACATGCTCCAGGACCTCAAACAGTTCACACAGACGCCAACACAATTCTAGGCAAGTAGGTTGTCATCCAAACGAAGGTGAGCGGCAACATTTGCTTTGAAGAAATCACTCATTTATGGTTCTCTCATTTGTTTCCTATCATTGGCTTAAGTTGAAAATTCCTTTTTAACTGATGCAGATGTATCACCTACCTATATTGATTTAGGCGACTGCAATGAACGTTTGCGCTATTGCAGCGCTGCATTCTGGCATGAAGAACGACTTAAAGACCATGTCTCTTCTGGTGGCCGGCCTAAATATAATTTATGCTGTGGAGGTGGCAAGGTCTTTAAGGAGCGTGAAGCACACCCACTAGAATATATAAGACATCTTCTTGCGGACGCTACTTTTATGCAGCATATAAGAGCTTATAATCAGATGTTTGCGATGACATCCTTTGGAGCTAATATTGACAACACAGTTAACCAAGGAAGAGGCCCGTATGTCTTCAAAGTTTCAGGACAGGTTTACCATTCCATTGGTTCACTTTGTCCCACTGGCGATGATACTCCGTGCTTCTTACAATTGTATATATATGATACACAGAATGAGGTGCAAAATAGGATGAGTCATTTTCAGAGCTCTCAACAACCTGCATTAGATCCAGAAATTGTGCAAGGCCTGATCCATTTTTTAGATGCGAACAATCGTTTGGTGCATTTATTTAGGACAGCCAGGGACAAATGTGCCGAAGCTGATGTGCCAGAGTTTAAAGTCAGGCTTTACAGCGGTGAATGTCCACGCGGTTATGAATTACCTACAGTGAATTCTCTTGGTGCAATAGTTTTTCAGACTAGCCCAACAACCGAAACAGATTATGATGTTATTATTGAATATAGAGATGGGCCAGCAAAAAGGATCAACAAGCTTCATAAATCGTACATGTCCTTGCAGTTTCCACTAATCTTCATCTACGGTCAACCAGGATTTCACACAAAGATAATGCAAAGATCAACAAGTATATCTATAGACGACACTCCAAAAAGGGTGTCCATGAACGCTTTTTACACGTACCAGTTGCATCCGAGACATGACCAGTATAATTTACTTTTCCGGACTGACCGCCTTTTTCAACAATACGTCGTTGACGTGTATTGCTGTATAGAACAAAATAGGATGGATTTTTACAGAACACATCAAAACGACATTCGGGGAGAATATTTGTCAGGATTGTATGATGCAATTTCAAGAGGCGATCGGGAAGGCTCACAGGTGGGATCCAAAATTATTTTGCCGTCTTCATTCACTGGAGGCCCAAGGTACATGTATAGCCACTACTTGGATGCATTAGCAATATGTCGTGTGCTTGGTAACCCACAATTTTTCATCACGTTCACCTGTAATGTCAACTGGCCTGAAATAACGCGATACATGGCATCGTTTCCTCACTTGAATGCATCAGACAGAGCCGATATAATATGCAGAGTATTTGAGCAAAAGATTAAAGCGCTGATCAAGTTTCTGAAAGAAAAGCGAACCTTTGGCCGTGTGACGGGAGGTATGCCTCTCCTCTTTGCAAAATTTTCCAGCTTCTAGGCGTTACGAATGTTTTTGCGCATTCAGATTAGCGTCGCTATATATTTGCATGATACATTATTTCTCCGTATTGTGATAATTGCTGTTTCTATGCGCTTTGCTATACAGTTTTGTACACCATTGAGTTCCAAAAGCGTGGCCTGCCGCATTGTCACACACTTTTGTGGCTTTCTGCAGCAACCAGAGCACAAAATGCAGAAGATATCGACCAATATATTTCTGCAGAGTTACCCGATCCAGCCGCCGATCCCCGCGCATATAAAGTTGTTTCAGACATGATGATGCATGGACCGTGTGGAAAAGCCAATCCGGCTGCACCATGTATGCAAGACGGCGAGTGTACAAAAAACTTCCCAAAGAAATACAACAATGAAACATTCTTTGATGACAAAGGGCGTGTGCATTACCGAAGACGAGACACAAAGATTTATGCCACTAAACACAGTCTAAAGCTAGACAACAGCTACGTGGTGCCATATAATCGATCATTGTGCTTGGCCTTCAATGCACATATCAATGTTGAATACTGTGGGTGGAGCATGATTATAAAATATCTATTCAAATATATATCTAAAGGGACAGATCGAATATTTGCGCAAGTGACCAGGTGTGTTGGTGATGCATCTACCTCAGCAGTGCAGCGGCGGCCATGCATTGATGAAATATAGAATTTTCTTGATGGTCGTTTCATTTTTCCTCATGAAGCATGTTGGAGAATCTTGAAATTTGAGATACATAGTAGAGAACCAGCAGTCCAAATACTTTCAGTACACCTTGAAAACATGCAGCATATGACCTTTCGAGAAGGAGAAAATTTGGAGTCAGTTGTGAATTGGCCAGGTCGTAAACTAACAACACTCACAGAATGGTTTGCTTACAATACTGAAAATGAAGATGGCATGCATCTGACTTACTTGGAATTCCCATCACAGTTTGCTTGGTATGAAGATAGAAAATCATGGTCACGCCGGAAGAATAATAAATACTCTGTTGGCCGCCTTGCATATGTGCATCCAAGCTTAGGAGAGATTTTCTACTTGAGAATGTTGTTGTGCCATCTAAAAGGTTGTAGAGGCTTTCCAGAAGTACAAACAGTCAACAGAATTATGTACCCAACATACCGAGCTGCATGTCAAGCTCTTGGATTGCTTGGTGACGATAAAGAATGGGACACAACCCTTGAAGAATCATGTGTATCGGCATCATCAGCAGAGCTAAGATTCCTCTTTGCCCAACTGCTTACTCATTGTGAGGTGGCGAACCCTGTTGAGTTATGGAATAAATATTGGCAAGAAATGGGCCATGATATTCCGAGGGTTGTTTCACAGTATGTGCGGATTCCCAACTACTATGTAAATGATGCAGAATTACAAGGCTATATATTATATGAGTTAGAAATTTTGTTAAGCAGTTGTGGCAAATCAGTTCAAAACTATGGCTTGCCACGGCCTCCAAAAGAACTCCTTGATCAGCTAAATAATCGGTTGCTAATGGAAGAAAAGAATTATAATAGGCGAGCGCTAGCACAGGAAAGCAATGAGTCAGTGCCCAAGTTAAATGCTCAGCAAAGGTGAATTTATGACCTCATCATAAATGCCTCTACAACATCTGTGCAAGAATTGATCTTTGTGTACGGGCATGGAGGAACAGGGAAAACATTTTTGTGGAAAACCCTTATCAGCACTCCACGATCTCAAGGTAAAATTGTCTTCGCAGTTGCTTCCTCAGGCATCGCTTCTCTTCTTCTTCCATCAGGGCGAACTGCACATTCAAGATTTAAATTGCCGCTTGAACTCACAGACGAAACACTTTGCAAGGTAAAAAAGAATACTCATATTGGAAACCTATTGGCAGAGACAGATTTGATTATTTGGGATGAAGCGCCCATGAATGATCGCCGGTGTTTTGAGGCATTGGACAGAACCCTTAGAGACATACTTGATGCACCTGACACTCTCTTTGGTGGTAAAACAATCATTTTAGGAGGAGATTTTCGCCAAACGCTGCCAGTCAAAAAAGGGGCACCAAAGATGGAAATTATAGGAGCATCTGTTGCAAGATCATACCTTTGGTCCCATTTCAGCCTCATGACGCTTAAAGAAAACATGAGACTATTTCGATCTGATTTAAATCTAGCTCAACAGAGCTTAGCACATTCATTTGCTTCATGGCTGCTTGATATTGGTAACGGTGAAATTGGCGATCCAGACAAAGAAGATAGCAGAAACACCGCGTGGGTAGAAATTCCTGAGAGATACTGTATAGAAGATGACGAACACGGCCTCTCTAACCTCATAGATTTCATCTATGACCAAAACACACTTCAGACCCCTTCAGCGATCACTCTGCAACAAAAAGCCATTATGTGCCCAAAGAATGAAACTGCAGACATTATTAACTCACAAGTTCTATTAATGGTTGGAGGTGAAACTACAACTTACGCAAGCCATGATATAGCCATTCCTGTTAATGGTAGTGGCGCTGAAACAGACATGCTGTATCCTGCTGAGTATCTAAACACGTTTAGCCTGCCTAGTTTTCCCCCACATCAATTAGAACTACCGGTGATGCTACTTAGAAATGTTAGCTTGGCAGGCGGTTTATGCAACGGGACACGCATGATAGTGACACAGTTAATGTCAAGACTTATTGAAGTGCAGATAATCACAGGAACAAGAGTCGGCGAAAAAGTTTTTATACATAGAATACCTTTGATCCATACAGATCCAAATCTTCCATTCATTTTTAAACGCCACCAATTTCCGATTAAACTTTGTTACGCCATGACGATCAACAAAAGTCAAGGGCAATCTCTTTTTAACAGGAAAGTTTTTTACGTTAACATAAGACCTTTTCTTTTATTATATCTATCCTGTTTCTCAAACTTTACTACAAGATGGTCATATAACTAAAATATATATAGAAACCGTATTGGCAAGACAGTAAACTTATATAGAAATTATATGCTTTGGGTAGTGGGTACTGTGTAGTACAATTTCTTTTTTCCATTTCTTGCATAAAAAAACTTTCCCGGTATGCACCCTTGGGCCAACCTTTTGATATTGCTATTAGAAAATGTCTTTACCGGTATGAGATTAGAGCATCTGAGTAGAATACTCAATATTCAATGGTTAATATTCTTTAGTCTTTTTTACTCTTTTATATTAATAACACTAAGATTACGAGCTGCAAAGTGACCCAAACATGAGACACACTCATCTTTTATTGACTCACATGTACAAAAGATTGAACCCCAACATTCATTTAGGTGCTGGCCATATGCATAAACACCCATATTGATAATTGAGTGTGTACAGTACAGCCGTTTAACTTCCAATTTTGCACACATTATGGCCATATATCTGCTACTCATATCTTTAACTACATTGGATGTTTGAGGTTTGACTTATATTTCCGCAAAAATCCATTAGGTAGTGAGTGCACACTATTTGCTGGTCTTGAAGAATGCGTAAGGTCCATTGCTAATTTTATAGCGACTCTGATAATGATGAGCATATGAGAACATGTCATTTAAGGTTTGTGGATTACTCCCGCATTTTTGTTCAAAGGGTTCTATTGGTCCTTTAAATCCAGTACCGGGATTAAGTGTCAGGACCAAAATGGCAGTATCTTTCGAAAAAAGAAGGCATGCTGCCTCCTCATCTGCTTTATCTCAGGTAAATATCTTTTTATAGTTCAGATATAAATTTCATCCCATTATCTGTTCAATGCAATTTTTCGACTAGAATCTTATTACGTACATAGTCAATGAAATGGTCTTTATTTTCATTTAAAAGTTTACAGAAACAAAATGTGTTTAGAATCAAAAGAGATTTAAAAAACTCTTTAATGATACTTGATGAAAGAATAGAGCTACATGTAAATTATTACATTGTTTGAACTTTATGACACTTTGTATACCTTATCAGTGATGGAAGAATATGGTTAACATAGAGCACATACTACAGATAGTGGACACTTGCCAACTCTTAATGTTGTGCATACAAACAAGCTCAAAAGGGTGTTTAAGTTGAAAGTCATGGACTCATGCCTCATGGGCATGCTAACGAAGCTTGACTCAACGTGAAGATCGAAAGTGATGATGTTGCATTTAATTACAGTAGCTCAAAAATGATTTTCGGACATTTACATATCATAATACCTCATTTCAAAGCATCTATTCCATGTATAGTTTTGTCTAAATTAGTTTCTCTTTCAAGCCAGGATGAGAATTTTGATTATTTTAGTGTCATAAGGTAGGATCATCAATTTTAAATCAACATATTACAAGTTGTGGTCCACAACTGCATGCTTCGGAAAGTAATATACACACAGTTTGCACTGTCTTTAAACAAATTTTTTTACACGGCATTCCCGCGGCAACGCGCGGGCTCACCCACTCGTTTTTAAAATACACCGTTCGTCTACTAATTGAGTCATTTTCAAAATTTAAATATATCTAAGTTCCCATTATTCACTTTGTGAATCACTTAAAGTTCCTTTGACTATAATCTGTCAATCAAAATCCGTTAAATCCCCTCTGTGTCTTGCACATGAGGGCAAAATGGCCATGTCTTCGCTTTTGTTAATAATTTAAGAGATATCACTTATACAATTCGCAAAGCACAACTTACAATGTTTTTTGTATTTTTTTTATTTTTTTTATATTTATTTTTTTTTTGTTTTTTGTTTTTTTTTTTAAACTAAAACTCAACTTTTCTATGAAGTTCTTCAACTTTTGGATTACAAAAATAAGTCGTGCAAAGAAGATTAATAAATCGGAAGAAAAAATTGATAAAGAATGATAACATTTTGTAGAGAGCATGATGAAGGATGAAGGAAGAAATGAGGGTCGAAGGAAGAAAGAAAAAATTCATATCTTTTGTAATAATTCGTAATACAAGGGTGAGAGGAAGGAAGGAAGAAAAAAAAAAAAATCATAATTATTGTAATGTTTTGTAATACAAGGGGTAAGACTTGAGAGGAAGGAGGGGTTCTTGTGAGGAAGGAGAAATTTTATTTAAAGTTAATTTTTCATTATGAATGTCTTACAAATACATTGTGATTATTTATTTATTTATTTGTTATTATTATTATTATTATTATTTTAGAACATCACTTCATTAAAAAATCATAAGATTTACAAGAAATTAGTGGGGAGCCGAGATACCAACTGGGTCTCCACTCCTCTAGCTATATCGAAGCTTATCCTACTAAAAATGTGATCAGCAGCACGTGCTCCAATATCCTGAGTCACCGAGAATATTCGGATGCGCTTTAGTAAGGTCGTCGCATCCTTATCAAGTTCTCCAAAGGAAGATAATGAGAAGGGGAGAAACTCATATCCAATGTCCGTGCATTTAGCCTCACACTTGACACGTTTACGTTGTGCGACTTCAATCACCGCACGACCTGGTGCAAAATCAGCCATACTAGTTTGTGTCAAGGGAGATGACCCAGTCAAATCAACACATATATCCTGCCCATCATCCCAAGAATAGTGCAACATATCAGCTGGACGTAAGGTATTGTCCCTTTCCCCACAGAGCCCAATGTCAACCTCTTTACTAGCCGAGATCCCTGACCGAGAACATATCTCACAAGGGTATAACGCACTATATTAAGCTGATGTTTAATACCGACAATACCAGCACACGATACCGCGTAGTCCCTATAAATGTCTCCCGTAAATACCCTGGAACAAGCAGAACATGACATCTAAGCAGAAAAAAGGGGGACTACTAGCCGATAACATAACACACACTGGTAAGTTCTGGCATTCATGATCTGTCTCAACCCAGATATCGGGACCACCCTAAGCCAATCTGAAGTGTAGTCTTCCCTTTGCGATCTCCATAAAGCCATCTGTGTAGTAGATAAACGAAAGGTGGATTCAGCCAGTTTGGCGACACTTGAGAAATATATATCTGCCAATTTCTTTATGAGTTTGGGGGCAGCGATCTCACATGAGCTACCCAAAAGGTCGGTCTCCATTTTCGCATTAATAGCATACAAGGCATCATCAAAGGAAGATCCAGAAGTTACAATGCCAGAATGTCGAAGGAGCTTAGTCTGTAAACTAGAAGATTGGAGTCTAGATGCTAGGAAGGCATTGTTTAAAACATCACCTGCTGAATATACACCAAGCCCTTCAAAATCAAAAGGTAGTGTGGCCAGTCTTCATTGCCATTTACAAAACCCAGGTCCTTCAGCAGTGACTATAAGCTCCAGAGAAGAACGAAGTGTCGCATCAAATGAAATATGAGCACGCTCAAAGACCCGAGGAGAACATGTGCGCATAGAGAAGTATAGCTTGGAAATGCTGACACAGAAGGAGCAACAACTCACATTGAGGATCCTTAAGCTTGGCGACAGAAATTCATTAGCTCAATAGTTTTAGCAACCCTTTCCATAACAAGCTCACTACTAAACTCAAGGTCCATACTACCAGGCCCACCCAATAACTTAACACCATGTAACGGTGGTGCGATATTAGGCGGAAAGACACCTGTGAGCATGCTTCTAGGGTCTTCCTTTGGCAAAAAATCCTTGGTTTTATCAACATTGAAGTGCAGACCGTGCCGTTGTCCGTCCGTCATAATAAGTTCTAAAACCTTTCCCACGACCAAAGTATCTCCTATAATAATAATAATAATAATAATAATAATAATAATTATAATAATAATAATAATAATTATTATTATTATTATTATTATTATTATTATTATTATTATTATTATTATTATTATTATTATTATTTTACAAAATTGAGCAAAATTGATGTCAACTTGAAGAGCAAAAAACAAATAAATAAAAATAACTAAGTAAATAAATAAATATAAAATATAAAATTTATTGGTGTAACTAGACCTGATGAGAAACTTTATAATTTCACATATATATGAAATTAAAAGACATTGGTGGTATTTTTGTATAAAAGAGAGTGTCGCGTTTTGTAATCACGTTAGAAATAAATGTCATCTTAGAAATAAATGTCATATTGGATCACAAAAATGCAAAATTTCCCTATATAAATGATATACTAACCTTAAATCTTGCCTCAATGATAGATATGAGGAAAAAAGCAGTCACTACAAATTGTCCTTAATGACACAATACATAGGAAAAGTGTCACTGAGTGTCATTAAGTAAAAATATGTGTCACTGAATTTAAAATATGTTTCTTCTACACTTCTATATCTACTAGAAGGGAACCCACGCGTTACAGCAGCGGGTATTGGGTAACTAAATTTTTTGGTGAACAATATATTTCGATTACATGTTTTATGTAATAATGACTTTATGTAGAGATGTGCACGGTTCGGTTTGAGTCGGTTTTTGGTTAAAACCAAAACCGAACCGAAATGCGATTTTTGTAGAAGCCGAGGGTGTGGAGGGTGGTTAGGTGGGGATATGAAAGTGTGTTCTTTTAATGTTTTTTTGAGTAAGTTGTTTGATGTGTTAGATTTTAACATAATGGTTAAAGACAATTAATTTTATAGATGTTACAAGTTTATGAAATTAAGACAATTAATTTTTTAGATGTTACTTTTATATGTGTGTATGTAACAAACTGTTGAAATTTTATTTTATAGTAATGTTTTTGATCTTCAAACTTTTAAAAGTTCTTTATTTAGAAAGTCCTAAACTCTTTATATATTATCTTATATTATATAAAGCTAAAGTAGCCTTATAAATGTAAAGGGATAATAACAAATGTCTCAAGAATTGATTCTATCATATGAAGCATTCACCATTGATTCCAAGCAACTCAAACATCTCAATTAGTATGTGTACATTGATTTCAAGCAACTCAAACGTCTCAATAAATAGTGGTTAGTCTTTTTACCTTCCCGTTCATGAGTTACAAATATTTTATCAACTATATAATGTGTCAAAAATCACACACAACAAACCACAACTTCCTACACACCGCGTGCCCATTGGGCTACAACTTATTATGGTGGTAAAGTAAGCATCATATCGTCTTACTTATTTAGCATATTGATTTATATTGTTTTATGTAAATTTCATGTGTGTAACAATGTAGGACATAAGGATGGTGCTTAGGAGGTTTGGTAGTAACATCATCTTTTCTAATGGTTTAAGAGATCCTACACATCGTTGTCTTATCTATTAAGTGGAACATGCACGAACATTTTCAATTTGATCGAAAATGCAATATATTGATTAATTATATTTAAGTTACTAACAATCAACTATATCTAATTGTTTTATGCAGCGCGTCAAGAAGCATTAAAGAAATAGATCGAGAAGTCACAAAAATTTTATTAAGAAAAAAACATGCAAAAGGCCAATGAACAACAACGACAAAGACAACAACAACAAGAACAACAAGAATAACGCCACGGCCACCGGTGGAATGAATACTTAGCATTCATATTAATAGTATGTTACAAATCAAACATGCAATGTTTTACTTCATGTAATAGCGATAAACGGGCTAATACTATTGATTCGTTAGCAAGTAAGTTTATTGAAAATAATGTGACGAGCATTCAAGTTTTAGTCAATAATTATTACTACACTTTATTGGTGCGTTTTAATAGTTTTGCTCTTAATGTAGTTTTTTGTGTTGCGGTGTGTTAATGTCACTTTTTTAATTAAACGTCTTGGAATATTGCGTGACTTTGATATTTGATATGACTGTGTAAATTATGTCAATGTTACATATTGAAAATGGTAGTATATAATAAAAATATCTTCACACTATCATCTTAACAATGAGAATCTTCTAAATCGAAGAAGTATATAAAGGAGAAGAAAATTGTGTTTAGTTAAATGTCGGGTCTATTGATTGATTGGAGCGGGTTTATGATTCGGACTTGGGTCATTGGATATGATTTTTAGTTATACGAGTTATAATTTATACTCTGGAATATACTAATTACTTTAATGTTTAATGTTTTTATAGTTTTATTAAAAAGGAAATTTGTTTAATAGTTCGCTTTTAATAATATCATTTATTTGAACAACGAAGTCCGTCTTTCATAAAAAAATGAGAGTTTCAAACATTAACCGAAAATTAGTCCTGAACATTACGAAAAAAACAATTACATCTAACATGTGTGCATGCATAGGTCCTGAGGCATTCCAAACCTGTGTACATCGCACGGGAATGAATATAAAAGGTTTCCAATAATAATGTCATCGCTTCATATTTAAAATAATTTATGTAACTTATATATATATATATATATATATATATATATATATATATATATATATATATATATATATATATATTAAAAATTACATGTGAAGAGACTCTTTTTAATGTAACATCTTGAAAAAAGTCTCTTCACATATACTCTTTTAATGTCAATAAACCTATTGTTGTATATTTGGGCCTCACCATCATACTAACAACCCGATAATTTACACAATCATTTTTGCACGGGTCCTGAGGAAGCCCAAGTTATTTATGACGAAAATTAGTGGCAAACATAGTTTTTGACTCGACCTCAATTAAAACTGACAGAAATAAAGGCACCAACATTTTTCATGACATGCTAACAAAAGTTGTGGTAACATCACAACTTAGGAACTTATTGTCAATAAACTATTTTAAATGTGTGCCATGCTTAGAAAATGTGTGATGCCATCACAATTTAGATATATAATGATGAAAATAAGTGCCGAAGCTTACGTGTCAATAAACTATTTTAAATGTGTGACATGCTTAAAAAAGGTGTGATACAATCACAACTTAGATATATAATGACGAAATATGTGCCGAAGATTACATATTAGTTTTATATAAAAATAAAGAGATGTTACAGTTTTGAGAATAAATACAAAATCTAAACTTTATAAATAACTACTAATATGTCATAAAAATTTTAAATATAATGTTACAATCTTGAGAATAAATACAAAATATAAACTTTATAAATAACTACTAATGTGTTATAAAAATTTTAAATATAAAATTTACCGATCAACTAAGGCCATACTTACAAAAGTCTAATAACGAAAAAAAGTACTGCACATTACACTATGATCAATTAGATAAAGCCCGTGTGCAACGCACGGGTCTGAATTACTAGTTATAGATAATATACAAAAATTGAGTATCATATCATAAATGTTAGTATTAATAATTATATAATTATTTATAATACTAGTTATAATGCCCGCACACGCACGAGTTTTTTTTTTTTTTTTTTTTTTAATTTTTTGGATTATATATTTTTATTTATTAAAAAGCAAATAATTTAATCTTTGTTTTGTTTTGTTTGATTTATGAATTTTTATTATTAAAGATAATCATTTAAAATGTTTAATCTTATTGTTAGTTGCTTCTTATATATATATTTTTTGTATTTATCTTCTATTTGGATAATATATCAACAAAACGAATTTATAAATTTACAAATTAAAAATTAATAATTAAAAAATTACCTAATAAGAAAATATATATTTTTTTAAATACGAAAGTACCTACTTGAGGTTTTGTTTTATTATATAAAAGATTTATATAATAAATCCTGAGCATGGCCCGGTTTTCATCCGGCTGTTTCTCCAGCAAGGTAACTTGTGTGGAGGCAGTACGGTTTCCGGGGGAAACCCGTTACCACCTGAGATCAGCGTGGACCCGGTTCAGACAACATAGTCTGGCGGGGTGGCGATGGGGCCTTCGCTGTCCGCGAAGGTGATCGATTCTAAGTTGAAATTCACCTTTCAAAAAAAATATAAAAGATTTATAAAAGTGTATAATATAAGAATTAAGAACGTGAATGTATATCTATGTTATCTATAATCTATTTATAATGCATGCTCGTGAAATATCAAAAAGCTGTATGTATATTTATGTTATCTGTAATCCATAATCTATTGATAATTGTTTATATCTACTTAAAGATCTACTGTATCTATTTGAAAATCTATTTATGCATAATTTTCTAAAAGATACTTGAAAACAAAACGGATTTATTTAGTAGAATCTATTATGTCAAAAAGCTTAATTTTGAACCTGATGACGTATAGTCTATATATGGGCCACAAGCCCAAATATTAAACATTACTAAGGCCTAAAGTCAACCATGTGTGGGCTATTGTACCTTGGGCCGCATCAAAAATAGGAATGGGCTCACGCAATCCCAACCAAATTATATACGGAATAGATAGAGATCTTCTATCTATGGAATGAATATCCTTAACCCGGATAAGCACCATGTGTGCGAAACGTAAGGAGCACGAACCCTACAAGGATTTTGCGCCTATATAAGGAATGACATAATTCTCATTCAAGGGACGATTTACAAACCCTAAAACTCTTTACGAGAATCCTAAATCGATTACTTACTCTCACGCCGGAGTCTAATCGTGGGAGACAATCCCACGATAAGCCTAACGGTGTTGTTTATTTTCTTAGTGCGCAAGTTTCAAGCATTAAGAAGCGAATTGGTACGAGAGCAAGAGCCCATAATCAGGAACGCCCAACTTTTGTATCAACAAATGGCGCCATCCGTGGGACCCCTACTGAAAACTAAAGAACCAGAATGACGAAAAATAAGAACTCAAGCCAGCGGACTCCGCAGCCAGAAAAACGTGACCCCCAGAGGAAGAATCAACCCCTAGGCAGGTTGCTGGGACAACTAGCGCACCTGGTCACCAAGAGGCAGGGACAACCCAACCTCTTCCAGTGGTAGAACTGCCTGTAAGGACTACCCAAACCACCACAGTGGTCCCAAGCGTTGAGGAACTCCAGCACACCCTCTTCAATACTCCTCACCAAACTGTACCTACAGTGAACAACACTGTACCACCGGGCGCGCCTAACCGAGATAGGGTGCCCAATACTGAGGCAGACATTCTTGCAGCAACTGAGGACACACCCAACCTAATGTTGGGAAATTTTGTATCCCAAAATTATGAAACCCTAACTGCCCTCATGCAAGAAGAAGCGAGGAGAAGGTCAAGTACGAGCCTACAAGCTCGGCTCAATTTTGGTCCTGAATGCAAACCATCACCACTGCGCCACCCACGAGGAAGACGCGCAGATAACGAAAAACGTACTACTATCCATGATAGGCTGGGCACGACATCTGATTCACAATATTCAGAGGAATATGAAGACAGCGAGAGGCGCACTAATGTTCATTCCAGACTTGGCAGTGAAGGGATACAAGACCGATTAGGACCTCAGCATTCACCAAGCCAAGGGTCCTCCAAATCTGGGAGTAAGAGAATTCATGACAGATTGGGGAAAAGAATGTCCCCAAGTGAAAGCTCCTCACGCTCTTCTTCTGAAGGAAGTCGGCGCAAGCGCCGAAAAAGAAACTACTCTTCCTCCAGTGACTCCTCGGACAACGAGGATAGAGAAACAGGACATTGGAAATCAAGAGGAAGAGGCCGCGAAGAAGAGAATGAAGACATATCTCTCCCATGGCGACGCCAGAAAATTGATGCGTTTACACGACGCATCAGCGATTACTCCGACCACAAAAGGAGGCGCATGCCCACTAACGTGAAAACATATGATGGAACAGGTGATCCGGATGATCATCTAAAAGTTTTCGAATCAGCTGCCACTATCGAAAACTGGCCACAGCCTGTGTGGTGCCATATGTTTAATTCTACGTTGATAGGGAATGCGCGCACATGGTTTAGCAAACTCCCGCGACGGAGCATCGGTGGGTTTGAAGAATTATGGAAAGCATTCCGTCTCAACTTTACCCAGAGAAAGAAGTGCGCTAAAAACCCTGTTGAACTAGCCAGAGTAAAACAGCGCCAAGGGGAATCAACCAGCGCTTTTATGGAACGCTTCAAGGATGAGTGCATACAGGTCAAAGCATGTCCCGAAATTCTTAAAATTTCAGGGTTCATGAATGGGATTAACAACCCAGAACTTATCCGGAAGCTAAACGACAAAGTTCCCCAAACTTTCGATGAGCTAACAAAGCGCACCAGATCCTTCATACAAGGAGAAGCAGCTGCTGCGGACAGCAAAAAGGGTTACTCGAATTATAGGCAACAAGAACAGCCTAGGAGACAATCCAATGATCAGAATAACAACCGCAGCAGGAATTACCGCAGTGGAAGAGACAATGAAAAGTATACCCCTCTCACAAAAACTCCGAGGGAAATATTGGTAACAGAAGGGGCAAATTTCCCAAAACCTCCACCAATGCGTACCGCAGAGGAAAAGCGCGTAGGGAATGGATACTGCGAGTACCATGGTCAAAAAGGTCATACAACTAACGAGTGCGTCCAGCTAAGACAACTAATTGAAAAGTTAGTAAGGGAAGGCAGAATGGACCACCTTGTAAAAAACATCAAAGAGGGAAAAGATAAACAAAGGAACGCGGGTAAGAAAGAAGCACCCAAAGAAAAAGCTGATACCATATACATGATACAGTCATGGCAACGTAAGATAAAACAAAAAGTCAGCCAAAAATTCTCTCCAGAAAAGAGATATCCTTCCCTACTCTAGCTGCGGATAACGCAGTAGTAGAACCCCTAACTATTGAAATACATACGGGGGGACATGATATCCACCGCATGTACATTGACGGAGGAGCATCCGCAGATATCCTATACGATCATTGTTTCAAAAGACTGCGACCTGAAATCCAAAATCAACTGATACCAGCAACAACGTCGTTGACTGGATTCACAGGAGAAAAGATTTGGCCTATGGGGCAATTACGCTTGCTAGTGGTCGTAGGAGATGAACAACACTCAACTGAAACATGGATAAGTTTCATGGTAATAAAGTCTCCCTCACTATATAACGGTATCATTGGGAGACCTGGAATATCATCCATGCGCGTTATACCATCCACAACGCATGGAATGCTTAAATTTACAGTGGAAGGAGGAGTTGCCACCCTCTATAACACAACAGTACCACCAAAGGAATGCAACGCGGGTAACAACTGAGGTAGAGAATATTCCAGAACAGCGCACAGAAAAAACACCAAACCTAAAGGTCGCTATTCACCCCGATTACTTGGACCAACAAGTTTCGATTGGTGGATCTTTATCTGACAAAGGTAAAGAAGCCGTGTGCGCACTCCTACAAAAGAATCTAGATATTTTTGCATGGGAACCAAAATACATGACAGGAGTGCCACGCTCTATCACAGAGCATAAGCTACAAATCCGACAAGGATATCCCCCAATACGACAGAAGAAGCGCGACCAAGCCCCAGATCGTGCAAAAGCTATTCTGGAAGAAGTACACAAACTCGTAGACGCAGGCATCATGCGCGAAGTGTATTACCACGATTGGCTCTCTAACCCAGTGATGGTAAAGAAGAGCGATGGCAGTTGAAGAATGTGCTTGGACTTCACCGACCTTAACAAAGCATGTCCACAGGACTGCTACCCACTGCCAGAGATAGACTGGAAGGTAGAATCCCTGTGCAGATATCCTTTTAAATGTTTTCTAGACGCATGCAAAGGGTACCATCAAATACAGATGGCAGTTGAGGATGAAGAAAAAACAGCTTTCCACACCAGTCAAGGAGTTTACTGCTACACGAAAATGCTTTTTGGCTTGAAAAACGCAAGCGCAACATACCAACGATTGGTGGACACAGCTTTTGAGAAACAAGTAGGTCGAAACTTGGAAGTCTACGTTGATGACCTTGTCATCAAAAGCCACACAGAGGATGAATTGGTGCGCGACATCGAGGAAACGTTCAAAACATTGGGACAAATAAACATGAAGTTAAACCCCAAGAAGTGCACCTTTGGCACAACTGAAGGCATGTTCCTTGGATACTTAATAGAACCTGATGGAATCAAGCCTTGCCCAGAAAAAACAAAAGCTGTTATTGATCCTCCCTCACCACGCACACTCAAAGAAGTCCCGTCATTAAACGGAAAGCTAGCAGGGCTAAACCATTTCTTATCTAAGTCAGCAGACAAATCACTACCTCTCTTTAAAACACTTACAAAGTGTACTAAGAAGGGAGACTTCCGTTGGACCGAAGAAGCAGAAGAAGCTTTCCAGCAACTAAAACACCATCTGGCATCTCTTCCTAAACTTGTCGCACCGCGACCAGGGGAAGAGCTAATCATGTACTTATTGGCAACTCATGGAGCAGTTAGTGCAGTGCTATTGACAGATAGGAACTCCATCCAGACACCCATATACTTTGTAAGCAAAGCACTGAAGAAGACAGAGACTAACTATAGTGCTATGGAAAAGCTGGTCTTAGCTCTAGTATTCGCAGCCAAAAGGCTGCGCAGATACTTCCAAGCGCACCCCATAGCTGTAATCACAGATCAGCCAATCAAACAAGTTATCTCTAAACCTGATGCATCAGGGTGGCTACAGAAGTGGAGTGTACTGTTAAGTGCATATAACATCTCATATAGACTGTGCACTGTAATTAAAGGACATATACTAGCTGATTTCATTGTTGAGAAGCCAGACAGCGATAGTCCAACCTCCACAACCAAAACAGATCTGCAGGAACCCTGGATTCTATTCACAGATGGGTCTTTATGTGTAGATGGATCAGGCGCAAGCCTTATTCTCACAAATCCAGAAGGTATGGAATTCACCTATGCGCTGCGCTTCGAATTCACATCCACAAACAATGAGGCAGAATACGAAGCCCTACTAGCTAGACTACGCATCACAATCCAAATGGGTGTACGCAACTTGGAAGCAAATGTAGATTCTCGGCTAGTCGCTAACCATGTGCTAGGTGAATATGAAGCCAAGGATGAACACATGATCCAATACCTGGAAAAGACCAAGTCCTTAATTAAAAACTTTGACAGGTTCACAATAAAACATGTGCCCAGAGGGGACAACAGGAAGGCTGATGCGCTCAGCAAGATCGTATCCACAAGCTTTGCGCACCTATCAAAACAGGTATTGGTAGAAACCCTACAAAACAAGTCAATCTTGGAAATGGAAGTATCCACAGTAATAGAAGAACAAGATCCTACATGGATGACACCTATCATTGAATTCATTAGCAAAGGAATCTTGCCACAAGACCATAGGGACGCCCGAAGAGTGCGGCGCACAGCGCAGCGATTTGAACTACGTGACAACATACTCTATCGACGCTCTTTCTTGCAACCTTAGCTCAGATGTGTTGGACCTCTTCAAGCAGATTAAGTACTCCGAGAAATCCACGCTGGATCATGTAGCATGCACTCAGGACCGCGATCTGTGGTAGCAAGCGCTCTACGGTCGGGGTATTATTGGCTAACCATGCACCGCGACGCACGCGATTTGATAAAGAAATGCAGCAATTGTCAAGTACATAGGCCAATTCCGCGCCGACCACAACAAGAGCTAACACCCATTACCTCACCATGGCCATTTTACAAATGGGGCATTGACATCGCAGGAACCTTTCCAGTTGCAGCAGGAGGACTAAAGTTCCTCTTCGTAGCCATAGATTACTTCACGAAGTGGATTGAGGCAAAGGCGATGGTGAGCATCACGGGAAACCAAGTCAAACGCTTTGTCTGGGACAACATTGTTTGTCGCTTCGGACTACCCGGAGAGATTATATCAGACAATGGAAAAAAGTTCTGCGACAACCCATTCAAAGATTGGTGCGCGCAATTGAACATCACGCAACACTTCGCTTCAGTAAAACATCCACAAACCAATGGCTTAGTTGAGCGCGCAAATCGCAGTCTAGGTGAAGGAATAAAAGCGCGCCTTGACAGACACAAAGGAAGGTGGGTGGACGAGCTCTCACATGTCTTATGGGCGCATCGCACCACAATCAAAACCAGTACTGGTGACACGCCATTCTCCCTTGTCTACGGAACAGAGGCCGTCATACCAGCTGAGATAGGAATGCCAACATTGTTATCTTTGTGTATCGCGCCAATGATGCGAGCCACGCAGAAGACACAGGCAAGCTCGGACCCAAATGGGAAGGACCCTACGAGGTCACTGATGCGCTAGGCAATGGCGCATACAGGCTGCGCGACATGGAAGGCTACGACCTAGCGCGCACCTGGAACATCTGCAACCTTAAAAGATGTTATCTTTAGGCAAGGCTACGGCCATTACACAGACACCTTTGCACTTTAGGATGTTCCCAATAAGTGTTTGTTTTTTCTTTTCTTTCTTAGGAATTGTATTTTTACTTTTTCAAAAAACTTGCAAGTATCAATAAAATGTTATGGTTTCTAGCTAACTCCATAACGTATTTCACTTTATTGCGTATATACTTATATGTATCGATATTGTTCTCATATATTTTTGCCTACATGGCGTGCATGCACTAATTAAGACCCACGAAGGCATAAAGGATGAGTAAACCTACTAATTCACTCGTTTAGTAAGAGGGTTGCAAACCCATCAACATTGGATCACGCATCCTTGCTAAGCACCTTACTTTTGAGACGTTGAGGTAAGTTTTTCGTGCGCATCCCACGAAGGGTGCGCAATTATTAAGTACACCGTACAAAGCTTAGCAAATAACGAGCCAAGACACTTGGTCAAAACATAAAACTTAGCAAACATTAATGCAAGTACATTTCTAAGTCATACACTTAATTTATACACAACAAGTTGTTATCTTATTCCATCTTTTTACATAAAAGAAAAAGACAACTACGACATCACAAAAAATATACACCTTGTTATTTACACGATAAATATACAGGCTACAACAAGAAGCCTATATGCTATGACGATGCTCAAGGCTATCTTCCGGTGCAGCGGAACTCCCCGCCTCTTGAAGCTTCCTCAAGAGCAACGCATCCTTGGGAGATACGGTCAACACACTCACAGGAACCCCATCAGACCTGGGAATATGTGTAGTGCCTACACCGCATAAGACCGCCTTGCCCGCAATCCCTTTTTTCTGGGCAGCTCTCTACGCATGGCGCTCCAATACCTCCTTCAGAGGAATTTCCCTCTCAAGGGCAAAAGGGTTCAGCATATGGCGAGGATGCGCAAACACTGGAACCTGCAGCTGCGACTCATCGGGCTTAAGGAAGTAGTCCGGTTGTGCCTCCGCATCCTCCAAAATATGGCGCTCCAAGGTCAACCCCTCCATAATTACCTTTATGGGGTTGTCTTGGTCGCGCTCCAACCGTGCAATATGAGGCAGCTCGAGAAGCTTCATCCCCTCCATAGCTTGCACCAGTTCGTCATACGCACCCGCGTTGTAGCCAGGTACCTCAGTCAAGGCCTTGCTCAATAGCTTAGCCTCATGGAGATCCTCCATAGCCTGTGAGCTCCCACGCTCCACGGCACACTGCACCACCTTCCCAAAGGCACCTAACACCTCTTGGGACTCCAAAGTGCCCATAGCTGCCAGGCGCAGTCCGTGACTGATCAACCACCTACATCAACAAGGACAACTTGTGTTAAGGAAAAGCATAGCAACAAAATATAATAAAGTATAAAAAGCTAAAAAGGAAGTACATGCGCTCAGCAATGGTCGACATCAGATGAGGGTATAACTCCTCATCGTACTCTATGCTCAGGCCACGCAGCTTTTTCTCCTGCATCTGGACAATCTCCTCCATGCGCTCCTTGAACTTGGCAATATTGGCGAAGTGTTCCTCCTTCTTCTCCTCCAAATACCTTACTGCCCAAGTAAGGTTGGCCTTGTACTAATGAAGTTGTCCGTGTGCCTGCTCCAACTCAGCCATCGCGGTCAACTTCTCATGGGTGACCTTCTCAGTGTATACCCTGGAGGACCCCACTTCCGCTTGTGCTTCAGCCAGCTGCGCGCGGAGCATAGCTATCTCCTCATCTTTCTGGGCGAGAGCGCTGCTCTCCCCGACGTACCTCGTCTTCAACTGAGCTACCAGCTCAGTCTGACGTGCAGCAGTAGCAGTCAACTCATCCATCTGTCGCTGCGGCGATACGCCCTCACAACCTTCACTTCCCCCTCCTTGTTTTCATTCTGTGGAGGGGACACCACCTCCACGAAGGCTCCATCACCCTTCGTGGCATCCTCACTACAAAACATGAAGGAAGCAGTTAGTACATATTACGACAAGTAACAAAAATATAAATGACGCATGAGGAATACGACTTACATAAACGGAGAGGTCTTAGCAGCTTCCTTATCCGCACCAGGAGCGGATGTCTCCTCCTCCACAGACGACTCACCATCTCTGATGATGTAGTGTCTCCTCTTGGAGGTATCATTACTACCAGCCTCTCCCTTGCGCTTCAGCTCCCGCGCTACCTCCTCAGGTTTCAACACTTCCTCAGGCTTCAACATTTCCAGGCTATCAGATGATTCAGTGTGCGCCCCCTCCTCCTGCGCCATCTCCACATCCGGCGCCACGCTCTGAACGGGCGTTACTTGGAGAGGCGGCGTATCTTCGTGACCAACATCTCCCAGCATAGTCAGATGCCCCTGGGTCGCGTCCAGAAGTGGCGGCTCACCCTCCCTGAGAGGGCGCACTACCACAGTCACTTGCTTTGGCTTTTCCAGCTTAACCACAACAAATAGATCCATCTCTGCGCACATAAACAAACAACAAACGAAGGGATTAGTTACTAAACGTGCACATATAGAAAAACTTACATATTTGAAGTAGAAGGGACGAACACCCACCCTGGCCTTCCTCATCTATGAAGGTTGGCACCTCGTCAACACCACCGAAGTAATTGAGACTCAACCCCACGTGCACCAAAAACTCCTCCGGATAGGGGTTAATGGGAATGCGGTTGGCGTCAAGGGTCTGCGCATCGGTCAGACTATAGGAACCGGGTGCGGGGCGCCCATCCCTTGGCAACGTATCTTGAGTATAAAACTCAAAGGGTAATGGAAACACCACGTCATCAACCCAGAAAAAATGCTCCCTCCAATGCCTCAGGGAGTCTACCTTCTCAGTATAGCACTGAAGCACCCCCGGGCGCTTCGTAAAGGACACCCATCCATTCGACCACGTTGTGTGGTAGAAGGCGCGGAACAAGGCAATGGTCGGCTCTATCGCAAGTAAACGGCAGTTTACTTTAAAATTCGACACCTTAGCCGCACCTATACAGTGCAGCTGTGAGATGTGGAGACGATAGTGATTGAGCACATCGCTCAGAAAAATAGATATCGGCACGCGGTAATTCGCGTACTAAAAAAAACGCGTGTATAATCCTATTTTCCCTTCGGGGAAATCGGCTATACACGCGTCAACATCTGGAGCCTCTGGATGCACATCCAGAGAAATGAAGTAGTCAGATGTAAACTGACGCACATCATTCTCAGTCATCGCAGAGCGAAAATCTTCTAATTGGGCAACCATTTTCATAAATTTACTGAGAAACGCACACAAATTTACCTAATAAAATAGTTACTTTCTTTGCAAAAAACGATTTGAAGAAGTGAGTATGTGTTTTTACTGTGTATTTTGGTAAAATGGGGGCGGTGACTCTTATATAAGGAGGTCAAAAACCCTAGATGATGTCCACGTGGATCCCACTCACAAAACGTGTGGCTAGAAACCGAACCGGTACATGCACTTTTTCCCGATTTACGAGGGACACGTGGACACAACCCCCCATTTTCGAGGTATTTCTTTGCAATATCTATGACTAGGTACATTGTACTCCAAATTGGGCGGCAATATTTCAAAGTTCTCCCGCCACGCTTACTGCTGTTGTAACTAGTCTAGCATCCGCGGTTATGAGCCGCGCACACTAGACTAGGGGGACATGATGACGTATAGTCTATATATGGGCCACAAGCCCAAATATTAAACATTACTAAGGCCTAAAGCCAACCATGCGTGGGCTATTGTAACTTGGGCCGCATCAAAAATAGGAATGGGCTCACGCAAGCCCAACCAAACTATATACGGAATAGATAGAGATCTTCTATCTTTGGAATGAATATCCTTAACCCGGATAAGCACCATGTGTGCGAAACGTAAGGAGCATGAACCCTACAAGGATTCTGCGCCTATATAAGGAATGACATAATTCTCATTCAAGGGACGATTCACAAACCCTAAAACTCTTTACGAGAATCCTAAATCAATTACTTACTCTCACGCCGGAGTCTAATCGTGGGAGACAATCCCACGATAAGCCTAACGGTGTTGTTTATTTTCTTAGTGCGCAGGTTTCAAGCATTAAGAAGCGAATTGGTATGAGAGCAAGAGCCCATAATCAGGAACGCCCAACTTTTGTATCAACAGAACCCTATATCTTTTATATAATAAAACAAAACCTCGGGTGGGGACTTTCCAAACGAAACCTTCTCAGTTGAATTTAGGTTTCGTTCTCCTTTATTTTAGGGCTCCTTTTGGTTTGCGTTCATTTATTTTTCTTTTAGGGTTTCGTTTGGAAACCTGTATTGCGATTTTGCTGCTTCCACGATTTCAGTCCTTGGGTTACATTGCTTCCACGATTTCAGTTCTGGGCCACTGGTGGTTTGTTATCGAGGGTAGTTTGTGGTTCAGGCATTGGTTTCCCACGATAGGGTCGATTGTTCTTTGGTGTTCGCAGTTTTTAGGGTTTCCTTTTGAAATCTGATTTCTGTGTTATCGAGGGTTCATGAGGATATTGTTGGGGCCTTTGTGATTACTGCTGCTGTACCAGGTTGTTTGGAATTGTGGGCTGCATTCAGTGTTTTATACAGGTTACTGTCTTTTTTTTTTGCTTTTTTATCTGATTGTTGCGCAGTTTTGCTGCTGTGATTTTTCTTTTGATCCTGCCCTGCTACTGTCCGTACCTGCTACTGTTTGGTCATATTTAATGTGGGCTATTGTTGGTTTTGTCCTATGCCTATTGTGAGATATCATTGCCCCTTCGCGGGTCTTAGTGGATGTCGTGATGGTGGTGGAAATGGCCTTACTAAGTCTTATTTGATTACACACCTTCGTGATCGACACTTCACGGGTGAGGCACAAGTTATCACTAGACATTCTCTTGGGTCGGACTTGGTAATTTTTGAAAGGGCTGAAGTTACTCTTAAGCGTATGGGATTATGGTTATGTGGTGATTGTCTCAAAACGCACACTTTCCGGGCCAACTGTCGTCATGGTGGGGGTTCTGATTTTGTGTCTCCTCCTGATTGTGGTGATGGTATTGTTCGGTTCGTGTTGTATAATTTCACCAAACCACAGGTTCCATCCCAGGTAGCCCTTGTTGAGGATTTGGTTTTGGATGAGCTTGGTGGCTTCGATTTATCCCTTCTTGATACTTTATTCTCTAAGGGTTTGCGGACTGTCAAATCCATTCCTCCCAAATGTCAGTTGGGTTTCTCTCGTGTTTTGAAAGGAGCTCTTGATAAGGTGATCTGCACACCTGATGACATTTCTTGTTGGGTTGGGTTGTTGGTCTTGCCTCTTTGTCTGCTTAAAACCTTTTGCCCGAGGAGTAGTCAAGAGTGTAGGTCGGCAACTAAGCGTCAACGCCAGGAAGAGTATATTGTTAATGCTATTCGTGTATGGGGCACCCCTGGTGGTTGTTTGCAGATTGTTCGTGAGGTTTTAGCCGAACCATCCCCGTTGTGGTCTAATATTGTGGATGATGGTGTTGACTTGGGTGACCGCAATGTTAAGCAATGTAAGAGGAAGATTTGTGATGGTCATTATACTGCCGCGGTCAGAGTTCTTTCGTCTTCTGGTATTGCACCTTATGATGTTTCTACTCTTGAGGACTTAAAAGCTAAGCACCCTTTCCAGTCTGCTCCTCTTTTGCCTGATATCCCTATTGACCACCATCGCCTTATTGCATCTCCTACTACGGTTCTTGATATGATTAAGAGTTTCCCTCGTGGTACTTCTTGTGGGCGGGATGGATTACACGCCCAACACCTTTTGGATTGTCTCAATGGTGCAGCTGTGGCTATTTCTGATGAATTGATCGCTTCTATCACCCAGGTGGTGAACCTTTTTCTTGCTGGTCAGTGCCCAAGGGGGTTGGGTGAGTACATTGCTAGTGCTCCTCTCACACCCTTAGTCAAACCAGGTGGGGGTATCCGTCCCATTGCTGTTGGGACTGTTTGGAGGCGGTTAGTTTCCAAGGTTTGTGCTTCGATGATTGGCCATTCCTCGGACGGTTATTTAGATGATTTACAATTTGGTGTTGGGGTATCTGGAGGTGGGGAGGCTATTCTTCATGCAGTGAATCGGTTGATTGAAGATCGTGGGAGGGATGTTGGTCTTTCTATGTTGTTGGTGGATTTTAAAAACGCTTTCAACATGGTGGATCGGGCTGTTATGTTGCGTGAGGTTCGGCTTCATTTTCCAGCTATTTCACAGTGGGTGGAATTCTGTTACTCTAGCCCTGCCAGATTCTATTATGGTGAGCATACTCTTTGGTCTCATCAAGGTGTGCAACAAGGTGATCCGCTTGGGCCTCATCTTTTCCCTTTAGTGCTACATCCCCTTGCATGTAAGATTCGTGACTCTTTTAACCTTTCTTTTCAAGCATGGTATCTGGATGATGGTACGGTTATTAGAGATACTTTGGTTGTTGGCAAGGTTTTAGAGTTGATTATGACGGATGGACCTAGTCATGGCTTACACCTCAATGTTGACAAAACTGAGATTTTTTGGCCAAAAGAAGACCCCAGAAGCAGATTTGTTGGTGCGTTCCCTCCCAATATTGCTCGGCCTTTACATGGTGTTAAATTATTGGGTGGGCCTGTTAGTGTGGATTTTGAGTTTGGTAGCAAGCTTGTTCTGAAAAGAGTGGCTAAAACTATTGAACTTATGGATGCTGTTGCTAAACTTAACGACCCACAATGTGAGTTGTTGCTACTCCGTGTATGCGCAGGTATTTCCAAGTTGTATTTTTCTATGCGCACATGTTCCCCTCGGGTCTTTGAGTGTGCTCAGGTTTCTTTTGATGCGGCACTTTGTTCTTCCTTGGAGCGTATTGTCACTGCTTCTGGACCTGGTTTTGGTGATTGGCAATGGAGACTTGCTACCCTCCCCTTTGCTTTTAGGGGGCTTGGTGTTTATTCTGCAGGTGATGTCTTGAAATATGCTTTTCTTGCTTCTAGACTTCAACCTGCTAGCCTACAGACTAAGCTTCTCCATAGTTCTGGTATTGTAACTGATGGTCCCGCCTTTGATGATGCTTTATGTACTTTTAATATGGATATGGATATTGACCTTTTGAGTACCCCAAGTGAGGTCGCTGCCCCCAAACTCATGAAGAAATTGGCAGATATATACTTCGGTCGGGTTACTCAGACTGTCGAATCTACCTTCCATCTATCTCCTCGACAGATGGCGTTATGGAGCTCACTAAGGGAGGATCATACTTCGGATTGGCTTAGGGTGGCTCCAATATCTGGATTGGGACAAACTATGAATGCCCGGACATACCGTTGTGTATTGTGTTATCAGCTGGGTGTTCCTCTTTTCACTGTTCAGGTACCGTGTTCGGCTTGTTCTCGGGTTTTTACTGGGGATATTTTTGGAGATCATGCGGTTTCTTGTGCTGGTATTGTTGGCATTAAACATCGGCATAATATTGTGCGTGATGTTCTTGTTGATATATGCTCTCGGTCTGGGATTTCTGCTCGTAAGGAGGTGGATATTGGGCTTTATGGTGATAGGGACAGATCTTTACGCCCAGCTGATATATTACTTTATTCTTGGGATGGTGGGCTTGATGTTTGTATAGATCTTACGGGGTCGTCTCCCTTGACGCAATCTGGTTTGATTGATTTTATGCCAGGTCGTGCGGTTATTGAAGCTGCTCAACGTAAACGTGTCAAGTATGAGGCCAAGTGTGTAGATATCGGATATGGTTTCTTCCCCTTTTCTTTCTCCTCTTTTGGAGAACTTGAAAAGGATGCTGTAACTCTTTTAAGGCGTATTCGACATTTCTCCATGACCCAAGACATTGGAGCACGGGCTGCCGCTCATATTTTTAATAGGATAGGTTTTGCTATTGCTAGAGGTGTGGGGGCCCAGTTGGTTTCTCGGCTCCCCACTAATTTCTTGTAAAACCCTATTATTTGTTTATAATAATAATAATAGTAATAATAATAATAATAATAATAATAATAATAATAATAATAATAATAATAATAATAATAATAATAATAATAATAATAATAATAATAATAATAGTAGAATTGGTTTTGCTGTAGATAGAGGGGTGGGGGCTCAGTTAGTATCTCGGCTCCCCACTAATTTCTTGTAAAATCCTATTTGTTTTTCAATAAAATGATGATAATAATAATAATAATAATAATAATAATAATAATAATAATAATAATAATAATAATAATATTTCCTCATTAGGTAATATTTTAGTTATTATTTTTTAATTTATAAATTCGTTTTGTTGATATACTACACAAGTAGAAAATAAATACAAAAAATATAGATAAGTTACAACGAACGATAGGATTAAACTTTTTAAATAATTATCTTTAATAATAAAAAACTCAATTAAAAATTATTAATCAAACAAAATAAAGATTAAATTATTTATTTTTTAATAAATAAATATATATCATTCAAAAACTTTAAAAAAAACCCGCGCGTGCGCAGGCATTAATACATTTATTTTGTATATAGATGTATAAACATTTATAAAATATATGTTACAACTATTATTTTCACTAATACACAAGTTTATTGCACGAAACTCAAAAACCTCATAAAAAGATCTACTTATAAGTTTCATATGAGTTGAACTCATCTTTACCCGTAAATAATCCGACGAATGGAACAAGATTTCCAAACCACATTTAAAGGTTAATGATAATGTTATTATGTTTATTGTAACATCTTTAATTTTTTGAACAATTTTATGGTACGTGCATCTTAATCATTGATGAGACGAAAAGTGTACTGCTTTTGGAGGGTCATTTAAGGTCAAAGTTGAGATTATTTGATCAAATATTGCCCTAAATCGTTCCTTTTGTCATTTTAGGTACTTTTGAGAGGAATTTTACAAAATGAAGCATTTTGGACATTTTTGGAGCGAACAGGTTAAGAAAACGACAAAGTCTCAAAATCATGCTAGAAATTGCACTTGACGGCGTCACATGGTGCTAGAATGTTTTGTGAATAAATGAAATACACGTGACGCGCCAGAATGTTTTGTGAAGGGATCATGACGGCGTCACGTATTAAATTGTCAAGGCCATCAAGAGTAATTGCAAAGAGTGACGGCCCAGAGTCCATAAAGAGTGACGGTGTCATAAGTGGATCTAGGCAATACGAGTTTATTTTGGCGGCGAGTTGACGGCGTCACACATTACTCTTTACGCCGTCAGATTACAAAATATATATATAGTTTTCTAGTTTTCATTCATTGTGTGCAACTTTGAAGGGAGTAAACCCTAGACGAAATTTACAGCTTTTCTAAGGGTTTTCAACCATTTGTTTCTTCCATGCTTAATTGAAGATAAGTCTTTTATCAAATCATTCAATATGTCTATGTGTTGTTTGATTATATCTTACGCTTGTCTTCTCTTTAATATGCTTGGCTAGGTTTTCTTTGTGTTTGCTTAGATGTAATGAAACTTAGATATTGATTATGGGTTGGTTGTTTGCTTATAATAGTTGTGGATGAATGAATTCGATGTTAGGCTTAAGAAAACTGGCAGACTTCCAATTGGTAACTTGCTTGAACGTCTTAAGAAACATGATCGGAGGTGTACTACAATATTTTGGTTGTATTTAATGCGTAGGTAACTACTAATGAGGCCATGTTAGGAGCTAGTAGTCGGCTCGACATAGGAAGAGGTAGAAGCTTATAGAGTTAGGGAAGATCATACACGGCCCTACGAATGGTATTAAGGAATATAACCCGTTATCCATGCAATTGTAACAAACTAATCAATCTGTAAAAGATAGTTAGGGAGTAGTGAAATCTAAGTAAACTCATTTTCTCTCATTATAGAGTTTAATTTATTTTATTTTGATTGCATCTTTAGTTATTTGGGTTAGTTGATTAGCAACTAATTCCGCCCATTCCTTCTAAAACCGAGATTTTACTTGCTTTCATTTAAAATATAAAAATACAAAAAGAATCATCTCTCATCTCTAGACCTAGTTTTAGTGAGTTTTAACCCTAGCGAACACTATTCTTTGAGTTGAACGATTAATCCCCCGGTACTTGTCACTATACTATACTACAACGGTCAGGTACACTGCCTGGTGGGGATTGCAAGCTTCTCAGGATCCCTTGAGAGGTAAAACCTTTTGCGAGGGTGCAATTCCACGCATCAATCATTTTTTTCCTAGATGGTTGTGGTTTTTAGTCACGTTTGATATAATATACAGAATAAAAATAAAGTATGCAACTGGTATATAATTGAGGAAAAACCTATGCATTGCACGGGCCATGTTGACTAGTATTGATAAAAAGAAAGTAGCAGAAAAAATAAATTCGCAAATCTATAAATCTTGTAACATTAAAACATATTTAAAATAAGATCCATTTCTCTAGAGATATTGTCATGTAAGTCCAACATCTTAGTTGTCTGGTCGTTGTTGTTGCATGTTGAGTAATTCTCTCAACCATTGTCTTTCCTTTATTTCTGTAACACCCCCAAAATTTGGTACAGCGGAAGACTCAACAAGCTTTCGGGGTGCTACGGGGATTGGTATCCATCACAAGTAATAAAAGAACGAGATAAAGTAAACATGAGTAAAACACAACCAAACGGGGTTTTTAGAGTTTACGTTCATCCCAAAATATTCAAAGTAAGGCCCAAAAGGATTAAACGTAGGTCCACAATTACATATCCGAGTTTGAGAAAATAGACCCTTTAACCACTTTGTCAAGCCAAACCTCCAATCCAAGAATCCAAAATCATTACTTAATTACCTAAGAAAACGCACTAAAAGTCAGCTTTCGCTAGTGAGATTATAGGTTTAAATTCTTAATTAAATCAAGTGGACATATACGAAAAACGCTTGCTAGCTAGACTAGGCCTCAAATCACTAAACCAAACGTATAGGTGTACACACTATAGTCCAAAACCAACCAAATCAATATGCATTCGCAAGGATGCGACATGCCCAACATTCGTATGGATACGACATGTTCATGCATTCGTAAGGATACGACATGCGCTATAACCTACCTAGTTCTATAAGCATAGCAAGTTTTAAACAAAAAGCAATAAAAGTCCACATAAAACAATTTGTACGTTTCTCACCTCAAGTATTGAAAACAAAGTTCAAAAGTAAAAGTGGGGCTATGACTCACCTCAAGTCCAGATATCAGCACAAAGAAACCGGTAGAATCAAGATGTATCACAACTCAAATGACGGCAACTACGGACTCGACACTTCCTAACAATATAAACACTTTTCAGAATCATTTCCTCAAAATATTCTCAATCCCGAACGTATTTCTTTTTACTTTCCAAAAATTCATTTCTCGTATTGGTCTCGTATTAGTTTGGCGTTTGGTATTCATGCGGGTGGGAGGGCGACACAACTCAAACCAAGAAATCACAACAAAAAGAAATAATAGTAACAATCTACGGGTCTAATATTAGCCCAATATATTATTTAAATAAATCATCGAAGTTTATCAAATCCGTCGATTTGGCACTCTTCCACAACTTTTTTACCTAATATATTAATCCAAGATCATACCCAAAACCTAAGTCGCATAGCACATAGAATACTATATGGTAAGTATCTTAGTTTAATAAGTTCCCTAAAATATATCGTCAAGCTTACCAAATTCGTCAATTGGGTAACCTCACGAGATATTTAGTAGCTCATTATTCTCATACAGATACCATAACCTATGAGCGTCGTAGGATACAATACACATTAATATACCTATTTTATATAACTAAATAAGTCTTATTTAATCCGTCGATCAAATAAGTTACGTAAAATAGGTATATTAATGTGTATTGTATCCTACGACACTCATAGGTTGTGGTATGTGTATGAGAATAATGAGCTACTTGGACTCAAGTGACCTCGACCTCGTATAACTCGTAAGTTTCCCTTTTTATCTCCCAAAAAGCATTTCATTTCGTATAAAATCCAACGTTATAATTATATCTTTATTTATAATTGTTTGTTTATAATAACGTTCCCGACATTTATTATACTGCTTTCATAGTATAATATTTATCGTCACATTATTATTTTATTACTCGTTAATAATTTATTCTTAAAATACACACTTGTATAAATATATACACGTTTTCACATCTATATATATTTATATAAATGTTTATATTATTCATATAATTATTACGAGTTGTTATTATTAATTTTGATTATTATTAACGTCGAGTTATATAAGATGGGTCACATGTCTGAGTTATCACCCTTGGCTCATTGTCCAAATCCAAGTGTTAAGGCGTTTTGCCGAAATCAATCGTTGACTAGAAATTCAACGTGACTTCGACTCGCACAACCAAAAGTCCAAAGAAGTAATATCAATCACAACCAAACGTAATCCGTCTCCGTCATCAATTCTCATATTCACATGCTACAACAATAAGGTCCGTCTACGACACCTTTCTAACCTATCTCCGTCAATCTAAAATAACCGTCTCACAATCGGTTCCCATATCACCTTCGTCAATACAACTACAAAATCATAATGAATAGTCCGAATAATCCAACGTCAACCTCATGTATATATATATATATATATATATATATATATATATATATATATATATATATATATATATATATATATATATTTAATGCATGAGTAAATTCTAATGATCCTATGTTAGGAGCTTATTGCAGGCTCGACATAGGAGTGAAGTGGGCACTCATAGGATTGGGGAAGTAAGTACGCCATCCCATGAATGGTATTAAGGAATACAATCCGTCATCCACGCAACTATAACAAGTAATTAACGTGTAAAAGATATCTAGGGAGTAGTGAAATCTAAGTAAACACATTTCTCCCACTTATTGCTCACAACTTTAGTTTAATATAGTTTATTTTCATTTTTAGTATTTTATTTTGATTGCATCTTTAGTATTGGGTTAGTTGACTAGCAACTAATTCCGCCCAACTCCTTCAAACCCGAGATTTTAATATGCTTTCATAAAAATATAAAAAATACAAAAAGAATCATCCCTCATCTCTAGATCTAGTATTTAGGTTTTCTAATCCTAGCGACACTATTCCTAGCTGAACGATCAATCCCCCGGTACTTGTCATTATACTATACTACATCGATCAGGTACACTGCCTGGTGAGGGTTGTAAGCTTCTCAAGATTCCTTGAGAGGTAAAGCCTGGTGCAATTCCCACGCATCAAATTTTTGGCGCCGCAGCCCGGGGAATAGTTATTGTCTAGGTTAGAATCTCTTTTTATTAGGTCTACTTGCTAGATTCCTTTCTAGTAAGATTTTATTTTATTTTTTTAGTTTTTCTTTAGTCTATCTTTTTCTTTGTGCCTTTGTTTGTAAAGCCATTTTCATTTGTCTCCATGGCAGATGAAATTCCATTTAGATCATTAACAAAGGAGGAACAATTAGTTTACTCGGATAGATTTGCTTCCTGTTGTTCCATTGAATTTTTAGGTGATCTTATATATATACAAGAGGAGATTGGTGAAAAGTTTGATAGGTTTGATGAGTTATGCGCATGTGTGGCCTATATTAAACAATCATTGTTAGGATCAATTACTTTTAGTAAGAACCTTTGGAAAATTTTTGAGGAAAGCCTCCTAACCGTGAACCATGAGTTCAATGAATTGATGGGTATGTATACATCACAACTTGAGGAAACAATTATGGAGGATTTAGCCTAGCATGATCATATTGAGCAAAAAGACCTTGGTTTTATGATTAATGACTTTGAATCTCAAGAAACACATGATGAGGATATAGATGATATTGAGATAAGGAAGGATGAGGTAAATAACACAAACCTACAAAGTACCCCACAACTCCCATCATCACTTGAGGCACACACACCACCCGTAACTTACCTGGAAGAAGTTGAAGAACCTTTAGGAATCCCGATGGAGGTAGAACCCTTGTACCAAACACCACTAGAGAATATAGGTTTTAACACTTGTAGTGATGACCTTTCTTTTAGTTCTAAGGAAGTTTCTAGTTTTAATGAACCGGAGCCTCAACCAAAACCGTTACCTAATCTTCCATCCTTGGATGAAAATTTAGGAATTGAAATAGGTCCCGATCCACCCATCAAACCATGTAGTCCGGGTAGTCTTAGGATAAAGATGGTTGAATTTAAGTCATGTAGAGAGGAAGCCAATATAGGAGTGGAACATAACCTTACATGCTTACATCACCCATTCATGATTGATCACAAAACACATTATGGGTTTAAACCAGGTTTATTAGGTCAAGATGGATCCCCAACTAGTAATCTCTTGAAGTTGATTGAAAATGATCCCTTTCTACGAGAAAATCTTAATCCACCCATTAACCCGATTGAATTAGGTAAGGTTATGATGATAGGAGCACACCCCTTTGATCATATAATTCATCCACCACTCTTTCCTAACGAGGCATATTTCCACCCTAACGGTGTGTATCGCTACTTCCACCCGCACTTAATCCTAAGTATGGGGAAAACCTCCCCTATTTCCGTCAAATAAAGGTAGAGTCAGGCTCGTGACTCGAACAAAAACAAGCGCTTCTTGGGAGGCAACCCATGTTTTGTGTGATTTTTATTTTGTTTGATTGTTATTTGCTTCCATATGCATGCTTTATTTTTATTGTTGGTAGATCATGTTTCTAAACTAAAAAGTGGAAATACTTTACTTTGTTGTTTGGCCTAGTCTTAACTTCACCCAAAGGTATTTTTGCAAAAGATAAGTGTAAGGGGAAACCCCAAATAAGTTTTTAAGAAACAAATCGATCATAATTCTCCACAATATTAAGTGAACACGTATATTCGTATTTGTTAGAGTCAAATGCTTGTATCGAGTCATAATGATGTTTTGCAGGATTTTCCAGGAAGTAGGACCAAGTTTTTCCAGAAATTTTCCGAAAACTTAACATAAGAATTTCTGCAGGTCACTTCTGACGGCGTCACGTGTAAAAATCTGGAAATTTTACCAGTTTTGTGTTTCTAACGGAGTCTTAAGGTTTTTGTTGAATTATTAAGTTTTATAATCTCCAGGACATCTGCAAACTTCATTCCACGAGCATTATATCTTATTTTGTTTTCTAGGATTTAGTAACTTATGTAGATTGCCGCCGATTTTATGCGAGGTTGCCTTGTCTGTTTTCTCAGGATTTACAGGTTATGTATGACAAGAAGATGATTTATTCTTCTGGAAGGGAAGCTTTGATTGTTCATTTTCTTGGAGGAAGATCTAACCTGGCCACCTTATTATCCATACCGAGCGAATCAGGGGAGTATTTGATTTCATTCGTTTTACCTATTTCACTTTTACATTCTTTACTTGAACATTGGGGACAATGTTCATCTTAAGTGTAAGGGGAGGGTAAAATGATGATACCTTACAAATACACTTTCGCGTGAGTTTGTTTGTTTAATAGTAGATGTGTAATAAAACTATGAGAAATACTTGTTAGTGCAATTTTAGCGCCAAATTTAAATTTTTTTACAACATTTAGGAGTGAAACTTTAGCCATAGCAAGCGGCTCATGGATAGGAGATTGTATCACTAGCACAAAACCGTACTATTTAGAAAAATTTTCCACCCAAATATGTGAGGTTCGCCTTTAGATTTGATAGGAAAAGCATTTACCATTAGTGCTTATGAGTGTACCGGTAGCATTTAGATTCTAGAACTTGCGTTAGTGATGCATCCCGAGACCGCTAGTGAGACAACATTCGTGTGGTAGAATTTACTACATGATAAGAGGCATTAGGATCACCCTTGTGTTAAACCCGTATCATAATTACTTGATCATTTAAGTCATATTACTTGGCTAGTAAAGTCAACTAATTTTTCCCACACCCTTAGCGTTGTACTCATTTTTAGTACACAAAACCCCTAGTACACCCCTCCGAGCCTATCTTTTCGTTTCTAACTTTAAGCATTTTACTTAAAGGAAGAATTTGTTACACCCCACTTAAATGTACACCCAAATCGCCTTAGCCTTCCGTGTATGCACTCATCTTTAGTGCATTATTGTTATTTGTTAAACCCTAAGTTGACTATCTAATTGATTACATGGTTGCTAAGTCGAGTCATATCCTTGTACATATTATTTTGGGACGATTGAGACTCATGGGTAAAGTACTTATTTTATGGAGTAATGGGGAAGAACATAATATTATTACCCCCATATGTGCGTTAATCTTAAAAGTACTCCAAGTGTTTTGATTATCTTGATTCGAGTCATTAGATTAGTTATTGTAAAGTATGTAAAAATTCAAGTGTAAGGGGAATTTCCATTCCCTTTGATGTATTTTTTTGGATGGTAGGGTAAGAGTGTATGCAAAAAAAAGAAAAAAAAAAAAAAAAAGAAAGAAAAGAAAGGAAAAAAAAATCGAAAAAATTAAAAAAAAAATAGAAAAAGAAAAGAGAAAAAACATACGGACTACCATCCCGTTTCATTCTATGTTTATTTTATGTTTTTGTTATTTTCCATTTATTAGCTTAAGTCGAGTCTAGTCTTGGCTTAGCAACGCCATATTGTACATGTAATTAACCAAGATTGTTAACTCGCCACCAGTAAAGACTGCTTATATCCAACAAAACCGTGTATTTCATATCCCTACACCTAACGTTACAACCCTCTAAAAGACCTCTTTGATAGTTTATCCTAGGTGCTTACGCCATGTGGTGGAGGTTTGATCCTTTCCCAAGCCTATGGTAATCTATTTTGCTATGACAGGTGGTGAGAGATATCTTCCGTTTCCATATTGTAATTTATACTTTATTACACCCGTGAGATGTGAGTATCTAAACATTATTTGTGAGGTGCTAGCGTATGACCTCCGTGCTTGTCTTTGGTCTTTAGTGGAACGATTATTTGTTGTAATTACTTTTATATTAGTGTTAAATGACCCCTAACTTGTATTTTGATTAGAATAAAAGCGCATTTGCTTGAGGACAAGCAAATCTCAAGTGTAAGGGTATATGATGAGGCGAAAATGAACCACTTTTAAGGGGTCATTTAAGCCCGGAATTGAATTTATTTGATCAAATATTACCCTAAATCGTTCCTTTTGTGATTTTAGGTACTTTGGGAGTGAAATCTGGAAAAGGAAACAATTCGGACATTTTTGGAGCATAAAAGTGAAGAAAACGCCAAAGACTTAATTTTCCATGCTGGAAACAGTGTATGACGGCGTCAAGAAGACAATCCTGATGGCGTTAAGAGTAAAATCCATGACGACCCAGTACAAACATGAAGGCGTCACAAGTAGAGCGTCAAGAGTTAAATGTGTGACGGCCTGCAAAAAGGGACTACATGACGGCGTCAGATGTAGATCTAGGCAGTCCGAAGATTTATTTGGAGGCGAGATGACGGCGTCAGACATTTGTTCTTGACGCCGTCACCTCCTAATATCTATATATAGTTTTCTAATTTTCATTCATAGAGAGGAACTTGTGTGGAGAAACCCTAGGGCCGAACCTTGTACGAATTTTACAGTTTTTCAAGGGTTTTCAACCCTTGAATCCTTACATGTGTTATTGAGATAAGTCTTCTCTTAATTCAATCAATATGTCTATGTGTTGGTTGTCTATATCATGTGCTTGTCTTGATTTCAACATGCTAGACTAGATTTATCTTGTGTTTGCTTAGATCTAATGAAACCTAGATGTTAATTATGTGTTGATTACTTGTTTATGGTTGTATTGGATGAAGGATTTCAATGTTAGGCTTAAGAAAACTGGCAGATCTCCATTTGGTAACATGCTTGAACGTCTTAGGAAACATGAACCGATGTGTACTAGGTTTTATTGGTTGTATTTAATGCATGAGTAAATTCTAATGATCCCATGTTAGGAGCTTCTTGCAGGCTCGACATAGGAGTGAAGTAAGCACTCATATGATTGGGGAAGTAAGTACGCCACCCCATGAATGGTATTAAGGAATACAATCCGTCATCCACGCAACTATAACAAGTAATTAACGTGTAAAAGATATCTAGGGAGTAGTGAAATCTAAGTAAACAAATTTCTCCCACTTATTGCTCACAACTTTAGTTTGATATAGTTTATTTTCATTTTTAGTATTTTATTTTGATTGCATCTTTAGTATTGGGTTAGTTGACTAGCAACTAATTCCGCCCAAATCCTTCAAACCCGAGATTTTAATTTGCTTTCATAAAAATATAAAAAATACAAAAAGAATCATCCCTCATCTCTAGATCTAGTATTTAGATTTTCTAATCTTAGCGACTCTGTTCCTAGCTGAACGATCAAACCCCCTGTACTTGTCATTATACTATACTACATCGATCAAGTACACTGCCTGGTGGGGGTTGTAAGCTTCTCAAGATCCCTTGAGAGGTAAAGCCTGGTGCAATTCCCACGCATCATTAACGTGGTGAAAAATAAAGTTTCGGGGCGCGTGTTTTAGTGGATCTTGAAGAGGAGTTGATGGGGAATTGTTTGGTGGTGGCGGTGTGGTGTGGTGACCGGTGGTGGAGGGGCAGTGGTGGCCGGATTAGTTGGCTGCTAGGGTTTGGTTATGTGGGGGAGAGAGAGAGATGTAATATTGGTGATGGTTGTGTTTGTTTTTGTGTGTGTGGGAACCGGCCACACAAGAACCAATTTGTAGTATATATATATATTTTTTTTATTGTTATTAAATAACAATAATAATAATAATAGTGGTAGGGGTAATTGGCTAGTTATTTAAACACGATGACCAAACCCGCAAACCAATTCAAAATATCATGACACCTTTAAATTACATTAGTTCCCGTAATAATAAAAATCTCTTGATACGTTCAAAAATTATATAGACCAAACGGTAAATCCCAAATTAGATTGTTAGGTTATTTCTAGTGCTGGAGTCAACGTAGTGCCACGTAACGTATCAATCAATAATCTCAACATAAATTTCCTAACAAAATAATAATTCAAAATTAAATTCCATAGAAACCCCATAATTCAAACCCACGGTTCAAAGTTTACCATTTCTCGCGAATTAATTTCAAATATTCCAAAAATCATTAAACTTAAAGTATTGCAGGTTTTAAAATAGTTCCCTAATTTGCCAGTTGTCATATCCTCCCAGTCTCAGAAGAAACCCGTCCCGGGTTTCTCTCGGAACAAACCATCTATGACATGGAAAGCTTAGGATATCTCTTCCGAAACTCATCCTCACGTTCCCACGTAAATTCCTGTCCATAACGGGAATTCCAACAAACCTTGATGAGTGGAATACGACTGCGCTTGAGTCGCTTAATCTCTAGATCCAAAATCTCAATCGGCTCTTCCACAAAGTTCAAACTCTCATCAACACGAATATCCTTCATAGGTGTCACCGGTGTTTCCTTAGGAAGGCACTTCTTCAAATTACTCACAAGAAACACATCGTGAACTTTACTCAGTTCCTGTGGTAGCTCCAACCGATAAGCTACGGGCCCAATTCTTTCTAGAATTAGAAATAGTCCAATGTAGTGGCGGTTGAGTTTCCCACGTTTCCCGAAACATATCACTCCTTTCCAAGGCGAGACTTTCAGCATCACTTTGTCTCCAACCTGGAACTCAAGAGGTTTACGTCTCTGATCGGCGTAACTTTTCTGTCTATCTCGAGCTGCTTGTAACCGATCACGAATTTGAGTCACCTTCTCAGTAGTCTCCAGAATAAGCTCGGGGCCGATGAGTTGGCTATCTCCAACCTCAGCCCAACCAATCTGTGAACGGCATTTGCGACCATATAAAGCTTCAAATGGTGCAGCTTTAAGACTTGTATGGTAGCTGTTGTTATAGGAGAATTCTGCAAGAGGTAGGTACTTCTCCCAGCCTTTACCAAAGTCTATTATACATGCACGAAGCATATCCTCTAATGTCTGAATAGTTTTCTCACTCTGACCGTCGGTTTGGGGATGATATGCAGTACTCATATCAAGTCTCGTCCCCAAAGCGGTTTGAAGTGATCGCCACAAAGTTGACATGAAACGGCTGTCGCGATCCGAAATAATCGATATTGGAACACCATGACGATAAATAATTTCCCTCACATACAACCTCGCAAGTCTGTCAATACTATCATCTTTACTAATCGCCAGGAAATGAGCGGACTTAGTCAATCGATCCACAATTACCCAGATAGCATCATAACCGCTAGCTGTCTTTGGTAACTTGGTGATAAAGTCCATCGTAATCCTCTCCCATTTCCAAACCGGGAGTTCTGGCTGCGTCAATAATCCTGACGGTCTTTGTTGTTCTGACTTAACCTTCAAACACGTCAAGCACTTGCTAACGTACAACGCTATATCTGCCTTCATGTTTGGCCACCAATAAAATTTCTTTGGGTCTTGGTACATCTTGTCAGACCCAGGGTGAATAGAATACCTTGACTTACACGACTCATGCATAATCAACTCATGAATTCCTCCATACAATGGTACCCAACTTCGGTTTCCAAAACATAATATTCCATCAGATTGCTTAACAAATCCATTCTCATTTTCTGCCATTCCAAATATATTCTCAGCAGGTCGGTTTTCTGCCTTCAACGCTTCCATTTGAGCTTCTAATATTTGAGATGGCAACGGCGATACGATAGTCATTCCTAATGACCTAACTCGTAACGGTGGTATTCTCTCCTTTCGACTAAGAGCATCAGCAACGACGTTTGCTTTACCGAGATGATGACGGATCTCACAATCATAATCGCTTAGCAGCTTAATCCAACGTCGCTGTCTCATGTTGAGCTCCTTTTGATTCAAGATGTGTTGTAGACTTTTGTGATCAGTGTATACAACACACCTGGTTCCGTACAAATAATGTCTCCATATCCTCAATGCGAAAACCACAACACCTAACTCCAAATCATGGGTAGTGTAGTTCTTCTCATGCTTCTTGAGTTGTCGGGAAGCATAAGCTATCATTTTCTCTCGTTGCATCAACACATCTCCCAAACCTTTATGAGAGGCGTCACAGTAAACGAAAAAGTCTTCACTACCTTCAGGTAGTGCTAAAATAGGAGCGCTACACGACATCTCCTTAAGTAATTGAAATGCTTCCTCTTCCTTATCTCCCCATTCGTATTTAACATTCTTTTGAGTCAATTTGGTGAACGGCTTTGCTATCTTCGAAAATCCCTCAATGAACCTTCGATAGTAGCCGGCTAAACCCAAAAATTGACTAATTTCAGTTGGGGTCGTCGGTGCGGCCCAATCTTTAATAGCTTCAATCTTAGCGGGATCTACATGAACTCCTTGACTATCAATCACATGACCCAAAAATTATACCATCGGAATCCAAAATTCACATTTGGAGAACTTGGCATACAGCTTCTCCTTCCTGAGCAATTCTAAGATGAGTCTTAGATGCTCCTCATGCTCCTTATTATTCTTCAAGTAGATTAGGATATCATCGATGAACACAATCACAAACTTGTCTAAGTAAGGCTTACACACCCGATTCATGAGGTCCATCAATATCGCCGGTGCGTTAGTCAACCCAAACGGCATCACTTGAAACTCGTAATGCCCGTAACGGGTTCTGAAAGCCGTTTTCGGAATATCTTTCTCGCGAACTCTAAGTTGATGATACCTCGATCTCAGGTCGATGATGAGGCGAAAAATGAACCACTTTTAGGGGGTCATTTAAGCCCGAAATTGAATTTATTTGATCAAATATTGCCCTAAATCATTCCTTTTGTGATTCTAGGTACTTTAGGAGAGAAATCTGGAAAAGGAAGCAATTCGGACGTTTTTGGAGCATAAAAGTGAAGAAAACGCCAAAGTCTTAATTTTCCTTGCTGGGAACAGTAGGTGACGGCGTCAAGAGCAACATCCTGACGGCGTCAAGAGGAAATTGCATGACGGCCCAGTACAAACATGAAGGCGTCACAAGTAGAGCGTCAAGAGTAAAACACGTGACAGCCTGGAAGACCATAACACATGACGGCGTCAGATGTAGATCAAGGCAGTCCAAGAAGTATTTTGGCGGCGAGATGACGGCGTCACCTATTTGGTCTTGACGCCGTCAGCCTCAATTTCCTATATATAGTTTTCTAATTTTCATTCATAAAAAAAGAGAGAAGTTTTGGAGAAACCCTAAGGCCGAACCTACTACGAATTTTACAGGTTTTTCAACGGTTTTCAGCCCTTGAACCCTTTCATGCATAATTGAGATAAGTGTTCTTCTAATTCAATCAATATGTCTATGTGTTGGTTGTCTATATCTTGTTCTTGTCTTAATTCCACCATGCTAGGCTAGATCTATCTTGTGTTTGCTTAGATCTAATGAAACCTAGATGTTGATTATGTGTTAATTACTTGTTTATGGTTGTATTGGATGAATGATTTCGATGTTAGGCTTAAAAAAACTGGCAGATCTCCAAATGGTAACATGCTTGAACGTCTTAGGAAACATGAACTGACATGCACTAGGTTTTATTGGTTATATTTAATGCATGAGTAAATTCTAATGATCCCATGTTAGGAGCTTTTTAGTCGGCTCGACATAGGAGTGAAGTAGGCACTCATAGGATTGGGGAATTAAGTGCGCCACCCCATTAATGGTTTTAAGGAATACAATCCGTCATCCACGTAACTATAACAAGTAATTAACGTGTAAAAGATATCTAGGGAGTAGTGAAATCTAAGTAAACACAATTTCTCCATTTATTGCTCACAACCTTAGTTTAATTTGGTTTATTTTCATTTCTAGTATTTTATTTTTGTTAGGAATACAAATATTCCTGTAAAAGTCTCGGTCACCTAATGATTGTAATAGCATTAAGTTAGCTCGTAGTTAGTTAGTTTATTAGTTAATTAGTATTAGAGTAAGTAACACCGTGGAAGAAGGAACGGGTCTTTACCCACTGTATGCCTGATCCACAGCCCGGGAGTGGGCGTTATATTGTAACTATAAATACCCCTCTCCACATGTGGAGAGGGTTGGACCTTTCATACATTTTCAATCTAATCTTTTCCTTTTTCTTTCAAGGTTCCACTCTTTCTCTCCTCTCCTCCCTTCTTCCATTTCTACGCCTAACTCACCACCACTTAATCATGTTTCCAACTTAATTAGTGTTCTACAATTGGTATCAAGAGCCAAGGTTTCATCTTAGGGCCTTGTAGAATCGAATTTGATGATGTTTTGAGTGGTTTTGTGAGTTTAGTGCCACTTTCTTGGAATACATATTGGTTTCATCCATCTAGTGTTGTTATACATGTTTGTGATGCCCTTTTATGGTCATTAGTGTTTGTGGAACATTGTAGTGTAGAGTGTGTTACAATATCATCAAGCTATTTGAAGTTTGGAATTGTTTTTAGGCGAATTTCTAAGTTGCGGTTAAGTCCACTGTTCAATTGCCTGGGTGCGATTAAGTCCTGAAATCTGCGTTTGGATTGCTGCGGTTACTATTTCGAGAATACAAACAAAACGCAATGAAAGTGACAGTTTTGGACTTTTGTTTCTGCGGTTAGATTCTGCGGTTAAGTCTTCCTCAGCTTGCGTATTGCGTCTAGGTTCTGCGGTTAAGTGTCTGCGTTTGGTTCATAGTACTGCGGTTAGATTCTCTGCGGTTAAGTACGTTGCGGTTAACTCATTGCGGTTAAGTGTCTGCGTTTGGTTCATTGTACTGCGGTTAGAGTCTCTGCGGTTAAGTGTGTTGCGGTTAACTCATTGCGGTTAAGTGTCTTGCGGTTAAGTGCACTGCGGTTAGTTTCTGCGGTTAGGTCGTGTGGTTAGCATATCTTGCGTTTGTCCCTTTACATGAGATTTCCTCCTTCCAAATCTTCAAATGAAAGGACCAGTATCGTATGTTGACTCTAGTGGACAATCATGCTCGGACCCTCAAGGGAATGAACCTCCTCAGTCATACAAACTGCTTGAACTGGCAAGAGAATGTCACATTGAATGCTTCCATACACTTCAGTCACATCTTTCTAGGTTGCTTGAGGGCAATGGATTCTTAATGGGGTTTGAACGTGCATTCATGACACTTTTCGGTCAAGATGTCCAATCATTCACGGAAACTATGATCTTGAATTTGGATCAATTACGACAACAAGTGGTCAGAAAAGCAACATCTAACGAGGGATCCTCTGCAGCCCTAGGAGTGCTCAGCAAACAACTGAATAATTTTTTTGACTCCAAATACACCGTGGTCTATGACTACGACAGTCAGATGACTATGAAGTGCTTCGCTGAACACACAAAGATAGATGTTGATCAATATAGAGATATGCTACGTCAATACCTGGACAAGGTTAAAGAGTATGTTGAGAGACAACCAATACTTGAACTTGGAGATGAAGACAAGGTCGAGTCTCATGATGAGCAAGCATGTGATAGTTTGAGGTTGGGTTTAACCGTGGATGCAAAGTTGGTCAACACTGAACTCATGAATACAGAAAATGATGAGAGAGTCACTTCTGCTGAAATAGTGACCCAGACTATTGTGAACATACCCACACCAAACTCAAGCAATGAGGTATCGTCAATTGATCAATACATCACACCATCAAACGTAAGTCATCATACAGATCAAATCAATCTTAGTTATAACACTAATTTGTTAAGACAGGGTGACAGTGCACTACTCTTAACTAACTCAACAAATTCGTGTTATAAAGGGGGAGAAAATGATCTGTATGATGTATTCAAAAATGACCTGTTTGATGAAAACCCTTGTCTGAAAGTTGAGTTTTCTAAGACACTAGACCAGACCATGGTTGATAAAGAGGCATTTAATCAACTTCAAAATAGTTTTTCACTATTACAAAAAAGGTTTTCACAATTACAAAAACACTGCATTGATCTTGAACTTGAAATACAATGTAAAGAAGAATGCTTTCAAAACAGCAAACCGTATCTTAATCCCGAATTGCCTGATCTTAAAGAATACTTTCTGATCAACAATCTGAAAACTCAACTGCATGACAAGGACTCAACTATCAACTGTCTTAAGAATCAAATCAAGATGTATGAGCAACAAAATGCCGCCAAATGGAAATTCAATGCGTATGAAACTAATTGCAAAATTACTAAATTACGTGTTGATGATGAGAATCTCAAGGTGAGATGTAATAAACTACATGAGTCACTTAAACATACTAATACTGAGAACATCAATCAGACTTTTTCACATCTTGCTAACTACGATGATTTCTCCACTCTAAGTCTGACCACATGTACTAAAACTCCTAGTATGCACACAGTGCCAAGTGTTGTTTCAAAGTGTCAAATGAGTCTCAATCTTTCAAAACCATCCATCTTGGGAAGACCTGTCCTAAAAAAGGTTGATTATCAAACCAATATTAGGCAACCAAATGTTTTTGGTCAAAAGAGACTCAGTCTTTCAAAACCGTCTATCTTGGGAAAACCTATTTGGGAAAATGTTTGTTATCAAACTACCACTCGACAACCAAAGATTTTTTGTTTTGAAAGATCTAAATTCTCGAATAAACGATGTGTTTCTCAGGTGGACAAAAAACCTTGTTTGACTAACCCTGTAAGGCCAAAACCCACATCTCAGATATTAAATGGTCTTAAATCAGTAAAACCTTTGAGACATAGACCAAGGAAATATGATCATAGTACCACTCATCACAAGAATGTAACCATGCATGAAACTCGTCACAAGTTTAGATCTTCTGGGTTATGGATACCAACTGGTAGAACATTCGTGATGAATGGTCACAAATGGTCATGTGTGTGTACCACTAGCACAGGTGTTACCAAGGGATTACACAACAGGTCCACTATAACTAGCGTGTGGCGCCCAAAGACACTGATACATCCGGCTACTAGAGACATGTCTGCCCACACGTGAGTCGACATCATATGGACTCCTGATTACTAAGTTTCAGGACTCGGGCTTCACTGTTCACCCACTAACCCATTCACTGTTTATATCCTATGTCAATAGATGTGTGTACATTCTGTGTGTTTGTTTTTCATTTATTAATTTGTTCAGGTAAACTTATGTGTACAGTCTGTTACTTCACATTGTGTCTATGTGCTTGATATATGCAGTCTGTTGCATCTCTTATTGTGCATCATGATACTTTATGTTAGTCTTGTAGACTTCCTCCTTGCCTGGGCATAGTTCATAACTGCAGGGACTAATCGTGGACACTCGCTTTAGTAGTTTTTAAGTGTTTAGTAGAGTTCAGGGACTAGATGTGTCATTTTGCAATTTACATTTCATCCCATACTTAAGGAACTTTATTTCTTGCGTTTAGAATTATTCTAATCACAACTCATATCACTATTCACTCATTTGCTATTTAAGTGCTGCGATTAAGTCTTACTTGTGATTCCAGTGTGCTCGATTCTTGGTAGGTCAAGTGATTCTATCTTCACGTTTGCTATTATGTTCCTTGTTTTCAAATTTCTCATTCGTTGCATCATTTTTAGGTGGATATCCGCGGTGATCAATATTTCGTACTAACGAATTGGTGTCTAATAGGTTAGATCATGCTGTTTTATTATTCATGTTGTTGTTCGTTCATTGCATGTATGTGAGATTCTTAGTCGCGAATTGTAGAATCGTGGATTTGATAGGCTTGCGCTTAGGTCGATCACTCCAAGGGTAGTGTTTGAGATGATAGGTGGGATAATAATGATGTTGGTACTTAGGTTATTTGATCTCTGTTCTAGTTTAAGTGTCAAATCTTGGTTCTATTAGTGATTATGTATTGCGGAGTGTGTTCTTAACTGGGTTTTGATCAATTTCTTGATTGCGGTTAGTTCTGGCTCTTGATTGCGGTTAGATCGAGTTTTGATTGCGGCTAGATCTAGTCTTTGATTGCGGTTAGATCTAGTTTTTGACTGCGTTTAGATTTATTTCTTGATTGCGGTTAGTTCTGGATCTTGATTGCGGTTAATTCTGGATCTTGATTGCGGTTAGATCTAGTTCTTGATTGCGGTTAGCTCTAGTTTTTAATTGCGGTTAGATCTAGATTTTTGATTGCGGTTAGATCCTGTGCTTGTTGCGGTTAGATTAATTTTATTGACTGCGGTTACCTATACTTGCAGATAACTTGATGTGCATTGACCTCGAGTTGCGGTTTATTTGGTTGCGGTTATCTCTACCTGTTGCGGTTAACTTAGGTTGGGATTCCAACGTTGCGGTTAAATATGTTTTTTTTCTCTGCTCTCAAGTGATCTGCGTTTATGTCAAACTGGAAACTCTCTTGGCATACTTTGTCATATACCTTGTTTGTGGTCTGAATGTGTGATTATGTGCTGCCAACTAAGGTTTTATGCATGGGTTGGTGTGTTTGACACTAATGTTTAAGTGTCCTAACTACCTCTCTACGTGTTGTATAACTCTCTTGAGTACTTATTATTTGCAATACGAAACCCTCGGCCTTGTTTCTACTGACTTACCATGTGATTCTGGGATTTCTCCTACTGCTAACACTCACCTTCACATATGGTTTTCTTCTGTGTTGATGTTTATCAAATGCAGCTCCTATGGCAAAACCTAATGTCGAAGTGCCTTTGGCTCCACCTGTCCGTACTGACGATGACATCTTGCCATTCAACAAATGGATTCCTATCGGGAAAAGTAACTGCTATGTTAAGACGGATAGACCTCAGAATCATCCCATATTCAGAGTTGCCCTTGATATACTGAAAAATACCACCTTCTTCAATGCCTTTACCGCATCCTCCTCAATCCCCTCCATCTACATACAACAATTCTGGAACACTATATGCTTTGACAGAACAACCAACCTGTACAAGTGCCAACTGGATGAGCAATGGGTGAACATCACCATGGAAACACTGGGTAGCACTCTGCAAATTCTACCAACGGGTGATAATGTTGAATATACTCCCCCACCTACTCCAGCTACTCTTATTGACTTCGTCAATGAACTTGGATACCCCACTCAAGTCACCACACTTTCTGCTGTCATTACACATGACCTATATCAACCATGGAGAGCAGTTGCAAGTCTAATCAACCTGTGTCTGACTGGTAAAACATCTGGATATGAGAGACTTAGAGCTCCTTCTCTACAAATTCTCTGGGGGGTTGTCAACAGTGAGAACATCAATTTTGCTGAACGAATCTGGGAGGAATTCAGTCAGTCCATCAACTCTTTCTTGGTAGACAAGGCTAACCTTGAAGCACACAAAGACGGCAAGAAAAGATCAGCCAAGCTCTCGATCCCAAGCGTTAGGTTTACTAAGCTGATCATACTGAGCCTTCAGCGATCTCTTAAATTTCATCCAAGAGCAGAATCCCCCCTTCATCAACCTACTGACGAACATCCACTTGGGTTCCTCAAATATGACTCAAAGAGCACTCGAGAGATCATATTCGGCATGGATATTCCCACTGCTCTTCTAACCCGTGATATCCTGTCTGCTCATTACTATGAGGAATATCTTAAATATCTTATGAAAAGTCGGGAAGCACCCCCTAATGAGCCAGCCGTTTCCACTAAGTCCGCAAGATCGGCATCTAAGAAACGCAAAGGTGGTAATACCTCGGCTGCTTCCTCTGAAGGCTCCAAAAGGGTTAAGAAGACCACTGGAGGCAAAAGAACCAGCTCAATTACCAAATCTCCAAGTGCTGAAGACCCCAATCCTGCACTTTGCTCCACTCAGTTGCCTCTGACTGAAGAAGAAATGGTACAAATGGCAACTGCTGAAAGCTTGAAGGATACTTATATGCCACCGGTTCCACCAGTCAGTGGGGTCATCATTAGAGAACCACAGTCTGATAAACCGTCACAGATCCTGCAAGTGACCGGTAAAGGTAAGGAGGTTGCCTCAGAAGAACAAGCAGCACACACCCTCTTGAAAATATCATCTCCTGCCTCCAAATCAACCAGTACCAAGTTTATTCTCAAAAGACGCTCACCCACATCCTCATCGGCTAAGATGTCATCTGAAAATGTTTCCTCACCAAGTCTCGGGCAACCCGATAAATCCAGCAGCTCTGAAACTGACACCAGTTCAGCTCCCAAAAGAGATGGACCACATCTCTCGACACAAGATGTTACCAGCCCACAACCTGTACAGGATAAACCGGCTGATTCTGCTCCCCCTGTTGATCCACTCGATGATGAGTTCGTATCTACCGCATATCCGGATATCCAAGGTAACCTCAAAATGAAAACAGATGATCCTAAGCTCGAGGTGATACCTGACAGCCCCACCGGTACACTATCGTCGTACAAGAATCTGGACACTTATGGCGATCAATTCCTCATGGATAAGCCAGATGATGCTGAAGGTGATAAGTCCGGTGATGAGCATGCAGAAGTTGTGTCAATGGTTGATGTGCCTATTGTACAAGACAACTCCACCATCCCTACCAAGACTGCACCAACATCTACGCTGGGTCCCAATAAAGATGACATCCCACAAGCTGATGCCACGCAAGAGAAACCGTCTGCTTCTGCCGCTCCTGCTGACTCTGAGAAGAAGTTAGATCTGGACACTTTAGCTGCCTTGACGGCAAATGCTGTTCAAGATAATCTTGAGATTCGTGAGAAGTTGGACAAACATACCACTCTGTTACAAACCCTCGTAAACCTTAAACTGCCACAAACAATCACCAATCATAGCAGCAGATTATACAGGTTGGAGCATCTCGATCTTGAACAACAAGTATCTAGGGCAATCAACGAACAAGTTGCTGAAGCTGTCAATATTGCTCTCGAAGCCCCTCTCAGGTCCAGGTTCAAAGACCTTCCCATCTATGACATGAAGGTTATTCTGCAACACAGTATGTATCAGCAGGGTCAACACACTGGACACGACGCTCACATACAGTTGTATAAGGCACTGGAGGCATCAATTCTACAAGATGATGCTGAGGAACACGCCCGGGATATGGAGATTGAACATAAAAGAAAACAGCGGCGTCAGGGTCACCCCAAACCACCATCTGGATCACCTCCACAACCACCTCCACCTCCACCACCTGCTGGGGCATCTGGTCCATCAGGCACTTCGTCATTACCTGGTGGGTCACAAGCTCCTGGCAGATCATCGCAACCCACCTCATCATCTCAAAAACGTCAGACTGACAAGTCAACCAAGTCCACTCCGCCTAAACAAGCAAAACATGTTAAGTATGCAGCCTGGACTACGTTTGATGCTGGTGCGACCTCCATTGCTTCTCATGCCACTGAAGGTCATGTCTTTAATGAAGATTCAGTCACGCCACAAAACGATGAGTCATCCGATGACGAAGATGATGATGCTTCTACAACTCATATTCCTGGAAGACAGTGGTGGAAATCATTCACCAGAACTGACACCAATGATCCACCTCAAGTTCCCTTAACCAAAGATGACAAAGAAACATGGTGGAAACCAGATGACAGCAAACCACAATCACCTGAGCCCGACTGGACGATTCCTTCCTCTGATTTACCAACCAATGATAGCAACTGGATCAATGCAATCACCACCAGTTTTGTTCCACCCTCTGAAGATTCCCTACTTTCCCAAACTGGTGATATGGGAACATTCATCGCATGGTTCTGCAAGAAACAGGGTCTCTCTAAGCTCACTCAGAAGGACCTGGAAGGCCCAGCATTCAACATTGTCAAAGCTTTTCATCAGGATGTTAATCATCTACAATACCAGATGGAAGAATGCCACAAGATGTTCAATGACATTGTGGATGAAGGACTGAAGAAATATAATTACAACTCTCCACTTCCCTTGGGTGGGCCTCCAGGAAACGTCACTATCCAAGCAGAATTCTTCTTCAACAAAGACCTTGAATATCTTAAGCTTGGGAGTAGACAATGCAAGTCAGCCTTGTCCATCACTAAGATGAAAGCTGCCCAGTATTCTGACATCGGGTTGGAACAGTTGGTCCCCGACAGTATGTGGAGTATTCAAGAATGCGATTATAATATCTCGGCATCTCTGGGCATTTCACACTGGTGGTTGAAGAAACAACAGTTCTACATTGATCGGTTTCAAGCTCCAGGGGACCGAAAGTCAGTTCGCTCACCCCTTCAAATCATTAGTGTGGTTAAGGTTCTAATACATCCCATTTATGGATATGACTATCTCAAGAGCATTACACTCAAACGAGCAGACTTCAAGGACTACACCATATCTGAAGGGGATTTCAAACACCTACGCCCTAATGATTTCGAAGACTTGTACCTCCTCCATCTTCAAGGGAAGCTGCATCATCTACCATCACGTGAAATGAAGTCTCTTGTGTTTGCTGTACTTCACTGGATCCGGGGCATCGTCATCAGGAAACGGGTCGAAGATTTTCAGCTGGGTATCGAAAGCTACCAATCCCAGCTCAACCTCACAAGACCCCTATGGAATGTTAACAGTCTAGAACGGGTTGCAGATTTTACTGTCATTGAATCTCCCCTAGCAACTGTATTTCGAGACAAGTACAATGTGCCCATAGTTTTGCGCTTCAATGAAATACATAAGTTCAGTGATGGTACCTTGCGTATGGTCGAAGAGGCACTGGACTTCAGAGTGAAAGAATACCACGTTTATGCCCAGGGAACTAGACGATATACCAATAACTGGACTGCAAATGAGTCAACCCGCAACAAGAAGTTCTTGGCTGGCATCCGCAAGAGATTAAAGACACGAAGAATCTTTCGAAGCCTGGAGTGCTACGTTGGTGGCAGAATTCGTGAAGGGGACTACCGTCTTCTTCAACGTACTGAGTAATAAGATCAGTAATGGGGTGCAGTGTCTCAATTATGTGTGTTGACTGGAATGTTTCTGTTGTACTGTTATTTGTTTATGGCTCTCCCTGTGTATCCATATAATCATTTCTCTTGCCTTCTGCATCCTATCTCTCATTATGTACATACTTCTATATATATATGTATATATATAAATAGCAATTAAATATATAAATAGCAATTAAAAAAAAAAAAAAAAAAAAAAAAAAAAATTTCAAAAATATTCTTCTCACGACATGTCTCTTGTGTAATCAATATTATGTACGTTTCTAGAAATGTCATTCAATAATGACACGGAATCATACATATGCTTGAGCGAGAGTTTTTCGGTTTCTAATAAAGTTCTTTTCCAAAACATGTCGTTACTCAAAACATTCTTTCAATATGGTTTGCTATTACTTCAGATAGCAACCCGGTTTTCAAAATTCAGGAAAACACGTCGCCAAAAAGACGGTTGTTCCTAACAAAGGGTGCCGTTCATCCGAGCGTGAATTACTTTATATTCATGCACCCTCGATCTAATGTACGTTTCAGTGCATTATTTCTTGATAAAGAAGAGAAGTCTTCTTTTTATCGCCAAATACTTTCCCTTCTATGATTTTTCCGGAAAGTGTTTGTGCAAAACTTGGTGGTACCATGAAATTTTGAATGATAATCGAATTGAACTCAAAAGTTTGATAAAATTTTCACTCAATCAATGACGTTAATAGTTTATGAAAATATTTATGCTTTATCATCCGTCATTGATTGAGGGGGAGAGTGATTTCTCAAAATTTTATGTATCATCAAAACTCCCCACACTTCGTACATAAAACCTTGCAACAAAATGTTTTGTGATGTGTTATGTGTCAGAATGAGTAAATTTTCAAAGAGTTTTCACTAAAACTTCGAATCTTTTACAAACTCTTCAAATCTGACACATAACAACCTCCCTCACAGTTTGAGGGGGAGCAAGAAAAAGTTCCTGTTATCAGAAAATATTAAACTTGACCGCATTTCTCTCCCAAAAACGCTTTCTAAATTATTTAAATCAATTGAGATCAAAAATCTCGAAAGATTTGAAATTTTTGATCGGGGGAGAGAATGTGATTTAAATATGAAATCTGATAATCAAAAGTGATCTTTTGTACACAATAATAGGCTCCCACATATGTGCTAAACACTTTCGAATATCGATGCACATATTAAGGGGGAGCAAAAGGCGTTTGTGGAAGTTATACCAAAGACCGACCATTTATCTTTATGCATGGAGTTATAAGGTTGGTTAAGGTTAGGTATGAATTCCCATGATCCACCAGAACCGGAAGGATCTTCCCAGGGACAATCCTCTAGATAGAATAGAAGTCCTTAGGAATGATTATGAAAAAAGGAGTAAAGTGAGAAAGGGAAGAGTGCGGACTGAGATAGAGCTAGGACTGGAACAAACCCAACAAGGTTCTAGTGATGAAGTCTCGGTAAGCACTGAAGGGGTTGAAGAATGAAAAAGAAATAAAAAAAGAAAGGGTGAAAAGAAATAGCCCTCCATATATTCAACCTTAGGGCAGAAACCGGGTTCAATTCATAATCTACTGGCTGTTACTAAGGTAACACCGGTATTGAAGACAAGACGTCATGGACCCAGTGACGCACTGCACCAAAACTTCCCAACCACTCAAGTTCTCTTAAAAGAGCTTGTTTCATTCTCACGGGGAACCCTGTGCAATGTATCGACCGCTCATTGCGAGCTATGTTGATACCTAAAACAGGAGACGCCTCCCCAGTCTCCAGGAGCGGATCAAAATGCACTATTGAGTCTAGAGCCATGAGATCATCCATAAATCTCGATAGGACACACTTCCTAATATGCTTATTGCTTCACACAATGTGGAAAATAAGACAAAATATTTAGAGTCCTACGCATTATCCTTATGGTATTGCCAGAACATCCGAGTGATATGAATATATTCACAATGAAGATGGAAATCCTTCTAGAGCGAACATCACTCAAGCTCTTGGTAGGTGACATGTGAGATCCATCTTGGATCAATGATCAAGTGACAACTGGAAAGCAACGATGGTGCGATTCAAATTTGAATCAAACTTGTTCCAGGATATGGATTGACGGATACTTTTGCCAAAACCTCTCAATGTGCTCACCAACTTATCTTTCGAGCACATTGATTGTGTAATATCTTTCAAACAAAAGTATTTTTGATGGAAATGTGATTCAAAGTATAAAACTCTCGTAGTGTCTCAAAAATGTTTATCATATGACACGCGAGTGATTTCTATAAATCAATTTCTCATCAATCCGTGAATATCTATTCACCGATTCACTCTATCGTGCTGTCTGCTTTGAGACGTTCCGGTATGAGAACATGCTAAGTATGAAGATTCCAAAGTGGATTCTTTGGAAAATTCATTACTACAAGCTGGAAATTCCTGTCAAGGAGAGTCTTCTTTAAAAGAGACTCTACCTGATCACAGGTCGGTTTTCACAAAACCGGAGGGTAGTCTGTCCTCGCAGAACGAATGACAAAGCCATATTCGTTCTCTATCTTTATTGCTAACTGTTTTATTTCAGGGACACATATAAAGATGGCGTTGATGGCTCCAGTTTCCAGCTGAATCGGGTCAATCCATACCTCATGCTCACACATCCTCCACACTATCAATGAAGATGAGAGACTTGCTACAACAAATGTTCAGAGACTACTAACAACGTTTCCGCAACTCTGTTGAAAAGGTCTCCTAATCCACAAACTCCAATGCAACGTCTCCAGATACAGAAGAGTGTGAGCATGATGGTCCTTTGTCACTACATCACATGAAGGCGATACTACTATGGATGAGCTTGGAGATTTACTTTGGCTGATGATCTCAAAGAAGCTCAAAGATCACATATCTCAAAAGGAATTCAAATCACAAGTTCTCTTGCTTGAAGTACGAAGTGTGTTGAAAAGAGAAGAATCAGATCCTACGAGCTACAAAGACTAAAGAATGCTTAAAGACCAAAGATCTTAACTTCAAAGGTGACCTCGCTTAGGGGGAGATTGTTAGGAATACAAATATTCCTGTAAAAGTCTCGGTCACCTAATGATTGTAATAGCATTAAGTTAGCTCGTAGTTAGTTAGTTTATTAGTTAATTAGTATTAGAGTAAGTAACACCGTGGAAGAAGGAACGGGTCTTTACCCACTGTATGCCTGATCCACAGCCCGGGAGTGGGCGTTATATTGTAACTATAAATACCCCTCTCCACATGTGGAGAGGGTTGGACCTTTCATACATTTTCAATCTAATCTTTTCCTTTTTCTTTCAAGGTTCCACTCTTTCTCTCCTCTCCTCCCTTCTTCCATTTCTACGCCTAACTCACCACCACTTAATCATGTTTCCAACTTAATTAGTGTTCTACAATTTTGATTGCATCTTTAGTATTGGGTTAGTTGACTAGCAACTAATTCTGCCCAAATCCTTAAAACCCGAGATTTTTACTTGCTTTATAAAAAATATAAAAATACAAAAATAATCATCCCTCATCTCTAGAACTAGTATTTAGGTTTTCTAATCCTAGCGACACTATTCCTAGCGGAACGATCAACCCCCCAGTACTTGTGACTATACTATACTACAACGATCAGGTACACTGCCTGGTGGGGGTTGTAAGCTTCTCAAGATCCCTTGAGAGGTCAAGCTTGGTGCAATCCCTACGCATCAAGTTTTTGGCGCCGCAGCCCGGGGAATAGTTATTGTCTAGGTTAGAATCTTTTTTTATTAGGTCTACTTGCTAGATTCCTTTCTAGTAAGATTTTATTTTTATTTTTAGGTTTTCTTTAGTCTATCTTATTTCTTTATGTTTTTGTTCGTAACTCTTCACCACCCGACATCATGGACGATGGGAACATCTTTGAACCCGTCATCCCACCACAACAAAACCCACCACTAGAGAACCTCTTAGGCCCCGAACCTTTGGAGAGTATTCCCGACCTAGCCACCAAGGCTACCGAAACACCATTGAGCTCACCGGAGCCAATGTGACCCCCTTGCGATCCGACACCATCCGGTTGGTGCAAAGCGGATGTGTATTCCATGGACTTCGTTCCGAAGATCCAAACCAACATCTTAAGGACTTCCTTAAAATCGTAGACTCCATAGACCTAGATGTTGAAACTAGAGTGACAACCCGATTACACCTAGTCCAATTCTCTCTACGGGATCAAGCTAGTCAATGGCTTGAGCGTTTACCCGCGGGATCCATCACCACATGGGATATTCTCACCAATTGCTTCCTTACGCAATTCTTCCCACCGGGGAAGACTGCAATGCTTAGAAATGACATTTTGATGTTTGAACAACATCAGGGTGAAACTTTCTACGAAGCATGGGCCCGTTTTAAGGATCTCCTCCATAAGGTCCCTCATCATGGTATAAACCTTTGGTTATTAGTCCAGATTTTCTACGACCATGTTGACTATCACACTAAACGCACAATCGATAGGGCCGCGGGAGGTAAACTGCGTGATAAGAACGCCAAGGAGTCCTGGGCAATTATTGAGGAGCTTGCCACCGATAATCAAGAGATGTGGGAGTTTAATCATACAATAAAAGCGGACATCAGTGCAGTCTCAACATCTGGAGGAACCACCAAAATCCCCGATGAACTCCTATACAAACTCGAGGCAAAAGTTGACTATTTTGAGGAAAGGCAAAGGAGACCTTTAAGTCCTAGACGGGCTACTGTCAATTCTGTCTCGAAACCAACTTCAACACCATTATCTGAGTCACCCTCTAGAGAAAATGTCGAGACTTTTCCAAACTATACCCCACCTCATTCCCCTCCCGAGGAGCTTAGCTCGGAGTTTGAAGCTAGGATGAGAGAATATATGGCAACTCACTCAGATCGGCTTGCTAGATTCGAGGAAGCAGTTTATAAGCAAAAAGAGGAGATGCAAGAGAAAATGAATGAGATGATGAGTCTATTGGAGGAGTATGCCAACCAGAGAACCCCTAAAAGAATGCTACTAAGGAAAGAAAGCGTCACCCCCACTACCCAATTTGTTAATTCCATCACAATTATCCACAAGGATGACGAGAAGGTAGAAGCCTCTACTAAACAGACCTTAGATAAGCCACCAAAATCCTAGCCCTTGAGTCACTACCTGAAACATGATATAAATGAAAACACCATAACAAATTGGATTAAGGGTGACGGGCGTAACCAACCTTCCAAACAGGGTTCTGAGAAAGAGGAAAAGGTAAAAGATGAGTATGATACGTTACCTGGGGGATCAATATTCAAGAGGCTATTGGTACAAAAAGTGGCTACTAAGCAGATTGCGTGTGGGAACTTTGAGATACCAACTAGCATCGGGGATTTGAAATATCTTAGTGCTTTCGCCGACCAAGGATCGGAGGTAAACCTTATGCCCCAAACTATTTACATTCATCTAACATCAAAAATGCCAGCCCCTACTCGTTAGTGCAATTTTAGCGCCAAATTTAAAATTTTTTACAACATTTAGGAGTGAAACTTTAGCCATAGCAAGTGTCTTATGGATAGGAGATTGTATGACTAGCACATAACCGTATCATTCAGAAAAATTTTCCACCCAAATATGTGAGGTTCTCCTTTAGATTTAATAGGAAAAGCATTCATTATTAGTGCTTATGAGTGTACCGGTAGCATTTAGATTCTAGAACTTGTGTTAGTGATGCATCCCGAGACCGCTAGTGAGACTACATTCGTGTAGTAGGATTTACTACATGATAAGAGGCATTAGGATCACCCTTGTGTTAAACCCGTATTATAATTACTTGACCATTTAAGTCATATTACTTGGCTAGTTAAGTCAACTAATTTTTCCCACACCCTTAGCGTTGTACTCATTTTTAGTACATGAAACCCCTAGTACACCCCTCCGAGCTTATTTTTTCGTTTCTAACTTTAAGCATTTTACTTAAAGGAAGAATTTGTTACACCCCACTTAAATGTACACCCAAATCGCCTTAGCCTTCCGTGTATGCGCTCATTTTTAGTGCATTATTGTTATTTGTTAAACCCTAAGTTAACTATCTAATTGATTACATGGTTGCTAAGTCGAGTCATATCCTTGTACATATTGTTTTGGGACGATTGGGACTCATGGGTAAAGTACTTATTTATGGAGTAATGGGGAAGAAAATCATATTATTACCCCATATGTGCGTTAATCTTAAAAGTGCTCCAAGTGTTTTGATTTTCTTAATTCGAGTCATTAGTTTAGTTCATTGTAAAGTATGTAAAAATTCAAGTGTAAGGGGAATTTTCATTCCCTATATGTATTATTTTGGATGGTAGGGTAAGAGTGTATGCAAAAAAAAAAAAAAAATCGAAAAATCTAGGAAAAGAAAAAAAAAATAGAAGAAGAAAGAGAGAAAAAACATACGGACTACCATCCCGTTTCATTCTATGTTCATTTTATGTTTTTGTTATTTTTCATTTATTAGCTTAAGTCGAGTCTAGTCTTGGCTTAGCAACGCCATATTGTACATGTAATTAACCAAGATTGTTAACTCGCCACCAATAAAAACTTCCTTTATCCAACAAAACCGTGTATTTCATATCCCTACACCTAACGTTACAACCCTTTAAAAGACCTCTTTGATAGTTTATCCTAGGTTCTTACGCCATGTGGTGGAGGTTTGATCCTTTCCCAAGCCTATGATAATCTATTTTGCTATGACAGGTAGTGAGAGATATCTTCCGTTTCCATATTGTAATTTATACTTTATTACACCCGAGAGATGTGAGTATCTAAACACTATTTGTGAGGTGCTAGTGTATGACCTCCGTGCTTGTCTTTGGTCTTTAGTGGAACGATTATTTGTTGTAATTACTTTTATATTAGTGTTAAATGACCCCTAACTTGTATTTTGATTTGAAAAAAAGCGCATTTGCTTGAGGACAAGCAAATCTCAAGTGTAAGGGTATATGATGAGGCGAAAAATGAACCACTTTTAGGGGGTCATTTAAGCCCGGAATTGAATTTATTTGATCAAATATTGCCCTAAATCGTTCCTTTTGTGATTTTAGGTACTTTGGGTGAGAAATCTGGAAAAGGAAGCAATTCGGACGTTTTTGGAGCATAAAAGTGAAGAAAACGCCAAAGTCTTAATTTTCCTTGCTGGGAGCAATAGGTGACGGCGTCAAGAGCAACATCCTGACGGCGCCAAGAGGAAATTGCATGACGGCCCAGTACAAACATGAAGGCGTCACAAGTAGAGCGTCAAGAGTAAAACACGTGACGGCCTGGAAGACCATAACACATGACGGCGTCAGATGTAGATCAAGGCAGTCCGAGAAGTATTTTGGCAGCGAGATGACGGCGTCACCTATTTGGTCTTGACGCCGTCAACCTCAATTTCCTATATATAGTTTTCTAATTTTCATTCATAAAAAAAGAGAGAAGTTTTGGAGAAACCCTAAGGCCGAACCTGTTACGAATTTTACAGGTTTTTCAAGGGTCTTCAGCCCTTGAACCCTTTCATGCGTAATTGAGATAAGTGTTCTTCTAATTCAATCAATATGTCTATGTGTTGGTTGTCTATATCTTGTTCTTGTCTTAATTCCACCATGCTAGGCTAGATCTATCTTGTGTTTGCTTAGATCTAATGAAACCTAGATGTTGATTATGTGTTGATTACTTGTTTATGGTTGTATTGGACGAATGATTTCGACGTTAGGCTTAAGAAAACTGGCAGATCTCCAAATGGTAACATGCTCGAACGTCTTAGGAAACATGAACTGATGTGCACTAGGTTTTATTGGTTGTATTTAATGCATGAGTAAATTCTAATGATCCCATGTTAGGAGCTTCTTAGCCGGCTCGACATAGGAGTGAAGTAGGCACTCATAGGATTGGGGAATTAAGTACGCCACCCCATGAATGGTATTAAGGAATACAATCCGTCATCCACGCAACTGTAACAAGTAATTAACGTGTACAAGATATCTAGGGAGTAGTGAAATCTAAATAAACACAATTTCTCCACTTATTGCTCATAACCTTAGTTTAATTTAGTTTATTTTCATTTCTAGTATTTTATTTTGATTGCATCTTTAGTATTGGGTTAGTTGACTAGCAACTAATTTCGCCCAAATCCATCAAACCCGAGATTTTTACTTGCTTTCTAAAAAATATAAAAATACAAAAATAATCATCCCTCATCTCTAGAACTAGTATTTAGGTTTTCCAATCCTAGCGACACTATTCCTAGCTGAACGATCAATCCCCCGGTACTTGTTACTATACTATACTATAACGATCAGGTACACTGCCTGGTGGGGGTTGTAAGCTTCTCAAGATCCCTTGAGAGATAAAGCCTAGTGCAATCCCTATGCATCAGTCGATCTTTGAATACACACTCGATCCTTGAAATTGATCGAGCAAGTCGTCGATCCTCGGTAGCGGGTATCTATTCTTCACGGTTAACTTATTCAGCTCTCGGTAATCAATACACATACGAAACGATCCATCCTTCTTCTTCATGAATAAAACAAGGGCTCCCCAAGGTGAAGAACTTGGTCGTATAAATCCCTTTCCTTCTAATTCCGCCAATTGTTTCAACAACTCTTCCAGTTCAGTCGGTGCGAGTCGATAAGGTGCCCGTGCCACGAGCGCAGCACCAGGTATCAACTCAATCTGAAACTCCACTTGTCTAGTAGGCGGGATTCCCGGCAAGTCATCGGGAAATACATCCGGAAAGTCGCGAACTATAGACACATCTCCAATGCGTCTTTCTTTCTTCTCCTTCCCTCCTTTCTCAGAGATTTGAGCTAAGAAAAGGCAACATCCTTTTTCCATTAGTTTCGGTACTTTAGTGCAAGAAATGACTGCTAACCTGGATGGGCCCCTCAAACCTTTTCGATCTCCTTGTATATTCAAAATCTCCCTGCCGTAAGGCACACGCATGATTTTCTCATCGCAAAGTATGTGAGCACGGTACTTCGACAACCAATCCATACCAATGATAACATCGAAATTTCCTAACGTGACGGGTAGAAGATCTATGTTAAAAGGATGATTCAAGAAATTTAACGTACAACCGCGAATGATAGTCTTAATCCTTTCTATGTTTCCATTAGCTAACTCTACATCATAACCAACTCCTAAGGCAACCGAGGGTTTTTCTAGTAAGGGTGCAAATTGTTGATCCAAGTTGAGCTTAAACGATCTTGCATAGAAGTTAACTTGATTAAACACTTAAGCTAATATGCAGAATGTAAAAGCTTAACTTAAGAAGAATAACGATTTACTTTCAACACTTCAATATTATTAATACGAGCACTCAATAATGCTAGGGTTTTACAACCTTGAAGTGAATAATAATACGTACATAAACTAACCCTAGGATCCTCCTTTTATAGACTAAGGAATCCTACTAGGTTTACAATACCTTTCTCTACACAATAAGAATATTCTAGATAAATATAATATTTACACAATCTATTCTATATTTATCTAAACCGTATACATCCTTATCCCATCAGCAGTAGATTCTGTCAGCAGCATTTAACCTCAGCAGCACTTTGACATTAGCAGCAGAATCATTACCACTAGCAGCAGTTTCACTTATAGCAGCATTTTTACTCAGCAGCAGTTTCAGACCCAACAATCCTCCCCTAAACTTATTATTTACTTCTAAATAAATAAGTTTCTTCAAAGCACAATTAATCACTAGGAGGATGCTTCCAAACACTTCAAACCTTGAGAATCCAGTTGATCAAATATCTTCTTATACTTTGACAGCAAATTGAATGCTTGATCATCAGAATCATAGTCTTTCTGCAACTTAAGTGATTTATCACCATTAACCATCTGATTGACAATATTCCAGTATCTTACCACTGGTAATCCATTTCAGCTAGCATATACAAAGTAATTGGTCCAATATCTAACACATGAACTCCAGAATCTTGAAAGAGTCTCCATTTTCTTACTTTGTAATCTACTATCTCTGTCCATTCAGAATCATCCATTTAAGGTTCAAACATAAGTTTAAGAGCTCTCTACATAACATTATCAGAAGAAGTTATGATATGATCAATTTGATCTATCTCATACTTTTTACCATCAAACTTCTCAGCTCCAAACTTTGCCTTGTATAACTTCCACAAGTCTTCAACATCCTCTCTATCAAAGTAATGTAGCATCTGTTGAAATCTAAGAAACCTGTGAGTCTTACCATTAGATCTCTGGACATCATGAAATGCTCCAATGTTAGTATCATATCCTGTAGTTACTTTGATAATAGGATATTTAACTCCTAATGGTTTGGCATCAACTACTTCAGGATCTTCCATCTTGCCAACCATAGTGTAAACCTTCAATTGTTCTTTTAGATACTCAGAAGGAATGTGATCAAGATCATGTTTAAACTCATCTCCTTCAGGCATAGAACTGCTTCCTTCCCCAATCTTTCTCTTCTTCTTTGCAAATGACTTATGAATAACACCTTTTCTTTTATCAACTTGCACAGAAGGAATAGTCTTTGCTGCATCAATATCAAGCTGTTTGACAACATCAGCTTCTTGAATAAGCTCTGCTTCAGCTACTTTTTCAGGTACCAACTTCTTGTTCATCTGAGCAATTTGTTCCAAATCCCCAGCACATCCCATAGCATAAAAAGTATCTGTTCTCCTCTTAGCTTGTTGATACAAGTCAAAAACTTCTTTATCAGAATAAGGTTTCAACTGTACCAATGTCCATCCAGCCATATTCTTTAGATACCTTTCATATTCTCTTCTTTGCTGTTTAACAGTTGGACCTTTAAATATCTTTATCTTTCTTCTAGCAGTAGCATTTTCTTTTCTCTTCTTTGTAGTAAACTCTCTGTACCAAGATTGCACATTAAAAGTTGGAACTTCATTTTCTTCAATCTTGACCAGCTTATTGAGTTCAATATCAGCAGCTATTCTGATCTTCTCATTTATCCATTCATCATACCTCTTTAAGCCTTCAGCCTCTTTCTCAGCTAACTGTTGTTCTTCCATATCAATCAACTCTTGTTCTATAAGTGCAGCAGCTGTATCATGTTCAACTTGTAATGCCTTAGGCCAAGACTCAAATGGTACATCAGTGAAATCAATCCTCTTATACATTATCCTTGGTTTTTCAACTTGCTTGCCCTTGCCTTTATCAGTAGAAGATGAAGAAATAACCTTCTTTTGTTGAGCAGCAGGTTCTTTAATAACAATCCCTTTTTCAGGTTTTCTAGGTGCTGATGATTTAATTGTTGTTGTAGTTTGTTGTGGTAGTGAAGGAGTTGATAATGGAGTAGTCTTCTTGCTCAACAATACCATAGCTTCAGCAGCAGCATTGTCACCAGACCCAGTAGCAGAGTCTTGTGCATCAGCAGATCCACTAGCAGTAGATTTAGTAAGATCCTTAGCAGTAGATTTAGTAAGATCCTTAGCAGTAGATTCTTGAGCAGCAGAGTCAAGACTTGTGTTTTTCACCAAATCTCCCAACTTCATCAATGTATCACCTATCAACCCTGTTGCCTTCACTAATTGCTCAGGCTCCAAAGTTGTAAGTTGTTCTACCACCTTTTCTTGAATAGTAATCACCTCTTCCATAACAACCTCATTCCCTGATTTATCAGTAACCACAAAATTTTCAGCATCCTGCGGACTTTCAACATCCATATCACCAATCACTGGGGCCTCCCCTGAAACCATTCCATCATTCAAACCAAGAGCACTATCAATCTTTTCCAAATTTGCCTCCCCTGAACCCATTGCCTCTTCATTCCCCCCTGTTTGGAAGCATCATCTTCCAAGTGAGTAGAGACATCAGGAGAACTAACAATCTGAGAAGTGCCCACTTTCTTCAATCTTTTCAAGGAGGTTGAAGATCTTGATTTCTAAAAGTTCTTAATCTGTTTTTGCAATTTGAAGATAGTCTTGTCCTGATCAGCAACAACAGATGAGAGACTAGGAACTTTATCCTTTAATGTAGTACATTTCACCCCCAAGTTGGTACAAGTAACCGTCAATTATTGAATGAGTTTCATAATAGTCTCATCACTTCGACCTGTGTTACCTGGTCTGAGAGGTGAATCATGGACATTGTAATCATGTACAAGGTTTTCCGTCAATTCATTGGTCACTGGTCTGTCCTCATCACTTCGACCTGTGTAACCTGGTCCGAGAGGTGAATCTTGGGACATAAACTCAGTATCAAACCTAGTTTGATCATCTGAGCCCCCTGTATTTGCCATTTGGCTAGGGTTACCATCCTGAGAATTTGATTCAGAAGAATCATCATCTCTAGATGTTGCCCTGGTTTGAGTCTTAATGATGTTATCACTATCCTGCTTTGCTGCTAAGCTAGAAGCAGTAGTGACAGCCCTTACCAACATGTCCTCCCCATCACCTAGGACAGCCTCATCTGGTACAGCCATACTAACACTATCCTGAGGAAGATCAGTGTTCTTTTTGGTTTTCCTACGGATATAGGGTATTTTAGGTTGTGTAGCAGATGCAGAAAAATTGGGTGTGTGATGGAAGTCAGTGGGATTTCCTGATCCTTCACCCTGATTGTTTTGCACAAGTTGCACCATTTGAGGTGTAAGATTTGTATGTGTGCCTGAAAAACCTTTTCCATGTTTAACCAAGAAAGTAAAAGTTTTAGAAACCAATTTTGGAGCATCATAAGTAGCAACATGGCCTCTAAACTTTGTAAGTTGTTTTTGAACAAAGAGTTGTATAAACCTTTGATAAAGCAAATAGGAACCAGACTCTTTAACACTTTGAAACATCCCTTCCAATATCATTCTTGAAAAATTAAATGGTTGACCTTTGCTTAAGCATACCATTGCAGAAGCAATAGTAGTACTAAACTCATGCCATCCAGAAGTTTTAGGACTCAAACAATGAAGAAGAAGATGTACCAAAAACTTGTATTGAGGACAGAGGAGAGATTTTTTAAATTTAAAATTTGTATGATTCCCCTCATATCCCAAATCTTTTAACCTAGCAAAAATAGCAGAATTGGCAAGACAAGTGGTCTCTGTTTCATCTTTTAAGAGAAGAGTTTCTCTTATTAATGATTCAGTTACACGAACCTTTTGCCCATCTACTAAGGCACTAACATATTTTTCCCCATTGTTAGTTTTGATTTTAGTAGTAAGCCAAAACTGTTTGATGTGGGAAGCAAAAATAGTAGGATTCACAGTGAGTGCATACCTAAGAGAAGTAGCATTCAAAAATTTTACCATGTCTGTGAAATCTTCATTTATGGATTCTGCATCAAGAACGACCACACTGTTGTGTTGCTTTGCCTAGGTACGAATGCACTCCATGAGTTAGGGTTTAGGGAAATGGGGAATTATTGACTTTGATAGAGATGAAGTGTTAGGGTTTGTGATAACTTCAATTTGAAACATGAGAAAACCAATTAGGACGATCAATTAGGTTTTAAACTGATTGCAGAAGTTACACATCCCACCCTCACACTTTCAACCGTAGCAGCACAATAACACTAGCAGCAGAGTTAAATATTCCAGCAGCAGAGTTGACGAAATAAGCTTGGTCAAAACGTCAAGAATCCTCAGCAATTAATTTGATGATATGCCGTAATCCCTATAAAACCGGACTAAATATTTTCCCTAAATCAACACAATCAAACCCTAATCGCAATCAAAACGCCAATCAACCAAATCAAAATTTCTATTAACCCAAATCAAATCAAATAATTGATGAGGCAAAAAATGATCCGTTTTTAGGGGGTCATTTAAGCCCGAATCCGACTTTATTTGATCAAATATTTCTCTAAATCGTTCCTTTTGTGATTTTAGGTACTTTGGGAGTGAAATCTGGAAAAGGAAGCAATTCGGACGTTTTTGGAGCATAAAAGTGAAGAAAACGCCAAAGTCTTAATTTTCCAAGCTAGGAACAGTAGGTGACGGCGTCAAGAGCAAATCCTTGACGGCGTCAAGAGCAAATTTCATAAATTCCCATGACGGCCCAGTAGAGTTTTGACGGCGTCACGTGAGAAGGGCGTCAAGAGTAAAAGAGTCATGACGGCCTGGAAGTGTATAACTCTTGACGGCATTAGAAGTAGATCTAGGCAGTCCGAGGAATGTTTTGGCGGCGAGGTGACGGCGTCACATATTTCTTCTTGACACCGTCAGACCTGTTTTTCTATATATAGTTTTCTAATTTTTCACATTTAAAAAGAGAAGTTTTGGAGAAACCCTAAGTACGATTTTGGTGCTACTTTTACAGGTTTTTCAAGGGTTCCAAGCCCTTGATACCTTTCATGTGTAATTGAGATAAGTGTTCTTTTAATTCAATCAATATGTCTATGTGTTGGTTGTCTATATCTTGTTCTTGTCTTAATTCCATCATGCTAGGCTAGATCTATCTTGTGTTTGCTTGGATCTAATGAAACCTAGATGTTAATTATGTGTTGATTACTCGTTTATACTTGTCTTGGATGAATGATTTATATGTTAGGCTTAAGAAAACTGGCAGATCTCCAAATGGTAACATGCTTGAACGTCTTAAGAAACATGAACCGAGGCGTACTAGGTCTTTATTGGTTGTATTTAATGCATAAGCTACTGTTTACAATCCCTATAGTTGTGCTGGGCATGGTGTAGGAGGAGATAAGAGCTCATAGAATTGGGGAGTTATGTATGCCACCCCATGAATGGTATTAAGGAATACAATCCGTCATCCATGCAATTATAACAAGTAATTAACGTGTAAAAGATATCTAGGGAGTAGTGAAATCTAAGTAAACACATTTTCTCCAATTACTGCTCACAACTTTAGTATAATTTAGCTTATTTACGTTTTCTGTATTTTATTTTGATTGCATCTTAGTTTTGGGTTAGTTGAATAGCAACTAATTCCGCCCACTCTTCCAAAACCCGAGAATTTTAATTGCTTTCTAAAAAATATAAAAACACAAAAATAATCATCCCTCACCTTTAGAACTAGTATTTAGGCTTTCTTATCCTAGCGAAACTATTCCTAAGCTGAACGATCAATCCCCCGGTACTTGTCACTATACTATACTACAACGATCTGGTACACTGCCTGGTGGGGGTTGTAAGCTTCTCGAGATCCCTCGAGAGGTAAAGCCTGTTGCGATTCCCACGCATCAAGTTTTTGGCGCCGCTGCCTAGGGAATAGTTATTGTCTAGGTTAGGATTTCTTTTTATTAGGTCTACTTGCTAGATTCCTTTCTAGTAAGATTTTATTTTTTATTTTTAGGTTTTCTTTAGTCTATCTTATTTCTTTGTGTTTTTGTTCGTAACTCTTTACCATCCGACATCATGGAAGGTGGTAACATCTTTGAACCTGTCATCCCACCACAACAAAACCCACCATTAGAACCCCTTAGGCCCCGAACCTTAGGAGAGTACTCCCGACCTAGCCACCAAGGCTACTGAAACACCATTGAGCTCACCGGAGCCAATGTGACCCCCTTGCGATCCGACACCATCCGGTTGGTGCAAAGCGGATGTGCATTCCATGGACTTCATTCCGAAGATCCAAACCAACATCTTAAGGACTTTCTCAAAATCGTAGATTCCATAGACCTAGATGTTGAAACTAGAGAGACTACCCGTTTGCGCCTATTCCAATTCTCTCTACGGGATCAAGCTAGTCAATGGCTTGAGCGTTTACCCGCGGGATCCATCACCACATGGGATGATCTCACCACTCGTTTCCTTGCTCAATTTTTCCCACCAGGGAGAACTACTATGCTTAGAAATGACATCTTGATGTTCCAACAACGTCAAAATGAATCTCTTTATGAAGCATGGACTCTTTTCAAGGACTTACTCCAAAAAGTCCCTCATCATGGCATAGATCTTTGGCTCCAAGTCCAAATTTTTTATGACCATATCGACATCTCCACGAGGCGAGCCATTGACCAATCGGCCGGTGGTAAGCTACGTGATCTTAGTGCGGAACAATCATGGAAACTCATAGAAGATCTTGCTCTCTATGACAACGAAAGTTGGAATGATCCCCGTGATTTGAACAAAACGGTCAAGGCAATATCTTTGCCTTCGAACAATTCTAGCACTCCCGACCGTAGGATCATGGAACTTGAGGACCAAGTCAAGTTTCTCATGAAATCTTACGATGCTCCTAAGCCTTCAAGCCAAGTGAACAAAATCACTTCTTCATGCGAATTATGTAGTGGTCCCCATGACACTCGTGATTGTGTGGAACTCCCCAGAACAGCTTTTGCGGACTACGCATCCACGCGTACCGACGAAGCGGGAGATAAGTGGTACACTTTCAAGCCCGAGCCAAACACTTACGGTGATTCATACAACCCCTCATGGAAAAATCACCCAAACCTTAGGTGGAAACAAAATCAATCCAATTCTTCCAATCCGCCTAATCGTTACCAACCAAACGGTCCACCATCCAACCGTACTTTCAACAACAATCCTTCTAACAACTATGGTAGTACCAAAAATCTTGAAGGATTGATGTCAAAGTTCATGGCATCTCAAGAAGCTCGCATATCTAAGTTTGAAGCCGATTTCAAACAAAAGCAAAGCGAGATGACCACTAGAATTGATGCATTGTTGAAAGTTCTCAATGACCGAGAAATGGGAGCACTCCCAAGCGACACGGTCAAGAATCCAAAACTAACCGTTAATTCCATATCCTCAGTTTCGTCACCTACTTCGTGTCCACAATACTACTCGGTCAAATCAACGAGCACGTGTTTCAAACAAAACCAAGTTCCCCAAAAGGACCAATCAAATAAAACACCCACTATAGAGCCGGTCAAAAGCATAGTTGAAACACCTCTTACGCAAGACCTTGACGATGAATTCAAAGAACTTCACCTTGAACGACCTGTCATTGATGTCTTAGCGCGTGCTCCTTACTATAGTGCCCTCCTAGAAAAATATGAGAAGTGTAAGCTAGGTAAAAATGGGACCGCCTTCGTTCAAAACAAGTTGCCTAAAAAGCTTGATGACCCGGGTATATTTGTTTTGCCTTGTAAGATAGGAAGATCCGAAGCTTTCGACACACTAGCCGATTTAGGGTCAAGCCTCAACTTGATTCCCTTATCCTTATTCACCGCTCTTAAGCTAGGAAAGTTAGAGGAAGCGGAGGTGTTGATAGGGCTAGCGGATGTGAGTATTGCCCACCCGGTTGGAATGATTAAGGATGTAGTTGCTCACGTAGGAAGGTTAACTATATTAGCGGATTTTCACGTCCTAGATATGGTTAGTGACACTACATGCCCATTATTGGTAGGAAGAGGATTTTTAGCAACCGCTAGTGCCATGATAGATTGCAAGGAATCCAAGATAGCGGTAGGTGAAGGCGATACTTGGTCGGTGTACGATGTAAAGAAGCATAGTTATGATTGTGATGATGAACCGACACCGCATTGGGTAGAGATGAATAGGAGACCGTCTAGATATGGACCTTGGATAGAAAGGAACTTCATAGGACCTCAATGCCCATTCTATCTAGAAAAAGACTTTGTTGAAAAGACACATTCGGTAGAACAACTCATAGCTAGAGATGAAGAGCTAGACCCCTTTGAGGACCCCTTAGTCTTTAGGAAGATGATTGAGTTATTAAGCGTAATGCCCATTAACATAGAAAGGAATAAATGGAAAAGAGAGGGAGATAAGTGTAAATGGAGGTGGGACAAGCCACCTAAAGAAGGTGACGGGTCATGGCATATTAGAATGACTTTGTATGATCCGGATGGAGAAAAGTTTGAAAGGTCATACCATACTAAGGAAACCGATAGAAAGTTGAAACCTAAGTTTGATCCCAAAGATGTCCTCAATGAGGAACTCACCCGAATCACGTAGTAACCCATGACCTTGAGTCTAGCTACAAGACTCGTAAATAAAGAAAAGCGCTTCTTGGGAGGCAACCCATGTTTTGTGTGATTTTATTTGTTTGTTTGTTATTTGCTTCCGTATGCATGCTTTATTTTTATTGTTGGTTGATCACGTTTCTCAATTAAAATGTGGAAATACTTTACTTTGTTGTTTAGCCTAGTCTTAACTCCACCTAGAAGTATTTTTGCAAAAGATAAGTGTAAGGGGAAACCCCAAATAAGTTTTTAAGAAACAAACCGATCATGATTCTCCACAATATTAAATGAGCATGTATATTCGTATTTGTTAGAGTCAAATGCTTGTATTGAGTCATAATGAAGTTTTGCAGGATTTTCCAGGAAGTAGGACCAAGTTTTTCCAGAAATTTTCCGGAAACTTAACATAAGAATTTCTGCAGGTCCATTCTGACGGCGTCAGAGGTTTACTCTTGACGGCGTCAGGAGTTAAAATCTGGAAATTTTACCGGTTTTGTTTTTCTAACGGAGTCTTATAGTTTTTGTGAATTATTAAGTTTTATAATCTCCAGGAGATCTGCAAACTTCATTCCACAAGCATTATATCTTATCTTGTTTTCTAGGATTTAGAAACTTATATAGGATGCCACCGATTTTACGCGAGGTTGTCGTGTCTATTTGGTCAGGTTTTACAGGTTATGTATGACAAGAAGATGATTTATATTCTGGAAGGGAAGCTTTGATTGTTCGTTTTCTTGGAGGAAGATTTAACCTGGCCATCCTATTATCCATACCGAGCGAATCAGGGGAGTATTTGATTTCATTCTCTTTACTTTTTCACTTTTACATTCTTTACTTGAATATTGGGGACAATGTTCATCTTAAGTGTAAGGGGAGGGTAAAAAGATGATACCTTACATATGCACTTTTGCTTGAGTTTTTTTTGTTTAATAGTAGATGTGTAATAAAACTATGAGAAATACTTGTTAGTGTAATTTTAGCGCCAAATTTAAAATTTTTTACAACATTTAGGAGTGAAACTTTAGCCATAGCAAGCGTCTCATGGATAGGAGATTGTATGACTAGCACATAACCGTATATTCAGAAAAATTTTCCACCCAAATATGTGAGGTTCGCCTTTAGATTTGATAGGAAAAGCATTCACTATTAGTGCTTATGAGTGTACCGGTAGCATTTAGATTCTAGAACTTGCGTTAGTGATGCATTCCGAGACCGCTAGTGAGACTACATTCGTGTAGTAGGATTTACTACATGATAAGAGGCATTAGGATCACCCTTGTGTTAAACCCGTATCATAATTACTTGACCATTTAAGTCATATTACTTGGCTAGTTAAGTCAACTAATTTTTTCCACACCCTTAGCGTTGTACTCATTTTTAGTACACGAAACCCCTAGTACACCCCTCCGAGCCTATCTTTTCGTTTCTAACTTTAAGCACTTTACTTAAAGGAAGAATTTGTTACACCCCACTTAAATGTACAACAAAATCGCCTTAGCCTTCCGTGTAAGCGCTCATTTTTAGTGCATTATTGTTATTTGTTAAACCCTAAGTTAACTTTCTAATTGATTACATGGTTGCTAAGTCGAGTCATATCCTTGTACATATTGTTTTGGGACGATTGGGACTCATGGGTAAGTACTTATTTTATGGAGTAATGGGGAAGAACATCATTTATTACCCCCATATGTACGTTAATCTTAAAAGTGCTCCAAGTGTTTTGATTTTCTTAATTCGAGTCATTAGATTAGTTTATTGTAAAGTATGTAAAGATTCAAGTGTAAGGGGAATGCTCATCCCCTATGATGTATTATTTTGGATGGTAGGGTAAGAGTGTATGCAAAAAAAAAAAATAATAAAAAAAAATAAAAAAGAGAAAAAGAAAAAAAAAAGAAAAAAAGAAAAATAGAAAAAAAGAAAAAAAAAAAAAGAAAAAAACATACGGACTACCATCCCGTTTCATTCTATGTTTATTTTATGTTTTGGTTATTTTTCATTTATTAGCTTAAGTCGAGTCTAGTCTTGGCTTAGCAACGCCACATTGTACATGTAATTGACTAAGATTGTTAACTCGCCACCAGTAAAACTTCCTTTATCCAACAAAACCGTGTATTTCATATCCCTACACCTAACGTTACAACCCTTTAAAAGACCTCTTTGATAGTTTATCCTAGGTGCTTACGCCATATGGTGGAGGTTTGATCCTTTCCCAAGCCTATGGTAATCTATTTTGCTATGATAGGTAGTGAGAGATATCTTCCGTTTCCATATTGTAATTTACACTTTATTACACCTGAGAGATGTGAGTATCTAAACACTATTTGTGAGGTGCTTGTGTATGACCTCCGTGCTTGTCTATTGGTCTTTAGTGGAACGATTATTTGTTGTAATTACTTTTATATTAGTGTTAAATGACCCCTAACTTGTATTTTGACTAGAATAAAAGCGCATTTGCTTGAGGACAAGCAAATCTCAAGTGTAAGGGTATATGATGAGGCGAAAAATGATCCGTTTTTAGGGGGTCATTTAAGCCCGAATCCGACTTTATTTGATCAAATATTGCCCTAAATCGTTCCTTTTGTGATTTTAGGTACTTTGGGAGTGAAATCTGGAAAAGGAAGCAATTCGGACGTTTTTGGAGCATAAAAGTGAAGAAAACGCCAAAGTCTTAATTTTCCATGCTGGGAACAGTAGGTGACGGCGTCAAGAGCAAATCCTTGACGGCGTCAAGAGCAAAATTCATAAATTCCCATGACGGTCCAGTAGAGTTTTGACGGTGTCACGTGAGAAGGGTGTCAAGAGTAAAAGAGTCATGACGACCTGGAAGTGTATAACTCTTGACGGCGTCAGAAGTAGATCTAGGCAGTTCGAGGAATGTTTTGGCGGCGAGGTGACGGCGTCACATATTTCTTCTTGACGCCGTCAGACCTGTTTTTCTATATATAGTTTTCTAATTTTTCACATTTAAAAAGAGAAGTTTTGGAGAAACCCTAAGTACGATTTTGGTGCTACTTTTACAGGTTTTTCATGGGTTCCAAACCCTTGATACCTTGCATTGTAATTGAGATAAGTGTTCTTCTAATTCAATCAATATGTCTATGTGTTGGTTGTCTATATCTTGTTCTTGTCTCAATTCCATTATGCTAGGCTAGATCTCTTTTGTGTTTGCTTAGATCTAATGAAACCTAGATATTGATTATGTGTTGATTACTTGTTTATTCTTGTTTTGGATGAATGATTTATATGTTAGGCTTAAGAAAACTGGCAGATCTCCAAATGGTAACATGCTTGAACGTCTTAAGAAACATGAACCGAGGCGTACTAGGTCTTTATTGGTTGTATTTAATGCATGAGCCACTGTTTACAATCCCTATAGTTGTGATGGGCATGGTGTAGGAGGAGATAAGAGCTCATAGAATTGGGGAGTTATGTATGCCACCCCATGAATGGTATTAAGGAATACAATCCGTCATCCATGCAATTATAACAAGTAATTAACGTGTAAAAGATATCTAGGAAGTAGTGAAATCTAAGTAAACACATTTTCTCAAATTACTGCTCACAACTTTAGTATAATTTAGCTTATTTACGTTTTCTGTATTTTATTTTGATTGCATCTTAGTTTTGGGTTAGTTGAATAGCAACTAATTCCGCCCACTCTTCCAAAACCCGAGAATTTTAATTGCTTTCTAAAAAATATAAAAACACAAAAATAATCATCCCTCACCTTTAGAACTAGTATTTAGGCTTTCTAATCCTAGCGACACTATTCCTAAGCTGAACGATCAATCCCCTGGTACTTGTCACTATACTATACTACAACGATCGGGTACACTGCCTGGTGGGGGTTGTAAGCTTCTCGAGATCCCTCGAGAGGTAAAGCCTGTTGCGATTCCCACGCATCAATAATCATGAAATCAACACCCGAAATCATCAATATCTCTTCCGATTCATCATCTGAAGATGAAACCCCATTTGAAACATATGTGCCGCCCTTCCGTCCTCCTCATGATGGTTGTAGAACCAAAGAGCAAGCCAAAAAGAGAAAGCATGATCTCCCTGTGTTCAAAGATCTTCTGCATTTAAATCAAACCCCAAGCACATCCAGAGGTAAAGCTGTGATGTCCCCAAAATCTCCATCATCTTCAAAATCATCAGAGGACCCAACGTGGATCCCTGTCAGGCAACCATCCCCAAGGGAGCTTGTTTCCCCTTTCATCTACACATCATCAGATGAGGATGAGCCTCCAAATGAACCACCTTCCACTCCTGAGAGGCCTCAGTCATCAAGGCCACGACCAAAGAAGTCCACCAAGACAAAGAAGACAAGGAAGACAAACTCTCCTCTCCCTATAGAAAAAAAATTGTTCTTGGACTTCCATTCCCTATGAAGTAGTGCTTTTAGTCTTTAATTTCATCTTAGATTGTTGCACTCTTTTGTGGTTTCAGAAGTAGTCTTTGTAATTTCTCTTTTGATGTATGAACTTCTGAACTTGATGAATGATGAATGACAGATGTTCTTCTTTTGTTGTCATAATATTGTTATTGCAAATCATCATTTAGACTTATTCCTGCACAAGATTAGACCAAACACCACAAAGCAAACAAACATATGTACTAGCAGTAGAGTTAGAAATAGCAGCATAGTACATTCTATCACAAACATATGCTTTAAGATAAGCAGCAGAGTAACAAGTAGCACAATTCCTTTACACACTTGTACAAAAACAAAGAGATAAGTTTTTCAAAGATTTATCATACCAATGTTTGCAATTAAAAATTGAAACCTCCCCACATCAAAGTGTTTAGTGAGAAGATCAGCAACATTGTTATCAGTATGAACTTTAACAATTTGGATCGACTTCTTTTCATAGCAATCCCTGATAAAATGATGTCTTATCTCAATATGTTTTGTTTTAGAATGAAAAACAGGATTTTTAATTATGCAAAGTGTGCTGTTGTTATCAATATGAATTTTGGTATTCATAAAATTGTACCCATAATCTAATAATTGATTCTGCATCCATAGAACTTGTCCACAACAACTTGAAGCAACCACATACTCAGCTTCAGTTGTAGAATTAGCCACCACTGTTTGCTTCTTGCATTGCCATGATACCAATTTGCTTCCTACAAATTGACAACCCCCTGTTGTAGACTTTCTATCCAAAGAAGCTCCAGCATAGTCACTATCTGAATATGAAACCAAATCAAAAGGTGAATCCTTAGGATACCAAAGGCCCAATTTTGGTTGATGCCTCAGATATCTAAAAATTCTCTTTACTGCATTGAGATGTGATTCCTTGGGACACACTTGAAATCTTGCACAGGCACACACAGCAAACATGATATCAGGCATTGATGCTGTGAGATACATCAATGAGCCAATCATAGACCTGTATAAGTGTATATCCACTTCCTTTCCATATTCATCCTTCAGCAATGGTTTATTGGTTTCCATTGTAGTCTTGGCAGGTTTTGCATCTTCAAAACCAAATTTCTTCAAAATATCATTGACATACTTATCCTGACTGATAAATATACCATTTTCTTTCTGTGTAACTTGCAGACCTAAGAAGAAGGTGAGTTCTCCCATTGAACTCATAGCAAACTTGTCCTTCATAAGCTTCTCAAAACTAACACACATAGCTTTGTTGGTAGACCCAAAGATGATGTCATCAACATAGATTTGAACCAGCAAAATATCATCCTTTTGTCTTTTGAGAAACAGAGTTTTATCAATCTTTCCTCTACTAAACCCAGACTCTAACAAGTATGTAGATAATGTGTCATACCAAGCTCTAGGGGCTTGATGTAAGCCATACATTTCTCTATTTACCTTGTAAACTTTGTCAGGATGATCAGGGTCTTCAAAGCCTGGTGGTTGAGACACATAAACTTCTTCTGTAATGGTCCCATACAGAAAAGCACTCTTTATATCCATTTGATACACTACAAAATCTTTGTATGAAGCATAAGCCAAGAATAATCTAATTGCTTCTATTCTTGCCACTGGAGCAAATACTTCATCATAATCAAGACCTTCTTGTTGTGTGTATCCTTGTGCTACTAACCTTGCCTTATTCCTTATGACTATTCCTCTCTCATCTCTTTTGCATCTGAAAACCCATTTAGTGCCAATCACTCTTTTTCCATTTGGCAGATCAACCAAAGTCCAAACTTCTTGTAAGTTAAATTGTAGAAGCACATCTTGCATTGCTTCCACCCAACTTGCTTCTTGTAGGGCTTTGTAAGTGTTTTTGGGTTCAATTTGAGAAAGAAAACATGCAAACAGGCAATTCTGAAGATCTTTGTGACTATTTCTTTGATGCAGAGATCTGGCAAAGAAACTTTGATGTTGAAGATCTTTCAGTGCTTTAGTCATCTGCCTAGTTTGAATAGATGATTGTGGATCACTCAAAATTTGGTCTTTGGGATGATCCTTGTGTACTCTTGTGGTAGGTGTGGGACTAACAGGAATATTGAGTTCCAAATTAGTAATGTCTTCATCAGCTCCAAATAACTTACCATCAAGTGCATCATCATCTGTGTCATAATAAATATTCTCAAGAGGAGGCATATTTAGATCATCAATAGATAGAATCATCAATAGGTCTACCCTGAGTGTCCAAATTGGAAACATTGAAGTAGCAGTAGAGTTAGTAGGCTTGGCAGCAGAATTTGGTGGAGCAGTAGTTGTATCTTTTGGCCTAGCAGTAGAGTCTTCTGAGTCAGCAGTAGAGTCTTCTGTTTGTGTAGGAGAGACATCAACAACTACTTTGGGAACTTCATTAGTTTCTTTTTCTGCTGCAATAGGTACTTCAATATCTTCTTCAACTTCCTTGGGTTTCTTTTGAGGAACATCATCTTCTGTAGGACTTAGATCAGTCTTAAAGGGTAGTAAAGTAGGACCAACCTTTAATTTCTCAACCAAAACAAATTCTTCTTGTGATTGGTTAGTGTCAATACTGGCAATAACTGGTACATAATTCATTGTTTGGGTAAGCATATCAACATTAAACAACCATTCTGGTCCTCTCCCTTCAGGATTAGATGAATTTTCAGAAAACTTGATATGCAGATTCTCCTCTACATGTTTGGTTCTCTTATTGTATACCCTGAAAGCTTTACTAATCACAGAGTAACCAACTAAATTCCCTTCATCAGCTTTTTTATCAAATTTGCCTAACTGATCCTTAGTGTTCAAAATTGTAACAGGACATCCAAATGGTTTGAGAAAATCAATCAGTGGCTTCTTTCCATGAAATAACTCATATGGAGTCTTATTGTGAGGCTTGACTACCTTACTTCTGTTTTGCACAAAGCATGCCGTGTTCACAGCTTCAGCCCAAAAAGGTATAGGTAGTTTTGAATAAGATAACATTGTTCTTGCAGCCTCAATTAATGTCCTGTTTCTTCTTTCTGCAACACCATTCTGTTGTGGAGTTCTTGCTACACTATACTGTCTAAGAATTCCTTTCCCCACACAGAATTGATTCATCACACTGTTCTTGAACTCAGAACCATTGTCACATCTAATTATCTTCACCTTGTGATTGTACAGGTTTTCAACTCTTGTAATAAATGCCTTGAGTATTTCTGGAGTTTCATCTTTAGTGGCTAGAAAGAATACCCAAGTAAACCTGCTAAAGTCATCAGTGACAACAAGACAATATGACTTTTTGTTCAAGCTTTTGACAAATACAGGCCCAAATAAATCCATGTGTAGTAGGTGTAATGGCTCAGTAGTTGTGTTCACAGTCTTGGACTTGAATGAAACTCTGTGTTGTTTACCCTTTTGACAAGCGACACAAGTTTCACAATTTTCAAAAGTCTTTGTAGGCATTCCTCTGACCAGATTCCCTTTTACCAATTTGTTCATGGTCTTGTAGTTCAGATGTCCCAATCTCCTATGCCATAATTTGGACTCATCAACAGTGGCCTTTGCAATTAGACAAGTCAAAGCCCTCTTAGGAACAATGTTCTTAATATGGTCACTGTATATATTCTCATTTCTAGGGACCTTCAAAAGCACATATTTGTCATCTGGCAACTGATAGTCAGGAGAAAGGATCATACACTCAGTGTTTGTAAAAAGAACAAAGTTCTTTTTGTCACACATTTGTGAGACACTAAAAAGGTTAAACTTAAGTCCTTTCACAAGAAACACCTTCTCAAAGTCCAAATTTCCAGTTTTTAGAGTTCCTCTTCCAACAATCTTTCCACGTTTTGGATCATTCCCAAAAGCAACATATCCACCATCAAAAGCCTCAAAGTCTTCAAGTTGAGACTCATCTCTTGTCATGTGTCCAGAACATCCACTGTCAACAATAACCATATCCTTAAGCTCATCCAGTAGATTGACCTGCACATGAAAAGTAGAGACATTAGTTCCTCTTGACGACCCAAGCCATTACTGACTTGGATCTGCCCTGTGCATCAACATAATCAAATTTCTTTAAATCACTTGATGCACTGCTATTCTTGGAAACAGAATTTGAATCATTAGTTTTTGGTTTCCAAGTCCAGCAAGCTGAGGCCTTAACAGCATAAAAGTGATTACCAACAACTGTATTTGTTAAAACTTTTGGCCCAGAAGTAGAAAGTTTTGTACTATCAGCAGGTAGCTTACTAGCAGCAGAGTGCATACTTGCAGCAGAATGCTTACTAGCAGTAGAGCCAGTAGAAGAGCCAGTTGTGGTTTTGAAAAAACCATTTGATTTAGCAGCATAAATAGATCTAGTTGCGCCAGATCTCAATAAAACAGCTCTTGGAACCATATTTCTATTAGGATGTGGGTGAGTTTGTTTAGTTACATATTTGTGATTCACCCTAGTGTATTGATTCCAAACAGGCTTTTGGTGTTCAGGACATCTAACAATCAAGTGGTCAAAGCTACCACACTTATAACAAGCCTTCTTTTGTATGTGAAACTGATTACCTAATCTGTGTGAAACTAGGTTGTTGAAGTTTCTCTGGTTACCCGTAGGCTTATTATTGAATCTTTCCATCTGTTCTCTAGGTACCTCATTGTACTCTACCATTTTCCTAGAGAAGTTATTTCCTAACACAGGTTTGACAAACTTAACCTGTTCAATTTTAGGTTTAAACTTTGTAGGATTTTCTTCCTTTTTCACACTTTGTTCTTATTTAACCTGTTCCTCATCACTATCACTATCAGAATACCAATCTTCTATAATGGGAGCTTCAGGAAATTTTCTAGCCTCAACCTTAGGTGTTTCATTAACACTTGTGCTACATTCACCTGGATAGTTCTTTTCCTGGTGGAGCAAAAGCACTTTTAGCTGGAGGAGCCACTTCATTATACCTAATTCCACTACCTTTTCTCATCAAGTTATTCTCTATAGATTTATGAACCAAATCAGAAGCATATTGTTGTTTTTGTACTCTTACTACATGTTTATCTTTTTCAGCAAGAGCTTCCTCTTTTTCTTTTTCTGCTTCTTCTAACTTATTTTTAAGAACTTCTACTTCACTGTTTTTCTTAAAAATTTCTATATCTCTGAGATTAAGTTGATCTACATATTCCTTTTCACACTCTTTGAGATATTCTAACCTTCTTTCAACATTTTGAATTCCTACTTTGTAACCTAAGTTATCAAGTTTTAGGTGTTCAATTTCTCTATTTAAACTCTCATTCCTAGACTTAAGTTCTTCTATAGTGTCAGCACAAGATTTAAAAGAACACACAGATAAGTCTGAATCATTTGATACCTCAGAGTCAGAGCCTGATGATGAACCATAGGCCATAAGTGCAAAGTTCTGCACCTTGGGTTGAGCAACAGCTACCAAAGAGAAATTTGGTTCTTCTTCAGCCATATCACTCCAATCATAATCTCCCAGTCCATCACAAGACACCAGTGCAGTCTTTGATTCTTCAGTGACCTTCTTTGTAGCATCAACATTCTTCTTTGGAGCTCTACACTCTCTAGCAAAATGTCCCTTCTTGTTGCAATTGTAGCACTCTATCTTTGATTTGTCAAAGCCTGGACTATCCTTAGCTTTATACTTGACTTCTTTTCCAGTCTTCTTCAAAAACTTTCTTGCTCTTAAGGTTAACATAGCCATTTGCCATTTAAGATCAATTTCTTCAAGATCATCATGATCAATATAATCCAAGTCTTGATTAACGACATGTGACCTTATAGTAGTTGTGAGCTCAGCCAAGAATGCACACAAAGCAATATCACTGGTAGAAATCTTATCATTTGAACTAGCAGCAGATCCATCAGCAGCAGATACTCCATAAGCAGTAGAATGAGCAGCAGAGTGAGATTCCTGAGATCCTTTTCCTTTAGAGGATACAAAGGCAAGATTTTAAGTACCAGAAGTTGAAGTAGAAGAGTTAGATAGTTCTGATTCATACACTCTTAAATTGTTGTAGAGACTCTCCAACTTCATAGTTTCAAAATCAGGCTTATTCCTCCACACAACTATGTGCATACTCCATTCATGTGCAAGACTTCTTAGAAACTTTAGGTTTACATCTTCTTGTGGAACCACATATCCAACAAGCTTTAGATGACTAACAAGTTGGTTTAGCCTGTTGTATGTGCCAATTATCTTCTCTCCACTTTCAGAAGTAAAGTTCTCAAACTGATGCTTCAGCATGTTTTTCCTGGATTTCTTAGTAGCATCATTCCCTCCAAACCTAAATTCAACAACATCCATCAATTCTTTTCCAGATTCACAGTCATCAAAGTCCATTTGAAATTCATTGGGTATTCCCATTAAGAGAATTGATGCGTGGGAATTGCACCAGGCTTTACCTCTCAAGGGATCATGAGAAGCTTACAACCCCCACCAGGCAGTGTACCTGATCGTTGTAGTATAGTATAGTGACAAGTACCGGGGGATTGATCGTTCAGCTTAGGAATAGTGTCGCTAGGATTAGAAAACCTAAATACTAGTTCTAAAGGAGAGGGATGATTATTTTTGTATTTTATATTTTTTAGAAAGCAAGTAAAAATCTCGGGTTTGAAGGATTTGGGCGGAATTAGTTGCTAGTCAACTAACCCAATACTAAAGATGCAATCAAAATAAAATACTAGAAATGAAAATAAACTAAATTATACAAAAGTTGTGAGCAATAAGTGGAGAAAATGTGTTTACTTAGATTTCACTACTCCCTAGACATCTTTTACACGTTAATTACTTGTTATAATTGCATGGATGACGGATCGTATTCCTTAATACCATTCATGGGGTTGCACACTTAACTCCCCAATTCTATGAGCTCTTATCTCCTCCTATACCATGCCCAGCACAACCATAGGGATTATAAACAGTGGCTCATGCATTAAATACAACCAATAAAGACCTAGTGCGCGTCGGTTCATGTTTCTTAAGACGTTCAAGCATGTTACCAATTGGAGATCTGCCAGTTTTCTTAAGCCTAACATATAAATCATTCATCCAAGACAAGTATAAACAAGTAATCAACACATAATTAACATCTAGGTTTCATTAGATCCAAGAAAACACAAGATAGATCTAGCCTAGCATGATGGAATTAAGACAAGAACAAGATATAGACAACCAACACATAGACATATTGATTGAATTAAAAGAACACTTATCTCAATTACACATGAAAGGTATCAAGGGCTTGGAACCCTTGAAAAACCTGTAAAATTCGCACCAAAATTGTACTTAGGGTTTCTCCAAAACTTCTCTCTTCTAATGTGAAAATTAGAAAACTATATATAGGAAAAGGGGTCTGACGGCGTCAAGACTAAACTTGTGACTCCGTCACCTCGCCGCCAAAACTCTTCTCGGACTGCCTTGATCTACATTTGACGCCGTCATGTGATAATCATTTTCAGGCCGTCATGACTTTTACTCTTGACGCCCTACTTCGTGACGCCGTCAATTCTCTACTAGACCGTCATGGAATTTTGCTCTTGACGCCGTCACCTACTGTTCCCAGCATGGAAAATTAAGACTTTGGTGTTTTCTTCACTTTTATGCTCCAAAAAGTCCGAATTGCTTCATTTTCCATATTTCTCTCCCAAAGTACCTAAAATCACAAAAGGAACGATTTAGGGCAATATTTTATCAAATAAATTCAATTCCGGGCTTAAATGACCCCCTAAAAACGGATCATTTTTCGCCTCATCATATACCCTTACACTTGAGATTTGCTTGTCCTCAAGCAAATGCGCTTTTATTCTACTCAAAAGACAAGTTAGGGGTCATTTAACACTAATATAAATGTAATTACAACAAATAATCGTTCCACTAAAGACCAATAGACAAGCACGGAGGTCATACACTAGCACCTCACAAATAGTGTTTAGATACTCACATCTCTCGGGTGTAATAAAGTGTAAATTACAATATGGAAACGGAAGATATCTCTCACTACCTGTCATAGCAAAATAGATTACCATAGGCTTGGGAAAGGATCAAACCTCCACCACATGGCGTAAGCACCTACGATAAACTATCAAAGAGGTCTTTTAAAGGGTTGTAACGTTAGGTGTAGGTATTTGAAATACACGGTTTTGTTGGATAAAGGAAGTTTTACTGGTGGCGAGTTAACAATCTTGGTCAATTACATGTACAAGATAGCGTTCCTAAGCCAAGACTAGACTCGACTTAAGCTAATAAATGAAAATAACAAAAGCATAAAATGAACATAGAATGAAACGGGATAGTAGTCCGTATTTTTTTTTTTTTTTTTTTTTTTTTTTTTTTTTTTTTTTTTTTTTTGCATACACTCTTACCCTACCATCAAAAATAATACATCATAGGGGATGAACATTCTCCTTACACTTGAATCTTTACATACTTTACATTAAACTAATCTAATGACTCGAATTAAGAAAATCAAAACACTTGGAGTACTTTTTAAGATTAACGTACATATGGGGGTAATAAATGATGTTCTTCCCCATTACTCCATAAAATAAGTACTTACCCATGAGTCCCAATCGTCCCAAAACAATATGTACAAGGATATGACTCGACTTAGCAACCATGTAATCAATTAGATAGTTAACTTAGGGTTTAACAAATAACAATAATGCACTAAAAATGAGCGCCTACACGGAAGGCTAAGGCGATTTGGGTGTACATTTAAGTGGGGTGTAACAAATTCTTCCTTTAAGTAAAATGCTTAAAGTTAGAAACGAAAAGATAGGCTCGGAGGGGTGTACTAGGGGTTTCGTGTACTAAAAATGAGTACAACGCTAAGGGTGTGAGAAAAATTAGTTGACTTAACTAGCCAAGTAATATGACTTAAATAGTCAAGTAATTATAATACGGGTTTAACACAAGGGTGATCCTAATGCCTCTTATCATGTAGTAAATCCTACTACACGAATGTAGTCTCACTAGCGGTCTCGGAATGCATCACTAACGCAAGTTCTAGAATCTAAATACTACCGGTACACTCATAAGCACTAATGGTAAATGATTTTCCTATCAAATCTAAAGGCGAACCTAACATATTTGGGTGGAAAATTTTTCTGAATATACGGTTATGTGCTAGTCATACAATCTCCTATCCATGAGACGCTTGCTATGGCTAAAGTTTCAGTCCTAAATGTTGTTAAAAATATTAAATTTGGCGCTAAAATTGCACTAACAAGTATTTCTCATAGTTTTATTACACATCTACCATTAAACACAACAAACTCAAGCGAAAGTGCATATGTAAGGTATCATCTTTTTACCCTCCCCTTACACTTAAGATGAACATTGTCCCCAATGTTCAAGTAAAGAATGTAAAAGTGAAAAAGTAAAAAGAATGAAATCAAATACTCCCCTGATTCGCTCGGTATGGATAATGAGGTGGCCAGGTTAAATCTTCCTCCAAGAAAATGAACAATCAAAGCCTTCCAGAATATAAATCATCTTCTTGTCATACATAACCTGTAAAACCTGATAAAATATACAAGACAACCTCGCGTAAAATCGGCGGCATCCTATATAAGTTACTAAATCCTAGAAAACAAGATAAGATATAATGCTTGTGGAATGAAGTTTGCAGATCTCCTGGAGATTATAAAACTTAATAATTCACAAAAACCATAAAACTCCGTTAGAAAAACAAAACTGGCAAAATTTCCAGATTTTTACACTTGACGCCGTCAGAAGTGACCTGCAGAAATTCTTATGTTAAGTTTCCGGAAAATTTCTGGAAAAACTTTTTCCTACTTCCTGGAAAATCCTGCAAAACTTCATTATGACTCAATACAAGCATTTGACTCTAACAAATACGAATATACATGTTCATTTAATATTGTGGAGAATCATGATCGGTTTGTTTCTTGAAAACATATTTGGGGTTTCCCCTTACACTTATCTTTTGCAAAAAATACCTTTAGGTGGAGTTAAGACTAGGCCAAAACAACAAAGTAAAGTATTTCCACTATTTAGTTTAGAAACATGATCTACCAACAATAAAAATAAAGCATGCATACGGAAGCAAATAACAAACAAACAAAAATAAAATCACACAAAACATGGGTTGCCTCCCAAGAAGCGCTTTTCTTTATTTACGAGTCTTGTAGCTAGACTCAAGGTCATGGGTTAACGTGTATCGCTTATGCTCACATAACCAAGTGTGAGCCATCTAATAGTCGCCTCATCTTTTTTATATTCATCTCCTAACTCTAAGCATCTGTGATAGTATCTTTTATTCTTTTCATGCGTGTACTTAAGTCCTTTTCTCTTATCATTCTCACTTAACATTTCCATGGGCGGATACCTACTACACTTTTCCATGGAAAAATCTTTGAACCTAGGGTGTGTGCGGGGCATTTGATAGACAAGATCTTCATCCCCATCCGAGAATGTAATTAGCCCTTCTATGAGTTTTTCATCGAGGTTGGTCAACCGTTTAAAAGGTTTTCCAAACACAACTTGGGTCAACTTATCATCAATAAACTCTCCTAGATTCTCCATAACCATAAACTCAACAAGATAAACCAAGCTTCCTACAAACACATGCAATGGTATTGCCTTAGGAATAATGTTTTCTCCTTTGTATTCTAACTCATCTACCATGATTTTATTGTATTCATTACGTGAGATTTTGTTCATTGGAAGAGATGAGTTGAGATAGGCGTTAAAGCTCTTAAATCCAATCTTACAAGGGAATTGCATGTTAAATGAACTATCACACTCAATCCTAGTTCTAGGGTCAACATACCTAAGAGGGTTTATTTCTTCTTCCATCCTATTCTCATTAATCACATCACCATCATCAAGATCCTCATCAGAGTCTGAATAGTAGAAAGGACTGGCCCTACGGTCATCATCATGATCAGACTCTTCTAACTCAGAATTATTGTCAAAGTGGTGGTTGGGTGAGAGGTTAGGTGGGTTCTCATTTTCTGCTAAAGGAAGTGGGGCGGGCATTTGGAAGATACTACGACGAAAAACATGGATAACAGGAATCAACCGATCAATGTTATTGTGACCCATCGAAATATTTTACGAACAAAGGACACAAAGAAATAGATAGACTAAAGAAACCTAAAAATAAAAATAAAATCTTACTAGAAAGGAATCTAGCAAGTAGACCTAATAAAAAGAAATTCTAACCTAGACAATAACTATTCCCCGGGCTGCGGCGCCAAAAACTTGATGCGTGGGAATTGCACCAAGCTTTACCTCTCAAGGGATCCTGAGAAGCTTACAACCCCCACCAGGCAGTGTACCTGATCGTTGTAGTATAGTATAGTGACAAGTACCGGGGGATTGATCGTTCAGCTTAGGAATAGTGTCGCTAGGATTAGAAAACCTAAATACTAGTTCTAAAGGTGAGGGATGATTATTTTTGTATTTTATATTTTTTAGAAAGCAAGTAAAAATCTCGGGTTTGAAGGATTTGGGCGGAATTAGTTGCTAGTCAACTAACCCAATACTAAAGATGTAATCAAAATAAAATACTAGAAATGAAAATAAACTAAATTATACTAAAGTTGTGAGCAATAAGTGGAGAAAATGTGTTTACTTAGATTTCACTACTCCCTAGACATCTTTTACACATTAATTACTTGTTATAATTGCATGGATGACGGATCGTATTCCTTAATACCATTCATGGGGTGGCACACTTAACTCCCCAATTCTATGAGCTCTTATCTCCTCCTATACCATGCCCAGCACAACCATAGGGATTATAAACAGTGGCTTATGCATTAAATACAACCAATAAAGACCTAGTGCGCGTCGGTTCATGTTTCTTAAGACGTTCAAGCATGTTACCAATTGGAGATCTGCCAGTTTTCTTAAGCCTAACATATAAATCATTCATCCAAGACAAGTATAAACGAGTAATCAACACATAATTAACATCTAGGTTTCATTAGATCCAAGCAAACACAAGATAGATCTAGCCTAGCATGATGGAATTAAGACAAGAACAAGATATAGACAACCAACACATAGACATATTGATTGAATTAAAAGAACACTTATCTCAATTACACATGAAAGGTATCAAGGGCTTGGAACCCTTGAAAAACCTGTAAAATTCGCACCAAAATCGTACTTAGGGTTTCTCCAAAACTTCTCTCTTCTAATGTGAAAATTAGAAAACTATATATAGGAAAAGGGGTCTGACAGCGTCAAGACTAAACCTGTGACGTCGTCACCTCGCCGCCAAAACTCTTCTCGGACTGCCTTGATCTACATTTGACGCCGTCATGTGATAATCATTTCCAAGCCGTCATGACTTTTACTCTTGACGCCCTACTTCGTGACGCCGTTAATTCTCTACTGGACAGTCATGGAATTTTGCTCTTGACGCCGTCATGATGTTACTCTTGACGCCGTCACCTACTGTTCCCAGCATGGAAAATTAAGACTTTGGCGTTTTCTTCACTTTTATGCTCCAAAAACGTCCGAATTGCTTCCTTTTCCAGATTTCTCTCCCAAAGTACCTAAAATCACAAAAGGAACGATTTAGGGCAATATTTGATCAAATAAATTCAATTCCGGGCTTAAATGACCCCCTAAAAACGGATCATTTTTCGCCTCATCAAGAATACTATGTGCTTTGATTTCCATCTTCCTAACTGTGTTGGCTTCAGCAGACTTGATTGGTATCTCCTTTCCATCAGCACTCTTGTCAGGTACAGAATCACCATTAACAATCACATTCCACATGTTGAAATCAATCATGCGAATGTACTGTCTGATTCTTCTCTTCCATAGCTCATACTCAGAAGGATTTAGCATGGGCACCCTTGAAGCAGTCACCATATGAGTTTCATCACCCATCTTAGCAATAGATTAGGAACAGCAAACTTTTAAGAAACAAAAATCTTCTTGATAATAACTTCTAGATCACAAGCTCTGATACCACTTGTTATCCCAGTTGAGCTTAAACGATCTTGTATAGAAGTTAACTTGATTAAACACTTAAGCTAATATGCGGAATGTAAAAGCTTAACTTAAGAAGAATAATGATTTACTTTCAACACTTCAATATTATTAATACGAGCACTCAATAATGCTAGGGTTTTACTACCTTGAAGTGAATAATAATACGTACATAAACTAACCCTAGGATCCTCCTTTTATAGACTAAGGAATCCTACTAGGTTTACAATACCTTTCTCTACACGATAAGAATATTCTAGATAAATATAATATTTACACAATCTATTCTATATTTATCTAAACCGTATACATCCTTATCCCATCAGCAGTAGATTCTGTCAGCAGCATTTAACCTCAGCAGCACTTTGACATTAGCAGCAGAATCATTACCACTAGCAGCAGTTTCACTTATAGCAGCAGTTTTACTCAGCAGCAGTTTCAGACCCAACACAAATGTAGTGGACACAAAACTTCTATCGGCACCAGTATCAAAGAGTATGGAAGCATAACGATAATTGAGAAGGAACGTACCAGTAACGACATTCGGGTCTTCTCCTCTCTCATTCCCAATTGAATACACTCTCCCATGAGCAGCTCCTGCTTCCACACATTGGTTCTCATTGTCATGACGTCCACGGTTTCCTCCAGCTCCACGGTTTCCATGATTGTACCCATTACCACCCGATCCTTGATTTCCTCGGTTCTACGATTTCCTGCACTCATTCCTATAGTGTACCTTCTTCCCACATCCAAAACATGTAACATTCGCCTTACTCATAGTTTCAAGAGTAGCTTGAACCATAGCTAGTGGTCGAGCTCTACAATCCTTAGCTATGTGCCCCATCTTTGAGCAGTTCTTGCACATCACAGTACATCGTCCCGAATGATTCTTGTAACAACGACCACACTTGGGTGCATCTCCATTATGGTTCCTCTTATCTTCATCCCCAATAGCATATACCTTAGCAACAACTTGTCGCTTGTTTTGATGACCATTACCCTTAGAGTGATGGTCTCTTTTCCTCTTTCCATTCTTATCCTTCTCAGCTTCTTCCAATACCAGTGAGTCAATCAATTATTGAGCGATCGTGATGGCCTCATGAATATTTGCAGGCCTAGCAGCAATCACGTCGTTCCTTGTAGCCACAGGAAACCCAGCGGTATACCTCTCAATCTTTTGAGTCTCAGTTTGAACCATATCTGGGCAAAGCAAGGCTAGTTCCTGGTAATGACGATTGTAGGTCGTCATATCAGTACCCTTCACTTTGTGATTCCAGAACTCAATCTCCAACTTCTTAACCTCATTCCTTGGGCAGTAAGTCTGAATCAGCAAAGACTTAAATTGTTCCAAAGTCATGGCATAGGCCACTTCACTCCCAACCGAATTTCGGTAATTGTTCCACCAAGTTAATGCTTCGTCCTTAAAAGTAAAAGAAGCAAACTTTACCTTTGCATTCTCCGTACAATTGCTCACATTGAACACTGACTCGGTTTTCTCTATCCACCTGACCAAGTAGACCACTCCTTTAGTTCCACCAAACTCAATGGGTCCACAGATTCGAAACTCCTTGTAGCTACATCCGGTAGTACGAACAGGTGGAAAAGTTCCAGCAGAGTTCTTGGAATGATTCGACTCAGCTAGTAGTTCAGCAACACGTTGTTTCACAAGTTGATTGATCATAGCTTGATCCACAGTAGGTGCATTCGGTTGAACATGATCATTGTCTCCCTGAACATCAACATTTTGATTCCTGTTGTTGTGATTGGTGGTGTCCAGGTCGTCAGGAGTAGGGGTTTCAACATTTCGAGTAGGACGGCGTCCTCGGCGACCAGGGGTAGTCGCTGTAGGACCAGTTCGGGTAGCTTTGACAGGGTTTCGTCGTGGGGTCATTGATCTGAAACACAATTTGATAGATGAAGCCAAGACATCAAAAGAGTATCAACAATACACCACAAGGCATCAATCAAACAAATAGGAATGCAATTTCCATGACATCCAAAACCACATAACATCATACATAATAACCATCATCCATACAAACAGCAATCAAGACATCGTTCCAACTACCAAAGACATAAAAGATACTAATCGTTCCAAAACGAGATGAACATACAACTGAAATACATCAAAGATAAGATAACTAGCTTTTCTAACCAAGCACTCCTTGGTTCAGAAAGCAACATGATGACACAATCCAACTATCTAGCCACTATGCTGGCGTAGACTCCTCAGCTCCTGTCTAAAACCATCCAACTCTCTCTATAACGATCCCGACTCGACACTATGAGTATCACTATCCCTCTTGAGGTCTGCTACCTCCTTCTTCAACTCCGTGTTCCTCTACCACAGCTTGCGATCTGCCTCGCGAGCCGTGATGAAACCTCTCTACAGAATCTCTATCTGCTCATGTATCTCCATCATACCTCTCCTAATCGCTGTCGTCCTGCCCACGACAGTAGTCAAATCAACTCTCAACTCAGCAATAAACTCTCCAATAACCATCTCAAGTCGATCAGCCATTTGCGAGATCCTCTCGCCCTGTGCGGTAATCCGAGTCTAAATCCTACCAGTCTCACCCAACTCTGCAGGCTCAGCAGATATCTCAGATGGCGCATCCGACGCCACGAGACTACCATGTGGTGAATCAAACAAAAACGGGTGATCAGGTGAAACCGGCTCTAACGGATATATCAGAGAATCGGGCTCCTCAGCATGAGCTAGATGTGCTGGCGAACCATCATCATCAGGCATCTCCTCCTCCTGAAGATCATCCTCCTCCTCACCCTCCTGTGGGTCATCATCCCCCTGCTCAGCCTCCTGAGGGTCATCACCCTCGTACTCCTCCTCCTCCTCCTCATCTGAGGGGTACTCCATCAATCGTCATCTCCGAATAGGTGAACCATGTGGTGATATGGTAGGTGATCTAGGACGATGACGGAATGATGCGGGCGGTGCATCTGACAGAAGAGCGTGAGCATCAAAATGCATGGGTGATGACGAAGGGCGCACATACATGCGTGCTGTAGCTCGGTGGGCAAAACGTGGAGCCACACGAGCCAAAGCTTGATGAAGTGTAAGTTGTCTCGAAGTACCAGGAAGCCCTAAAAAAGATGAGGGTCCCAGAGAAGTAGATGAAGCAGGTGGTGCAGAAGTAGCTGATGTTGGTGATGAAGTAGCTGAATGCATGGCAATCCTATAAGGATCATCAGGAGCCATGGTGATCTGTGCTGGGCGGAATGGGTCAGCAAGAAGATCCTCAAAAACATCGAACGTACGGGAGGCCATAGTCTGTGACGACGGCGTAGGGTAGGTGTAAGTGTATCAAAACAACTAAACCACGAACTCAAAATACCGTATCCAATCATCATAAAATCCCAATCATATAATTTCAAGAAAGATTTTCAAATACCGCATTACTAAAACATTTAAAAAACAAATAAGATATATAATTCCCCAAAATGCCATCATATCACAAAATCAATATATCCAAAATTCTCAAATCATCTCAAAATCCCATATCTAATCATTATCTCATAATACCTCAATAAAATCGAAGATGCTTCGGCTTGGCGGGCATTGGTCGAGGATCATTTTCTATAAAAATCGGTTATAGTTTAGTGTTTATTACCTAGTTCTCTATAACCTTGGCTCTGATACCAATATGTAACACCCTCAAAATTTGGTACAGCGGAAGACCCAACAAGCTTTCGGGGTGCTACGGGGATTGGTATCCATCACAAGTCATAAAAGAATGAGATAAAGTAAACATGAGTAAAACACAACCAAACGGGGTTTTTAGAGTTACGTTCATCCCAAAATATTCAAAGTAAGGCCCAAAAGGATTAAACGTAGGTCCACAATTACATATCAGAGTTTGAGAAAATAGATCCTTAAACCACTTTGCCAAGCCAAGCCTCCAATCCAAGCATCCAAAATCATTACTTAATTACCTGAGAAAACGCGCTAAAAGTCAGCTTTCGCTAGTGACATCATAGGTTTAAATTCTTAATTCAATCAAGTGGACATATACGCAAAACGCTTGCTAGCTAGACTAGGCCTCAAATCACTAAACCAACCCTATAGGTGCACACACTATAGTCCAAAACCAACCAAATCAATATGCATTCGCAAGGATGCGACATCCCAACATTCGTAAGGATACGACATGTTCATGCATTTGTAAGGATACGACATGCGCTATAACCTACCTAGTTCTATAAACATACCAAGTTTTAAACAAAAAGCGATAAAGGTCCACATAAAACAATTTGCACGTTTCTTACCCGAAGTATTGAAAAGAAAGTTCAAAAGTAAAAGTGGGGCTATGACTCACCTCAAGTCCAGATATCAGCACAAAGAAACCGGTAGAATCAAGATGTATCACAACTCAAATGGCGGCAACTACGGACTCGGCACTTCCTAACAATATAAACTCTTTTCAGAATCATTTCCTCAAAATCAAATATTCCCAATCCCGAACATATTCCTTTTTACTTTCCAAAAATCCATTTCTCGTATTTGTCTCGTATTAGTTTGGTGTTTGATATCCATGCGAGTGGGAGGTCGACACAACTCAAACCAAGAAATCACAACAAAAAGAAATAATAATAACAATCTACGGGTCTAATATTAGCCCAATATATTATTTAAATAAATCATTGAAGTTTATCAAATCCGTCGATTTGGTATTCTTCCACAACTTATTTACCTAATATATTAATCCAAGATCATACCCAAAACCTAAGTCACATAGCACGTAGAATAGTATATGGTAAGTATCTTAGTTTAATAAGTTCCCTAAAATATATCGTCAAGCTTACCAAATTCGTCAATTGGGTAACCTCACGAGATATTTAGTAGCTCATTATTCTCATACACATACCACAACCTATGGGCGTCGTAGGATACAATACACATTAGTATACCTATTTTATATAACTAAATAAGTCCTATTTAATCCGTCTATCAAATAAGTTACGTAGTTATAGAAAATGAATATATTAACGTCACATACTCGTAACAAGTACAAAAGTCATAAAATGAATAATATGGCCCACTTGGACTCAAGTGACCTCGACCTCGTATAACTCGTAAGTTTCCCTTTTATCTCCCAAAAAGCATTTCATTTCGTATAAAATAAAACGTTATAATTATATTGTTATTTATAATTGTTTGTTTATAATAACATTCCCGACATTTATTATACTACTTTCATAGTATAATATTTATCGTCACATTATTATTTTATTACTCGTGATCAATTTATTCGTAATATACGCACTTGTATAAATTTATACACGTTTTCACATCTATATATTTATATAAATGTTTATATTATTCATATAATTATTACGAGTTGTTTTTATTAATTTTGATTATTATTAACGTCGAGTTATATAAGATGGGTCACATGTCCGAGTCATCACCCTCGGCTCATTGTCCAAATCCAAGTGTTAAGGCGTTTTGCCGAAATCCATGGTTGACTAGAAAGTCAACGTGACTTCGACTCGCACAACCAAAAGTCCAAAGTACTAATAGCAATCACAACCAAAGGTAATCCGTCTCCGTCATCAACTCCCATATTCACATGCTACAACAATAAGGTCCGTCTACGGCACCTTTCTAACCTATCTCCGTGTATCTAAAATAACCGTCTCACAATCGGTTCCCATATCACCTTCGTCAATACAACTCCAAAATCATAACCAATAGTCCGAATAATCCAACGTCAACCTCATATATATATATATATATATATATATATATATATATATATATATATATATATATATATATATATGAAACCAAAAATAATGTAACCAACAATAAGGAAAAAATAATACAAATAATACCACAATCAATTCAAACATCAAGCATACGGGTCGACCTACCAAGTCAAACCCGGGTCAAAGTTCACCAAAATGCATGTGGGTCCCACCCGAGACCTCTAGGGTCTCGACTAGCTCCATTGAGCTCGAACCAAAACCAAACCGAACCTCATGGTTCACGGTATCACGACAACAACAACAATCAAAGAGCCCAAGTTCAAAAATGAATCGAAAACCTCAAAACATCTAATCAAAACTCTAGTTATCAACCACTTATGACCGAAATTCATCAAGAAGCCAACATAACTCGAAAATGACACAAGCCGAGAGCATGAGCTCTCGATTAAGCCTCGACCTCACCAAGAAAAAAGAAACCCGGATACCAAACTCGTTATTTAACTCATTTTATCTAAAACCCATTTGAGTTCTCACGTTTTTAATCATAAACCCGAGAGAAATCATAAGATTCGTGACCCTTGGTCACGTTTTTCACCAAAATATGAGTCTCCACTCGTCTTACCATTGATTCACAAGACCAAGATGAAAAACACTTTGAAAATACACAAGATGGTGGCGAATTTGTGATGTTAACGTGGTGAAAAATAAAGTTTTGGGGCGCGTGATTTAATGGATCTTGAAGAGGAGTTGATGGGGAGTTGTTTGGTGGTGGCGGTGTGGCGTGGTGACCGGCAGTGGAGGGGCAGTGGTGGCCGGATTAGTTGGCGGCTAGGGTTTGGTGATGTGGGTGAGAGAGAGATGTAATATTGGTGATGGTTGTGTTTGTGTTTGTGTGTGTGGGAACCGGCCACACAAGGACCAACTTGTAGTATACTTTTCTTTTTTTTCTTTTTTTTTTTTTTAAATAATAATAATAATAATAATAATAATAATAATAATAATAATAATAGTGGTAGGGGTAATTGGCTAGTTATTTAAACACGATGACCAAACCCGCAAACCAATTCAAAATATCATGACACCTTTAAATTACATTCGTTCCCGTAATAATAAAAATCTCTCGATACGTTCAAAAATTATATAGACCAAACGGTAAATCCCAAATTAGATCGTGTTAAGTTATTTCTAGTGCCGGAGTCAACATAGTGCCACGTAACGTCTCAATCAATAATCTCAACATAAATTTCTTAACAAAATAATAATTCAAATTTAAATTCCATAGAAACCACATAACTCAAACCCACGGTTCAAAGTTTACAATTTCTCGCGAATAAATTTCAAATATTCCAAAAATCATTAAACTTAAAGTAATGCGGGTTTTAAAATAGCTCCCTAATTTGCCAGTTGTCACAATTTCAAATAAGATCGATATTCTCAAGAGATATTGTCCTGTAAGTCTGACATCTTGGTTGCTTGATCGTTGTTGTTACATGTTGAGTAATTCTCTCTGCCTTGTCTTTCCTTTTCTAATTCCATAATTTGAGCTACAAAATTAGCGAGACGAATTCATTAATAACTTCACATTATGCAGTAATTAGAAAAATCTTAAAGAGAAGAATACCATCTTTGACATTTTTTAAATGGGTATGAATTTGCAATTGTTGAGCCAACATCTCGTTTCAAAAATAAGATACAATCGACGTTGGTTTTCTTTCTCCAATTGAGGTTGGAGGGTAGCTACAGTGTCCTATAACAAAAAGAAACATATATACATAAAGTGCTAAATGAAGGCAAGTTTGTAATTCTAAGGTTGTAAAAGAAAGTTTACAAAAGTTTAAAGTAATTCGAAGGTTGTAAAAGAAAGTTTACAAAAGTATAAAGTTCATATATTATTGGTTAGATTTACCAACTTATAAAAGTAAAAGAAAAGACACTGATGGAATTTGAATGTGAGCTTAAGTTTATTCAGAAAATTATGAAAACTAGTGTTTGTATACACCTTCAAAAATTGAATGTACCATTAAATTTTTTTAGTATATTCAATTTAATTATAGCTTAGGTTGGACAAACAAAATATCAAGTTATTTTATAAAGTAGTCAAATTTAAAAAAAAAACAAGCTTATGAGCTTCTGGTCACTTGCGTTCTATTTAAAGATCTATTGTATCTACTTAAAAATATATGGGCACAATTTTCTAAAAGATACTTGAAAACAAAACGAATTTTTTTTGGAAGAATCAATTATATCAACAAGCTTAATTTTGAACACACTATTTATAAATACATTTAATTCTTTTTAGTGGCAATTTCATATCTCCCCTACTTTTAATTGAAAATTTCATGTATACCTAAACATGCATTAAAAGCATTGTAGAGTATGCTTTCATAATTACACTTTTGGTATATATGAAATTAATCATGAAAGGAGAGAGATATATATGAAATTAATCATTATTTTTATTACATAGATATAAAATTATATTTATAAAATATATGTTACAACGTTATGTTCACTAATACACAAGTTTGTTGCATGAAACTCAAGCTTTTATGATATTATAGAAGATTATAGATTTTATATTAAGTACATTGACAACAAATGTTTTATAGTCTTTAATACCTACATTACATTTAATTGTTATATATTTATAGAATATACATTATTATCATTACTTTATAGTCGTTTATTTCATGAAACTTAAGTTTTAAAGATATATAGAATATAGATGATAAAATAATGTTTTATAGTTATTAATTTATAATCATTAATACTTACGCAATATTTAATTATTACATTTTTTTTATAAAATATATTTGTAAAATACATATTATAATCATTTATTTCATGAAACTCAAGTGAATATATATATATATATTCTTTGTAAAATACATAGTATCAAAAAGCTTAATCTTGAACCTAATATTTATAAGTACATTTAATTCTTTTTGTTATATAGTTATATAAAACATTATATATGTTACAACCATTATTTCTCTAATAAATAAATTTATTCCATGAAACTCAATTTCTATATATTATTATAGAATATTATAAAATTTTTATGAAATATGTTGGCAATATTATGTTTTAGAGTCATTAGATTATAATCTTTAATACTTATACCATATTTAATTATTATATATTAAAAAAACATAATTATAAAATATATGTTATAATCATCGTTTTATAGTCATCAATACTAATATTTATTTCATGAAACTCAAGTTCTAAAGATATATAGAAGATACCAATGGATATAGATTTCGATCTTAAAAATTGCCCTATGGGCATTCATTTGTCATTTAATATACACTCCCTAAAGTTTAATTTTTTTATTTTTCAAAACATGATTTATTTATTTTTTTAATTCTTTTTGTAACTCATAAATAATAATTCAGGTTAAATTGATTGTAATACCCAAAACTCATATGTGATCGATATAACTGTAATACCTAAAATTCATGCGCGAGATTAATTGTAATACCTAAAATCTGTATACACACGATATAATAAATAAGATTATCAATAATTTATTGTATTTTTAAATATTCCTTTGTATTTTTTTGTCATCCAAATATTAAAAATGTTAGGAAAAATGAAAAATGTACGATGTCATGTTAGTGAGTGATACAAATACAACAAAGTAAATACACCCTTATTTTTAATGTTTGATTTCATGAAAAACAATTATTAAATAGACGGATTACCAGATAGATTGTACTGTAAAGTTGAAAGAACGTAAAGGCAAATTCAGCAAAATCACACACCTTTGGGTCACTGAACTCCATCTGAACAAGAAAACAATAAATGTAAGATTATTAATAAAAAAACAAGTCTTTCTTAAGAAAATATGCTTAATCTAAATTATATTAAATACATTAACAATCGAAATACTATGAACAATGATCGACATAAAACATGATGTTTTATCTGGAATTGATATATTCTTAATGAAACAAGGATCTAAAACGGAATGCCTTTTTGTCGCCGTTTTGTTTTTCATTTTTGGACTTATGAAATTTTGTTTGCCCTTATCATCCTTTTATAGTAAGGAGAGATCTCAAATTTAATGATAAGATTGATCCAACGGCCATAATTGTTAGCACTCGTATTTTTAAGGTTCACAAAATGTCAACTTAAACCTATTTAGATTGTATGCTCGTGGGTCTGGGCCCAAATACACTGTCTACATAAGACCTTCAAGAATTGTACATAAAATATATGCGTACAAATAGCGAGAATGATAAATAACCATGCTAACAAGAAAATAATTGATACCAACAAAGTGTAAACTAGTAAAAAAGATAAAAGAATGACACTATTGTTGATCCAAAAAGATTATAAAAACTTATATGTCGGTGAGAAGAAAAACTAAGATGAGAAGAATAAGAGGATTGCTAGCCACACATTTAAATAAGAGATAATTTTAATCGGAGATGCATCTAATTTTATAGATGTGTCTGAAATTTGTGGTTTTAGTTTCTTCTTATTTTTTTTATTTTATTTTTTCTTTTTTATTTGATTCTAACTCGTCTACGATAATATTATCTTAGTGAACAAGATATTTTAACTTATATGTAAAATAAATTAAACTAACAAAAATATAATAAGATGGATTGGAATAAATGATGCATCAATATATTTAACCTCCATGTCTTTTAACATGAAATGAAGAGGGAAAATGAATCCACATTAGTTCCTTAAAATATTAATCAATCGTTCGTTAAAAATTTATATTTTGAAAGGCTAGGAAACATAGAAGAGTTCATTTACATACTAATAAAAATGTTGCATATCAAGAGACAAATATTAACCACTTATGTTTTGAGTTAATGGCCCAAAGAGACCAAAAAATACAAGATTTCCATTATATAGACCGCAAGACTTTTTTTTCTCCAAAAAAAATGAAGTCGTTCAAAATTATAGTGAAGAGTCGAGCAAACTTGCAGGAAGTCGAGTAAAAAATAACACTGGAGTCGCGTGATCACGCAGTCAAGTAGTCTATATTTGGAAGTTTTTTATTTTTCAAAATTCAAAAATGGTTTATATAGTGGAGAAAGAAATTCTCTTGGTCTCTTTAAGTCATTGACTCTTATTTTTCTATGGAGAAAAAAAAATTAAGAGAGAAATAAACTAATATGGAGTAGTTTTTAATTAAAATTGCAATCAAATTTGTTTATCAAAAAATTAAATATCTCAAGAACCTTTAAGCGTTCAGAAAACAAAATATACCATTGTAGAGAGCGTTTTATTATCTTTTAAGGCGGGTATTTTCATATACATTTGACGAATTTTTTTTCATCTTTTTTGTAAATTTGCAATACATATTATATGTGATTTTAACACTAATATGAATGTTCCAACACTGAGTAGTTGTACTAAAATCAGTGTTCTAAAAGGCACGTCTGTGACAACTGTCAAATTAGGGAGCCATTTTGAAAACCCGCATTACATTAGAGTTCGTTTATAAATTTTTATTTGGAATTTTATTCGTAACGAACTTATAAGACCTATTTTATGGTTGATTATATTTAAAATCGTTATGGGATTTGAGATTTATTTAATGATTTGATATGGAATATACGTGGTGATTTATTTTGAAATTCTCATTTGGTACTACGTTGACTCCGGCACTAGGATAACCTAACAGAATTTTATGTCTTGATTTTACGAGTTCGACAATATTTATTTATTTACGGAACTTTTCGCGAGATATTAAACGTTTTGAAATGGGGTTTGGATTTTTGGTCCGTGTAATTTAAACCCACTCATATTACCATTAAATACTAATATTATTATTATTATTATTATTATTATTATTGTTATTATTATTATTATTATTATTATTATTATTATTATTATTATTATTATTATTATTAAAAATAAAATGTTTTTTTATGAGTAAAGATACAAAAATCGTCCTTGTGGTTACTTCACCTCACACACACAACACAACTCACCCTCATCCTCACCATCTCTCTCTCTCTCTCTCTCTCTCTCTCTCTCTCTCTCTCTCTAAACCCTAGCCGCCGCACCCTTTTGCCGGCCACCACCATCAAACCGCCACCCTCATCACAAAACCAACACCACCATATTACTCCTCATCTCATCCTCTTTCTTTTGACATATAATATGCGCTCTAAAACATCCTTTAACACTACAAAATCTTTAAAGATCCGGTCGAGTTTTATTGTTTTCATTAGATCCGTAAGTTTGGAGGTTCAAGAAGGTGAGTAAGCTCGTTTTGGCACCTTGGGTGCCTCGACATGGTGTTAGATCCATGGGAACACGGAAGGTTTTTATGGGAATCAAATTATAATGTTGGGAAATAATGTTTTTGATATTGAAAATGAGTTTGGTATCCGGGTAATGGTGATAACTTGGAGGTCGAGTGAACCGTGAGTCTTGGACTCACGGCTTGATGTGGGTACGAGCCTATGGCTCGTTATTTTTCTTGATTTTGTCCTTGGATTCTTGGATTTCTTGTTTGTTTGCTTTGGTGTTTGACTTGACTCGATGGAGTCATAATTTTTTTGGCCGAGTTGTTGTGGTTGATGTCGCGACCCAAGAGGGTCGTTTGGGCAGTTTTGTAGGCTCATTCGAGCTTATTTTTGGAGACCTCTTGGTCTTAGTTGTCGAGTCTTAGTGAATCGTGTGGTATGCCGAGACCCAAGTGGGTCAAAAGGCTCGGGTTTGGCTTGGTAAACCAACCCGGAACTAGTCTTTTTGATACTTTTATTTTCCTTGTTTTGTTTCATGTTGACCTGGTATTGTTGTGGCATATTTGGATTTGGCCGAATACTTTTGATGGGTCGAGACCCTTTGTGGTCTCGACAATGGGAATAATGTGATATTTGAGGAGTTGTTGACGAATGGTAAAGTGGGGACCGATTGTGAGACGGTCACTTAGATTGACGGAGATAGGTTAGTCGGGTGCCGTAGTCGGACCCTATTGTTGTAGCACGTGTATTGGGATTGATTTGGACGGAGTTGGATTGCTTATTTATGACTTGCTTATGTTATCTTTGGACTTGGACAATGAGCCGAGAGTGATGACTCAGACATGTGACCATTTCGTATGACTCGATAATTATTTACAATTTAAAACGCGAATAATAAAACTCGTAATAATTTATTGGTAATATAAACGTTTATATAAATATATAGACGTGAATAACGTATATATAAATATATAAATGCGTATATTAATAATAACAAGATCACGAGTAATATTATAACGAAAACGCGACTAAATATATTACGCTACGAGAGTAGAGTAATATTATTGGAAGCGTTATTATGAATAAATATTATAAATAACGAGGAAAACTATCGAGTTATATGGGGTCGTGGTCACTTGAGTCCAAGTGGGTTATTATTGTGACTTTTGTGTTGTCACGGATATATGACAATCAATATAAACATTTTCTATAACTAAATAACTTATTTAATCGATAGGTTAAACCGAGTTATTTGGCTATACAAAATGAGTATATTAATGGGCATCGTATCCCACGACGCCCATAGGTTGTGGTATAGGTATTAGGATAATAAATTAATATATATGTATATATATATATATATATATATATATATATATATATATATATATATATATATATATATATATATATCGTGGAATCATGCCAATTTGACGATGTATATAAGGAATTTATTAGACTACGATATATACCATATAGTATTTTTGTGCTATGTGCTTTAGGTTGGGTATGACCTTCGAACGGTATATTACGTAAATAAATATGGGGATTATCAAATCGACGGATTTGATAAACTTCGATAATTTATTTAAATAATATATTGGGGTAATATTAGACCTATAGATTGTTTTATTATTCTTTTGTGTGACTTCTTGGTTTGTTTGTGTCGACCCACCACCCGTATGGATACCAAACGCCAAACTCCAAACTAATACGAGAAATAGATTTTCGGAAAATAAAACGGAATACGTTCGGGTTTGGGAATATTCGATTTTGAGGAAATGATTTCTGAGTGAGTTGATATTGTTAGGTTGTGCCGAGTCTGTAGTTGCCGTCTTTTGAGTTACTATACGTCTTACTTCTATCGATTTCTTATTGCTGATTTCTGGACTTGAGGTGAGTCATAGCCCCACTTTTTCTCTTGAACTATGTTTTCAATACTTGGGGTGAGAAACGTGCAAATTATTTATGTGGACTATTATCGCTTTTATATTCTTTTCAAAACTTGCTATGCGTATTAAAACTTGGAAGAGCGAGGCCTAACCTAGAGTTAGGTAAGCTAAACAACGAGGCCTAGACTAGATCTAGGTAAGTTGTACATGTCGTATCCTTACGCATGTTGGGTATGTCGTATCCTTACGCATACATATTGATTTGATTATTTGACTATAGTGTGCACCTATAGGTTATTAATACTTCGGAGGTTATCCGAGTATTTATGATATTGCGGGGGTTACCCGATTATCTATGTTGGAGCGGAGGGTATCCGCAGGTTTGTTACGGAGGGTATCCGTGTATTATGTTGGAGCGGAGGGTATCCGCAGGCTGTAGTGAATCCCTAGTATAGCTAGCAAGCATTTGGCGTATATGTCCACTATATTGAATTATGAATTTAAACCTATGATCTCACCAGTGAAAGCTGACTTTTAGCACGTTTTCTCAGGTAATTAAGTGATGATTTGGATGCATGGATTGGAAGGCTCGGCTAAGGCACCTGCTTTAAGGATCTATTTTTCTAAAACATTTATATTTAATTGTGGACCTACGTTTATTTCTTTTGGGCCTGACTCTGAATGATGTTGGGATAAATGTAAACTTTAAAACCCCGTTTTGGTTATGTTTTTCTTAGGTTTAGTTTATCTCGTTTTGTTATGTCTTGTGTTGGATACCAATCCCCGTAACACCCTGAAAACTTGTTGAGTCTTCCGCTGTACCAAATTTCGGGGGTGTTACAGATTGGTATCAGAGCCAAGGTTATAGAGAACTAGGTAAATAAACACCTAAACTATAACCGATTTTTATAGAAAACGATCCTCGACCATTGCCCGCCAGCCCGCCAAGCCGAAGCATCTTCGATTATTTTGAGGTATTATAAGATAATGATTTGAAATGAGATTTTTGAGATGACTTGAGATTATGGGATATATTGATTTAGTGATAAGATGGCGTTTCGAGGAATTATATGGTTTAATTGTTTTATAAATGTTTTAGTAATGCGGTATTTTAAATCTTTCTTGATATATATGATTTGAAATTATATGATGAGGATTTTTGGTATGGTATTTTGAGTTCGCGCTTTAGTTGTTTTGAAACACTTACACCTACCCTACGCCGTTGTCACAGACTATGGCCTCCCATATTGCCCGATGTTGTTGAGGATATTCTTACTGCACCGGTATTCCCAGCACAGTTCACTATGGCTCCTGATGATCCTTACCAGGTTGCCATGCATTCAGCTACTGTGTCGCCGACAGCTTCTACTTCAGCACCGCCTGCTGCATCTACGCAGGGACCCTCATCTTCTCTAGGGCTCCCTGGTACATCGAGGCAGCTTACTCTTCATCAGGCTTTGGCTCGTGTGGCTCCACGCTTTGCCCACCAAGCTACGGCACGTATGTCGGTACGCCCTACTTCACCACCTTTACAGATTGATGCTCACTCTCTTCTGTCAGAGGCACCACCTACATCATTGTGTCGTCGTCCTAGATCACCTACCCCATCTCCACATGGTTCACCTATTAGGAGACGACGATTGATGACGTACTCTTTCGAGGAGGAGGAGGAAGAGTACGAGGGTGAGGATGAGGCTGATGACCCTTAGGAGGCTGAGCAGGGTGATGATGATGACCCTGAGGAGGAGGATGACCCTTAGGAGGAGGAGATGCCTGATGATGATGAATTGTTAGTGCCACCAGCTCAGGTTGAGGAGCCTGATTCACCTATACATTCGATTGAGCCTATTTCACCTGATCATCCATTTTTGTTTGAGTTGCCACCTGGTAGTCCCGTTGAGTCGGATGCACCTTCTGAGGTTTCTGTTGAGCATGCAGAGTTAGGTGAGACTAGTAGGTTGTGGGCTCAGATTACAGCACAGGGCGAGAGGATCTCGCGGTTATCTGATCGACTTGAGAGGGTTATTGGAGAGTTTATAGCAGATCTGAGAGTTGATATGACTGTGGTTGTGGGCAGGACGACTGAGATGAGGAGAGTTTTGATGGAGGTTCACGAACATATTGAGGGTTTACAGTGAGGTTTTATTACAGCTCGAGAGGCCGACCGCAAGTTATGGCAGAGGAATGCCGAGCTGGAAAAGGAGGTGGCTGACCTCAAGAGAGGCAGCGACACCCATAGTGTGGAGTTAGGATCATTTTGGAGAGAGCTTGAGGGCTTGAGGCAGGAGTTGAGGAGCCTCCGCCAGCAGCGTGGCTAGATGTTTGGGTTATGTTGTCTTGTTGCTTTTTACACCGAGGAGGGTTCGGTTTGAAAAGCTAGTTATCATATTTTGATGTATTTTCCGTTCAGTATTCGTCCGTTTGGAATGATTAGTATATTTTGTGTTTTCCGGTAGTTGGAACGATGTTGGATCTCTATTGTTTGGTTGATGGTTATTATTATATGGTATTATGTGGTTTTTGTATGTTATGGAAATTGAGTCCCTATTCGCTTTATTGGTGTCTTGTGGTGTATTGTTGATATTCTTTCCATGACTTGGCTTCATTGATTTAATTCTTGTTGAGCATATGATAAGTTCTATCGGAGACTCATGAACCTTGTATGATGTTTCAGATCAATGGCCCCAAGACGAAACCCTGTTAGAGCTACCAGAATTGGTCCTGCAGTGACTACCCCTGGTCGCCGAGGACGCCGTCCTACTCGAAATGTTGAAACCCCTACTCCTGATAACCTGGACACCAATAACCGCAACAACAGGAATCAAAATGTTGATGTTCAGGGAGACAATGATCATGTTCCACTTAATGCACCTACTGTGGATCAAGCAATGGTCAATCAACTTGTGGAGCAAAGAGTTGTTGAACTACTGGCTGAGTCAAATCATTCCAACAATTCTGCTGGAACTTTTCCGCCTGTTCGTGCTAGTGGATGTCACTACAAGGAGTTTAAGATTTATGGACCTATTGAGTTTGGTGGAACTGAAGGAGTGGTTTACTTGGTCAGGTGGATAGAGAAGACTGAGTCAGTGTTTAATGTCAGTGGTTGTGCGGAGAATGCGAAGGTAAAGTTTGCTTCTTTTACTTTCAAGGATGAAGCTTTAACTTGGTGGAACAATTACCGAAATTCGGTTGGGAGTGATGCGGCTTATGCTATGACTTGGGAGCAATTTAAGTCTTTGCTGATTCAGACTTATTGCCCAAGAAATGAGGTTAAGAAGCTGGAGATTGAGTTTTGGAATCACAAAGTGAAGGGTACTGATATGGCGACTTACAATCGTCGTTACCAGGAGTTGGCCTTGCTTTGCCCAGATATGGTTAGAACTGAGACTCAAAAGATTGAGCGGTATACCGATGGGTTGCCTGTGGCTACAAGGAATGATGTGATTGCTGCTAGACCTGCAAAAATCCATGAAGCAATCACAATTGCTCAACAACTAATGGATTCGTTGGAATTGGAAGGAGCTGATAAGGATAAGAATGGAAAGAGAAAGAGAGACCAGCACTCTAAGGGTAATGATCACCGAAACAAGCGACAAGCTAAAGCTTATGCTATTGGGGATGGAAATAAGAAGAACTACAATGGTGATGCACCCAAGCGTGGTCGTTGCCACATGAATCATACAGGACAATGTACTGTGATTTGTCAAAATTGCACAAGGAGAGGACATGTAGCTAGGGACTGTAGAGCACGACCCCTTGCTATGGTTCAAGCTGCTCCTGAAGTGAGAAGTAAGGCCGACGTTACTTGTTATGGATGTGGAAAGAAGGGACATTATAGGAATGAGTGTAGGGAATTGTGGAACCGAGGAAATCAAGGCTCGGGTGGTAATGGGTACAATCACGGAAATCGTGGAGCTGGAGGAAACCGTGGACGACAAGATAATGGGGACCAACGTGTGGAAGCTGGAGCTGCTCTGGGAAGAGTGTATGCACTCGGGAACGAGAGAGGAGAAGATCCGAACGTCGTTACTGGTACGTTCCTTCTCAATAATCGTTATGCTTCCATACTATTTGATACTGGTGCCGATAGAAGTTTTGTGTCAACTACGTTTGCACCCTTACTAGAGAAACCCCCGATGGCCTTAGGAATTGGGTATGATATAGAGTTAGCTAATGGAAACATAGAAAGGATTAAGACTATCATTCGCGGATGCACGTTAAATTTCTTGAATCACCCTTTCAACATAGATCTTCTACCCGTCACGTTAGGAAGTTTCGATGTCATCATTGGTATGGATTGGTTGTCGAAGTATCGTGCTCACATACTTTGCGATGAGAAGATCGTGCGAGTGCCTTACGGAAAGGAGATTCTAAATATACTAGGAGATCGAAAAGGTTTGAGGAGCCCATCCCGGTTAGCAGTCATTTCTTGCACTAAGCTACCAAAGCTAATGGAAAAAGGATGTTACCTTTTCTTAGCTCAAATCTCTGAGAAAGGAGGGAAGGAGAAGAAGGAAAGGTGCATTGGAGATGTGCCTATAGTTCGTGATTTTCCTGATGTATTTCCTGATGATTTACCGGGAATTCTGCCTACTAGACAAGTAGAGTTTCAGATTGAATTGATACCTGGTGCCGCATCTGTGGCACGAGTGCCTTATCGACTTGCACCCACTGAACTGGAAGAGTTGTCGAAACAATTAGCGGAGTTAGCCGAAAAAGGATTTATAAGACCAAGTTCTTCCCATTGGGGAGCCCCGGTCTTATTTGTGAAGAAGAAGGATGGATCGTTTCGTATGTGTATTGATTATCGAGAGCTGAACAAGTTAACGGTGAAGAATAGATACCCGTTACCGAGGATCGACGCCTTGTTCGATCAGCTCCAAGGATCGAGTGTGTATTCGAAGATCGATCTGAGATCAGGATATCATCAACTTCAAATTCGCGAGGAAGATATTCTGAAAATGGCTTTCAGAACCCGTTACGGGCATTACGAGTTTCAGGCGATGCCGTTTGGGTTGACTAACGCACCGGCGGTATTCATGGACCTCATAAATCGGGTGTGTAAACCTTATTTAGATAAGTTTGTGATTGTGTTCATTGACGATATTTTAATCTACTCGAAGAGTGAGAAGGAGCATGAGGAGCATCTAAGGCTAATTTTAGAATTGCTCCGGAGGGAGAAACTGTATGCCAAGTTCTCCAAATGTGAATTTTGGATTCCGACGGTACAATCTTTGGGTCATGTGATTGATAGACAAGGAGTTCATGTAGATCCTGCTAAGATTGAAGCGATTAAAGATTGGGCTGCACCAACGACCCCAACAGAAGTTCGTCAATTTTTGGGTTTAGCCGGTTATTACCGAAGATTCATCGAGGGATTCTCGAAGATAGCTAAACCGTTGACCAAATTAACCCAAAAGAGTCTTAAATACGAATGGGGAGATAAGGAAGAGGAAGCATTTCAATTACTTAAGGAGATGTTGTGTAGTGCTCCTATCTTGGCGTTACCTGAAGGTAGCGAGAATTTCGTCGTCTATTGTGACGCTTCTCATAAAGGTTTGGGAGCTGTGTTAATGCAACGAGAGAAAGTGATAGCTTATGCTTCCCGACAGCTCAAGAAGCACGAGAAGAACTACACCACTCATGATTTGGAGTTAGGTGTTGTGGTTTTTGCCTTGAGGATATGGAGACATTACTTGTATGGAACCCAGTGTGTTGTGTTTACTGACCACAAAAGTCTACAACACATCTTGAATCAAAAAGAGTTCAACATGAGACAACGACGTTGGATTGAGTTGCTAAGCGATTATGATTGTGAAATTTGCTACCATCCTGGTAAAGGAAACGTTGTTGCTGATGCTCTTAGTCGAAAAGAGAGAATACCACCGTTACGAGTTAGGTCATTGAGAATGACTATCGTATCGCCGTTACCGTCTCAAATATTTGAAGCTCAAACGGAAGCGTTGAAATCAGAAAACCGACATGCTGAGAACATATTTGGGATGGCTGAGAATGAGAAAGGATTTGTTAAGCGTTCTGATGGAGTATTATGTTTTGGAGATCGGATTTGGGTACCTTTGTATGGAGGAATTCGAGAGTTGGTTATGCACGAGTCGCATAAGTCAAGATACTCTATTCATCCTGGATCTGACAAGATGCACCAGGATTTGAAAAAGCTATATTGGTGGCCAAACATGAAGGCAGATATAGCGTTGTATGTTAGTAAGTGCTTGACATGTTCTAAGGTTAAAGCCGAACATCAAAGACCGTCAGGATTATTAACGCAACCAGAACACCTAGTTTGGAAATGGGAACGGATTACAATGGACTTTATTACCAAATTACCAAAGACAGCTAGCGGTTGTGACGCTATCTGGGTAATTGTGGATCGGTTGACTAAGTCTGCTCATTTCCTGGCAATTAGTGAAGATGATAGTGTCGAAAAACTTGCGAAGTTGTATGTGAAGGAAATTATTTCTCATCACGGAGTTTCGATATCGATTATTTCTGACCGCGCGCTTTACGTCAGCGTTGTGGCGATCACTTCAAACCACTTTGGGGACGAGACTTGATATGAGTACTGCATATCATCCCTAAACCGATGGACAAAGTGAGAGGACTATTCAGACCCTGAAGGATATGCTTCGTGCATGTATAATAGACATTGGTAAAGGCTGGGAGAAGTATCTACCCCTTGCGGAATTCTCCTATAATAATAGCTACCACACAAGTCTTAAAGCTGCACCATTTGAAGCTTTGTATGGCCGAAAATGTCGTTCGCCTATTGGTTGGGCTGAAGTTGGAGATAGCCAACTCATAGGCCCCGAACTTATTTTGGAGACTACTGAGAAAGTAACGCAAATTCGTGATCGATTACAAGCAGCTAGAGATAGACAGAAAAGTTACGCCGATCAGAGATGCAAACCCCTAGAGTTCCAGGTTGGAGACAAAGTGATGCTGAAAGTCTCACCTTGGAAGGGTGTGATACATTTCGGGAAACGTAAGAAACTCAACCCCCGCTACATTAGACCATTTCTTATTTTGGAAAGAATTGGGCCCGTGGCTTATCGGTTGGAATTACCACATGAACTGAGTAAAGTTCACGATGTGTTTCATGTTAGTAATTTGAAGAAGTGTCTTTCTGATGAGACGCCGGTTATTCCGATGAAGGATATCCGTGTTGATGAGAAACTAAACTTTGTGGAAGAGCCGATTGAGATATTGGACCGAGAGATTAAATGACTCAAGCGAAGTCGCATTCCGCTCGTTAAGGTTCGTTGGAATTCCCGACATGGACCGGAATTTACGTGGGAACGTGAGGACGAGTTTCGGAAGAGATATCCGAAGCTTTTCACTTCGTAGATGGATTGCTCCGAGAGAAACTCGGGACGGGTTTCTTCTGAGACTGGGAGGATGTGACAACTGGCAAATTAGGGAGCCATTTTGAAAACCCACATTACATTATAGTTCGTTTATAAATTTTTATTTGGAATTTTATTCGTAACGAACTTGTAAGACCTATTTTATGGTTGATTATATTTAAAATTGTTATGGGATTTGAGATTTATTTAATGATTTGATATGGAATATACGAGGTGATTTATTTTGAAATTCTCATTTGGTACTACGTTGACTCCGGCACTAGGATAACCTAACAGAATTTTATGTCTTGATTTTACGAGTTCGACAATATTTATTTATTTACGGAACTTTTCGCGAGATATTAAACGTTTTGAAACGGGGTTCGGATTTTTGGTCCGTGTAATTTACACCCAGTCAAATTACCACTAATACTAATAATAGTATTATTATTATTATTATTATTATTATTATTATTATTATTATTATTATTAAAAATAAAATGTTTTTTTTTATGAGTAAAGATACAAAAATCGTCCTTGTGGTTACTTCACCTCACACACACAACACAACTCACCCTCATCCTCACCAACTCTCTCTCTCTCTAAACCCTAGCTGCCGCACCCTTTTGCCGGCCACCACCATCACACCGCCACCCTCATCACAAAACCAACACCACCATATTACTCCTCATCTCATCCTCTTTCTTTTGACATATAATACGCGCTCTAAAACATCCTTTAACACCACGAAATCTTTAAAGATCCGGTCGAGTTTTATTGATTTCATTAGATCCGTAAGTTTGGAGGTTCAAGAAGGTGAGTAAGCTCGTTTTGGCACCTTGGGTGCCTCGACATGGTGTTAGATCCGTGGGAACACGGAAGGTTTTTATGGGAATCGAATTATAATGTTGGGAAATAATGTTTTTGATATTCAAAATGAGTTTGGTATCCGGGTAATGGCGATAACTTGGAGGTCGAGTGAACCGTGAGTCTTGGACTCACGGCTTGATGTGGGTACGAGCCTATGGCTCGTTATTTTTCTTGATTTTGTCCTTGGATTCTTGGATTTCTTGTTTGTTTGCTTTGGTGTTTGACTTGACTCGATGGAGTCATGATTTTTTTGGCCGAGTTGTTGTGGTTGATGTCGCGACCCAAGAGGGTCGTTTGGGCAGTTTTGTAGGCTCATTCGAGCTTATTTTTGGAGACCTCTTGGTCTTAGTTGTCGAGTCTTAGTGAGTCGTGTGGTATGCCGAGACCCAAGTGGGTCAAAAGGCTCGGGTTTGGCTTGGTAAACCAACCCGGAACTAGTTTTTTTGATACTTTTATTTTCCTTGTTTTGGTTCATGTTGACTTGGTATTGTTGTGGCATATTTGGATTTGGCCGAATACTTTTGATGGGTCGAGACCCTTTGTGGTCTCGACAATGGGAATAATGTGATATTTGAGGAGTTGTTGACGAATGGTAAAGTGGGGACCGATTGTGAGACGGTCACTTAGATTGACGGAGATAGGTTAGTCGGGTGCTGTAGTCGGACCCTATTGTTGTAGCACGTGTATTGGGATTGATTTGGACGGAGTTGGATTGCTTATTTATGAATTGCTTATGTTATCTTTGGACTTGGACAATGAGCTGAGAGTGATGACTCGGACATGTGACCATTTCGTATGACTCGATAATTATTTACAATTTAAAACGCGAATAATAAAACTCGTAATAATATTATTGGTAATATAAACGTTTATATAAATATATAGACGTGAATAACGTATATATAAATATATAAATGCGTATATTAATAATAACAAGATCACGAGTAATATTATAACGATAACGCGACTAAATATGTTACGCTACGAGAGTAGAGTAATATTATTGGAAGCGTTATTATGAATAAATATTATAAATAACGAGGAATTCTTGACGTTGACTAAATATTAAATGAAATAAGATCTTTTATATATAACGAGGAAAACTATTGAGTTATACGGGGTCGTGGTCACTTGAGTCCAAGTGGGTTATTATTGTGACTTTTGTGTTGTCACGGATATATGACGATTAATATATATAACTAAATAACTTATTTAATCGACAGGTTAAACCGAGTTATTTGGCTATACAAAATGAGTATATTAATGGGCATAGTATCCCACGACGCCCATAGGTTGTGGTATAGGTATTAGGATAATAAATTACTATATATATATCGTGGAATCTGGCCAATTTGACGATGTATATAAGGAATTTATTAGACTACGATATATACCATATAGTATTTTTGTGCTATGTGCTTTAGGTTGGGTATAACCTTGGAACGGTATATTACGTAAATAAATATAGGGATTATCAAATCGACGGATTTGATAAACTTCGATGATTTATTTAAATAATATATTGGGCTAATATTAGACCTATAGATTGTTTTATTATTCTCTTGTGTGACTTCTTGGTTTGTTTGTGTCGACCCACCACCCGTATGGATACCAAACGCCAAACTCCAAACTAATACAAGAAATGGATTTTCGGAAAATAAAACGGGATACGTTCGGGTTTGGGAATATTCGATTTTGAGGAAATGATTTCTGAGTGAGTTGATATTGTTAGGTTGTGCCGAGTCCGTAGTTGCCTTCTTTTGAGTTACTATACGTCTTACTTCTACCGATTTCTTATTGCTGATTTCTGGACTTGAGGTGAGTCATAGCCCCACTTTTTCTCTTGAACTATGTTTTCAATACTTGGGGTGAGAAACATGCAAATTATTTATGTGGACTATTATCGCTTTTATATTCTTTTCAAAACTTACTATGCGTATTAAAACTAGGAAGAGCGAGGCCGAACCTAGAGTTAGGTAAGCTAAACAACGAGGCCTAGACTAGATCTAGGTAAGTTGTACATGTCATATCCTTACGCATGTTGGGTATCTCGTATCCTTACGCATACATATTGATTTGATTATTTGACTATAGTGTGCACCTATAGGTTATTAATACTTCGGTGGTTATCCGAGTATTTATGATATTGCGGGGGTTACCCGAATATCTATGTTGGAGCGGAGGGTATCCGCAGGTTTGTTACGGAGGGTATCCGTGTATTATGTTGGAGCGGAGGGTATCCGCAGACTGTAGTGAATCCCTAGTATAGCTAGCAAGCGTTTTGCGTATATGTCCACTATATTGAATTATGAATTTAAACCTATGATCTCATCAGCGAAACCTGACTTTTAGCACATTTTCTCAGGTAATTAAGTGATGATTTGGATGCATGGATTGGAAGGCTCGGCTAAGGCACCTGGTTTAAGGATCTATTTTTCTAAAACTCTGATATTTAATTGTGGACCTACGTTTATTTCTTTTGGGCCTGACTCTGAATGATGTTGGGATAAATGTAAACTTTAAAACCCCGTTTTGGTTGTGTTTTTCTTAGGTTTACTTTATCTCGTTCTGTTATGTCTTGTGTTGGATACCAATCCCCGTAACACCCCGAAAGCTTGTTGAGTCTTCCGCTGCACCAAATTTTGGGGGTGTTATAGATTGACATCAGAGCCAAGGTTATAGAGAACTAGGTAAATAAACACCTAAACTATAACCGATTTTTATAGAAAACGATCCTCGACCATTGCCCGCCAGCCCGCCAAGCCGAAGTATCTTCGATTATTTTGAGGTATTATAAGATAATGATTTGAAATGAGATTTTTGAGATGACTTGAGATTATGGGATATATTGATTTAGTGATAAGATGGCGTTTCGAGGAATTATATGGTTTAATTGTTTTATAAATGTTTTAGTAATGCGATATTTTAAATATTTCTTGATATATATGATATGAAATTATATTATGAGGATTTTTGGTATGGTATTTTGAGTTCGCGCTTTAGTTGTTTTGAAACACTTACACCTACCCTACGCCGTTGTCACAGACTATGGCCTCCCATATTGCCCGATGTTGTTGAGGATATTCTTACTGCACCGGTATTCCCAGCACAGTTCACTATGGCTCCTGATGATCCTTACCAGGTTGCCATGCATTCAGCTACTGTGTCGCCGAAAACATCTACTTCAGCACCGCCTGCTGCATCTACGCAGGGACCCTCATCTTCTCTAGGCTCCCTGGTACATCGAGGCAGCTTACTCTTCATCAGGCTTTGGCTCGTGTGGCTCCACGCTTTGCCCACCGAGCTACGGCACGTATGTCGGTACGCCCTACTTCACCACCTTTACAGATTGATGCTCACTCTCTTCTGTCAGAGGCACCACCTACATCATTGCGTCGTCGTCCTAGATCACCTACCCCATCTCCACATGGTTCAGCTATTATGAGACGACGATTGATGACGTACTCTTCCGAGGAGGAGGAGGAGGAGTACGAGGGTGAGGATGAGGCTGATGACCCTCAGGAGGCTGAGCAGGGTGATGATGATGACCCTGAGGAGGAGGATGACCCTCAGGAGGAGGAGATGCCTGATGATGATGAATTGTTAGTGCCACCAGCTCAGGTTGAGGAGCCTGATTCACCTATACATCCGATTGAGCCTGTTTCACCTGATCATCCATTTTTGTTTGAGTTGCCACCTGGTAGTCTCGTTGAGTCGGATGCACCTTCTAAGGTTTCTGCTGAGCATACAGAGTTAGGTGAGACTGGTAGGATGTGGTCTCAGATTACTGCACAGGGCGAGAGGATCTCGCGGTTATCTGATCGACTTGAGGGGGTTATTGGAGAGTTTATAGAGGATCTGAGAGTTGATATGACTATGGTTGTGGGCAGGACGACTGAGATGAGGAGAGTTTTGATGGAGGTTCACGAACATATTAAGGGTTTACAGCGAGGTGTTATTATAGCTCGAGAGGCCGACCGCAAGTTATGGCAGAGGAATGCCGAGCTGGAGAAGGAGGTGGCTGACCTCAAGAGAGACAGCGACACCCATGGTGTGGAATTAGGATCATTATGGAGAGAGCTTGAGGGCTTGAGGTTATTAAACAACGAGGCCTAGACTAGATCTAGGTAAGTTGTACATGTCGTATCCTTACGCATGTTGGGTATGTCGTATCCTTACGCATACATATTGATTTGATTATTTGACTATGGTGTGCACCTATAGGTTATTAATACTTCAGAAGTTTTCCGAGTATTTATGATATTGCGGGGGTTACCCGAATATCTATGTTGGAGCGGAGGGTATCCGCAGGTTTGTTACGGAGGGTATCCGTGTATTATGTTGGAGCGGAGGGTATCCGCAGGCTGTAGTGAATCCCTAGTATAGCTAGCAAGTGTTTTGCGTATATGTCCACTATATTGAATTATGAATTTAAACCTATGATCTCACCAGCGAAAGCTGACTTTTAGCACGTTTTCTCAGGTAATTAAGTGATGATTTGGATGCATGGATTGGAAGGCTCGGCTAAGGCACCTGGTTTAAGGATCTATTTTTCTAAAACTCTGATATTTAATTGTGGACCTACGTTTATTTCTTTTGGGCCTGACTCTGAATGATGTTGGGATAAATGTAAACTTTAAAACTCCGTTTTGGTTGTGTTTTTCTTAGGTTTACTTTATCTCGTTCTGTTATGTCTTGTGTTGGATACCAATCCCCGTAACACCCCGAAAGCTTGTTGAGTCTTCCGCTGCACCAAATTTTGGGGGTGTTATAGATTGACATCAGAGCCAAGGTTATAGAGAACTAGGTAAATAAACACCTAAACTATAACCGATTTTTATAGAAAACGATCCTCGACCATTGCCCGCCAGCCCGCCAAGCCGAAGCATCTTCGATTATTTTGAGGTATTATAAGATAATGATTTGAAATGAGATTTTTGAGATGACTTGAGATTATGGGATATATTGATTTAGTGATAAGATGGCGTTTCGAGGAATTATATGGTTTAATTGTTTTATAAATGTTTTAGTAATGCGGTATTTTAAATCTTTCTTGATATATATGATTTGAAATTATATTATGAGGATTTTTGGTATGGTATTTTGAGTTCGCGCTTTAGTTGTTTTGAAACACTTACACCTACCCTACGCCGTTGTCACAGACTATGGCCTCCCATATTGCCCGATGTTGTTGAGGATATTCTTACTGCACCGGTATTCCCAGCACAGTTCACTATGGCTCCTGATGATCCTTACCAGGTTGCCATGCATTCAGCTACTGTGTCGCCGAAAACTTCTACTTCAGCACCGCCTGCTGCATCTACGCAGGGACCCTCATCTTCTCTAGGGCTCCCTGGTACATCGAGGCAGCTTACTCTTCATCAGGCTTTGGCTCGTGTGGCTCCACGCTTTGCCCACCGAGCTACGGCACGTATGTCGGTACACCCTACTTCACCACCTTTACAGATTAATGCTCACTCTCTTCTGTCAGAGGCACCACCTACATCATTGCGTCGTCGTCCTAGATCACCTACCCCATATCCACATGGTTCAGCTATTAGGAGACGACGATTGATGACGTACTCTTCCGAGGAGGAGGAGGAGGAGTACGAGGGTGAGGATGAGGCTGATGACCCTCAGGAGGCTGAGCAGGGTGATGATGATGACCCTGAGGAGGAGGATGACCCTCAGGAGGAGGAGATGCCTGATGATGATGAATTGTTAGTGCCACCAGCTCAGGTTGAGGAGCCTGATTCACCTATACATCCGATTGAGCCTGTTTCACCTGATCATCCATTTTTGTTTGAGTTGCCACCTGGTAGTCTCGTTGAGTCGGATGCACCTTCTAAGGTTTCTGCTGAGCATACAGAGTTAGGTGAGACTGGTAGGATGTGGTCTCAGATTACTGCACAGGGCGAGAGGATCTCGCGGTTATCTGATCGACTTGAGGGGGTTATTGGAGAGTTTATAGAGGATCTGAGAGTTGATATGACTATGGTTGTGGGCAGGACGACTGAGATGAGGAGAGTTTTGATGGAGGTTCACGAACATATTAAGGGTTTACAGCGAGGTTTTATTATAGCTCGAGAGGCCGACCGCAAGTTATGGCAGAGGAATGCCGAGCTGGAGAAGGAGGTGGCTGACCTCAAGAGAGACAGCGACACCCATGGTGTGGAATTAGGATCATTATGGAGAGAGCTTGAGGGCTTGAGGTTATTAAACAACGAGGCCTAGACTAGATCTAGGTAAGTTGTACATGTCGTATCCTTACGCATGTTGGGTATGTCGTATCCTTACGCATACATATTGATTTGATTATTTGACTATGGTGTGCACCTATAGGTTATTAATACTTCGGAAGTTTTCCGAGTATTTATGATATTGCGGGGGTTACCCGAATATCTATGTTGGAGCGGAGGGTATCCGCAGGTTTGTTACGGAGGGTATCCGTGTATTATGTTGGAGCGGAAGGTATCCGCAGGCTGTAGTGAATCCCTAGTATAGCTAGCAAGCGTTTTGCGTATATGTCCACTATATTGAATTATGAATTTAAACCTATGATCTCACCAGCGAAAGCTGACTTTTAGCACGTTTTCTCAGGTAATTAAGTGATGATTTGGATGCATGGATTGGAAGGCTCGGCTAAGGCACCTGGTTTAAGGATCTATTTTTCTAAAACTCTGATATTTAATTGTGGACATACGTTTATTTCTTTTGGGCCTGACTCTGAATGATGTTAGGATAAATGTAAACTTTAAAACCCCGTTTTGGTTGTGTTTTTCTTAGGTTTACTTTATCTCGTTCTGTTATGCCTTGTGTTGGATACCAATCCCCGTAACAACCCGAAAGCTTGTTGAGTCTTCCGCTGTATCAAATTTTGGGGGTGTTACAACGTCAAGGTGACGCAAAGGTGTCGCCAAGGCGCGAGGCGTGGCCTCGCCGCCACGAAATGGACTATGGCGGCTGCTCTAGGCGTGGCGTGGAAAAAGGCGAGAAAAGGCGCGCCTTTTAGTAAAGTGCGGCGAGCCTTTTTGAACCAGTTTTTTTAATAACTATTTTGAACCAGTATTTGGAATTTGGGTATATTCGTATTTGGGCCTGGTAAATATATAATAAGTATAGTCTAAATGTCTAATATAGTAGTATAAATGTATATGAAATATTATATTATAACATAAATGATAAATCTATAAATATTTTTTTGCCGCCTTAGTCACGCTTTAAAGAACGGCATGGCGAATCGTAAGGCATGAGGCATGAGGCATGGCCATGCCACCACGCCACACCTCACACCATTTATAACCTTGACTAAAATGAACATAATTATATGTATATAACTCAATTCTATATTTTTTTTTATTATTATATATTTTTAATTATTTTGGCAATGAAAAGCAAACATTAATGGATTTCAAACTTCCCTATATATAGACCTTTAAGTAGATATACGTAGTTAAAGCTTAACTTTTTATTAGAAAATCATGTACATATAATTATTGGGCTTAAAAAAATAGAATTTAGATTCCTTAAGAAAAACGATTTTGTTTTCAAGTATCTTTTAGAAAACCAAGCACAATAGATTATTAGATTTTTAAGTAGATACAATGATGTTTAAGTAGATATACGCAGCTAAAGTGTAATTTTTTATTAGAAAATCAAGTATAATTTGTAGAGATGAGCACAAAAACCGATAAACTGAATTGAAAAAAAAAAAAAAAAAGAAAAGCCAAACCGAAAAAACCTCCCCAATTGACAAACCGATGGTGGGGTTTTGATTTTTCTAAAAACAAAATGTTTGGGGTGGATTTTGGTTTCATAGGAAAAACCGAACTGAGAAAACCACCCGCCCGCCTTTATATATGGTTTTATATAATATTATCCTATATAAGAAATTTGATATTTAAATTCAAATATTTGAGTATAGAGTTTTATTTATTAAAAAAAAGAAAAAGAAAAAGAAAAGAAGAAGCAATAGTGTTGTTTAGTATCTATACATTCAAATTTGATATGTTTTAGATTTTATATATTTTATTTCAAACAATATTGTTATTTGAATGTTTCTGCATACGTGTTCTCGTAGCTTTGAATTGTTGGATATATGCTACTATTCATTTGTTTAAGGGCTAATGACTTGAAAATACATCTAAGTTGACACTTTTTAATTTGTTGTTCTATGTATCCAACTTTTTATTTTGCTATTATAACACAAACCTTTTGAATTTCGTCTATTGTGTGTATTTTGTAACTATTTTACCCTTACTTTTTTCAAATTTTGAGGGATAAAATGGTTATTTTACATGAACAAACAATCACAAAATACACACAATAGACGAAATTCAAAAGATTTGTGTTATAATAGCAAAATAAAAAATTGGCTACATAGAACAACAAAAAGTGTCAACTTGGATACATTTTCAAGTCATTAGCCCTTTGTTTAAATAGTTTTGCTTGAAAACTTGATATCGTAAATTTTAATAGGATTAAAATTTGCTTTTTGCCAAGTAAGAAAGAATCGAAAAACCCGAAACCGAACCGATTCAATGTCAAAAAGTAAAAAACGAAAACCGGTTTGTAGTTTTCAAAAAGCGAAATATATGGTTTGGTTTTGGTTTTACCATAAAACCGGCCCACCACGCCCCATGCTCACCTTTAGTAATTTTGTTTTCATGATAGCACGGATGCGCATAACAATAAAATTAGTGTGAGCATTTTTCTTAGTATTTATTTTATACCTTTATGATGAAATATATGAGAAGCACAAACCCGTAGCGAAGCGCAGGCTGTATAATACTCGTACAACTTAAAATTAAAGTGCAAGTAAAAGTGTCGTCTTTACATATTTATCGCCTCATTACAAATGTGTGGAAAACATTTTCTTTGGTGGACACACTTTGTTTAGTTGTTCACATAAAATATCATTGAACCACATAATTTCAACTTTACCACAATTTTTAAATAATGTCACTAAAACATCATATTTTATGACGTATCGTTGTCAGCAAATGTTTTTTCACCGAACTCAGTTTCCTTATGGGGAAGAGATCCAGTGAGAAAAGAAAATAAAATCAAAATAGCGAGAAGGATTTTAGTCACCCTTTTCAATTGAGGGGGAGAAACTTAAACGCATCTGAAATGTGCGACTATAGTTTCTTATTACTTTTTTCATTTTATTTATTTTTTTTGAACGGCGAAAATTTTATAAACTAGCAAGAAGATAGAAACAAAACAAACAATTAGATAATGGAAGTACACACTGTCTGGTTTTGAAGCCAACCAACCTAGCTCAACCGTTTAGAGCTACATCTACTATTAACCAATAAAAAAGATATCATAACACAGTTATCAAAAAATAAACTCTTTCTAGGAGGCATCCTTCCAAACACACATGAGTTCCGATAGCACCATACATGCCACCATAACGATATAAATGACGCTTCCAAGAATTGCTTCTAAATCTTGCTTAGCCGAATAGACCCAACCACTCCAACCATTGAGAATATCGCAAATCTGGAATATTGATATCCCACCACGTGCCTAGCCTGTTGTATACCTGGACAGCGAAGGAGTAGTAAAAAACATGAGTTGTAGATTCTGAACACTCCTCACATATTGGACATAAAACCGAGGGAATATCTAAGCCACAAGCATCAAGGTTAACTCGAGTAGGAAGCCTATCAAGGGTCATTTTCCAAACCATAACATTGACCTTATTCAGGACTAACTTACACCATCTTGTTGGGGCACCTTTTGATATTAACATTTCCTTGTCAATTGCAATCCTAGCCAAACGAACAGTAAAAGTTCCTCGAGCTTTCTAATGTCCAAATCAATCTATCCTCCATTGGAGTTAAATTTATACCTGAGCAACGTTTGCATTGCTGTCCATTGCTCACTTTCTACACCACCTCTTGGACGTTGTCTTAAAGATTTTGTATCGGCTCCTTGGGCCTTCTTTGATGCTATAGTACTCAGCTTGTTTACTTCCAACGCATATATTCTTGGAAATCTATCTTTTAGGAGGCTATTACCTTCCCATTTTTCTGTCCAGAATTTCGTGTTTCTACCATCACCAATCTTCTTGCTGCAATACCCCAACAAATCAACACCATGCTCCTGATTACTTTCCATTGCTTTAATTACATTTACCCATACAGAAGAACGGTATGACCTTCGAGATGACTCATCTATTAAACCCCTCTCACCATATATGGCTTTGACAACTCTAACCCATAAGGCATTTGGACACACCATAAATCTCCATATCCATTTAAACAATAGAGCATAATTCAAAGCAACAATACTATTCACTCCAAGACCCCCATCTCTACGACTCGCCAACATTTTTTTCTAGCTTATCCAAGTAATTTACATTCCTTCATGTCCACCCCTATAAAAAACTTATTACAAATAGATTCAAGCTAATTTATCACTACCTTCCGGGCCTTATATATAGACATATAATACGTTGGGATTGCCCCTAGACCAATTTTAATAATGTTAGTCGCCCACCAATTGACGACATTTTCACTTTTCACTTAGATAGTTATTATTACCTTAGCTATCACTACCTTCCATGAATCAATCTAGCCATATTTTCCCCAATTCTAACCCCGAGGTACGTCCCCAAATTCCTAGTAACTTTACAACCAATATAAGTAGCCATATTCTCCACTTCATCATATGGTACACACACCCCCATATATTCGATTTATGAAAGTTTACTTTCATTCCAGATGTTAAATGGAAACATTGCAATAATCTAACAAGAGCACCGATGTTTGTACTCGACCATTTTCCAATGAAAATTGCATCATCGGCATAAAACAAATGAGATAAGTAGTTTACTCGCATAGAATTACCAATGGCCAACGACGAAAATAGACCTTTCTCCATCACGTTCATAAACGAGGTGTAGACTTTCCATCACAAGTAGAAACAAAAAAGGAGACAACGGATCCCCTTGACTTAACCCTCTACGGAATTGAAACTCTTTTGTAGGATTCCCATTTACCAAAACAGATCCCATACATGAAGAAAAGCATCCTGAATCCACATCCGCCATCGCTCACCAAAGCCAAACCGAGATAAAACGTCATCAATAAAATCCCACCTTACCGAATCAAAAGCTTTATGGAAGTCAATCTTTAAAATCATTGTTTTCTGTTTATGATGTTTACACCACGATAACGTCTCATTAAGAATAAAAGGCCCATTGAGAATTTGTCTACCTTTACGAAAAGCATATTGTTCCATACTCACTACGTCATCCATCACAAAAGATAAGCAATTTGCCAAGATCTTGCCAACAATTTTATATTGACACCCAATGAGACTAATCGAACGGAAGTCATTTACTAGTTTCGCAACAAGAACCTTAGGAATTAACGTAATGAATAACGAGTTACATCCCCTCGGAAACATACCTGAAGAGAAGAATGAAATATGACAGCGGAAAGATCCTCCCCAATTAAATACCAACATTTCTTAAAGAAATCGAATGTGAACCCATCAAGTCCCGGAGCCTTTTATGAGCCACACTCCCACACTGCCTTTTTGACTTCTTCTTACGTAATATCTTCTTTTAGAGTCTCGTACTGATCATTCGTTAGAGTGGATGGGAACTCTAAATCTGTAATCGGCCGATCTCAATCGGGAGCATCAAACCTTGAGGCAAAGTGATTAAAGAATTCCGGCTTTACCCGGGTAGGATCATCAACCCATTCCTCGTCAATCAAGATCCCCCGAATGGCACTATTACGTATCTTTTTATTTATGATACCATGAAAATATTTACTATTTTCATCCCCTTCTATAGCCCATTTAACTTTAGTCTTTTGAGCTAAATCCATTGACTCTTTACGTTCTAATCCCAATAAAAGTTTAGTAATTTGACACCGATCTTCTATATCCGATTGCTAATGTTGATCCATATCAATTCTTTTATCAATATCAGCTAGCTTATCAACCCATTATTTTATTTTTTTTTCCGGTCTTCCACTTTAGCTTTATTCCTGTTTCTAAGGCAATGTTTGAGAATTTTAAGCTTGTTCTTCAGTCTAATCATAGGATTCGAATTATCAACGCCACCATTCTTCCAGACATACTCAACCACCTTAGTAAAGTCGTCCTCCAAAAACCATGTACTAAATATACGAAATAGCTTGGGACCATAATCATTGACAACTTCATGCAACAATAAAGGACCATGATCAGACAAATGTCGGGTAAGAATCATACCCGGAAGATGTGGAAAGTTTTCTAAGAGCCCTTCTGATACAAGGAACCGATCGATTTTACTCATTTTTTAGCCCACTTTGTCCGTCCACGTGTACATATAACCATCTAATGGAATATCCACTAGAGACTATTTGAAATGAAGTTATTAAACACACTAGCATGATGACTGTTAAACACCGTGCCAAAACGTTCTTGAGCATATCGAACTTCATTAAAATCACCCATAAGAATAACCTCCCCATTCCAATGTTTAATAGCATCCACAATACGATCTCATAAAGTTTTTTAGCTGCAATTTCCTGTGGAGCATAAACATACACAATTAACAATGGAGTATTAGTTGACATCCAAATCCCTTCTATCGCCATAAAATTAGTCTCTATTACTTGACGGCTCTTGTGAAATGGATTTTAACTTTATTTCTTATTTATCTTAACTTTATTTATTTATTTATTTATTATTATTATTATTATTTTTTGTTTAACACCCTGACAAATGTATTACTTCAAAAAACATTTAACTCTTCCTTATAGTGTATATAATTGTTTTTCATTTGTTACCTTTTATAAATATTGTAAATAGGGATGGATCACATGATTCGTTTTAAAATCGATTTTCCTTCGTTTTTTCCTTTTGAATAAAGAAGAAGAAGGCATTGACAAACTTGGAGAAATTATCATGCTAAACTGCTTTTGAATACCTATAGTTTTAAGTATAGTGACTTTGTGCAAGTGTTTATTGAACACATGTAGATATGGAATGTAGAAACCAAATAAAGGTAAAAGGTTGGTCTTTGCACTTTTGTCGTCCCAACAATAAAACATAAAGAGTCCAAATTATAAAGTTACATAAGAAGGCCTCTGACCCAAAATTTGTAACACAAGACTACAAGCACGTAGCTACAAAATGGCATAGAAAATATTCTGAACAATTGTTCCTAACTCTCTGGTAGGATACGATCACTCCAAGAAGATAATTGTAAGCCAATTAGTACAACCACCCATAAAAATTCCTTTTTATACATATTATTAAGTTGAACTATGACCAACTATGACAAGGATAATTAAAAGTTAAGAGATTTTGGTCATCCCTTTTCGGTAGTTAATGATGTTTTTTAAGACTACATACATGAATTACAATCTTTGTATTGTTTTGCAAGTTGCTTATCATTACTCTGAAAAAATTAAGAATATTGCTTAAAACTATATGCTTAAAACGTACGGACACATGCAAAATTAAATTTGCCATATGTTGCGCTTTTTTTTTTTTTTTTTTTTTTTTTTTTTTTTTTTTTTTAAGTCTTAGAGAATCTCCCGCGAGGAGGTTAAAACTAGGTTGAAGAAGACTTGAGGAAGCTACATAGAGAAGAGTTAATGGATTAGAGAAAAAACTCAAAGATAACTTTTTTGAATAACAAGTTGACGTACATCAACATACTTGCTTAACCTATCGAAACTTTTGTTGCGCGTAAGAAATACGTTGATATTAAGTTGAAATGAAATGAAATGTGTTTTTCCTCATCTAAGCCTAAGATTTCTTTACTTTTGAATGATGTAAAACAATTGTCTTTTAATTGGATCTCTAGTAGACACAAAAAGTGCTAGTTCAACTGGATCGAGTGGTTTAACAATGGTCTCCACATTTGTATAATTTGCCTAATTCCTTAGCTTTTATTAAATTTACATTTCGCTGTTAAAAAAAAAGGGAAAAAAAAAAAAGAAAAAAAAACTAGGTTATATATTTTCTTTCTTATGTAAAGAAAGGGCCTGTTTATAGTGTTTTCACTACAATAAATATTTATTTGCTCAACTCTTTCTGAAAGATTAAAACTTTTTTTGTTAAATTGAGCTTTTCTTCGCATTTATAAGCATAAATTTCGCTTATAAGCGTGAAGAAAAATGAAGTATATTTGCATTTACACATATAAAGTTGTAAAAGCCAAACATTTGCGCTTATAAGCGTGTCATTATATACATTGTAATATTGAATTTGTCACTCTTCATGCTTCAAATTGCGTGAGGACAATATGTGTGACAATTTTGAGTAAAACCCTTTACACAAAAAAATAAATAAATAAATAATAAAAATAAAAAAAGTTTGTGGTGCACTAATTATTATTTACGAACAATTTGTATACAACTATTAATGTGAATACTTCTTTTTAATGATTTTTATATACTTTTGCACTTGTAAATGTAACAAATTTGTAAACGCCTATAAGTACGAATTAAAGAAATGAAGTTCTTTAGACCGGTGTAATGGGAGGAAAAAGACGCGTCTTCCTCCCCACCACGACTCTTTAATTTCTCTTAAAAAACCACTATCATAACCACACATTTTACATTGGTTATTTTGGTGAATCGGTCTTGGCTACGACCGAGTTGTGAACTTGGTGATGAGGAGATAAAAATAAGTTTTTTGTGTATGTGAGTATATTGTTGGGTATATTTGTGTTTAAGTGCATGAGTTGTGTTTGGATGATGAAGTTGGTGATCTTATTACACCTGTTTGATGATAAAATGAAAAGTTTATGTAACGCTGAGCTGACACGAGTGATCTTTGTCGATATTACATTTAGTCTTATGCTAAAAGACACAAATTTAATAAATTATTAAATATGATTATTTGAGTTTATTTAACGTCACCAAACATATACTATCGTTTCACAAGCTAGAAAATCCAATTAAAATATAATACATAAATTGACAGCACATAATCACATAAACCATCTAAAACATTCCTTTCTATGCTTTTTTCAAGAACAGTGAGTGGAAAGTTAAAGGAGGCTATCAATCTCTCTCTCTCTCTATCTGCTTTCATCCATGGACAAGCCTCAATGGCCACAGGTATATATCTTCTTCTCCACTAGAATCTACACAATAAAAAAGTTGAATTATCTCATTTCTTGAGTTCATGATCATATGAATTAAACCAAGCCATTAGCAAAAGGTTTTCTCTAAAGATTATGATGTATGATCATATATAACTAGTGTACATGTAAGTCTCCACTGATCTTCAAGTGTCTTTTCTTCTTTTTCTATCACTTTTTATCTTTTCAACATGTATCTTGCACTTTACTTTTGATAATTTATCAACATATATAGTGTACAAAAATATATATTAATTGTTGATGTGTTCCTTTTTCTTGAAGATTGTTTTTTTTTATAGATTCTAAAAAGCATAAAGCAATTGTCTTTAAACAAATTGCCTTTAATTTGTTTTGTTCATTTGTCTGCAAATCCTGAAGCTTTTATATATCTTTATGTCTAAATTATCTCTTTATTTTTACAAATTATTTCTTGCTTTTTATCTGCTTTATGCTTTATTTTTTGTGTTTAAATAGGAGATAGTGGTGAAGCCAATGGAAGAAATATTAGCACCCAATACAACAAACACAAATAACAACAATATCAATATTAATAACAATCTTTTAAGGCCATCTTCAAGTTCTTCATCCTTTGAAAGAAGGGCTAGATCACAAAAAGCAGCACCTGTAAATTGTCCAAGATGCGATTCAACGAACACGAAATTCTGTTATTACAACAATTACAGTCTTTCACAACCAAGATACTTTTGCAAGACTTGTAGAAGGTATTGGACTGCAGGTGGAACACTGAGAAACATTCCTGTTGGTGGTGGATCAAGAAAGAATAAGAGATCATCATCAACAACATCTTCTAGTAGTTTATCGTATTCATCAGTGTCGAAAAAGCTTCCTGATCTAGGTATAGCTTGTGCATCTACAACACTCGGTCAAAACCCTAGGATCCATCATGATCATTATGGGCAAGATCTAAATTTAGGGTTTCCATCAACTCATACTTTCAAGAATGTTTCGGATTATATTCAAGCACAAAACTTTGATGCTACTAGGAATACGAATTCACCAGCTTTGGCTTCTACTACAAGTAACACAACTACTCAGCTTTCGGCTTTGGAGCTCTTGACTGGAATTACAACAAGGGGTACCATAAACTCCTTCATGGGGGTTCCAATTTCTAACCCTAATTCGGTTTATTCACCTTCAATGATTCCTATGCCAGAATTCAAGATTCCATCTCTTGGATTTTCATTAGATGCAATGGGAAGCAGTGGCGGTGGTGTTGGTGGTGACTCGTACGAAAATGGGAATGGTGGGAGGGTTTTATTCCCATTTGAAGAACTGAAAACAAACACATCAACAAGTCACGATGATCCTAATGTTGTGCAAAATAGAGATGATCAGAATGATGATACCAATGGATTCTGGAATGGAGTGATGGGTGGAGGATCATGGCAATAGGTATATATAATTATAGTCATAATCAAATAACAAGCTAAATATTTTGATATGAACCGCGAGGAGTTTTGCATCAATTTTACAAAGTTGTGCATCAACCGCTTTAGTCATGCACAACACTACATTTCTTTAGCTAATTCACAAAATTTGTGAATCAATAGAGTTGATCTATGCAAAACTTTGTAAAACTGATGTACAACTAGTTACGCTTCTTAGGCATATATATTTAGTATCTTACAAAATTCTAAGTTTTTTTTTTTTTTTTTTTTTTTTTTGGTTACATGGGTTTCCGAATTGACATTCCGAGCCAACTAATCCGAGGGCGACTACCCTTTTGGATAGTTCGGAGTCGGCACAAGTGAACCTCCGTGGCCACAAGTAGATTAAGTTTATATTTTTATAGTGTTATATAATAGTTTTAAACTACATTTGTAGGGGATCTTGTTCATTTCAAATCTTGTTTCAATTCGAGTTCTTGAAAGGACTAACTTTAATTATATATTCACGTATATGTATATGTCATATGATCCTTGAGTTACATTCAGATTCAGAGTGACATGGGGTATTAATTTGGAATGAACATCATGTTGAAGAATTGTTCATGAGAGTTATAAATCTCAGAGTTTTTAAAGTTGAAGGTTAACTGGTGATTTATATTATGTTTTTATTGGTGAATTGAGCTTTTGAGGGTAACAAAATTTGCATAATGAACAATTTCTATGGTACGTTTATTGAATTCTTGATAAATATTAGGGCAAATGTTTTAAAAAGTTACCCTACTTGTCACAAATTGTTTTTATGGGTAGCCAACAAATTTTTTTTGCTTATAAGAGTATTTTTCTTTCAAATTCGGTCTTTTAAGGTATTTTGCGACATTTTTTACCCTTTCAGCTAATAGGAATTTTTTTTAGAAGGGTTAAAATGTCATAAAGTTCCTTAAAAAGGACGAATGTGAAAAAAAGTACTCATATAAATAAAAAAATTTGTTCGATTAAAAAAAATGTCAAGTATGATACTTTTTAAAAATGTTTGCCCTAAATATTAGTATGGTTTTATTCGCTCTCATCCAACCTTTCCACCATTCTTTTGTGCCATAGCTAACTCTTTATCATTATCATTCTACCCCTCTTTCTATACATATACAATGCATGTGTATAATCTAGTAAAGTTGTTTGGAATTATGATCCATGGCCTGCAATTGCTTTTGCAAACTCAGTTAGTTAAAGACTTTTGCAAACTCAGTTAGCTAACTTTTTTTTTTTTTTTTTTTTTTTTTTTTTTTTTTCTCTCTCTCTCTTCTATATATGAAACTCCCAGTTAAACTAGTAAAAAAAATATTTCCCATAAGAAAACTGATTAACAACTTTTGTAAAGGTGCTTTGTAATTTTCGTGAAACTACCACATATATTTATCTTCTTATTTATAGTCTACATACATTTATGTATATGTGCAAGTAAAAATGCTATTCAGGTGTGATGACATAAATGTTAGGATCGAGCATGAAAAAGCATGCAATTAAAGAATGATGAAATGAAAGGTTAGGTTTGTACACCATACTAGCTTTAGTGTGTGTTTTGGGTGTTGTGTTATGTGTGTATGTGGGGTATAGAAAAGTAGTTTTGATAGATATGATGATGAATGCGCTTGAAATCACATGTACATGAAGAGTTAAAGATGATACTGATACACCTGCTACAACTGAAAGTTTCAACTACTTTATTCATATCTCATCCATCTCATCTAGCTTGCACGTTACTAGCAGTAGTAATACATTCAATATAAAATATAGTAAAAACTTCCTGAGTACTTTTTTTTTTCTCCCCCCAAGTCTCTTAGGGTGGTGGCAATGGTAATTACAAAAAATTTTCATACCTCTCAACCCACCAATAATATCATTCCACCTCACTCACACTTTTTCCATACCTCCCACCCTTATTTTAGTGGCAATGGTCACTTTTTCATACCTCCCAAACCTCCAACTTTTTATTTTTTTATTTTTTATTTTCATAAATAAATAATTTAATAAAAACATAATATTTCATTAATAATTAAAATAAAAATACATAATACTTGGAAAAAAACATATTGCCTCCTCGTCGTCTTTTAAAATCATATTGCACAATATGATACACGTATTAACGATTTGTCAAATCTTTTCGAATTTAACTAAGATGAACGTTTTTACATTTTTAAAATCATAAATATAAAAGATATTTGAGAAAATATATAATGCTAACAAATTAGCATAAATATAAAAGATACTTGAAGTTCATGAATTCACGTATTGTAATATAACTCAATATTGGGTCAAAAGGAGAAAAAGAAATAATATTATACTATATACCTAGCCCATATTTTTCATATTTTGGCTTACTTTTTCTTCCACATCCTCACTATCTTGATTTACTTTTTCTTCCATGTTTTCCGATCAAACAAGCTCACCGGATAGGAAATTTCTTTCTTTCTTTCTTTTTTTTAGTGCTCCCGACGGTCCTTTTTTGCTCCCAACGGTCATTTTTTCCAACGTTCCTTTTGATAATTGCTCCAAACCGCAGCAGTGTATATCACCGCTCACCCAAACCGCTGGGGTGGCGGCGGTGTTCCCCGGCGGTTTGGGGCAAACCGTTGGCCAAACCGCCACCATTGCCACTACCCTTACTCCCTCCGTCTCAAAATTATTGTCCCCTATTGACTTTTTCGGTCTTTCTTTCTCAACTTTGACTATAAATATTTTTGTTTGTGTTATACAATTTTTGATAAAAATTATACCAAATGAAAATACATTTAAAACTCAATCCATTCATATATTTTGTATCAAGTATTATGTAATATAAACAAAAATACTTAAGGTCAAAGTTGAAAAGTAAAGACCGAAAACGTCAATAGAGGACAATAATTTTGGGACGGAGGTAGTATTAGATTTGAACATAAAACATCTTTTAAGTCCCTGAAGGAATAAACAATCACGTAGTCATCTTCAGAGTTCATCAAAGACAAGTATAAGTCTCACCACTTCCTGAGTATATATTACGTAGTATATGTTAAGAGGGACATTTTCTTGGAAAATAAATAGAAAAACACTTATCAAAGAAAATTAAAGAAAGTACAAGAGTTGATATAAAGGTGTGAACAATTCTCATAAATGTTTCCTAAGGTGAGATTGGACACATTTCAATAGTCAGATGCTCGTACGTCACATCCCTATTACCCTACTGGTAACCACCTTGTATTCTACCGATAAAAGAAAATATCTCAAAAGGAGTAAATGTCATATTTTGCAATTAATATGATACACGTCAAGAAACCAATTACTCGTCCATAAGAACCAAGTCTCCAAATCAATTCCCAGTGTTTAGCATAGTTCTTTTTCTTAAGGCAGACTTGCATATATATCCCTCCCAAAATAAATAATTGCATATATATCCTTTGTACAAGTTTTTGATACACATAATACAATAACACTCACTTTGGTTTGTGTTTAAGTTAAGTGATGAGATCACCTAATATTGTCATTCAACTTAACTTGTTATTCCGCAAACAATCTTAATAAATTCTTTGATTTATTTATAGTGAAAATTTAAACATTGAAAATTATTTGTGTGAATCTTTCTTAATTGTTTATCTTTTGTTAAACGTTTTAAACATACTTTACTAAGCAAGAAAGTTGGTTAGGTAACTTATGTTATTCTTTGTTACCAATTAAAAGGGAACAACATCTACTTTAAAAAATAAATGAAAATTCTACACAAAACATTGTTCACAATGTTACAACAAATTGTACCCTCTTTGTATGTGTTAAGGACATATCTAACTGTGGTCTTCAAACAACATTTTACTCTATATTTGAAAAATGAAGCATTAAAAGTCATCTCAATATACTCATATTTAGAGAAATTTTAGAGCATTGCTCATTATCTTTCATATTTGTAGACTTACAATTCATGTTCAAAACATATGATATTTTATTATAACGAAGTAATGTGAATAAATTAAACTATTGACGAAAAGTAAATCACACTATCAGATAAAGGCTTTGAAGTTTACTTGCAGGATGTGGTTGAACATGACATTATTTTAAATGATCAATGTTAGTAAAAGATTTTATTTTTATTTTTAATCTAAAGAATTTATAAAAAGTAAAGTTGGAGATGGCATAAGATAATCATACAGGGAATAATTTTTAGTAACAAGATCTTGTTTTGGGTAAAAAAAAAAAAAGAAAAAAAAAAAAAAAAAAAAACTTGATAAATATATTACTCCAAAAAACGTTTAAGTACAAAGGATATATAACAAGATACTTCCTATTCTCTAAACAAGAAAATAAACCACTACTCAAAAGATAACATTAGACTTTTACGAAAACAAAATTACTTCCTACTAAAGCCTTGAGCTTGATACCATACATGTCATAAAAAGCATCCAAATTCCCTAGAATATCGTAGACCTCCTTCGCATAGTCATTATAGTCATCTTCACAATTGTGACCACCACCAAATAGGTTAATAGACTCATCAATATTGTTTACAACCTCTTCTTCATTACTGTCGTAATCAACAATCTCTCCCGCTTTGAGTAATAACAAGATCTGTAAATAGAACGGAAAAAGAAATGTGTGAGCTAGAAACCTTGGTACACTATATATTATGGGTAGTGTTATTGGTATATCGCTATATCCTTTTAGCATATAATAAAGAGAAATGATGTGAATGTCTAACTCATATGCATAATATTATGGCTAATCCACTCATTGTTATACACATGTATTTCATACTTTCTCTCTCTTGAGACTCATTATTGATCTTGATAAGTACTCCGTATATGATCATCTTTCTTAAGCATAAAATTAAACATGTCAATAATTACTTTATAATAAATATACAACTACTAAATACACATATTAGAATGCGTAAATAAAAATTTGAGTACCCAAGCCACAGGGGTACAACCTATTTGATACTACCTCCGTCCCTTATTAAATGTCCAGTTTTGACATTTTGAGTCCTTTTTCTTTAACTTTGACCTTAAATATTTTTATTTGTATTATATGATACTTGATAAAAATTATGTCAATAAAAAGTACATTTAAAATATAATTCATTCATATATTTTGCATCATGTATTATATATCATATATAAAAATATTTATGGTCAAAGATGATAATACATGACTTTGAAAATTCAAAGTGGACATTTAATATGGGATGGAGGTAGTATATTATTGAGTGCTGTGTTCATGTGATGGTCAGAAACATTCCCCTTGGTTAATGTGCTAAAGTAAAAGGAATAATCATCAAATCACTCCAATCCCATACACAGGTTTCTTCATTTTCAATTGTTACTCGTACTTTTATACTATATTTTATTATAGCATTTCAACAAGAAGATTAAGTCACAGGACAAAAAAACAGTTAAAAATGAGAAGTATTATACATTGTTTTTTAGAAACGCCAATCAGATTAAAAGCCTAGCTAGCAAGATGTTAGGAGCAAAATCAACAAGGATGAGGACAGAACGTTAGGCGAATTCTTTGTCCACCTATCAGGTTTAAAGACAATTTTTTATGTCTCCTTGAAATCCAATGAAAAAAGAATAATTCAAATCATTAAACAACTCCTTCTTCGGCCTCTTGGATGCAAAGTAGGACATGCTAATTCCTGAAATGCCATAAAAGCTACAATGTAGTTTAGGACAAAACGTTTAAAAATATGACGATTGAGTCACTGATCTAGGCTGTTTCTGAATTGAAAGGCCAACCAAGTCGGTGAGGGATGTAGGTTGAGGGGTGTTTAAATTGCAACAGATGAAAACGATGTGCCAAGTAATGCTACATATATACCGCAAGAAACAAACTAGCTAGTGGTCTTATGTCTCAAGGTCTTTATTGTTGGATCGTAAACTTGATTTAGTCTAATAAAGATTGGACTATCAAGAAAAACCCAAGCCCATGATCAAGAAGTTTCTAGAAAGTCGAAGAATGATCATGGAAAATATCTATAGAAGTGTGTAGAAGATTGTAGCTAAGTAGGCTAGAAATATCTAGTAAGAATTATCTAGAAGTAGATATGTAGATAAGGATGATGATGTGTTAAGAAATGTCTAGATTATGCAAGAAGATCCATGGAAGTATCTCGGTTCTAGAATCTTCCGTGGACTAGTATAAATAGGTGATGGTGTATGCACTGTAATAATGAAGAAAAGCTTAAAGAAATCAATAACATTGAACTTTCTCTAAGTATTCCTCTCTTCATAAGCCTAAAAGGCCCTCGTGTTTTCCAACAAAGTGGTATCAGAGCTAGAAGATCGAGATGTCAAGTGCAATGAACTTATTCCAATTTCCTCGTCTTACCAAAGACAACTATGGTAGTTGGTGTATTCGAATGAAGGCGTTACTCGGTTCACATGCTATGTGGGAGATAGTTGAGAAAGGTGTTGAGAAAGTTGATGATGAAAGTTCGTTGAATGCCGCCCAAAGGGTAGAGTTGCAAAAGGCAAGAAAGAAGGATCAAAGTGCTCTTACACTCATCTATCAATGTCTTGATGATGCGCTGTTTAAGAAAGTTGCAAATGCAACCACTTCTAAGGAAGCGTGGGAGATCCTTCAAAATGCTTTCAAAGGAATTGACAAGGTGAAAAATGTACTCCTTCAAACTCTTAGAGGAGAGTTCGAAAAGCTCCAAATGGAGGAATCCGAAACCATTTCGGATTATTTCACTCGTGTCTTGACCATTTCAAATGAAATGAAGAGAAATGGTGAAAGCTTGAGTGAAACAAGGGTGATAGAAAAGATTCTTCGCTCTTTGCCACCAAGCTTTGATTACATTGCCGTGGCCATAGAGGAGTCAAAAGACATAGACTCTATGACCACTGATCAACTCATGGGATCTTTACAAGCCCATGAAGAAAAGTTGAAGAAAAGAAGGGGGAAAGAACCCTTGGAGCAAGCTTTATACTCGAAGGTCTCTTTCAAAGAAAGAGAAAAGAGCATTCTACATGGAAAGGAGCAAGGACGAGGACGCGGTACTTTTCGAGGTCGTGGTGGTTTCCAAGGCCGAGGACGAGGAAGAGGAAGAGAAGATGTCAACAAAGAAGATGAAAACCAATGGTTTTCATATCGAAGAGGTCGTGGGAGAGGCTTTCAATCTCAAAGAGGAGGTAAGCCCCAAATACAATGTTATAATTGTCGCAAATATGGTCATTATGCCAGTGAGTGTAGTAGCTCAAGACAAGTGGAAGAAAAAGCTAATCTTGTAGAGGTAGAAGACAAAGATGAGCTTACCTTGCTAATGGCAAGACGTGACGAACAAGAAGAGAGAATAGAACCATGGCATATAGATTCCGCTGCGAGTAACCATATGACGGGTGAAGAAGACGTGTTCGTGGATATGGAGGAAAGTATAGGTAACGTCACCTTTGGAGATGAATCAAAGGCACCGGTGAAAGGAAAAGGTAAGATACTTATCCGAGCTAAAGATGGAAGTCACCAATATATTTCGGACGTATACAATGTGCCCAACCTTAAAAGTAACATCTTAAGTGTGGGACAACTTTTAGAGAAAAACTACGATATTCATTTCAAAGATCGTAGTGCTACAATAAGAAATCCCGAAGGAAAGCTCATAGCTAAAGTCCCTATGACTAAAAACCGAATGTTCCTTCTAAACATTCAGCATGATGAAGCGAAGTGCTTAAAGAGTTGTTTAAAGGATCTTTCATGGCTTTGGCATATGAGGTATAGGCACTTAAACTTTGGTGACTTAAAGTTATTATCCTCAAAGGGAATGGTGAAAGGGTTAGATCAAATTGATCATCCCAATCAAGTGTGTGAAGGATGCCTTCTTGGGAAGCATGCTAGGAGTTCGTTCCCGAAAGAAGCGACATCAAGAGCTAAAGAGCCTCTCCAACTAATTCACACGGATTTGTGCGGTCCCATTTCTCCACCCTCTCATGGTAAGAATCTTTACTTGATACTTTTTATTGATGACTTTTCAAGAAAAACTTGGGTATATTTTCTAAAAGAAAAATCTCAAGCTTTTGAAGCTTTTAAGACATTTAAAGCTATGACAGAAAAGGAGAGAGGTTTAAAAATTAAATCCATGAGATCCGATAGAGGTGGAGAATTTTTATCAAAAGAATTTAACAAATTTTGTGAGGATAATGGGATCCGGAGATTTCTAACGGCTCCTTACTCCCCACAACAAAATGGAGTGGTGGAGAGAAAGAATAGAACCATTCTCAATATGGTCCGAAGCATGTTGAAAAGTAAGAAGATGCCAAAGGAGTTTTGGGCCGAAGCGGTTGATTGTGCAGTATATCTATTGAACCGGTGTCCGTCAAAAAGTTTAGATAACAAGACTCCACAAGAAGCATGGAATGGAATGAAGCCTACCGTCTCTCACCTAAGGGTATTCGGAAGCATAGCGTATGTCCACGTTCCGAGCCAAAGGCGATTAAAGCTTTATGATAGAAGTGAGAAGCATGTATTCGTTGGCTACGACAAGCAGTCGAAGGGTTATAAGCTCTATAATCCAAATACAAGGAAGGTGGTAGTGAGTAGAGACGTGGATTTCGATGAAGAAGAAGCATGGGATTGGAGCATCAAAGAAAATGAAAGGTATGACTTTCTTCCTATCACTGACGAAGAAGAGACATGTGAATCAACTGAAGAAGTCCAACAACCTCAAAGTCCAACTCCAACCCAAGACTCACCTTAAAGTTCAAGTGAAGGAGAACTAAAGACAAGAAGATTGCAGGAGCTCTACGAGGTAACTGACGAGATACCCCTTCTTTGTTTATATGCTGATTGTGAACCTTTAGCTTTTGAGGAGGCTATGAAAAGTAAGAAATGGAGACAAGCCATGGACAAGGAGATAAAGTCAATAGTGAAGAATGATACGTGGGAGTTGACAACCCTTCCGAAAGGCCAAAAGGCTATTGGAGTCAAGTAGGTATACAAGACCAAGAAAAACGCCAAAGGCGAAGTGGAGAAGTACAAGGCAAGACTTGTGGCAAAAGGTTACAAGCAGAAGCATGGGATCGACTACGAAGAGGTATTTGCTCCTGTTGCTCGTTTAGAAACTATTAGAATGATTATTGCTATTGCAGCTCAACATAGGTGGAAAATCCACCAAATGGATGTGAAGTCTGCATTTCTAAATGGACTTCTCGAAGAAGAAGTTTATGTGGAGCAACCGGAGGGATATGTTGCCAAAGGGCATGAAGGTAAAGTGCTAAGGTTGAAAAAGGCCTTATATGGTCTAAAGCAGGCACCACGTGCTTGGAATACTAGAATTGACAAGTATTTCCAAGAACATGGTTTTACAAAATGCCTAAGTGAATATGCACTTTACGTGAAATTTGAAAGCGGGGGTATACTGCTCGTCTGCTTGTACGTGGATGATTTGATCTTTACAGGAAACTCTCAGAGTATGATGGATGAGGTCAAGAAGTCAATGACGAAAGAGTTCAAGATGACAGACATAGGACTTATGTCTTATTATCTTGGCATTGAGGTAAAGCAGATGGATGATGGAATTTTCATAAGTCAGGAAGGATATGCCAAGGAGATATTAAAGAAATTCGGCATGGAGAAATGTAATCCCGTTGGCACCCCCATAGAACATAAGGCAAAGCCTTCTAAGCATGACAGAGTGGAAGCAGTGGACTCAACTCTATTCAAGAGTCTTGTTGGAAGTTTGCGCTATTTGACATGTACAAGACCCGGCATCCTCTTTGCGGTTGGATTGGTTAGTCGTTTCATGGAAGAGCCTACGACAAAACATTTGGAGATTGCGAAGAGGATCCTCCGTTATATCAAAGGTACCATAGACTATGGTATGTTTTATTCAACAAGTGAAGACTTCAAGCTAGTTGGATATAGTGACAGTGACTGGGCTGGAAACAAAGATGATGGAAGAAGTACAACAGGATTCCTATTCTTCCTTGGTAACAATGCTTTTACATGGTCTTCAAAGAAGCAACCTATTGTTACCTTATCCAGTTGTGAAGCGGAGTACGTAGCTGCAACATAGTGTGTATGTCACGCAGTTTGGCTAAGAAGTATGCTAAAGGAGCTACACATGGAGCAAAAAGATGCGACGGAGATCTACGTGGATAACAAGTCAGCAATCGACTTAGCGAAAAATCCGGTCTACCATGATAGAAGTAATCATATCAACACTCGTTATCACTTTATTAGAGAATGCATTGCAAGGAAGGATGTCCAAGTGATACATACGAGGTCCGAAGATCAAGTTGCAGATATCTTCACCAAGCTGCTCAGTGAGAAAGACTTCTCAAGACAAGAATGATGCTTGGAGTCGGTAAATCAAGTTTAAAGGGGGGTGTTGGATCGTAAACTTGATTTAGTCTAATAAAGATTGGACTATCAAGAAAAACCCAAGCCCATGATCAAGAAGTTTCTAGAAAGTCGAAGAATGATCTTGGAAAATATCTATAGAAGTGTGTAGAAGATTGTAGCTAAGTAGGCTAGAAATATCTAGTAAGAATTATCTAGAAGTAGATATGTAGATAAGGATGATGATGTGTTAAGAAAGATCTAGATTATGCAAGAAAATCCATGGAAGTATCTCGGTTCTAGAATCTTCCGTGGACTAGTATAAATAGGTGATGGTGTATGCGTTGTAATAATGAAGAAAAGCTTAAAGAAATCAATAACATTGAACTTTCTCTAAGTATTCCTCTCTTCATAAGCCTAAGAGGCCCTCGTGTTTTCCAACATTTATTACATATTTGACATCTCGCTGAATGTCTAGCTTGACCGTGTAGGAAATCTCCTATAGGCGATTCTCAGTTCCATGTGGAGATGTTAATCTTTGAACTGGTAACATTTTTCTTACAAAGAATGGGATTCAGAGTCTAAGTGTTTTCAAAATCGTTTTGAAATGTCACTACAACAAACAGGAGGACGGGCGACGAGGTTTTCGGCGGCGATGCCCTTGTCCCCGCCGAAAGTCACTAAACGACAAAAATTGTGCTGAGATGGCACAAATTCTCGTTGACCGCCCATTGCATTTTCAACGCAAACTTTCAGCGGGGACATGTCCCCGCCGAAAGTATTTTTGCAGATCACAACTTTGACCAAAATATTCACACTTTCAACTCCACCTTTTAGCGGGGACTGTCCCCGCCGAAAGTATTTCATAATCTTTGACCAAAATAGTTGCGCTTTTTATTGTCCCGGGTATTATTTCCGCCAAAAGTGAGTACAATTTACGTGTAAAATACTTTCATCGGGGAAGTGTCCCCGCCAAAAGTGAGTACCATTTACTTTATAAAATACTTTCCGCGGGGACATGTCCCCGCCAAAAGTGTTGCCACGCTGGCAAGTTTGACCTGACCAAAATTATCCACGCTGGCAGTGTGTGTCCCACTTGTCACTGCCAAAAGTTTACAGCTAAGGGCTTTAGCCGAGGCACTTTCGGCGGGGAATTGTCCCCGCCGAAAGTGTTGGGCGGGGAGAAGTCCCCGCTGAAAGCGAGGAAATATCCCCGCTAAAAGCAGCCAATGTTGTAGTGTGTCTTCAGATCTTCCATAATGGAATCCAAATCATAATAATATACAGTATATGTTAAATATGAAGGCTTTTTAGAAGAATATGTCACTTCTTGTATTTTTATTACCGAAAATTTGAATGAAATATAAGTTTCATGATATGCATGAATGAATGACGTTTCTTAAATATATATGTTAGCTATGGGTTGGTGATTCGATAGTAAAAAGTAATCAGTTGTAACAAGATACTAAACATACATATATCAAACTATCTATGTTGTTTTCAGGGCTTCCAAAACAAAAAATTTGAAAATCATCTAAATGGAATATAATAAGTTCATCCCAAAGGTTAAACAATGCTTCTTGGAGGGTCTTGAATGAACGTATCCCAACAAGAGCTAACTTGGACTCAAGAGGTACGGACTTACATTCGGTTCTTTGCCCTATATGTGATGATGCTAATGAAAACGAAGCTCATATCTTTACCCAGTGCAAAGTAGCAGTTCATTGTTGGTTGGAAATTTTCAGATGGTGGGATCTTGATAGCCGTCGTTTCTCATGCATTTTGGATATGATTACTTTGGCGGACCACTTAAACATGGAGGCCACATACACCCCTTTCTTTGATGTTGTGGTTCAAACTACTATTTGGACTATATTGTGCTTCAGAAATGAGTGTGTCTTGCCGTTCAAAAAGAAAGAAGAAATGAGTGTGCATGTCTTCAAGTCTAAATGGCCGAGGAAAGAGCTTATCCTAAAGGTTGTTTACGCCTACTTGAGATCCAGTTAAAAGAGAAAAGCTTGAATTTGTGATTGAATGAGGACGTTGATCAGCGTACTGAGGTCGTATGTCTGAGAGTTTGATATATGGCCGGAAACTACATTGGGTTGACCAGATTAACATAAGATTGCTTCTAGCTAGAATTGATCACAATACAAGGGTTGAGAGGTTACTAAACGGAACATAAGAAGTTGACTGAACGAACTTTAAGTGTTTGGTACAAGAATGCAAACCCTTCCATTAGTTCTGTTAATTAAATTGCTCGGGTTACAATCTTCCGAAATAATGACAGTACCCCATTCATTTGCGATGGTGTTGAAGACTTCCGGTGTCCAAAGTTTAGGAGGTAAGCCCGAGATAGATATCCATGTTACACGTTCCGTAATACGGAAGCCATTGGTCCAAGGTTTTATTGGCCGGAACAAAAAAAAATAACTCAAACATTCAATTCTTTTTTTCGGATGCATGCATATGAATTGCCTTCTTTTTTATCAAAATAAAAATGTACTCTTTTCTTCCCATGTCAGCAAATTAAAGTTGTTTATATACGTATGCAAAACAAGTAAATTTTTCATATTTGGTATTTAAAAAAGTAAGTTATTCATATGTGTAATATTGGAAAGATAACAAAATTTTGAGAAGCATCAAGATAGTGGCCAAGCGCAAAACGCTAAAAACCTAAAAAGACACTAACTTATATAGATGTTTTGTCATTAAATCATCAAGAATCGAAATAATGTACACTTCAGTACATTTAAATAGCATATAGAGAGTTTCAAATGCAAATTCTATTAAAAAAAACATTTCTAACTTTAAGATATTTTTAGAAATAAGAAACCTAGCTAAACATAAAAGCATGCATGTCTAGTAACTTGAAAGCGCAAGATGGGACACACTGTCAAGCCCAAAATACTGGTTAGGCCCAATGAATATGGGTTTATTTATGCTAGTTTCTATAGACAATTTATTTACTCGTATATAAAGATTTAAAATCATAAATTCAGATTAGAACAAAAATATTAACAAGTTGGCTACACGAAAGGAAAGCTTCTTATTTCGATTCTTTTACATATAATTTGCTATTGAGTTAATAAGATCAACATGATATGATAAGTTGTTGAATAGCAAATGAATGAGATCATGACACTCGACGTCCTTCTTTTTATCGTTGAATCAATTTAATAAAGACATGTTTTTTATCTTTTAGATTTCTCAACCTGTAAAGAAAACAATGAAAATAAAACTAATCTTCAGAATAAAATTTTCTCGATTCATTTCATTGCTATTTTGACCTTATTAACAAGTATTACTTATCAAATTATTTGCATCTTTCAACCCTATTTCTGAAGTATGAGCTTCTAACTGCCTATCCTAAATTTAATGTATTTGAAACCTAAGTACAAGTATCCTTAACTTAATTTATTACCATGGCACTTTAATAAAGAAAAACTTTACCTTTCATACAAGGATTTTTATAGATCCTTGCAAAGAGAATAACTATGTACTCTACTAAAAAAGCGTAACTAAAGTTTGCTAGTTTGCCTTGCATTATCTTGATGAGTGTTTATGATTGGATTAAAGGATCTTGAAGATATTTGGAGTATTAATTAAGTAATTATGAGTAGCAAATACCAAAAAAGTAGTGTAGAAAGAATAGTGGTAAAATTAAGTGAAAAGAAGAGATCTTGAAGGATGTTAAAGTCAAGATTCTCAAACCATAAAATCAAGATTTGTGTTTAGCCTTTAGGACGGGGACCCTTTAATGGAGAAGAAGCTTGTTTTATATAACACAAAATTCTCCCCATACCTATCATGCCCAATAATGTATGTTCGCTTACCTATTTAGGTTTCCACATCACATTCATGAACATTCTTTTCACACACACTGAAGATTTTCTTTTAAGACTAATTCTTTCTAGCGATTTTCTAAAATATACTCTGATGGCACATATTTGAGTTTAAAAGTAAAGTAAGAGATTATTAGATTCAAAATTACATGTATATGATATTTTGTGAGTATATTTAAAGAGAAATAAATGTATTTTCTGATATAAAAAGAAAATGTATGTATAATAAACATAACTTAACATGTGTCTGAGTGAACATGTTTAAAAAACCCTTCTTGTTTCTATAGAGAAAAAAGGGTTTTGTGGTAAGCAAAATATAATGGCTTATATTCACGTGTTAATCTTTAGTAAGTACAGATACTCTTAGATCAAACTACAATTCTTCTTTCTTTAACAATGTTTTCAGATCGTACTTTTTTTAAAATAATTGTTTCACCCTTACGAAGCCTTTTACGATATTTTCCTCCAACTAGAGGCGGGGCTAGTAGGGTAATTAGTGGGTGCTGAGCCTCCACTAATCAACTCACTTCATTCAACAGTTATTAAGATTACAAATCGTCTTTTTTTTTTTTTAACATTCAACCCTCTTATTCTTTAGACATGTTTACAAAATTCACAAACTAATAACTTAAATAATAAAAGACAACACTATAGATTAATTTTGAAGCGATACCTATCATTATAACTTTTTGTGTTAAGAAAAACCGTTCTTAACTAAAAATCATGACTTTGTCCGTGCCTCTAAGAAAGAGAATGGCGTTTCTATATACAAAACAAAATAGATGGCTGGCCCAAAAAAAGTAAAACATAAATAATGAAAACGTACGAGCAATATGAAAATGACAAGTGACAATTAAGTGTGACACAATCTTTCAAAGATAAACCAAATCTTAAACTTTGTGATGTCTTTTATTTGTTTATTTATACGTGTGTGTGCGTAATAGAAAAATACATCATAACTTCCAGGATTAGGTTTACATTTAGAAGATTTTGTTTGTCAATATAGTATATAGGCGAGTACCCGTGCATATCAACGGAAATTCCTAGCGGCAGACAATTAACAATATGCGATATTGTGGTAAGTGTCTCATTAAAAATATAAAATTATCACTTTAGATTATATAACTTCCAAATGTTAATGTTAACCAATGACAACTAATATTCATAAATTGACATTATATTTTATTGTAATTTAACACAACAGTGATACCAACAACTTAATGAATGGATGAATCATGAATTCGATAATTGATATTTCATTAAACACAAATAATACCTCCGGCTTATAAAAATATATGTTTTCTGTCATGTTTCTTCATAATTTGAATTTTAATCTTAAAATGGGTCAAAATGGTCAAACAAAAGATGAACTAAAATGGGACTGAGTGTGATGGGTTAAAATTAACCCAAGGTCCACTTTTATATTCATAAAAATTTCTTTTCTTATAAATAGTGATATAAATTGTGTTGGTAATACATATGGAAAAAGAAGACCCATTTATACAGAAACAATTTTTGTCCGGTATACGCAACCCATCTGACACCTCCATCTTTTAACCTCTATCTTATTTTAAGATTGCATAGCAGCATTGATGAAATTTTAATAGAATGTCATTTGCATAGCTAAAGTCTAAAAGATTAATAAGTATACAAAATATGGTATGTTTCTTTAAACATCATCACTTAACATATCACAAGAGTAATAAGATAGAAGTTTGAAATAAGATGTCCTTGGTTCACCATAACAAAATTGCAGAAGAAAATGGCAATGGGTTGGTAAATTTTCTCCAAATTATGTTGAACTACTTGATTTTCTTTGGTTAGAACTAAATCTTGTAAGCTACATGATACTTGAGTACTCTTGTCCATGATATGAAATGATAATTGCAGAAGAAAATGGCAGTTACAAATTAACTCCGCCGGAGCTTTCTGCCACCCATAGGAATGTATATGAAATGATATTAAGCATAGTTAAATGAAATGTTTCAAGTTATAACCTATTGTCATTCATATGCCTCTGTGTGAAAAATGCACATAAACTGTTCTATGAAGCACTCAATCGATTCATGAAAGCTTATCATTGATTCACGAAGAGGATTACATCACATGATTAATCAAGAAGAATTTTAATTGGTTTATTGGTTTGTGTTCAGGTAAACATCTAAAACCGTACGTACCTTGAGATCACCAATTTCTTAAAAAGTACTCCATAATGAAAAGCTAAGAACTGAAATAAAATCCTGTGGAAACTTGGGTTGGGTAACAGATATCACATATTGAGTTTTTTTTGGAGCTAAGCCATCAAACCTCTCTGCAAACTCAATGGCTGTTTCTTTAGGCTTTATCTTTTGGAGCTCAAGGTACCAAACATCACACATCACAGACCATGAAGACGTAGTTGCAATAGGTGAGTTGTGAAGGATTGTATGCAAAATGAAATCACATTTTAAGACAATAATTTAAGAAAAGATTATTCAAATTAAAATAAATAGTTGAAGGAAAATTCTTACTTTCCCAAAAGGCATCAACAAATATCTTGTTATACTTAATTGCTATTAGGCAAACAATGGCCCGAGTTCAAATGCACCCTGAAACACCAATGGAGAAAAATAAAATAAAAAAGAGAGATTATTCTTTCGACTCGGAATGAACTCGGTGAAAGCTAACCACAAATAAATATAACGACGAAGTAAAAGTATCTTAATATAGATTGAGAATGTACCTTTTTTAGCATAATGGTATGATTATCCACGCATGTTCCTTCAGGAAATATAAGAAGAGGATTGTGGTCTGCTCCTTCAAAATGTTCTCTTAACTGAATTTCAATCTCATATTAGAACATTTTTAAAGTAAATAAAATAAAAGAAACAACTTGCAGTATAAACAATTCACATACTTTCTTGTTAGGATACTATAATCTCATATTAGAAGAGTTTTAAACTATAATCACGCCTTGCTAAAAAATCAAAGACCTTTTCGAGCTAACCTACATTAATAGGTGACCAATTAGGATACTCGATAAGTTTAATGGCTTTCCAAACATTTGTTTCAGAATAACACCCCTTTAAACCTTGTTAATCACAAATTTGAAACTAATTGCTAAAACTAAAGACAAAAAGATAGTACCATTTGTGTCAGAATAATACCCCTGTAAACCTTGTTTCAGAATAATACCTCTTTAAACCTTGTTAATCACTAAATGGTAATTAGAATATATCTTACCATGTGAACATGACAACCCTAGATTCAAACTCTTAACATATCGATACTACCTGCATGATAAAATGAAATGGTTATTTACTCGCAACCAACATTAAAAAAAAAGGTTATTTAGATGATGAAGAGACATGCGTTATAATTTCACAAATGATATATTTACAGAATAATGTCAATTCATTTGAAATTCAAACTAATACAAAACAGGAAACTATTGTAATCAATCAGAAGCATATCTGTTGCCTAATATAATGAGTGACTTAATGCATATCAAATAAAGCTTCTCACACAAGACTGACCATTTGTTTGGCATATACTTTCCATATGGTGAGTTCAATGACAAACATTGATTTGCAGATTCGTTTTCCATTCATTACTTTCCATCAATACTTGATTTGCAGTTTCGATTTACATTCATTCATTGACCAGGCAGAATGGCATTTGATTTACATTTATTGGTTGACAACGATTTACATTTATTGGTTGACAAGGGTAAAATGGGTATTGACTGAAATTTCAGTTTTCCTCATTTTCACTTGACCATTTTTACAAGATAAGTGGTTAAGATTTTTGGTCAAATGTGAAAAGTGAAAAAGTAGAAAACTTTTGCCACGCAGATACGAACTGTCTTTGTTACTTACATTTACTTACATACTGGTATTTTATTTGTTCCAACTTGAAAAGTGGAAAAGTAGAAAACTTTTGCCGCGCAAATACGAACTATCTTTGTTACTTACATTTAATCCGAAAAGTAGCTGAATCGTAATGCAGTTATCTCAACACAACCCATTCAAAATTTTCCTAGCCAATATATAAAACCAACGTTAAAATGGCATCAGTTGCCACCAACAATCTTTTCATTAACACAATTTACACTAAACTAATTATCACATGTAAATTTTAAATAGCAAATTTACAAGAACTTATGAAACTTTAAAATTGACGCAAAGGCTATGTCGGCATCAGATTCCAGTGACAACAAAACAAAAGTCAGATTTGTTAAAAAAACAAAAAGATCATATTTAAAGAAAACTCAGATTTAAAAAACCAAACCGTTCATATCATGTATAGATTGAAAAATCACAAAACAAAACCTCAAAACATGAACTACCTCAAAACCAATTATTCCGGCGATAGCAATTCTTTCCAGTGACGGCAAAAATATTTCCGGCGACAACAGTTTTTTCCGCCACAACAGTTTTTTCCGGCCAGGCGGCTGTAGAAAAAAAAACAAAAATGTTAATTTAAATAGATCTATGTAAAAAACTTATAGAACTACAAATATAATTATTAAAAAGCCTAACAAAAAATACCTCGAAAACATTAAAAAAAACTCAAAACGGTAGTCGTGGGTCATGAGGCCTCGTCACGGTGGTTCTGAGTTCGTGTGGTTTCTTGGTGGCGACGTCCGGTGGAGGGTTACAACGGTGGTAGAAGAGGGATGGTTAGAGAGAGAGAGAGAGAGGGTGTAAATACTCCGTAGCAGATTTTTGGAGGAGAAGATAATTTTGGCGTGTTTTATTTTAAAGAGAGAAAATGGATGGGTGCATTCGATTTACGTTATTGACAAGGGCAAAATAGGGATTGACTCAAAAATCAGTTTTTCACATTTCACATTTGACCAAAAATACATTATAAGTAGTTAAGATATGGACTCAAGATCTAGATAGAATAAGGAAAACTCTTGTTGTACGAATGCTGTTGAATATTTGTTTGGGGACAATGGTTTTGAAATGGTACACTAGTTAATCGATGCTATCTATAATCTATTTAGAATTAATGTTTTACTATTTTTATTTTTTATGTTTACACATCTTACTATTATTAGTAATTGTTAAAATCAATTCTAGAATTAAATAAGTGCACATCAAATAATAGCATTAAGGCGGATGTTATCATAGATAGAATATAAACTAATATAATAAATTTAATATGTTTTTAATATCATGTTAATCTCTGCTTTGTGTGACTACCATGTTGTTAATATATAGTTATATACGAATAATAAACACATGTAGAGCATACTATTCTAACCGTTATCTTACAATTTGAAAGATCAAAACTTCCATTATTTGGATGATTAGCTAGATTATATGGATCACTCGTGGGTATGATATGAAAGTTTATATTAAAAGGATTGTACATTTCGTTTGGCGTATGTTATTCAAGAGTTATTGAATTTCATCATATATGTATTTGGTCATATGAAGGTTTTAAGAACGTTAATCATTTGTCTAACACTCAATCGGCAGTGGTGGTGTTGGTATGACAAAGGTAGTGGACTACAAAATGGTGTAGTTCATGGTCGTACTCATCTTCCAACGTTCAAGAAGATAGGACAAATCGTCTATGGAAATAGGTTTGTTTAAACAAATGAATTTCTTTTGAAAAGACAAACATTTACACATTTAACTTTCGCAAAATATCTATTGGGTTACTTAAATACCGCTAGAATCGCACCCTTTGTGTCTGCCCTAGTTGTGGTTTCCTTGCTATTTTTAGAATATGTTTTCTTTTTGTTTTGACACTTTTATGTGGTGGTACGTACAGAATGGTGGTAGATGAGGCAATGGTGTAAAGGGTAATGATAAGGTGAGGCAAAAGAAAGAGGTGTAGCAGAAGATGTATACCTAAAACCCTACAGACCTCTCAATTAGTTTTAGGCCCACTTCACTTATCTCATTTCCCTAGGAACGACCACCATCTTGCTCAATCACCTCGTCCACTTTCTTGCCGGAATTATTCTATGCCCTATGCATTAATTATTTCTTTTGACCTTTCAAATTGAGAATTGAATTCCTCATTCTTAATTATATTGGCACCCTTGAATGTATATATAAATCATCTGTAACTTAAATGTAACATGTTTTAAGCGTTTGTACATTAAAATGTGACAACAAAAATAAAAAATATGCAAATAACTTCTCTTTAATTTCAAATTAGTCATCACCCACCCATTGATACATATGAACTATCCATTTATCACAATGTTTTGTTTATTAAATTATTGATCAACTAATTTGCTCTCATATCGATCTTACAACTGATGTAACCTTTGTCTACTAATATATGATAAGATATATATATATATATATATATATATATATATATATATATATATATATATATATATATATATATATATATATATATACATATTTTTTTTTTCTAACATGTGTATCATTTTTTAACGGTAATTTTTTTACAACCTACAACCAATTATCTTACAAATTTTATTTCATATATGCGTCAAACGAGACTTAAACCCACAACTTTTATGTTGTTGGGTCAGTCACATACCACTAGGCTTAAAGCCTTTAGTAACATGTGTATCATTTATCTTACATAATTTTATACATGTGTTTAATTAAACTTGAACTCACAAACTATTGGTTGGTATTTATGCGCACATATAACTAGAGCAAAAATCATATCAGTTTATTGATAAATGATAACTAGTAGGGCACCCGCGCGTTGCAGCAGCGGGTACCTAGTAATTAAAATTTCCGGCGACTAATATTTTTTTATTATATGTTTGTGACAAATGCGGATAGTTATGGAGTTAATATATACTCGGCCATTGTTTCTTACGATAATAAATGTAATAAGATGCGTTTAATAAAAAGAAAACATGAGAAGGGAAAGATATCATAAACGACGCTAAAGAAAAAAGTATAAAATATATGGTTATTACGCTTAGAATATTAAAGTAGTTACAGGGTCATTACGCTTTGGTTAAAACAACTGATTTTAAAATTAGAAAACATATGGTTGGTTTGTATCATGTAAAATAATTTATACGACAACAGTTAGTAGCTTTCATCTTTTATACATTTATTTTATTGGTTGTATTGTTTATGTAGAGGGTGTTTTATTAGTTGCATTAATTTGTACCAATAGTTAATAGCATTTTTTTATGAAAAATCTAAGACACGCCTATCTAGCCCATTTATTCCAAAAGCCCATCCTACACACCTAAGTTTTCTTAACCCTAATCCCATTTATCACTTGCAGCCACACAAACTCATATCATAATTTTCTCTTCAAAAGATAACACCTTCATCAAATCATACGGAGCAACCAACAAGAATTCATCTCTTTTAATTCTCTTGCCTAGAATCGAACTACAAACACACTAATCAATGGGTTATGGAGATCGATGATGTGTTTCTTTGACCGAATATAAGAAAGAACTTGTGTTTATGCATGGGTCTTGTTATTTCTATAGATCGAGATGGGTTATGGAGATCTTTAAAGATTTTTTTTTTCTTTTTTTTTTCAATTGAAATGAACGTGAGATGTCATTTATTTATTTATTTATTTTTACTGGTATATCGTTGGGATTATAAAGTTGTTTGTTGGTGATGTCGTTGGGTTGTTGTTTAGAGCAGAGTAGATTTTTATTTTTTATTATTTTATTATTTTTTATTTATTTATTTTACACTATTCGATCAAGGACGACTGATTTAGGTCAAAGGTCAACTATTCTTTAGCGTTTGGCTTAGGATTAAATTGTACATTGTGTTAAGATGTTTGTACATTTTAGTAAAGAGGTGATTTAAGTGATGTGTTAATTGTATGTGCATTAAATCACCCCTTCAATAGCATTACTTTTTTTTTTTTTTTTTTTTTTTTTTTTTTTTTTTTTTAAATATGTGCATTAAAATGTTGCACACTATGTTTATTTTCTTGTAAGTTTTTAAATTATGTGCATTAAAGTGGTGTACACTATGCTTAATTACTTGTAAGTATGAAAATTTTGGAGAGAGAGAGAGAGTCATCCCTCTATTATATGTAGTACTAGCAGGGTACCCACATGTTGCGGCAACGGGTACCCTGAAGTAAAACTTTTCGATGAATCATGTATTTTAGTATATTATGCTCTTTTTGACAATAAATTTACAAATATAAAGAATTTCATTTAACTCGTGACCGTTCGGGCTAGAGCCCGTTGGCTCGTGTCAGTTCGGGCTCGAGCCCGTTTAGCCCGTGGCCATTCAGGCTCGAGCCCATTTGGCCCGCTGTCTGTTCGGGCTTGAATATTAGTATAATGTGCTTTATTATTTATATTAGTGACATTTATTGCATGAATTGTATTTAAGTTTGTTGTACTTGATAATTAATTATATTTCTTATGTAAAGGGTATTTTAATAGGGGATATATTGGCTACAATTATTGTAGCCAACTAGCTACAATCCTTCACTAAAATTACATAAGAAAAGATTCAGGACCCACAAAAATAAATCAGGGACCCACAAATGAACTCAGGGACCCACAAAATGTAGCACAAAATTGTAGGGAGTTAGCTACAATAAATTGTAGCTAATATATTTCTATTTTAATAACTGAATTAATTGTATTTAATGTACACAATAATTTATTTATGGTATTTAATGTTAATATTTTTCTATTTTAATTAGTTGTACTTTGAGCTTAAGAACTTGCAAATGTTAGAAAATGTGTGTTACTTACTTGTACGTTTAGCTTTATAACTTGGATTGCTGAATTTTAAGAGTTTCTATATTAAGTAGGTCTTCTTTTATTATAAGATAGTAAGATAGATGTGTGTATTATATTCGGGTAATCACACCATTATTAGACTGCTCAATGGTGGCTTCTTTCATGCATTGTCCCCTCCTTTAACGCGTTAAGCTTATTAACCCTTAACCACATTAGAAAACCCCTCTCTTGGAGGTGGTTTTATCATGCGTGTCACTTGACAATCTTTTGTCAGTTTGTATGCGTGAGTGTATTGTGAGTATTTTTGTGTTTAAATGAGGTACATTTGTATGGTTGGCTTGGAGATCAGCTCTACATATGTTGGGTGATATTGATTTGGTGAATCAATAAATGATGATGTGTAGCTGAAATATCAATAATTACATCCAATCTTATGTACATATGACAATATAAACAGGGACGGATCAACGATTTTTAGAAGGGTGTTGCACAAAAAAATGTTGGGCTAACTAAAGTTACATTGTAAAAAACGAAAGTAGCAAAAAAAATAAAATAATAAAATAAATAAAAAATTCGGGGTTGCACATACCACAAAAATAACAGTTTTGAAATCTTTTTGCACTTCGTGACCTAAAAGCAGGTGTAGCTCGTGTCACACCCGGCATACATGTGGGTCCGTCCATGAATATAAACTGATGACAAAACATCTAAAGGATAAAATTTATAACAACTTAAGAAAATTATATCAATTTTTCTAGGTTGTGATAAATTTAAAATTAATAGAAGAATTACAAGATAAATTAGTTGTGGCATTAAAAAAAGAACTTGTCTTACATCGATAAAGTGGGAGTTTAGATAACTTAATTAATAAGCTCTAATTTGTAACTATCAATACTTTCAGTTACCAAGTTGCATGTATGTTACATAAGCCTTCTTTAGTCTTCACATGTTTGATTGCCTCTTTGAGTATTTTGAAAGGACTGTATGGCGTTCAATTTTATATTGAAACGGGGTTAACAATATCTTCTTGCCCTGTTAAAATTTCAAAAGGCGTCAAATAATAACTGTTCTCATAGTCATAATCACTCATAGACAAGTGATCTTAGTAATAGTTTAATTTATAAGCAATTTCAAGGAAGTTTAACAAAAGCTCAAATTGTATTTCTAGTCAAATAAAATGTGACAAACAATAATGGATAGTTAGTTGAACCTTGTAAGTTGTAATACATTATTCTTCAAAAGTTTGAAACATTCTAGATGTTGAAATTAAGACTTATATATATATATTGGATTGTATCTGATCATATACATTAAGAATTACCTAATCAAAGATTGAATAATTCAAGTGTACCTTTGCATGAAAATACACCCACGTTAAAAATCATGTAGCCAAAAGTTAGTTTTTACTTATAAAAGTGCTCCAAAAATAACAAATAAACAGTTTTCGATAACAAAATTCACCTTAAAATTCCCAATTTTCTGTCTCGTACTAGGGTCAGCTTTAGTAGGTATTGTGTTTTTAGCTTTGAGCACAAAACAGCTTTTTTCCTTTTAGAAATTTGACGCCATTTTTAAATATTATCTTAAGTACCATATCATACATAACCTTCAATTCTTCAAACATCATAATCATCTATCATCATCTTGTAGTACTATTTCTGGCATTGTATCAACAGACATAACCTACCATTCTTTCATTCATTTCTTGGAAAATACAATTTCAGCTTTCCTTTTCTTAATCATCTCCAAATATTCCAACATTGTTTTTTGTTTTTAACTGCTTTTTACACAAATTACTTTGCAAAGCACTTATTACAGGTGGATTTTTGTTTTTTGGTTTTAGCTACTTCAGTTTACGATATTATTGTTCGCGAAAAGAGACAAAATTCCTATTCAGTAAACTGAGTTTTTTTGAACGACAACTATATATTTTTCTTGTTGTTAAGTGGTATTGTGTGTAAAAATGGGTACATTACAACAAGATTCAATTGTTAAAAATGTTATCAAGAATCTTTGTTGCTCTTATGGATGGTCTTATGGTGCATTTTGGAGCTATGATCAACCAAATGCCATGTATGATTCTCTTTATATTCCCCTATAATTATCTATTTAACTTACATTTATATTTACTTAAATTTTATTTACTATTTCTTTCTTTTTATGTTTTTGATATAATGTATTGAAGTGAGTATCAGAAAATTTAAAGATTATATCTTTTTAGTAGTGTTAGCAAGAAGTGAGATCTTCACAACAATGATTCCATCAAGAAGATATTCCAAATTTACTGCTCATAAATTCAACTTTATTAACAAAAGTTTATCACCTTTAACTTCAACTGGCCATGTTTAAGTCTCATTTGATTCAAAAGCTTCAAGAATTGCACTTGCTATACACTTTACATACATTTTTATTTTTGGGTTGACTGATTTTTAAATTGTGAAATACTATTTGCTTCATAGATTATTGACACTGCAAGATGCTTACTTTGAGGAAAAATGCGGATCATTGATCGATAATTTGGTTCGTCAAGTACCACTTGGAGGAGGGTATGATTTTTTTACCAATAACTTTGTATAAAAACTAAATGCGTTTTTTCATAATTATTTGATGAAAATTGTTACATTAAAACAATTAGGCTTGCTTTTCTTATGTTTGTTGATAATGATAAAAATCTCATTTGTTATCATTTATAAGGATAATTGGACAAGCTGCTTACAACAACAAACACATATGGATGTCCTCAGAAGATCATTACAATGAGCAGAATTTTTCGGGTTCGATATGGGATATGTTTCTGGTATAGATAACTTCTATTTCTTGCGAAATTACTTTCTCTAAATGTTTCGTAAAATTCTTTTGTCTTTATTTAAGATATCAAACATTTGACGCCAATTATGGATGCTTATTTGTTCTAAAGAGGTATCTTACATTGTGGTTTGAAAGTGATTATTATATGTTTTTTTCGTTTTCTACTCGCAAATAATCAGTTTATATATAGCGTTAGTGCACTGTATAGAATAGTTATATTTGATTATTTACGGGTCAAGATAATCTGTTATAATTAGCTAAGAAATAGTCGAAATAGCACTGATTTTGAAAATTTGTTGTAAATGGTCATCTTACTTGTAAACCAAATGATCAAAACACTCAAAGAACAAAAGCACATCCAAACACTCCCTAACTAACATCCTGAACTTACTTTTCAGGATGATTATGAATTTCGTCGGCAGTTTTCTGGCGGTATGAAGGTACTTCTTTTCGCTTAATCCTATTTTACAGGTGTGATGGATATCTGGTCAAGGTGTACTTAATGGAGCATTGTTTTTACATTGTTAACTCATTTTCTCTCATGTTTTGCAGACAATTGCAGTCATCCCTGTGGAGCCACAAGGAGTGGTACAATTTGGGTCCATTGATAAGGTTGGTCCTATGATCATTGATCACTCATAATGTACTCTTTTAGATGTTTCAAGAAATTTTGAGTCCTTATAACTATAATGTTTGGGTCCTATGACAAGGTTGGTCCTATGAAAATTGATCTCTCGTAGTCTAGTCTACCTAACATGTTCTTACATACAGTATTTTCTTTTTAAATGTATCAGATTCTCGAGACAATGGAATTTGTTAATCAAACAAAAAGTATGTTTCAAGAAATTTTAAATCTTGGAGGGTCTGAAGTTGGTTTGGCTTCTTTGGATGGTCAAACATGTTACCAGAATGAAGCGTTCGCTTCCTTGATATCACCCCAAGAATCTTTCTTTACGGATTTTGCTATCCCAGATGAGTTCTTTCAAAATGGAACTTTCCCTCCACTGAATCCCATCGATTCTGATGGAAAACACGAGACTTTGACTATTTCTGGTACTGATGTTGACCTGCTCAGAAACAGTGGTGATTTGGGACACATTTTAGCTCCGTTTATAGATGGAAGTCACTCGGGTTTTCATTCTTACAGTTCAGAATGTATGTCCATGTCAAAGTCAGCACAGCGTGTTGACTGTACTACCCTTGGTCCAAAAGAAAGATTGTTCTCAAAGCTTGGTATCGAAGAGCTTTTGGAGAGTGTTTCTGGTATTTCAAATGCTGATTCGATCTCTAACTTTGATGAGCAAGTTTCAGCAAAACGGAGGAAAACAGGAAATTCTAAGTGGGAAGAGGTTATGCCTATATCACAGTCTGGTTTACGCATGGTTGATGGTTATAGTGTGAGTGATTCTAGCACAGTTATGCAAGCTAAGAAGCAAGTTGAACCATTAAAGCCCATCAAGAAAAAAGCCAAACCAGGGACTCGTCCCCGACCCAAAGATCGCCAACAAATTTTGGATCGGATGGCTGAGTTAAGGCTACTTATTCCCAATGGTGAGAAGGTTAGTATTCACACTTATTAGACATATTACTTCTACATTTAATTGCACAAATTTTGACTTTTTGGTCAAACGAGTCGTTTTTTGGGTGCTGTCATATGTAAGATACACCACTTTTTACATGTTGATGACTTGATGCACTAGAAAAAGTGGTGCATTAGTTTGAATAACATGTGCATTAAGAAACATTTCAGCACTGTAAATGTCCTCTCCTTTTGCTTTGCAAGAAATGACTAGTTTGACTCAAAAAGTTAAATGACACTTTAACAATGTTCCTGATTGTGTTATGAATCTACAGATGAGTATTGACTGTTTGTTGGATCGGACCATCAAGCACATGATTTTCATGCAAAATTTAGCGAAACAAGCTGACAAAATAAAACAAGCCAAAGAACGAAAGGTGAGGAAAGTCATGTTCATTAGTTGCATAATTTATTGAACACCCGAACAGGTAATTAACATTCAAGACTATAGCTTTAACACGGTTTATATAATTGATCAGCATAACAGGATTGACTCAAATGACACGAGCACAAATGGCGTGACATGGGCTTGCGAATTGGGAAATCAGACAATGGTTTGTCCACTAATGGTTGAGGACCTTGATGAACCTGGTCAAATGCTTATAGAGGTAAAAACACATATACACATAAGTTTGCCTATACTCATGCTATTTATTCTAGTGGTGAATCTGATATGATCTAAATGTACCTATATATGTTTCAGATGATTTGCGAAGAACAAGGATTCTTTCTTGAGATTGTAGACATAATTCGGCGTTTTGGGTTGATAATCTTGAAAGGGGTTATGGAAACTCACGGTGATAAAATATGGGCACGCTTCATAGTTGAACCCGAGGTAAGTCTTTCAAGATTTAAGAGATGACTAAGAAATGCCGTTGTTAAATGGATAAGAAAAGGGTGAAATCTTGTTGCTCAATTTACTTTGCTTTTTACAGGTGAACAAACGCATAACAAGACACGAGATATTTTCAGCACTTGTTAAGTTTCTACAAACGAATGCGCGCATTGTTGATGAAAAATGCACAGGACAAGGGAATTCTCTACATGGCGATTTTCAACAAGCTGGGATACAAAATATTGGGATACAAAATCTTGTTAACTTAGCAGATATGCAATATTTTGTAAACTTGTAACCAAGGTTTCAAGAATGCTTTCACCATTTATCTAATATAAACTTTGTTATATATGTTGAATAAAATCAGCGACCTAAGGCCGTGTGTAATGGTCACCTTATTAGAATTATAGTTTGGCTTATTAGAATTACTAGCAGGGTACCCGCGCGATGCGGTGGCGGGTACCCTGTGACTATTTTCTGATAATGTGATGTTATGCGGCCATATTTTTTTAGCGGTTATGTTGATATAAATAATGCGTAAAAACGTTATTAATATTTTTCGATATCCCTATGTTTTGACGATCAAAAAATATAAAATCATTAAACGTAAAATCATTACGTAAATAAGTATTTAGTGACAAAATATCATTATATCCAACTAATTCACTTAAGGTATAAATAAACAAGTGCCTAATACATTTTATGATCAAAGGAAGGTTTATTTACTAATTACAAATTATATAAAATGGTATAAACATTTTTTATATTTAAGAAAAACAATTTTGGTAATTAAAGGAAAATGTTTATTTCATAATAAATATATGAATTCAAATTTTTAACCAAATTCAGTTAAATTTTCACCAAATAAACTTTTCCCAGAAAAAGACAAATAATCTGGCCGTTTCACATGGGCAGCCCCCTTAATTATAAGGGGCGGCCCCCTTAATTTTAAGGGGGCCGGCATACGCTCCTGCGTCAGATTTCTTTGCCTATAAATACTGGTTCAAATCTGAATTTTTTCCTCACCTTTTGCACTAAAACTTTCTGTTCTAATTCACTCAAATCATCTTCCTAAATCATTTGATCATAAACACATTAGTTCTTGTTTTCAAGTGATTCTATCCATCCTCATTCAAAGTGCAAAAGAAAAATACTCCTTTCATCTCAAACCAAGAAGTGTTGAAGATTAGTAGTGTAGCTTGTATTTATTGTACAGTTGTGTAGTGATTGTAATTGATAGATCTAGGTGGGTTAGTTGTTGTGAATTGAAGTAGTGAAGAAATAGTTGTGGTGTGAAGAAGAAGTTGTGAAGGTGTGAGAAGTAGTGAAGTAGTAGTGTTGTGTACAAGTTGTGAAGAAGGCGTGTAGTGGTGTGAGATTGGTTCTAGCTACTATTAGGACTCGACATTTAGCTTAGTGTCGTTTATTGGTGTAAGCGAAAGTTGTGTAAGGTTTCTCCGCCAAAAAGGGAGTTTGTTAACACAGTAAAGAAAACTCTCGAGTAGGTGACTCGAGGAGTGGAGTAGGGCGAAGAGGTGGTTCGTAGCCGAACCACTATAAATATCGTGTGTTGTGGTTTGATCTCTCTATCTCTATCTTTTCATCACTTTCATATTTATGTTATCATTATTTAGTTAGTTAGATTAAATTGTTTGAGTTGTGCAAGTGTTGATATTCACATAAATAAGAATCGAAGTTTTTATCAAACAAAGTTTTTTAAAATATAAATTGACGTAAAACTATTCAACCCCCCTTCTAGTTTTCCGCAGATTAATTTACAAATAACAATAATTTTAGGGTTGGATCAGTTGGAAAACCCCTTGCATCTTAACCTAGAGGTCAATGGTTCGATCCTCACTCCCTACAAAAGGCCCGAGGTCCTTTCCTATCTTAGATAATACTGGAAGCAGCCTCTCTACCTTAGGTAGGGGTAAGGCTTTCTACATCTCAACCTCCCCATACATCGTGAAAGACGGTATTAGGACCGATAAAAAAAAAAAAGCAGTAGTATAATTACATTTACAGTTAACTGAAGCTACCACAAACAGAAATCTTGATTCTTTCTTTGGCACAATCACCTTTAAATTTTCTGACATACATGCGACCTTTTAGTCATAGTAAGGCGACCGACATTTATATTTTTATTTTTATTTCAAAAAAATCCATCTTTTTTACACTATATATATCCCATACATTTTTTTAATATACACTATTCACATGAACCAAATATCAAAATTAGCCCAAAATCAACTATACCATACAAATAATATACGACTCAATTACCAAGGTAATTAGTCTAAAACAATTTTCAGCCAAAACAAACTTTAAATATCAATATCTATTAAGGCCCATGATAAAACTACCAAATAATTGGTGATATCATTTGGCCAGCCCAATTAAAAACCAAACTGGTATATAACCCAAATGTTATGACTTATAAATACATTTACAAAATCTAAATTACCTAATTCCGGCCCTAATTTCCCTCACAAAAATACGCATCCATGATTTGCAGCCACACAAACATCACATACTCTTCCTTTCTTTCTTACCTTGATAACCGAACATAATCAATAATCTATGTTTGCAAGAAAATCAGACCCTTTTGTTGAATATCAAATGTAAAACCCCGCAAAAATCCATATTGTTAACAACGGTTAATTATATATTAATCTCTGTCATTATTTTAATCACCATTTTTACAGAAAAATTTGAAATTTTTCTTATTATATTAAATGGTCATGATTACGATAATGCAAAATTCACCAAATGACGAAACAAGTTCTCGACACGTTTAACGAAACTTAAATATTTCACTAATCTTAATTTATCCTTAAACTACACCTAACGGGCCCTTAATTAATTTCAGCCCAACCACACAACCCAACTAGTTTCGGCCCAAGATCTTAAAGCCCAAATTCACATTCTATTAAATTTCATAAAATCGATAAGTAACATGCTTCAAAACGCACCTCGTACACCCAATTCTTACACCCGACATTTATATATTTTTGCACCACCTCGTTTCTCACCTAGCCGACTACTAGTGTGTCAAATCTCATAATCATATGTCGAGTTTTATTATGTTAACACGAGGCAAAGTGTTTAGTCCAAAAACAACCTATTCGACATGCAATTAATTCAAAACTCCACCGTATTAACTCTTGTTTGTTTCTATAAACTCCTAATAACATTTCAAGTGTAAATTTAGGTTAGAAGTCGACATTCATCAGTTAGAAACCAAGTCCTATTCATTTTGCCAATTCGTGTAAAAATGGTTGTCGACATGCTCATGACTCACAAAGACATACATCCTTATTTTAAGCTAACACATGCAATTCTTAAAGTCATAGAATGTAAGTGAAGCCACCTAAAGTTGTTCATTCACTGACAATGCATAGTGGTTCATGTTCCTTGCATTATTGAAACTTTACGTATCCTAAACTCTTTATATAACTACTCCTCATTCACCACCTTCCCTCACTCATTCAATACTCTCTTTCAACTCTTACTCACTCGTAAAAATGTTACTGAAGGATCAGGAACAACTCATTCACAAGTTTAGTAGCTTTTGAGTTGTATCGGGTTTATGTTTATAAATCGTTTCTCGGATTAATAAGCTAACGTGTGATTTTCTTGGTTTTCCTTCATCACCCACGACTCTCTATCACTCTAGGAGTATTGTAAGTCTCTTAGACCTTCTTTTGAATTCCTTCTACACGTTAAATAACGTCCATGCATCTTGTTTATTTTCATGTCGAGCGTATATCGGCTCATTTATATATATTTCGTACGTATAAATTACATGTAGAGACACAAAACGTGACAAGCCTCTATCTTGGAAGGCCTAGGAGTCACGACGCACACTTGTTTCACCTTTAATTTTACGTTATATACACCATACGAACTTATTTTGGAACTTGCTTAAATCGGTATAAAAACTCTAAACACTTAGAAATATTCTAAGTCACTTACTAAACGTGTCCCATGCAACATAGAAACGACAGTATATTTTGAAATCTAACTTAACAAGACTACGATATTATTTCACAACCCATTAAACTACCTAACAAGCTATCAGTCTCGTAAAGATCACATGTAAAAATACTAGCGTCTCGACACTCTATATTCACCCAAGTGAATCGCAGAAACTAGTTTTAAAAACAAAATAAAATAGTGAGGTAGGCCTTTAAGCCCATTAAGCACTTTTTAAGCTCTTCGAATATGCTGGCTTATTGAGACTTTTTGATATGAAAATAGAACATGAAAAATGATAATTTTGATGAGCTCAACTCGTCTCACGAAGTACGGTTTTTAAAACATTATTGGGCCTTTGTTTTGGTTCGTTAAAAGCCCATAATTTGAAAAATAAGCTCTAAACTTTATAAGCTGTGGAAATAAGCTTTTTATTACTAAAATAAGCCTCGGAAATTTTTATAAAATTTTTCCCATGATTTTTGTGAATTTGGACTAAAAATGTAATGCGACGACGCTTAGAAGGACTAAGACTACCAAACCATTTAAACTTGGACTGAAACTGTCAAAAATAGAAAGTTTAGGATAAAAATTGATATTATTTAATATTCCAAGCTCAGAAAGTTATTTTGGACAAGTAGTGGACTATAAATGCAATTATTATATAAAAAGGACTAACGGTGCAACGCTAACACCGTTAGAATAAAAAGTGTAAAAACTGGAAAAGGACAAGGACCCACATATTTTATTTAACATTCTTGTTTTATTTACCATTTTACGTCACCTCATCACGTCATATGCATTTTCATTACATTTTATTTTTACGTTAATAATATATATAACGATATTTTAACTAATTATCTTTCCGTACTATTATCATCATGGTTAAGAAAGGAAAACTTTAAAATAATAACATATCTCGTCGTATTATTATAAACATAAGGATTTCATTCGCATATCATCTTTTCATCATAACGATTAATCGTTATTCATTTACCAAATAGTATTGGTTAGATTCTCAGATAAATTTATTTATCAGGTTTTATACTGAAGTCGTTACCATAATCTCACCCGAATTTACTTTTCATCATTTCCGGTATCACTTAAGGTTTTATACTATGGCCCCTACTTTTACTGGTTTTATAATTGTTTATAAATATTTTGGGGGAGATACATGTTCAACTAAATAATTTGGGGGAGATACTATTTACATATTACTGTGGGGCCATAGCCCACCATTTTTATACATTTAATATATCATGGAGAGATAACTGCTATAAACATGATTACAAATGACTTATCAACTGTATGCTTTACCTGATTTCTATTGCCTAAGTTTGCTATTGCTAAAAAGACCCTCATATCATGAACCTTAATCACTTGAAGGGTGAACGTAAATAGTTGTGGATAGATCTATTAAGGACTGACAATCCCCGTTTGTGTCTGCCAAGATGGGCCACCAAACGCACTTTATTTAAACCTATAGGTTACTAACAAAAACCTACTAGAGGGCCATTGTTACCTTACATCATATTTGATGACCTGTTAATCGTTGAGTGTCATGAGACTTAGTGCAATAGAATAGTAGTGCTGTGGTCAAGACACAGAACTAAAATGACTAATGTTATCAAATGACGAAATTGTGTTCACTATATAGCATAAAATCACTATTACTTAACAAATCATAACTATTTTGGTGTTGACCCAGTTAGGGCAAACCAACAAACTATTTCATGTTAACTTTGATTTTGATAAATCAACTATTTTTTACTATAAACACTATGATTTACTCACACTTTGATTTTAATGATAAATCGTTTATTATGACTACTATGGACTCACAAACTCTTTTGATTCTTGGAAATCAACTACTCTACTTATAAACTCTATGAACTCACCAACCTTTGTGTTGACACTTTTAGCATGTGTTTATCTCAGGTCCATAATGAGCAAGGATGGTACGGAGGAGCACGGATTCTTACAAAGGCTATAAATTTTACTATCATTCGAAAACTTATTTAACAAACTTTGAAAACACTGGGACCTCATTTTGAAAACTCTGATATTTATAAAATTTGAATGGTAAATCTTTTAAAACGACTAAAATAATGATCGTTTTCTACTATTAAACTCCTGTTCCATGAAGTAACACCCAATCTAAATTCCGCTACACATATTTTAAAATTGGGGGTGTTACAGATTGGTAACAGAGCATTGGTTATAGCGAAACAGGTCTAATTTAGATCCGAACTATAACCGTTTTTACAAACAAAACATTTTATAGCCTTATGCCCTCCGTGCTCAATGCATTACCTGTTAAGATTATTCTACATGTTTAGAAATTACTCTTACACAATTATTATTTCATCCATACTGTTACATCTTTAACGTAAAAATTTACTCATAAAATACTATTCTCGGTTACTACAGTAACATGTCTCCTAAAACTTCTGTGAATGTCTAAACTACTCTCTCTAATACTAGTACATCACCTATCAATCAAAATTCTCTGAATACTGAAGACCCTTACTTAAAAATATCTCAACCCCAGCTTGATATAGAACTCACTCAGAGACCACTTCCATCGTCACCTATTTGTTCACCTTTACGTCAAAAACTCAGGAGAGCTACTGAATCATATGAAGATTTGATTGGTGGTCAGGCAACATTCGAAGTTGGACAAAATTCACGCCAAGAGATGCCGTGGGAGAAAGCCAAATCCTCTGTTACCTTATACTTCAGATTCCCCAATACCAGATATTCCAAATAATTTATCCTCACCTAATTCACCCGACTACAATATAAGCACTCCTGATTCAATATGGACTCTTATTTATCGACAAGCCAGCGTATTAGATGCTCACATAGAACAGCTAAAAGAGTTACAACCATTACGTTTTGAATGGTACGACCGTAACCTTGACACGTTGTTCAAAAGAGCGAATGCTGAAAGATGAGCAATATTTGAATTAGGAATAAAGACTGGTGAGACAAAGGACAACACCAACCAGGAGCATGGAAGCTTGGACTCCAGGATCCGTTATGCAAGAAGAGAACACGTTCATACACATGGTAGAGTTGAAGATATTGAAAGAACCCTATGGATGGCCAGAGACACAACCAGAAACCAGGATCAAAAGATTGCCGCATTAGAGACTATGTTGGCTAATCAAATGAACATGTGTCAGGAACGTTTCTCAAACATGGAAGCTGCACAACTTGAACTTGAGAAAGAAGTTAGATATTTACGTCAGAGGTGTAACTAATCTTAAGTTTACAAGTATCCTTGTTGTACCTACTAAACCAAATAGTTTTGGTTAGTATTACATGTAATGTTCAACAAATCTGAAACTTTCAGAACTTGTAATCGAATCATAATGTATAATAACCTCCTTTTCTGTTACATCTCTCTGTTATGAATCAATCTTTTCTTTCATATCAAACATGCACGTAATGAATCCTCATACATTCATACAAAAATCTCATCATTTGTTATTTTTTTTTTATAAACAAATGACTCCACGTAGATCAATAACATATTAATAAAAGACCTTGTACTATTTGTTTTACAGAAACAATCAATCAAGTTATTAATATTATGTTAACTTCTACAATGTTTTTCAAATCTACCGTAAGATTTCTTACAATTGTTAAGAATTCTTAAACATACTATAATTAACTAAAAACCAAAGAATTGTCTAAAAATAAATTTTCAGGAGAGAACTTGAAGAATGGAGAGAAGTTTATTTTAGTAGACAAATCCGTTTGATCCTTAGTAATCCCATATCAAGAGTTGATTATTTATCTATGATACAACATAGGCATATCTTGAAATTAGATTACAGTAGGGATTCAATTCAGTCTATCATCAATGAAATAATTAGCTTCGTTATTTGAATTATTCTTACATTAGATGGATTCTAAGTTGAATTTCATTAATGATTTCAGAAGATAGACAACATGAACAATACATATACTTCATCATCATCTAAAATCACCATGACTACTGAAGCCGTCAAGAAATTGGTAAACAACATCGTGTCAGTAGTACTCGAAGGGACTACCATAGTTTATCCAAGAAGAGAGACGGGTATACCTGGTAAGCATAACCATGAAAGCTGCATGGAATATAGGCCAGCCCACTATAAAACTCCAGAAAGAATGATTAACCCTACCATCACCCATAACTAAGGGATTAGACAAGGAGTTATACCTAATGGAAATTAAGAAAAGCGAAAACTCACTGAAATAGGAACCATCAACCCCATCTATTGCAATTCTACCAATGCTCAAGACTGCTATCCTAAACATCTGGAAGATCGTATCAACTATCACCGTCAACTGGAATACAAAAAAAAAAGCTAATAAAGATTGCCTCGCCACACCTGTTACCAAAAGTGGTTATCATGGAAGTAAACCCCTGTGTCAAAAATGCGAGAAGCATCACACAGGAATCTGCATTGTTAAGTACCGGAAGTATCAGAAAGCAGGTCACAAGACAAATAGCTGTAAGACTCCGAACAGAAAAGGACAACCAACAACTGTAGTATGCCACGGATGTGGTGCAAAAGGGCACTACAAGAGCCAATGTCCAAACTACAATATCAATTGGAAAGCCAAGACTTTTGCAGAAGAATGAAGAATTTTTAAAGACTTCGATAGTATCAAGGGAACGATAACTAGATTTATGCAGATGAATAAATTCCTGTTGTAAACAAATAAACTCTAGTTCAAAAATTTCCTAAGTTGTATCTCTTTCTGGTATTTTACTTTAAGTTACGATGGATGTAACCTAAGTATAACAACTATCTTCCTACCGTATCGAAAAATCTACCTTGTAATATTTCCATAATAATCATAATCTACGTCAATTTCAATTTCTATTCCATTTACCAAATAACAATATACTGTTATTACCCTAGAAATTTCTGACTCGTCATCATAGTATGAACAAAAATTTTCTACTTTATTCTTAAAAAGAAATTACGTGTTATATTATAAAAACGACACGTTGAACACCATCTAAAAAAAATTTAGAGAAACATATGATTGAGCCAAACATCACATCATTTAGTCCTCAATTATACATAGCCTGATCAACTATGTCTAATTTAGGAAGAATCATGTTATGAAGAGAACATTCATAATTTCAGATTTTCTAAATAACAATCTTCATTTAAAAGTAAAATATAGAGATAAAATGAACTGTTCATAAATATTACATTGGACAAACCCCAATAAATACCTATCTTATCCCCTCATCATTATGATGAGAAACCGACAAAAGTACAAATAGGAAAACCCTAATAATTCACAAAGACTGATAGAAAACTCAAATAGCGAAAATTTTATTTGAATCCGTGGAAATTAATGAATAAACAAATAATTAGCATCGGAAGTGCTAATGTTACAATAATTACAATATAAATCATGGAATCTTCAATATGTTGATCCGCTATGACAACAAAGACCCCCACCAACATAACAATAGCAAGAGCCACCACAGGATGAATCACTCAAATTATGCTGAAAGATAAATATAAACAAATCATTAAAAACAATGACGAGACAAATTCCTATAAAAACAAGATTTATTCCATATTCGTTAAAAAGTATATACAAACACAACAAGGACTTAATTTAAAACAACCCTAGCTCAAGATTATTACCCCCATATCTTGTCTACGGTGCTAGGACCGTGAGGGGTACGACAAACAACAAGATCGCGACCAAGAATCCAAAGTCTTCATCTGGAACATACGCTAAGTAGATAGCGTCAAGGACGATATACACAATCGCTAATATAGTGATGAGGTGCGGCATTTTGAGATGGGAAATGAGAGAAAAATGGTTGATGGAAGAAATGGAAATTAGAAAGGGGTATTTATAGGCTAAAATATAGCCGTTAGTTCACTATTCCCGACCGTTGGATTACCGTGCACTAGCCGTTATTTTACTATTCATGACCACTACTTTCAATATTCACAACCCTTAAATACATCAGTTACTTGGTCCTGTCTAGTACAGATAAGTCTAACTGAATCATGTTTCCTTAATGTTAATAATAAAAATCTGCCGACAACCCTCTGTTAAAAAAAAATTCACTACTCAAGTAATCACGATAAACTTGAATTTCGGGACGAAATTCATAGTGACAAGTGGGTACTGTAAAACCTCGCAAAAATCCATATAGTTAACAATGGTTACTTATATATTAATCTTTGTCATTATTTTAATCACCATTTTTACAGAAAAATTTGAAATTTTTCTTATTATATTAAATGGTCATGATTACGATATTGCAAAATTCACCAAATGACGAAACAAGTTCTCGACACGTTTAACGAAACTTAAATATTTCACTAATCTTAATTTATCCTTAAACTACACCTAATGGGCCCTTAATTAATTTCAGCCCAACCACACAACCCAACTAGTTTCGGCCCAAGATCTTAAAGCCCAAATTCACATTCAATTAAATTTCATAAAATCGATAAGTAACATGCTTCAAAACGTACCTCGTACACCCAATTCTTACACCCGACATTTATATATTTTTGCACCACCTCATTTCTCACCTAGCCGACTACTAGTGTGTCAAATCTCATAATCATATGTCGAGTTTTACTATGTTAACACGAGGAAAAGTGTTTAGTCCAAAAACAACCCATTCGACATGCAATTAATTCAAAACTCCACCATTTAACTCCCGTTTGTTTCTATAAACTCCTAATAACATTTCAAGTGTAAATTTATGTTAGAAGTCGACATTCATCAGTTAGAAACCAAGTCCTATTCATTTTGCCAATTCGTATAAATTTAAAAATGGTTGTCGACATGCACATGACTCACAAAGACATGCATCCTTATTTTAAGCTCACACATGCAATTCTTAAAGTCATAGAATGTAAGTGAAGCCACCTAAAGTTGTTCATTCACTGACAATGCATAGTGGTTCATGTTCCTTGCATTATTGAAACTTTACGTATCCTAAACTCTTTATATAACTACTCCTCATTCACCACCTTCCCTCACTCATTCAATACTCTCTTTCAACTCTTACTCACTCGTAAAAATGTTACTGAAGGATCAGGAACAACTCATTCACAAGTTTAGTAGCTTTTGTGTTGTATCGGGTTTATGTTTATAAATCGTTTCTCGGATTTATAAGCTAACGTGGGATTTTCTTGGTTTTCCTTCATCACCCACGACTCTCTATCACTCTAGGAGTATTGTAAGTCTCTTAGACCTTCTTTTGAATTCCTTCTACACGTTAAATAACGTCCATGCATCTTGTTTATTTTCATGTCGAGCGTATATAGGCTCATTTATATATATTTCGTACGTATAAATTACATGTAAAGACACAAAATGTGACAAGCCTCTATCTTGGAAGGCCTAGGAGTCACGATACACACTTATTTAACCTTTATTTTTACGTTACATACACCATACGAACTTATTTTGGAACTTGCTTAAATCGGTATAAAAACTCTAAACACTTAGAAATATTCTAAGTCATTTACTAAACGCGTCCCATGCAATATAGAAATGACCGTATATTTTGAAATCTAACTTAACAAGCCTACGATATTATTTCACAACCCATTAGACTACCTAACAAGCTATCAATCTTGTAAAGATCACATGTAAAAATACTCGCGTCTCGACACTGATGAGGCGAAAAGTGAACCGTTTTTTGGGGTCATTTTAGCCCGGATTCAAATTCATTTGATCAAATATTGCCCTAAATTGTTCTTTTTGTCATTTTAGGTACTTTTGGAGTGAATTCTGGAAAAGGAAGCATTTTGGACGTTTTTGGAGCATAAAAGTGAAGAAAACGGCAAAGTCTTAATTTTCCTTGCTGGGAACAGTACCTGACGGCGTCACAAGATTCTTAATGACGGCGTCAAGAGTAATACAGGAGGTGGAAGTGGATAAAGTCTGTGATGGTCCAGAGAGTTTTGTACCAGGGACATGACGGCGTCACCATAGGCCTTCATGGTCCAAATGTTAGTGACGTCCCAGAACAAAATTACACATGACGGCGTCAAAAGTGGATCTAGGCAATCCGATTTCATTATGGATGGCGAGTTGACGGTGTCAGAATTTCCTTCTTGACGCCATCATCCTGTAAAATCTATATATAGTTTTCCAAATTTCATTCATTAGTGTGCAACTTTGAGGGAGAAACCCTAGGTCGAATTTTTCCAGCTTTTTCAAGGGTTTCAACCCTTTGATCTTTTCATGTAAATTTGAGATAAGTACTCTTTCAATTTAATCAATATGTCTATGTGTTGCTTGAATATATCTTACACTTATCTTCAATTTAACATGCTCGGCTAGATCTCTTTTCTGTTTGCTTAGATGTAGTGAAACCTTGATGTTAATTATGGGTTGATTGTTTGTTTATAGTTGTTACAGATGATTGTATTCGATGTTAGGCTTGAGAAAACTAGCAGACTTCCATTGGTAACTTGCTTGAACATCTTAAGAAACATGATCAGAGGTGTACTATGATTTTTGGTTGTATTTAATGCGTAGGAGAATTCTAATGATCCCATGTTAGGAGCTTCTAACGGCTCGACATAGGAGTGAAGTAGGATCCTATAGAGTTAGGGAATATTGTACACTGCCCTACGATTAGTATTAAGGAATACGACCCGTCATCCATGCAATTGTAACAAATTATCAACCTGTAAAAGATATCTAGGGAGCAATGAAACCTAAGTAAACATAACTTTCCCCATCATTATTTACACCATTAGTTTAATTAGATTTCATTTCATTTTTGTTATTTTATTTTGATTGCATCTTAGTTAATTTAGGTTAGTTGAATAGAAACTAATTCCGCCCACTCTTCTAAAACCGAGATTTTAATTGCTTTTATAAAAATATAAAAATACAAAAAGAATCATCTCTCACCTCTAGACCTAGTTTTTAGGCTTTCTAATCCTAGCGACACTATTCGTGAGTTGAACGATCAATCCCCCGGTACTTGTCACTATACTATACTACAACGATCAAGTACACTGCCTGGTGGGGGTTTTAAGCTTCTTGAGATCCTTCGAGAGTTAAAGCCTGGTGCGATTCCCACGTATCAGACACTCTATATTCACCCAAGTGAATCGCAGAAACTAGTTTTTAAAACAAAATAAAATAACGAGGTGGGCCTTTAAGCCCATTAAGCACTTTTTAAGCTCTTTGAATAAGCTGGCTTATTGAGAATTTTTGATATGAAAATAGAACATGAAAAATGATAATTTTGATGAGCTCAACTCGTCTCACGAAGTACGTTTTTAAAACATTATTGGGCCTTTGTTTTGGTTCGTTTGAAAGCCCATAAGCTGAAAAATAAGCTCTAAACTTTATAAGTTGTGGAAATAAGCCTTTTATTACTAAAATAAGCCTCGGAAATTTTTATAAAATTTTTCCTATGATTTTTGTTAATTTGGACTAAAAATGCAATGCGACGACGCTTAGAAGGACTAAAACTGCCAAACCATTTAAACTTGGACTGAATTGTCAAAAACAGAAAGTTTAGGATGAAAATTGATATTATTTAATATTCCAAGCTTCGAAAGTTATTTTGGACAAGTAGTGGACTATAAATGCAATTATTATATAAGAAGGACTAACGGTGCAACGCTAACACCGTTAGAATAAAAAGTGTAAAAACTGGAAAATGACAAGGACCCACATATTTTATTTAACATTCTTATTTTATTTACCATTTTACGTCACCTCATCACGTCATATGCATTTTCATTACATTTTATTTTTACGTTAATAATATATATAACGATATTTTAACTAATTATCTTTACGTACTATTATCATCATGGTTAAGAAAGGAAAATTTTAGAAATAATAACATATCTCGTCATATTATTATAAAGATAAGAATTTCATTCGCATATCATATTTTGATCATAACGATTAATCGTTATTCAGTTACCAAATAGTATTTGGTTAGATTCTCAGATAAATTTATTTATCAGGTTTTATACTGAAACCGTTACCATAATCTCACCCGAATTTGCTTTTCATCATTTCCAGTATCACTTAAGGTGAGTCGTAGCCCCTACTTTTACTGGTTTTATAATTGTTTATAAATATTTTGGAGGAGATAGATGTTCAACTACATGTTTTATACTTTACAAGTACTCGTTAAACTATTTACATATTACTGTGGGATCATAGCCCACCATTTTTATACATTTAATATCTCATGGAGAGATAACTGCTATAAAAATGATTACAAGTGACTTATCAACTGTGTGTTATACCTGATTTCTATTGCCTAAGTTTGCTATTGCTAAAAAGACCCTCATATCATGAACCTTAATCACTTGAAGGATGAACGTAAATAGTTGTGGATAGATCTATTAGGGACTGACAATCCCCGTTTGTGTCTGCCAAGATGGGACACCAAACGCACTTTATTTAAACCTATAGGTTACTAGTAAAAACCTACCAGAGGTCCATTGTTACCTTACATCATATTTGATGACCTGTTAATCGTTGAGTGCATGAGACTTAGGGTAATAGAATAGTAGTGTTGTGGTCATGACACAGAACTACAATGACTAATGTTATCAAATGAAGAAATTGTGTTCACTATATAGCAGAAAATCACTATTACTTAACAAATCATAACTATTTTGGTGTTGACCCAGTTAGGGAAAACCAACAAACTATTTCATATTAACTTTGATTTTGATAAATCAACTTTTTTTTACTATAAACACTATGGATTTACTCACACTTTGATTTTGATGATAAATCGTTTATTATGACTACTATGGACTCACAAACTCTTTTGGTTCTTGGAAATCAACTACTCTACTTATAAACTCTATGAACTCACCAACTCTTGTGTTGACACTTTTAGCATGTGTTTATCTCAGGTTCATAATGAGCAAGGATGGTACGGAGGGGCACGGATTCTTACAAAGGCTATAAATTTTACTATCATTCGAAAACTTATTTAACAAACTTTGAAAACACTGGGACCTCATTTTGAAAACTCTGATATTTATAAAATTCGAATGGTAAATCTTTTAAAACAACCAAAATAATGATCATTTTGTACTATTAAACTGTTGTTCCATGAAGTAACACCCAATCTAAATTCCGCTGCACATATTTTAAAATTGGGGGTGTTACATCAAACGAAAACTCTCTCTAAGGTTTTATGTTGATCGTGATGGTGGTTTTGAGCTGGGTTAAGTTTGATGTTTGTTTTGGCTTCATTGATGATTGTTCTTTTCTTCTTTCGTTTCATCTTCATTTTTGTCTGATATGTAACGGTACATTTTTTTTCTTCTTTTGTGGAATGCATTAATCGGTCGAAGGGGTGACTGGTTTGTGAATTTTCGAGCCGTTCAACCTTCATCGATCTTGTGGTTGCAGTGGCGGCGACTTGGTCAGCGCAGGGGCGACCGGTCCAGTCGACCGACCATTATGCCCAGCCTAGTGGCTTTATTTTTAAGTACTTGGCTTATTTGCTTGTACATTATGGTTAAATGATTGTATATTTTGGTGAAGCGGTGAATTAATTAGTGTATTAATTATATGTGTTGAATAGATTGTTGACCTTAAAATCATTATGCTTTACATACTTGTGCTTTGTGTTTCATGACTTGTATTTACTTAAAAGCTATTGTACATTGTACTTAAATGGTTGTAATTTTTGGTGAAGTGGTGTTTTTAATAGCATTAATCTTGTTTGGTAGAATGTTGGTCTTAAAATGCCACTACGTTGTTTTTTTTTTTTTTTTTTGTACAATATGCTTACTTTGTTGTAATTCTGAAAATTGGGTGCATTAAAGTGTTGTAAACCAGACATTATTTCTTGTAAATCTGAAAATTTTGAAGAGAAAGTGCTTCATGCATTATATGTAGTATAGATGTGTTGAATAGAATATTGACCTTAAAATCATTGTGCTTTACATACTTGTGCTTTGTGTTTTATTACTTGTATTTACTTAAAATCTATTATACATTTTGCTTAAATGGTTGTAATTTTTGGTGAAAGGGTGTTTTTAATAGCATTAATGTTGTTTGGTAGAATTTTGGTCTTAAAATGACATCATGCTGTTTTTTATTGTACAATATCCTTACTCTGTTGTAATTCTGAAAATTGGGTGCATTAAAGTTTGTAAACCATGCATTATTTCTTGTAAATTTGAAAATTTTGGAGAGAGACTGCTTCATACGTTATATGTAGTATAGATAATTTGGCTTGTTTTTTAATTAACTTATGATTACAATACATAATCTTCTGAGGATTATTATTGAACTCAATATACAAAGTGGGCTAAGCCTAACAAGAAATATCAAAAAGCCCAATGACTTGTACATAAAATAACTGTCTAACACTCCTCCACAGTTTGAGCGAGAGAGGATCAAATACGAAATTCATCAAAAAGTGCAAAAGGCAATCCTGCTGAAAATGACACATGAAGCACAAAAACCTGACTTCGGGCAACCATATCATGTACAAAAATGTATATCTATTTCAATTTGTTTGGTTCGTTGATACTGAAAATGATTAGTGGTCAAATAAATGGTACTAACATTGTCACAGTAGACAAGATTGGCAGATAATAATGGTGTATGAAGCTCGCGAAGAAGATTACGAAGCCAAGCAGTTTCAGCACCTGCATTAGCAATGCCTTGTACTCAGCTTCAGCACTCGATCTAGAGAGAGTATGTTGTCGTTTTGATGACCACGAGAGTAGATTATCCTCTAAGAAAGCACAATAACCAGATGTAGATGTAGACCGCCTGGTAGTAGGACAACCAGCCCAATCAGCATCGGAATAGGCAACAAGTGAACCTGTAGCGGAGGCATAATGTTAGAGCCCAAAGTCCAACGACCAAAAACATATCAGAGAACTATCTTCAAAGCTGCAAAATGAGGCTATTGAGGATCATGCATGCGAACGCTTCCGTGTCAACTGGCATTCGAATTGAATTATAATTACCCATATGTGCGCTGTCCAAAAGCTCCAAAGCATATTTCTTCTGAGAGAGAAACATGACTTTGGAGTCTAGAAAGGAGATAATATATTGAAGTAAATCTACAAATCAGCTTTTTAACACACCACCTTACCACCAACTTTAAAGGCGTAGTGGTCACCACTTAACCAAACACATAAAAATACCTAACTTTATACAAACATACCCCAAAACATACATATTGCCCTTTCGTTAGGTGGTCTGCACCACCGAACCACAATAAAAGTGGTACCACCACACGCGGTCATGGTACACCCGTAGTGGTGATGGCACGTGGTAAAGGTGCTCCACGGGTAGTATAAAACTACCATTATGCTCGGTCTAAATTTTTGGTTCATTCAAAAACTTAGGATATTTCTTCCTAATCGAGATACATAGCTTTATCTTATGCTTAATTTTGTTTTGTTTTGTTAACAATGACGATTAAAGGCTACAGATCTTTTATTGTACTTGAACAAGTAATGATGCGAGTAAACTACCTATTCTCATATTTTTTGTTGGTATTAGTTTTCTGTTAGTAGATGTTAGCATTAAAAATATGTATTTAGAAGTGATGGTCATTCTCATACATGTAACTTTGTAATGTGTCGTAGATTACAATAGAATAGTCAATGGGCTTATGGTTTGGACTAATCTAATAGGTTATAAGTTATGTATTACAACTAGTCTATACTTAATGTAAAAGTCCAATCCATGACCAAGCCCATTAGAGTGTCATATGTCTAACTATATAAACACCTCAAATAAGTCATTTGAGGTGTGTGCTTGTGTGTGTATTGTGTGTGTTTCTTAATAATATTCTCTCATTTTTCCATCTCTCTAGTTACACATATACAATCCATATACTCTCACCAAGTCACCATCTTTCTTCTTCTAATCTTCTATATTTGTGATAAAGTTGGTATATTTTAGGTCCTACAAGTGGTATCAATCGCCTAACAATGATTTAGGAGGGTTGAGAGTTTGTGTGGTTCGTGTTTTTTAAGCCATATTTCACGTTTTTTTTTTTAGAAAAGTTCTAACTTTTCTTGTTTTTCTTGGTTTTTAACACTTTTTTGATTACAAACTAGTGTTATAAACCTTATCTAACAAGAAAGTTTTAATCTTTTTGAAAATTTCTAGCTTAAAAAATTTCGACTTTGGTTTTGTACTTGTTTTCGAGATCTCAAAAAGTTTGATAAAAATCATCAAGTTTGGAACTTTCTTCAAGTTTTGGTGATTTTATGCATAAAAGTACAAGTTTCTTGGAACACAAACTTGATTTTGGAGTGCTTTGAGCTACATGATTTGGCTACCATTTATCGAGAATCTCATCCTAGTTATCATCATACGATTCCGTGGTTTACTCGGTGTTTTTCTTCCTTGTATAAGTTAGAAAAAACACTTCGACTTGGGATACTTTTCTAAATTGTATAATTTAGATAAGTTTTGAAAATTTTCGATAAGTGCAATTTATCGAGAAGATTTGCAAATAATTATCGAGAATTGTTTGCTGAAATTATCGAGAAATTTTGCAAATATTATCGAGAATTCTTTTGCTGAAATTTTCGAAAAATTACTCTGCCAAATTTTTCGAAAATTCTTCTTTTTTCGAGAACCTGAATTTATCGAGAAACTTGGAAAATTTTTTCGAGAACTTGGGTAACTTATCGAGAACTTGGGTGAATTTATCGAGAACTTGAAATTTTTTTTCGAGAACTTGGGTAAATTATCGAGAACACTGTCTTCGAGAATTCAAAGTTTCGAGAACACAGCAAAGTTTCAAGAATTTTGACAAAAGTAAGGTTTTTGACGACCAAACTTCAAACGGCCATAACTTTTGAACCGTAACTCCGTTTTCGACGAATCAGCTGTCAAAACGACCGTGAGACAGAGGAGAACGACACGCTAAATCGATTTAGGCGAAGTTTCGAGGCCTAAAAACGCTCCGAGAAGAAGTTATTGAGGTTTTAAGGTTTTCAGTCAAAATTTTCACCATAAAAACTTGCATCAACTCACTCTAAACTCTACTCCTATTTCGTTGGAACGATCCAAGAATCAACTTTATCCATCTACACTTCATCAATGGCAACGCAGCAAGACATTCATGCAGCCGGTGCCGAAAACCGACCTCCCATGCTGTCAAAGGGTGGATACTCACAGTGGGCTAGTCGTATGATGCGTTATCTTAAGAGCAAAACAAATCGAAGTCTTCTCATCAAATCCATTGTGGATGGACCCTTCAAACCATCACAAGTACTAGACCCTGGTGATCCAAATGGTACCCCCCCAGTACAACCATACTACAGAGAACAGAATGAGACTGAATACACTGTGGAAGACAGAAAACAGATTGAAGCTGATGATCAGGCATTTCATTATGTCGTTCTTGGTTTACCTGAAACCATTTATGCTACTGTTGACAGTGAAGTAAGTGCTCATGCAGTCTGGGAAAGAGTCAAGAGGTTAATGTATGGGACAGACATCGGGAAACAGGAAATGGAAACACAACTGCTTAAGGAACTTCGCAAGTTTACTTCAATTCCTGGTGAATCCATAGAGACGTACTACCACAGATTCTGTAAGATCATGAATGATTTATCAAGACACAACCTCAGTCAGACAAATATTGCTAACAACACCATTTTTCTGAATGAGTTACAACCAGAATGGGGAAGATATGTCACTATTGTTTATCAAACAAAGAATTTGCATGAAGTTACTTATGATCAAGTGTATGACTTCTTGAAGCAAAATCAAGATGAAGCTAATGAAGTAAGAGCTGAATTACTAGCTAAAAAGCATGATCCTCTAGCATTAATGGCTGATACACCAACACCTATACCAGTGAACACACAACAACAACCATCATCATCCTCCACTCACAACTACTTGCAACCATCCTACATTCAACAACCAACACCGATCTACCAACAACAATTCTACCCACAGCAACAACATGTTATTCCACAACAGCAATACCCACATTTCCAAGAACCAGAATTCACTGACAATGATGAAGCTACTGCAGCCTTGACACAAGCGTTTGCTTTTCTGACAAAAGCATTCCAAGGACGTTATTCTACACCAACAAACAACAACCAAAGGATTTCATCGAATACTCGCAACAGGCAGATAGCTCAGCCGAGTTTCAATATGGGCAACGGAGGCCAAATGGTTGGAGTTTATGGGAATCAGCAAGGATATGCCACTGGAATTAACATGGGTAATCAGAATATGCTGAATGCAGGTCAGTATGCAGGGAATCAGTATGGTCAGTATGCAGGGAATCAGATGGGTCAGCATGTTGGAAATCAGAGGGGTCAGAATGTTGGTAATCAGGCAATGGGTAATCAGAATAGGAATGTGGCAGCTCCAGTTGTTGGGAATTATGGAAATGTGAATCAGGGTAATCCGGTAAAGTGTTTCAACTGCCAAGGAGTAGGTCATATGGCAAGGAACTGTCCTACTAAGCCGAACAAGAAAGATCTAGAGTATTTGCAGAAAGCAGTTCTGTTGGCACAAAAAGAGAAGGCAGGGTTTCAGTTGAATGCAGAGGAACATGATTTTATGGCTCTTATGGATGAAATGGAAGACAGAGAGGATATCGATGCGAACTGCATATTCATGGCGAATCTTCAGGAAGCTAAGTATGACACGAATTCTGACACACTTCCTGTTTATGACACCAGTGCACCATCTGAGGTATCAAATTTCAACACATGTCATAATAATGATATATTTGATATGTCTCCTCATGAGGAACAGCATTCTGAGAAGCAAGCACCCACTTATGATACATACCTGGACACGCCAAGTAGTAGCAATACTTCTTCAGCAACTCCAGATGTGAATCATAATGGAGGCTTCGTTTCGCAGCATGCTGAGAATGATGAGGAAACACGTGCTTTATTTGAATCATTATTAAATAATTGTGGTATTGAAATCGAGAAAGTGAAAAAGGTCAATCGCGATGTTAAGGCCGCGAATGAGAAATTGACCAATGAGCTTGAGAGATACAAGGAAAATGCAAAAAGTTTTCAAATTCACAAAGAACGCGAGTCAGAATTTGAAATTGGTTATAAGAAGTTACTTGTTAAAGATAGGGAATGGAAAACCAAGTTTGCTAATCTTGAAATAAGTTCAACAAAAACCATTAACTCTTTAAAACAAGAAATTTCTGAATTAACAAACCAACTTTCAAAACAAGAAACAGCTTACACCAATCTTGAAAAAGAAAGGGATGAGTTGAAAAAGGACTTTGCAAAGAAAGAAGATAAACTTTTGGAAGAAATCGTAGAGTCAGAACACAAGATTGCACATCTAGAAGAATTAGTGGTTAAGTCGGGTCAGTCAAGTCAAACAATGAAAATGATTTCAAATCAAACTAATCCGATTTACCATACGAAACACAAAATGGCTCTTGTTAACAACAATCCTTGTAATCTCAAGAAAGCTCAGGAAGAACAGAACGTCTTGTATAATGGTAGTGTTTTTTACACCAAACATGATCCTCCCGTCGTTCGGGATTCTGTGCAAACGATAGAACATGTCGAAGAGAGCATTTCTAAAATGAAACAAAAGGATTTGAAACCCATTGATTACAACAAATTGAACAAACTTTCGGGAATTACTTTTGTTCCAGAAAAAGAACCATATGTGTTTTCCATAAAACGACCATTCTCAAAAATGTTTTCTAAGAAAGTAGTTGCTTCCAAATCGATTTCTAACATGGAACAGATTACCTCAAACAACACTTTTAACACAAGTGCTGCACGGGGATATCTTGATGATCTTAAAACCAGAATTGGGCAACTTAAAACGACTTTAGAATCTAAAACGAGACTTAATGAGATCAACTGGAATTCCACGGTTCATTTACAGCTTAAAAAGATTCTCGAAAATGAATTTGCTCCTCAAATTAATAACATCCATGCTCGAGTAATTCATTTTGAACAAGCATTTTTGAAAGAAACAGCTGACTTCATCACGGATCACAAGTCCCTGATAAAGAAGGCAAATGAATCTTTTGAGCAAATCAATGTTTTGGAAAACCTAAATGATTCTCTCTTCGAAGCAGTTCTGTCTACTGATATTATGTCCATCATTTTACAAACATATTCTGTTCATGACGATGAAAGACTGAGAGCTGAGACCTCCGAAATTGTTTCAAAATATGAAAATGCTCTTATTAAGCTTGAAAAAGAAAATGTGACATATTTTAAACAACTTGATCGAAAAAGCGAAGAATGCAAATATGACAAACTGTCGTATGAGCGTGAATTAAAGAAAATGAAAGAGCAAAATGATCTTTTGAGGGCTCAGCTTGAAAGTCAAAAAGGGAAGGGTGAGGAAACTAAGTTTGCAAAACCGTCGACTTCGGAGAAACCAAATGTTTCAAACACGGTTCAAAAACCAAAAATGTCAATTTCAAGGTTTGCTCCAAAAGTCGATGAGAAGAAGGATTTTACAAAACCAGTCACTCCAACACCCTCGCCCAAGAAAAGTGAAAATGAAAAGATTGTTGATAAAGGAAAAGCGGTTGTCGAAACACCAAAAGTAATAGCACCTGGCCTTTTTAGGATTAGTCCCACTAATGCGTTTGCCTCCACATCTAAGACTTATGAGGGCAAAAAGGATAATTCTAAAGAGTCTAGTGATGCTAAAAAGGACAACAATATAAATCCTAATGTGTTTGCCTCAACTTCTACAGGATTAGAAAGCACCTCTAGGAGCAGCAGACTACAGCCTAGGAGCAATACAAGGAACAATAGAGTCTCGCCTGCCTCTACGAGTAGTAGCAAGAATAAAGTAGAAGAACACCCTAGGAATCTATCGCTTTTTAATAAGAGACATGTTTCATCTGAATGTAATGTCGAAAGTATTGGTTCTAATGCATGTAATGACTCTGTTTGTTTAATATGCAAGAAATCTTTAATTAATGATGTTCATGATGAATGTGTTTCTAAGAATGTGAATGTTACGCCTGAACAGAAGTATGTTCCAAAAAGACCTAGTGCTAGATCCAGATCTATAGAAAGATTAGTTGCACGCTTTAAGACTACCACGCTTAGTCGAATGCCTAGGAACTATCTTAAGTATTGTGTTTGGAAACCAACGGGTAGAGAATTCATTCTTCAGGATGGCAAGTTGAAAGTTGTTCAAAATGGTCAAATTGATACTTTCTATGAATGTGATTCGGATTTTACCCCTAACCCAGTGGAACCAAATTCAAAACTGTTTCCAAATACAAAATCTTCTGTTTTTGGCAGGTTATCGAAATATGTCTTTGGATCGTCGACTCGGGTTGCTCCAAGCACATGACCGGGAATTTAAAGCTGCTGATCAATTTCGTCTGGAAATTCATGGGAACTGTACGCTTTGGAAATGATCATGTAGCAGCTATTCTGGGTTTTGGAGATCTTCAGTTTGGAAATTTTTTGATCACTCGAGTTTACTACGTCGAAGGGTTGGGACATAAATTGTTTTCAGTTGGGCAGTTTTGTGATGCAGATTTAGAAGTTGCATTCAGGAGAAACACGGTTTTTATTAGAAATTTGGTTGGTGATGATCTCTTAACTGGTAATCGTGGTACAAACTTGTATGCTATCGACATCAACCAAATGGCTTCTACATCACCAATTTGTCTTATGACAAGGGCAACCGAAACTAAGTCCTGGCTGTGGCATAGACGTTTATCCCATCTCAATTTCGACACCATCAACAAGTTAGCCAAAGACAACATCGTCACTGGACTTTCTAAGTTCAAATACACCAAGGAACACCTATGTCCATCATGCGAACAAGGAAAAAGTAAAAGAGCATCATATAAATCCAAAACCGTACCTAGTTCGGAAGCAAGGTTACATATGTTACACATTGACTTATGTGGCCCAATGAGAGTTGAAAGCATTAATGGGAAGAAGTATATTCTTGTTATTGTTGATGATTATTCAAGATATACTTGGGTAAAGTTTTTGAGATCAAAAGACGAAGCACCAGGCACCATCATCACCTTTCTGAAGCGTATTCAAGTTCTACTTCAAGCTCCAGTAAGGATTATAAGAACAGATAATGGCACAGAATTTACAAACCAGGAGTTAAGAACTTACCTCGAAGATGTTGGAATCACACATCAAACATCAGTTGTTAGAACTCCACAGCAGAATGGGGTAGTTGAAAGAAGAAACAGAACTCTTGTGGAAGCTGCTCGCACAATGCTGATATATTCTAGTGCACCACTTTTCTTATGGGCTGATGCTGTTGCCACTGCTTGTTTTACTCAAAACCGATCCCTAATCCATCCAAGATTCAATAAAACCCCATATGAGCTTGTGAATAACCGGAAACCTGACATCTCTTACCTTCACGTGTTTGGCGCTTTGTGCTATCCAACGAACGACAGAGAAGATCTAGGAAAGTTGAAAGCTAAGGGTGATATTGGAATCTTCATTGGGTATTCAGAAAACTCGAGGGCATTCAGGGTGTATAATCGACGAACAAAAAGGATAATGGAGACGATGAATGTGAAGTTTGACGAGATTTCACAAATGGCTTCTGAGAGATACGCTCTAGAACCCGCGCTTAATCCAATGGCTTCTAATCCAAACAGATTAGGACCCGCACTAAACCAGCAGACTTCTGGACACATCAGTTCAGGACTCGTACCTCAAGGAGCTCAGTCAACAAACACGGATAAACCTTCAGAACAAGAACTAGAAAATTTCTTCGAGTTAATGTTTGATGAATACTATGGTGGAACTTCGACTAATGCATCTCAACAACATTCCGCTGCACCCGCTCAAAACCATCAACCACCACCACCATCACAAGATGCATCTACAACAAATGAAGCTGAAGCACCAACTACATCAACATCATCTACATCTACTCAAGCAACTCCAGTACTTGACAATGAAATACCAAGAGTTGATGAGCAAAACCAAAACACAAATTTTCAAGAAGAACCAACAAATAATTCAAACAATGTTACGTTAGAAGAAGAAGAAGAAGTATTTGAAAACCCGTTTGCAACAGACTCTGCTGAATCTTCTTCAAGGTTACAAGAACCATCTAACACACATTCGTTCAACCAAAGGTACCCTTCTACGTTTCAATGGACAAAAGACCATCCGTTAGTACATGTTATTGGTGATCCTTCAATGCCAGTTCAGACGAGGAGACAACTTGCCACCGATCTCGAATTGTGCATTTACATTTGCTCAATAAGCACCAAAGTACCTAAGAACATTCGGGAAGCAATGGCAGAAAATCCATGGATTGAAGCAATGCAGGAGGAATTTCTTCAATACCTGTTACATGATAGTTGGGAACTTGTTGAACGACCACTTGATAAACGAGTTCTTGATCTCAAGTGGTTGTGGAAGAACAAACTGGATGAGGAAATGACTGTCATTCGCAACAAAGCTCGTCTCGTGGCTAAAGGATATCCACAAGAAGAAGGGATAGATTTCGAAGAATCATTCGTGCCTGTAGCTAAACTAGAAGCAGTCCGGATTTTCTTAGCCTATGCGGCTCACAAAAACATCACAGTCTATCAGATGGACATTAAGACAGCTTTCTTGAATGGAACTCTGAAAGAAGAAGTGTATGTGAGTCAGCCAGAGGGATTCATCGACAAAGATCATCCAGACTACGTCTACAAGCTTAAGAAAGCAATTTATTGTCTAAAACAAGCTCCAAGAGCGTGGTATGACGAACTATCATCTTTCTTGCTCAAAATCAATTTCACAAAAGGAACGGTTGATGACACCTTGTTTATCAAAAAATTCAAAGATGATATTTTGATCGTTCAAATTTACGTGGACGACATTATTTTTGGATCAACCAATCCTAACCATTCAAAACATTTTGAAAATCTCATGAAAAGCAAATTTGAAATGTCCATGATGGGGGAACTAAAATTCTTTCTTGGTTTACAAATCCATCAATCCCCTCGTGGTATTTTTATCAATCAAGCTAAATATACAATAGAGATTTTGAAAAAACATGGAATGGAAAATTGTGATTCTGTTGGTACACCAATGGTCACTTCACCAAAAATAGGTGCTGATTTGTTTGGGAAACCTATCGATCCGAAGAAATATCAGAGCATGATCGGTTCTCTCATGTACCTAACCGCTAGTCGACCAGATATTCAATTTGTTGTTTGTTTGTTAGCACGGTTTCAGGCAAAGCCTACCGAACTTCACCTCAAAGAGGTTAAACGGATCTTTCGGTACCTACGAAGCACCATTAACATGGGACTTTGGTATCCGAAGGATTCGGAATTTAATCTAACAGCATTTTCAGATGCAGACCATGCTGGTGATCAAGTAACAGCAAAGAGTACATCAGGTGGAGCACAATTTTTGGGTGAAAAGCTTGTAAGCTGGTCTTCAAAGAAACAGGATTGTACTGCGCTATCAACCGCCGAAGCCGAGTATGTGTCTCTATCTGCGTGTTGTGCCCAAGTTCTTTGGATGCGGACACAGCTCACAGATTATGGCTTTACTTTTGACAGAATACCTATGTATTGTCACTCAAAAAGTGCCATAGCCATCTCGTGCAATCCCGTACATCACTCTAAGACGAAGCATATCAAAGTCCGCTACCATTTCATCAAAGAACACGTGGAAGAGGGTACTGTTGAATTATCTTTCGTTAAGACAGATTATCAACTCGCCGATCTATTTACTAAAGCCCTTCCAAAAGAAAGGTTTGACTATTTAGTTCGACGAATTGGCATGCGAAGCCTAACTCCTGAGGAGCTAGAACGTCTTCTCGAATCTTCTTGAAAAATGTTTTTAAAATCGCTTCGCTGTAAATATTTTTGAAAAAACAAAATACAAAATTTGAAAAACCAACAAAAACAAAATACAAAAATATAAAACTTTCAAAAAATACAAAAACAATATAAAATCAAAAATCCAAAAATATTCTTCTCACGACATGTCTCTCGTATAAATCAATATTCTGTACGTTTCTATAAATGTCATTCAACAATGATACGAACATGTACAGATGCTTGAGCGGGAGTTCTTTTTAATGTTTTTCCAAAACATGTCGTTTCTCAAAATTTTCTTCCCGATGGCTTTCGTATACTTCAGTACGAAACCCGTACGTTAAACGACGACTTCTGATTATTTTCAAATCAAGGACTCGTACGTTCAATGACGAACTCTTTTTCAAAAAAGTTCGAGTTTAAACAAACGAAAAATATTTCAAGCATAAACTCGTTTTCAAAATAGAATTCTTGAGCACTTTTTCAAGATTGTTCAAAAGATTTCTCAAAATCTCTCAAAATGAGTGCTCAAGATAACTCCCTCAAAACCCTTAAGAAAGTTTAAATATGCTATCATTAAGGGGGAGTATTTCATAAAAACAAAAATGTTCCGAATTCATGCAGAATTTGTCTATCTCTCCAAAAGCTTTTTCTAAATCAGTTGATATCAAAAATATCACGCTATGCTATTTTTGAGGGGGAGAAGACATGATTAATATGTGATCAAAGATGTTTAAAGCCTGTAACTGAATCTCAAAAGAGCTCGACTGAGATATAACCAATGAATTGACGAAGCTTAAAATGTCAGTAATCGAAAAGACTTGTCCTGGACGGGTAATAATTTCAAGCTAGTCTAACTAGTGATGTAAGCGTGTCTCGAATAGGACTTGTCTGAGTAGAATGTACTGTATCGAGAGACTTTCTTTGGACTTGACCAGGACGGGTAATAATTTCAAGCTAGTCTAACTAGTGATGTAAGCGTGTCTCGAATCGGTCATGTTCGCTGAAAGTGGATCAATTCAAAAGTGCAAACTCCTCCCACATGTGCAAATTTCTTAAAAATTACATGAGCACATGTGAAGGGGGAGTCCTTCAAAAATTACAAAACTCTCAAAGTGGTAACAACAATGTGTTTTATTATCATAAACACTTTGAGAGATTTTCAATAAAAGGTTTATGGCATGTGATCAATTATAGGATAGTCATGGAGTTATAAGGTGACTAAGGTTAGGAAAAACCGTCCAATGATCCGCCAGAGCCGGAGGGATCTACCAAAGGACAAATCCAATAGATTAGAATTAGAAGTCCTTAGGTATGATTGAAAAAAGGAGAAAATGAGAAAGGAGAAAGAAGGGGTTGAAGAATTAAAAAGAAAAGTTATGAAAAAGGGTGAAAAGAAATAGCCCTCCATATGTTCAACCTTAGGGCAGACACCGGGTTCAACTCATATGCTACTGGTTGTTACCAAGGTGACACCGGTATTGAAGACAAAGACGTCATGGACCCAGTGACGCACTGCACTAAACCTTCTTAACCACTCAAGTTCTCTTAAAAGAGCTTGTTTCATTCTCACGGGGAACCGGTGTAATCTATCGACTTGTCTCTTAGAGATGGTTGATATTGAAGCAGGAGACCTCTCCCTAATCTCCGCATAGGAAACCTAATGTGCACTTATCGAGTCTAGAGCCTCGAGATTCATCAAAAAGATCTCATAGGAACACATGATATTTCTACACTGGTTGTTCATCATTAAGGACGCCATATGTAAACTTTAGAGTCCTACGCAGATCTTAGCAATCTGCCAGAACATTTATGAGAGGATTCACTTTTGTGATTCTCAATGATTGAATGGAAATTCCTGCCAGGGTCAACATCAAACAGCCCTGACAGCAGGTCACTTCGGTAATTCTTTATGGGTTACGCTTAGTGTTCGCGGTGGTTTCAAACGGTCTACAGTCGTGGAGTGATCCCCAGCGACTCACCCAGTCATTGAGCTACTAAGTAGGTCTCGTAAGCTCTCTCGAGAGTATCTGACATGGGAACGGCCTTGGTAAGGGTTAGAAGGAGTCTTCACACTATGCTGTTGACGATCTCTAATTCTTATCTGTAAGTACCGGATGTTATATTGCTAACTGTTTATATGCAGGGACACTTCATCTCCATGGCGACAGATTCCACGTGCTCATACATACATCTGGAAGTTAAAGAAAGCTCCCTCAAAGATCTATACAACACAAAGTTCAAAGAAAGATTCTACGCCAAAAAGAAGAATCTACAAAGTATAAAGACTAAGGATCAAAGTGAAAGAAAGGGAACTACGTGCATATGAATATCAAAGTCCAAAGATGTATGAGCATGTTGGAATGGCAAACAACCACCACAGACGCAGAAGTGATGAAAGGCAGATAACTCCACATCACAAAGGAACAAAGAACGATGAAAAATCAGTTATCGAAGATCACAAAGCATGAAGGAACAAAGACTAAAGACTATTCTACAATGACACACAAAGTTAAAGACAAAGAACACGGAAGATCCACTCACGTGGAGCATCATTCGAATGACCACCCCTTAGGGGGAGATTGTTAGCATTAAAAATATGTATTTAGAAGTGATGGTCATTCTCATACATGTAACTTTGTAATGTGTCGTAGATTACAATAGAATAGTCAATGGGCTTATGGTTTGGACTAATCTAATAGGTTATAAGTTATGTATTACAACTAGTCTATACTTAATGTAAAAGTCCAATCCATGACCAAGCCCATCCAAGCCCATTAGGGTGTCATATGTCTAACTATATAAACACCTCAAATGAGTCATTTGAGGTGTGTGCTTGTGTGTGTATTGTGTGTGTTTCTTAATAATATTCTCTCATTTTTCCATCTCTCTAGTTACACATATACAATCCATATACTCTCACCAAGTCACCATCTTTCTTCTTCTAATCTTCTATATTTGTGATAAAGTTGGTATATTTTAGGTCCTACCGTAGATTAGTTTATGTTTATGTCCATTGTATTATTATTATTAGGCCTAGCCCATCTCATTATAATTTATGTCATATCAACCCATTACATTCATTAAGAATAAACTTGTACACTCCAACAGGGCATCAAAGCCATGATCCTAACCCTAAAATATTTTCCGGTTGTACTTTACAAGCAACACCCTAACCGAACTAATGTTCCTTCTTCATTCGATCCTGTTGTTCCATAAACACCATGACAGGACCAATACCTCCATCTCCTCCGACCTTATCCCTCACTGATAAATTTCTTTTTGTCTATAACATAAGTTCTCTTGTTCTTGTCAAACTAGATGTTGATAAACTCAAGTACTCCTCTTGGGCTTATTAGTTTTAGAACCATTGTGAAGGTTTTGAGGTTCTTATTCATATTAATGGTGAATCAACGAGTGGGACTATTGTTGTTCCACCACCAACTAACTAGTTGAAAGCCGACTCTATGTAAAGTCATGGATTTTTTTTTACTCTCTCCGATGCTCTTCAAGAATGCCTTGTTGTGGCGGATCCCAAGACAGCTAAAGATGCTTGGGATCATATTGAGAAAACTTTTCTTAATAATAAATGTATAAAGACAATTGCTTTGAATGGTGAATTACAGATGCTACAACTTGGTGGCCTAACCGTGGATGCGTACTTTAGGAAGATTGAATCTATCATACGAATCTTGGATCCCATATGAGCAATGATGATGTTGTCACCTACGCCATTAATAGCTTAAGTGACAAATATGATCATGTTGTGACTTGTGAGTGTCATTGCATATCGGGATCTTTTCTTGGATCTTAACACGGTGAGATCTATGGTTACTACTGAAAAGCTGAGGTTAAAGTCCAAGTCACAACCCTCTATAACCGATTCCTCATCCTCTTCGCTTGCTATTCTTTTGGCCGAAAGCGACTCTCAATCTTGAAGTGGGAATGGTGGTTGTGACAATCATACGTATCAACTCTTGTATAAGCCTCAGGTTTGTCATAATTTTACAAAGGGATTTTGTCGCTTTGGTAATACATGTAAGTTTTTACATGATCCTAACTCACACTCAGAACCAAAGATCACAACATCTCTCTGATTTCGTCCCCTTGTCCTCACTGCTAAGCTTAATAACCCAATGACACATAAATTATCACCAGCCTCAATGACAAGTTGTTGCATGAGCTTCATATACCCTTATCTTATGCTACTTTGGTATATTGTGATAATGCTAGTTCTATCTATTTATCATCTAATCTGGTCCAATAACAGCGCACGAAGCATATTGAGATTGATAATTCATTTTGTACATGATTTAGTTGCTTCTGGACAGTTACGGGTGCTTCGTGTACCTTCTCGTGATCGGTAGCTGACATCTCACCAAAGAGCTCCTTACTGCGTTATTCAACAAATTTCGTTCCAATTTAAGCCCTCGTTCCTCTCTTGCTCTAATCGCAGGAGGCTAGTAGTGGATTAGTTTATGTTTAGGCCCATTGTTTTATTATAGTAGGCTGGCCCATCTCATTATTAATTAAGTTGCAAACATTACATTCGTTAATGAATAAACTTTTACACTCTGTTCTCGAGTTAAATTTAAGAGTGAAATGTAAAGAAAATGAAAGTGAAGAAAAGAAATGGAATGGAGATGAAGAAAGCTAGAGCTTTTTTTGTGTTTTTGAGTATCAATAAAATAAGAAGAAAGAAAATAAAAGAAAGTTATACAATTACAATCATGTCCTCAAAAAAATAAAAATAAAAGAAAGATGCAAGGATAATTTGGTCTTTCTACTATTAAATATTTTGTTCTTTTCACTTTCATACCAAATATGGGATGAAAGTGATGAGTCAAAAATAACACTAGTGCTCTTTTATTTTCACTTACAATCACTTTATTTTCTAAGCCCAAAAAACCTCAAGAACACAAATTTTTTTTGTTTTACTCCATTCCTTTCACTTTCCCCCTAAAATAAAACTAGAGAACATAGTGTTACACTCCAACATTTTCATCCTTCAATACAAATATTGCTTAAACGTGCTATTTTGTTTTTTCATTCTTTATTTACGAAAAAGATATTAGAATTTACACAGTAACTATCCTAGTGACAATACCATCTGTCTAATAGAAGTGTGGGTTCAAGAACACCATAGAACATTTAGCTGGGAAATCATGAACACTTTTAAAGAGTTTTCGAGCCTACTAAGGACTTGAAAAAAGTCATATGTACATATTTGATTTTACATTGCAACTTGAGAAAGAAAATAAGTCTTTATATCTAGGTCACTCAAACATGAATAATTTACGATAATAAAACACTATTTAAACTTTGAGTGATTTTTATAATTAAAATAAATTTAGAATAACTAAATTGAAACAAATTTCAAACTTAGTTATTATTTCACGATTTTCATCCCGTCGCAATAAATTTCTCTTTGTTATAAATAATATTTTGCTAATTAAAAAGGAAACATGGTTGCACCGAACGAACTATAACCATATACAATACATCTATAGTGTCAGGGGCGGAGGCAACTTAAAGCCTATGGGGGGCAGTGCCCTCAACATTTATTTCAACATCTTCGTATTGTAAAGTAATTTTATTCATTTATTGAGCTTTTATATGCGGACTGAGGTTGCCCTCAACTCGAATTTGAGATTGCCCCCCATAGATTTGTATGAAAATATTTTTAGAGAGGTGTATGAGGAAGTGAGGAACTGGTGAAGAAGATAGACATGGTGTTAGTTGTGGCTTGTGGATGTTTGACTTTTTGTTTTAGGAGAGATTGACTCTTTGACTATATAACTTACTTCTTGTAAAATGAGAATAAGTTTGGTGAATATAATTTATTGCATTCAGCAAAGCAACCTCGTTAACCCAACATTTAAAACTGAAATATCTATCCAAAAATAATGTAACACGAATATATATATATATATATGCTAGTCATTCAGACCCGTGCGTTGCACACGGGCTCTTCTAAGTGTTCATAACTTAATGTTCAACATTAATTTTCGTCATGTATGAAACTCTCATGTGTTCATAGCGTAATGTTTAGCACTAATTTTTGTCATGTTTGAAACTCTCATGTTTTGGTGATGGTCGGACTTTGTTGGTCAATGGTTTTATAGCCTTCAAGACCAATAGTATTTGATCTTATAAGTCCAATAGTGTACACCATTACATTGTTCATTTATTCAGTTTAAGTGTTCACATCGTAATTTTCAGCACTAATTTTTGCAATATTTGAAACTCTCACTTTTTGGTTATAGACGACTTTGCTGGTCAATAAGTTTCGATTTTTAGATGCACTTGAGGTTAATTTATGTTGTGTGATGCAGTGAGATTGGATCATAGATGTGGGGAAGCTAACATATTTATCCGATTAACTGAACATGCCATCATTTACTCTATTAGATAAATATTACATATAAAAATGTAGTGTAATGATAGACCAAGAAAAAATTCACAAAAATAAATGGCATTGCATCTTTTTTCTCATAGGTTTTACTTGCTCTTTTCTTGTTTTAATACATAACTCTCGTTACCTAGGATAGTTATTTTTAACACGGATTCACAAACCTTCAATTTCGAGCATACATTGATCAAGCCTTTAATATCCTAAAGTAGGACATGGAGGCCAATATTTAGATTGGTTCCAAGGCTATCACATTAATCAGATTTTGAGATGAGATTAAGAATACTTAATGGAGTTTTATTCTCATTACTTAGTACATCCACAGTTGCACAAAACACTTTTTTTTTTCTTTTTTTTTTTCTTTTATTTTAATTCTTAGAAAAAAAAAACTTACAATAAACATCATTATATAGTTAAGAAAAGCTTACATATACATCAACATTATTCTTAAAACTTCATAGGCACATGATGATCCAACTCAAGATATTGGCTTAAGTATGGTAACCCATGCACATGCAACTCCTCCACAACAACAAAGTAGCCATCGTTGATCAATACGATTTAGGCCCATCAAATCTAACCCTTACATACGGCCAAACATAGCACATACGGTTGTCATCTATATAGGTTGCTTGTATACCCATCATCCATGAACCAACTGATGTATCTTTATGAGCATAACTCTTCATAGATGTGCTGCAACAAAAACGGAAATCAAATCAAGTGCAAGCTCAAATACATATTCATGAAATCTCAATAGAAAAACATGAGGTTTAATTAAGTCAAATTCTGGATTCATGCTTCTAATCTTATTTAGTCAAATTTTATGAAACGAAATTTTTTGAATCTTATTTAATCAAATTCTATGAAATGAAATGTTTGGAATCTTAGATTCCATGCTATAATGAGGTTACAACTTTTTCCCTTTCCTATCCAACTTCAATATGTCCAGCACATAGTTTGTAAAGTTCTTATTTTATTTTATAGTTTTAGATCTGTCTTTACATGCATATATAAATATTCGTATTTCTAAAAAGAAACACAAATCCAATAAGAATGAATACTCGCAAAATTTTTAGATAGTATAAAAAGTGAACCAGCTGCATGCCGAAAGTTCATGGCCAAGACACAGGGTTTTCATCATATATCAGTATAATTATAAAAATACAATCCATCATGCTCATTCGATAATTTACGACGTACCTTCCAATTCTTTTCAACCACTTTCTGTCCAAACTAATGCATGGTGTTCTTCTGGTGTTGTGGACGGTGCTGAACCGGAACCGTGACCAAAGTGAAGCAACCGGTGGTATTTATACTTTCTCATAAGTTGAAGAGTTTTTAACAATAATTATATGTGTAACTCTTTTTGTAGATATGAAGAGACTACACCTTTCACATTCACATAACTCCAACAACACTTCATCTTCAATAGTCGAAATCAATGTGGATACTCAATACAATACCATCAATTCATGAGCCATTTATTGTGACCACTTTACATTTATAAGGCTACTTAAGCTTTTAGTATATAAGATTTTTACCAATGATGATGCAGAGTTATAATTTTTAACCAAACCCATTAATAAATTTATTTCAATAGTTCAGTAAGCATTTTTCCTTGTTTATCCTTTGATGGACATTAAACCACCCTCATCAGTTCATATTTGTTACGGTTTAATCATTACGGGGTCGACTTAATGAGAAAACCACCTTAAGCTTGATCCCAGTTCATCACAATTAAAATGTATAAAACCCACTTAATTATCAGATGAAAAAAAAAAAAAAAAAAAAAAAAGTTGTCACCCTTTGAGTTATAACCTTTCATAACGTACTTTTATTTTCTCACTATAAATTGTTGCTTAATTTCTTTTCTGTACTCGCCTTTTGTGGAAAAAAAATGCCCCCGATGTTCTATATTTCTAGCTCCGCCACTGATGGTGTATATGGTCATGTGGAAGTATGGAACGCAAGTGAGTCAAAAATGTCACCTAAGAAGTTTCATGGTAATTTGCATGTATTTTCTAGTTTCGGAACTGCATTAATTTGTATGGTAGTGGTCCATGTTAAGTTAGGATAATGTAGGAGACCATCAATCAATATACACCATTCGGAGTTAAACATCATTAGATCATTATTGCATAAAATCAATTTTCTGAAGCTCAAAGCAATCATACACAATTAAGCCAACATTGGAATCCCGTACACTCAATTCATGATCTCCCAAACAATTACATTTTTGGGCGAAGTTTGTTGAGCTTGCATGGAACATATTATGAAAATCACATATACATTCCCTTAATTCGAGTCTTTATCTATACTACAATACTACATTATAATGCATTTGGGACTATTTTATAATTAGAAACACTTAAAATTCAAACTTTTTTCTTACTTATTATAAAAAGATTTCAAAATTAATTTGTTAGGAAGCAAGTTGTTAGGAAGCGGTTTGTTGTTCAAACTAAAATTATTTGGTTTAACCATCTCTAATATCTCTACTTATAAAACATGAAAACAACTAAACGTGTAACCAAATAACGAAAAATATAATCACACGGTACCCACTGCCGCATTGCGCGCGGGTACCATTCTAGTAGACATATAAGATAATTAACGTGTGAAAGCTTGTTGAGCTTACATGGAACATATTTCTTTTTAAGTAAGAACGAGTTGGATATATCCACGCATTGTAGCAGGATGAAAAATTAAGCAACAATAAGTATTCGGTTTCTTTTGCAACAATAATTACATGTTATCATCTTTAACAAATATAAATCTTTTTTTATAAAAGCTTGAAATTACCTTTGTGAGTGAAGTAACTGACATGGACAAACTATGTAATATTTTGTAGCATAAGCAATACATAAAGCTAATTCAGGGACCGTTATGGAAATTGATAGATAACTGAAGGGACTATCTGTGTAATTCCTTGTTACACAAATAGTTAAATATTTAACATATGAACTGTTTCTGCGATCACATACATTTAAAGACAGAGACAAATTTTGCAAGCAGTTAAAGACTGTTTTGAAATGTAACTAAATTGACGGCAATTTACCGTCGATTTACTTTAGTAATTACTGGTTTAGAGAACGACGAAAGGACGATAGCTCCTCTACAGGCACCTTCACGACATCAGTACGATGACCCAAGTCTTTATTCTCCCTCTTTGAGAAGGATCTTGGAATAGATGTTGCAATTTGCGTTATACGCTCTACCAAATCTCTATCTTTTTTCGCATGCCTTGTTGGGCGAAACATATTCGCTTGGCTACTCCTTCCCTGACTCCCTTTATCAGTGCTCCAAAGACCAGTTTTGCAATAAAGCGCAAAATCTTCACAATTATCATTCATTAAATCATACTTTCCATACCCATTTTCGTACAAATACATAGTCCTATGCATCACTTCTTCTGGTGGATCAGATTCCGCCATAGTGCATGTTCCACCAACGGTCTTTGCCAAAAGAAACTCACGACTTGCTTGGTATTTGAATAGGTATAGTGACCCCTGTTTTAGGAAGCAGTCAATGCAAGATACCTTTACACCACTTCCGGCTACTTTCTCTAGCCCACAATAGGACATGGAACAAGGGCCCTTTTTCTTATGATCAGTACCACTCGATAATATCTTAAAGGGTGCTAAAAAGTGAGAACCCTCATCCTCTCTTTTATCGTTCACAAAATGGATAACTTTGCCTTCCCCGACGAAGATGCCTGTACATGTTTGTTATAAGTTAGCTTCCAAACAAATGCATAAACACAAATCAAATTACGTACTAGTTAATGAGTTAACTAACCGTGGTGACTATATAATTGTTTCCTCCAAGTATATATATGGTCTCCTTCCTTAAGCTCGGATCTTTCGATTTTCTGGGAAAATATGTCCATTGGTATCAATTAAATTTGTTCATGTCATTCAGGCTTAGATGTGGTCATATATAAGAATGCATATTAAATGCATGGAGGAAAAAGAAATGAAAGTGCTTCTAATGTTTTTAACAAGGTGTTAATCGCTTGACTTTTGAATATTTCAACCTTTTGTTTAAGAATCATTCCTAAGTCAATTTTACCAATGAGAGGTGTACGTAGACGGAGTCAAACCTCCTAAACTAATAAAAGCAAATTTAGCTTCTTCACATATTTGATTATTTTTGTTGTTATTGATGTGTTAGGCTACCTCTGTGATGGTGAGGCCGCGGTCATCCCTGCCAACTTAGCTTTCTCCTTCTACAATCATCTTCATGACTAACCGGTCGTAGTGGTGACCTTATTGATGTGTTAGGCTACCTGTAAGGGTGAATACGGAGGCCGCGGACATCACTGTCAACTCAGCTTTCTCACTCTACAATCATCTTCATGACTAATTGGTCATAATGGTGACCTTGATCACATTTTTTTTCATTTTTTTTAAACATTAAAATTAAAATTATATTAAGAATTAAAACATTATATTCATAATTCAAATTAAGTCAAAAACATTAAAATAAAACTTAAAACTTGAATTAATAGTCTAAATTATATTATTGCATAAATTGTCCATGAATTTTGCCAAATTGCATGTTTCATACCAACCATTTTGAAAGTGTAAAAATCGTCCTTATAGGAAACCTTTGAGCAAATTTTCATCCCTGGTTGGGACAAAAATTGCATGTTTTAAAAGTGCCAAATTGCACGTTTCGTCCTAACTAGGGACGAAAATTTGCTCAAAGGTTTCCCAAAGTGATTATTTTTGCACTTTCAAAATGGTTGGGACGAAACGTGCATTTTGGCAAAAGTTCAGGGACGGTTTATGCAATTAACTCTAAAAAACTCTTATATTTTTCCTTTATTTTTCGCTTTATATCCAACTTTTTCTTTAGTTGTAGTCCAATCAAATGCATCGAAAGAATGATATAACATGAGGTTTTTGTCCATTTTCTTTTCATGCTGAAATTAAAATATTTGACATTGCAACTCAAGTTATTCTTGTTTTTGTGCAGTCTTATGTTGTTCCAATTCCATTTGTTGCTTACGCGTCTGTTCTTCCAATTTCATTTGTCGTCTTTAACGGGTAAGAATGGACCAGCTAAAGCTTGAGCTGTAGAATATCTTGACTACCAAAATACGGATTCATATCTTCATCAAGATTAAAATAGTTAAACGAAGAATATCATTGAGAATTTGAGCTTCGTCCATCAATTGGTTAAACGGTGGTGGCGAATCTTGTAACATTTGGGGTCGATACATTTGAGATTGTTATTATAATTGCTACATCGTTTGGTTGAACAGAGGTTGGAATAGATTGTTTTGCTAAAAATATTGTTGTTGTGGTGGTTGTGATTGGTATACGAAACTATTTAATGGGTGGTGAGTGACCGGTCAAACAAAAATTATGATCAGGTGTTGGAAAGTTTGTAACATTTTGTTTGCGTCGGGATTTTAGTATTTTGGTTTTGAGAGTTTGTTTAGACACTATGTGAGATGAGAAGATTATAGTAAGATTAGTTTGAAATTATGCATAAAATAAAAGTAATGGGATGTTTATAAGGTAAGCTATTAAAACTTTTAAAAAATTATTTTATATAATATAAAGTGACCTAACCGTCACATTGTTAGCCATTGGGTTTGTTTTGAGTGTGCAATGAATCATTTGAAATTAGGACCAACTTTTTTTTTTTTTTTTTTTTTCCTTTTGTATAGAGGAAGGGACTCATTCCGATGTCATGCTCAGTGTGTTCCAAGGTCTTTACGAGGGATATTTATGAAGATTATATTGTATCGTGTGCTAGTATTATTTAAACATCGGCGTAACATGGTGCGCAATAACCTTGTGGAGATCTGTGTTCGGTTGGCAATTTTAGCTCATAAATAAGTTGGTATCGGGCTTGGTGGAGGACGAGACAAACTCTTGCGTTTAGCTGAAATGTTGCTCTACTCTTAGGACGGATGGCTTAATGTACGTGTGCATCTGATAGGGTCATCACCATTGACGAAAACAGGTATGGTTGATTTTGTGCATGCTCGTGCGGTGATTGTATATGGTTTTCTCCCCTTTGTGTTCTATTTTGGGAAACTTGAGAAGGATGTGGTGACCTTACTGAAGCGAATTCAAAAATTCTCTATGGCTCAAGATATTGGGGCACATATTATTGTTCATATGGTTAGTAGGATTAACTTTGTCATAACTACAGTAGTGAGGGCTCAAATACTATCTCGGCTTTTCACTAATTTTGTTATAATAATTTTATGTGAGGATAAATGATACAAGTTCATACCATTTACTTTTTCTATGTATGGGGTGTTAGTCGTATAAGAGTCCATGTAGTATTCGTGTGGGCTAAGGCCCGAGTCTAGAACATTCTTGTATTGGGTATTTATATACCTCGTTTCATGGTTAATGAGAGACACGATTCATTCAATAAACCTACATGGTATCACAGCCAAACTAATCGATCCTTCACAACAACCCTAATTTTTTTTTCCAGCTTCTTGTTTACTTTCGAGTGTGTTTCTTTGTCAACCGTTGGTATTACTTTGATTACCAGTTGACAGGCTTTTTGTCCACCGTTGGTATTGTTTGATTACCAGTGGACGTTTGTGTTTGCTTTGATCGTTGGTAGATGTGATTGCCAGTCAAAGCTTACTTGCTTTGCTTTTGTTTTTCTGTCTTACTACCTACTGTTCCAGCATTACTCTTCAACTATATACCTACAAGTACCTACGTGCCCTAATCTCCCACTTTCACTACTATCCAAACCTACTATTTCATTGCAATTACTATTCCACTAAAACCCTAACAGTACCTACTGTTTCATTCAACCAAACCCTAACCACGCTACTGTTTCATTATGTCAGGAAACAATCCCCCCCCCACCAGCTATTCTCTTGTCCGACAAGCTTATGACTATCAATAACATTCCCACCCTTGTTCCGGTCAAGTTGGATGTTGAAGAGATGAATTACTCATCTTGGACTTATTTTCTCAAACATATTTGTAAAGGCCACTCCATCTTGGATCACTTACTAGGCAAGTCTTCCGATGATGCAACTTCTAGTGCTCCCGATGCCGAATGGTTAAAGATTGATACCATTGTCCTTTCTTGGATCTTTATCACTTTGTCTCCAACACTTCAACAACCTCTCGTTAACGACGATCCTCAAACGGCTAAGGAGGCATGGGATATGCTTGCTTCAATCTTTAACGACAATAAGCGTTCTCGCTCTATTGCCTTGAAGGCCGAACTACGTACTATAAAACTTGGAGATCTAAGTATTGATGCTTACTTTCGGAAGATTGAGAATATGGCTACTATATTATCTAGTTTGGGCTCACCTGTTAGCAACGATGATATTGTTACCTTCGCTTTGGAAGGACTGCCCACAAAATATGATAGTGTCTCTACAATCATTGCTCATCGCGAGGTTTTCCCGGATCTTAAAATGGTTCGTTCTATGCTCACCACGGAAGAGATGCGTTTAAAAACTCGTGCTCAAGATGCTATTGTTGATTCTACATCTTCCTCACCTATGGTTTTAATGGCTAACTCCACTACTAATACGAGGCGTTCTATAAACCCCAATGAAAAGGTTTACAAACCATGTTTCATGTTTGCACAAGGGTCTTGTCGATTTGGTATCCATTGTAAGTTTCTACATAACGGCATGCACGGTAATCCGTCCTCTAAACCTAATGTTTCTTCCATACCCGGCAACACCTTGTCACCTACTGAATTAAGTACACTTCAACACCTTTTGGCTAAGATGGGGACTAATAATGGAGTTAACAGTGGGGTTCAACCAACTGGATCGCAACCTCTTGCTTGTTATGCTTCGCCTCCTGGTTTTCATTCTCCACCTGCTTATAATTATCCTCAAGTTCCACAACATGGTACTACTATGAATGATTTGCATGGGGGAGGGTCCTACAGTGGCTTAGGGAGTTCTAATTTTATCACTGGTTCACATGGAAGTCCAGGGGGTTCTTTGGTCCATGGCACTTTCAAGTAGTAAGTCTATTTTTATTAGCCACTCAAATAATGTTAAGATTGACACTTTTATCTTTTATAGATTGAGTTTTTGTATTCAGAAAAGAGTGTGAGCATAACTTGTGTCTAAACTCTTATTTAAATTTAGAACTTTTACAACAACAATGACAACAACGATAACAACAACAATAATAATAATTTAACGTTTTGTTACAATTAAAAAGCCAACATCATATACACGTAATGTCTTCATACACTAAACTTTAGCACAATGCAAAAGCAAGTAGTTTTCTAAAATTCAATGTTTAGTTTGAACTAGTTACATGTTGCTTAAACTATTTTAATTTGGTAGGAAATTAATCAAAATAATAGAAATAAAAAGCCAAAGAAAGAGTATGATCCATAACTTTGTACTGTAATATATACTGTGTACTTGATCAAAATACGGAGAAAAAGAAAAAAACGAATATAAACAAAGAAAAAAAAATCAGTGATGAAAGTAGGGGCGGGCATAGTTTGGTTTGGCTAAAACCAAAACCGAATCGAAAATATTTTTGGTTTTTTGCTTTTTAAAATCCGTTCGGTTTCAGTTTATCCTAGATTCGGTTTTTGGTTTATTTTTAGTTTTTATTACTGTATATTTTTTTTTTCCATTTTTATTTCATTTATTGTTGTTTGATCTTTCAATTGTCGAATTTCTAATGCAACATAAAATAAAGCTTCAAGTTTTAAGAACAAGAAACACAAAATAATGACAATAAGAAACTATTGATTTAATTCTCTCTAACTATGAAATTCAACAAAAGGTTTTTACATGGGCTTAGCAACATCAGATAATACAACATTGGTAGTTTATACATTTTTCATTTAATTCTTAAGTTTCATACATAATACTTCTTAAGTTTCATTTTCAATATTTATTAAAAATAAACGTCAAGTAGCGTATTTATGTTTTAGCCTTTAGAAATTTATGTAAGATGTTTGAATATTAAATGATTGCTATATTGTGAAGCTTAACAAACAAAGTACGAAAACTAAAAGTCTTAGAAACCGCTGCAAAGCACGGTCCCATTTTTACTCGTCCTCTACATTTAGTTATATCAAATGTGACGGCTGAGAGGTCCATGTGATGCCGAGTTAAGGTAGTAGACCATTATATTATATTTGCAATTGACTCTTCATGCATGAATGCTCATTAGGGTTTAATCATCACTAAATGCTCTTAAAGTCACATGGATTACTACAAATAAAGTGGCAATATATGGAAACACATGTTCGGCTTAATTCTATTTAAACTCACAAGAGAAAAAACACGTTTATTTTACAAACATTTTTACATTTTACGCACATGGAAGAGCTGATTAATGCACTCTTGATATGATTCACACAAACTTTCAAGTTTCAAATTCTCAACATATATAATATAAATGCAAACATGGAGAAATCCAACCAAACAAAGTGACAGAATACATCAACATATTATTGTTATTAAGTTTTTTTTTTATAATATTTTTTGAATTACAATTACGTTGAGATCCAACCAAACAAAGTGACAGAATACATCAATTACAATTCCAACACATTACAATTACAACACATTTCAACTATTTGAATTACAATTCATTCAAATTATAATTCCTTTAACATATTACAATTTCTTTCAAAACATACTGCGAACCAAACGCACCCTTAGAATTTTCGTATTTGGTGTAATGACTTATATTTAACCCATACTTACTTCAAAGAGCGACAATAGGACGACAATTTTTCTACAGGAACCTTCTCAACATCGTCACGAATGCCCAAATCTTTATTCTCTCTCTTTGAAAAAGATCGTGGAATAGCCGTTAATAACCGCTGAATAATCTCATCAATTCCATCTTGTACGTCAGTCGAACCTGTTTGACGAACCATGTTTGCTTGACTGCTCCTCCCTTGGTAATTTTTATTATTGCTCCATAGACCAGTCTTACAGTAAAGTGCAAAATCTTCACAGTTATTATTCATCAAATCATACTCTTCATACCCATTTTCGTACAGATAATTAGCCCTGTGTATCACTTCTTCCGGTGGATCTGATCTTGCAGTGGTGCATGTTCCGCCTCTAACTTTGGCAAGAAGGAATTCGCGACTTGCTTGGTATTTAAATCGGTATAGAAACCCATTTTTGATGAAGCAGTCAATACAAGACACCCTTACTCCACTTCCAGTTACTTTCTCCAACCCACAATATTTAGCGTTCAGGCAAGGAATATTTAGCTTTTTATCGCCCACAGCACTTGAGCTCCCTATTGAAAAACGAAGACTTCCACGTTTTGTGTTCACAAAATTAATAACTTTGCCTTCTCCTATAAAAATGCCTGCATGTGTCTCAAACAAACTAATTTTAATTACGAAGTACTACTAGTTAAGAGTGAATAAAGACAAACACTTACGAAGTACTACTAGTTAAGAGTGAACTAACCGTGGTGACTATATATATACTTGTTTCCTCCAAGTATTATATGGTCTCCTTCATTAAGCTCGGATCTCTCGATTTTCTATGAAAATAGGTCCATTGTTATCAGCTAAATTTGTTCACGTACACTGAGGCTTAGATGTGGTCATATACTCATATATAAGAATTAATTACATGGAGGAAAAAGAAATGAAAAGTCCCTTTAATATTTTGAACAAGGGGTTCACTACAAGAAAAAGACGCAACACCCACGAAATTTTCATGGGAAATTTTTCAAAGGAAATCACCTACGGAATTCCTAGAATGTTGTATGGTAGTAGTCCATGTTAAGCCGGGATAACGTAGGACCGTAGGAGACCCTCAATCAATATACACCATTCGGAGTTAAACAGCATTAGATCATTATTGCATAAAATCAATTTTCTGAAGCTCAAAGCGATCACATACGATCAATCCATCATTGGAATCCCATACACTCAATTCATGATCTCCCAAACAATTACATTTATGGGCAAAAGCTTGTGGAGCTTACATGGAACATATAATGGAAGCACTAATTCATAGTCTTTATAGACATATAAAATAATTAACGTGTGAAAGTTTTACATGGAACATACTTCCTTTTTAAGTAAGAACTAATTGAATTTACCCGCACGTTGCAGCTGGATACAAAATTAAGCAATAATAAATATTCGGTTTTTTTAGTTTCAATTAATATATAAATAATTACTTGGTAACATCTTTAGCAAATATGATATTTTTTTATTAAATCTTGAAATTACAGAGGTCCTTTGTAAAGTGAAGTCACTGACATGGACTAACTATGTAATATTTTGTAGCATAAGCAATACTTAATATTAATTTAGGGACCGTTGCTGAAATTGATAAGTAACTAAAGGGACTATTTGCGTAATATTTCGATGCATAAAGAGCTAAGTGTTCACACTAGGACTGTTTCTTGAATCACACTTAATGACAAGTAGAAATTTTACAAGTTGTTAAGGATTGTGTCATAAATGTAACTACACTGAAGGGCCTATTATTTTTGACATTTACCAAAGCAATTTTTTGTTCATCTACGGTAGATTTACTTTAGTAAATGTTATATATATGATTACTATTTTGGAGAACGACGAAAGGACGATAACTCCTCTACAGGCACCTTCGCGACATCTTTACGATAACCCAAGTCTCTATTCTCCTTCTTTGTGAATGATCTTGGAATAGATGTTGCAATTTGCATTATTCGCTCTACCAAATCTTTATCTTTTTTTCGCCTGCCTTGTTGGGCGAACCATATTTGCTTGGCTGCTCCTTCCCTGGCTCCTTTTATAAGTGCTCCAAAGACCAGTTTTGCAATAAAGCGCAAAATCTTCACAATTATCATTCATTAAATCATACTTTCCATACCCATTTTCGTACAAATACAGTCCTATGCATCACTTCTTCTGGTGGATCAGATTCCGCCATGGTGCGCATGTTCCACCAACAGTCTTTGCAAGAAGAAATTCGCGACTTGCTTGGTATTTGAAGAAGTATAGTGACCCTCTTTTTAGGAAGCAGTCTATGCAAGACACCTTTACACCACTTCCAGCTACATTCTCCAGCCCACAATAGGACATGGAACAAGGGCCTTTTTTCTTATGATCAGTACCACTCGATAATATCTTAAAGGGTGCTAAAAAGTGAGAACCCTCATCCTCTCTTTTATCGTTCACAAAATGGATAACTTTGCCTTCCCCGACGAAGATGCCTGTACATGTTTCTTACAAGTTAGCTACCAAACAAATACAGAAACACAAATCTAATTACGTACTAGTTAATGAGTTAACTAACTGTGGTGACTATATAATGTTTCCTCCATGTATATATATGGTCTCCTTCCTTAAGCTCGGATCTTTCGATTTTCTGGGAAAATATGTCCATTGGTATCAATTAAATTTGTTCATGTCATTGAGGCTTAGATGTGGTCATATATATATATATATAAGAATGTATATTAAATGCATGGAGGAAAAAGAAATGAAAGTGCGTCTAATGTTTTTAACAAGGTGTTAATCGCTTGACTTTTGAATATTTCTGTTGGAAGGTGTATTTTCCCTTGATTATCATTAAGTCACATAATCATAATATACTTTACAGAAGATTATTCTAGAGCTAATCACCATGGGCTTGGCCAACAAAACATTGCAAATACACAAATGGGCCTAGCATAAATATAACGACTAATACTCCCCCGCAGTTGGAGTGGGAGGTGGTCGGACACTCAAACTGGATCGAAACTCTTCAAACAAAGCGGAAGGCAGTCCCTTGGTGAAGATATCGGCATACTGAACAGGGTTGGCAGACAAAATGTATGTCAATCTCAATATGTTTTGTCCGCTGATGCTGAACAGGGTTGGCAGACATATAGATGGCACTAACATTATCACAGTAGACAAGAGTGGCAGACGATAAAGGAGAATGTAACTTACAAAGCAGATTATGAAGCCAGACAGTCTCAGCCACAACGTTAGCAACACCCCGATATTCGGCTTCAGCACTAGAACGGGAGAGGGTGTGCTGACGCTTAGATGACCAAGATAGTAAATTATCACCCAGAAAAACATAATAACCTGAAGTGGACCATCGTGTAGAGGGGCAACCCACCCAATCAGCATCTGTATAACCAACAAGAGAAGTAGTGGAGGATGAATATAGGTGTAGGCCAAAATCCAAGGTCCGTTGATGATACGTTTAAGAGCAGCAAAGTGTGGCTCCCGCGAATCGTGCATATAAAGACAAATCTGCTGTACTGCAGAAGACAAATCCGGGCGTGTAAACGTGAGGTACTGTAGCCCACCTGCAAGACTGCGATAAAAAGTAGGATCCTGAACCGGAATACCTTCGGGGCCCAGTTTAGAATTAGTGTCAACTAGTGTTCGCGAAGGGTTACATTAGGCCATGTGTGCATGCTCAAGAAGCTGAATAGCATACTTCCGCTGAGATAGAAACAATCCTGTAGAATGGCGAGTAGCAGAGATACCAAGAAAATAATTAAGTTCCCCAAGGTCAGTCATGTCAAACTCACTGTGTAAGGAAGCAATGATCTGCTGAAACAGAGCAGTAGAGGAAGCTGTAAGGATAATATCATCGACATAGATAAGTAAATAAGCAACCTGAGAACCCTGTTGTAGAATAAATAATGAAGAATCACATATCGAGACATATCAGTGATGGGGGAGAATCCGTTCAAGAAGTCTTTACAAGATTTAAGAGATGAGTAAGCTGCAACACGAGACTTTTGCCGACTGATAGTTATAAACAAGGCAACGTTCATTTATTGGATAACAAAAATAATGTTCAACAATATCTTCACTAAGGTTTTATCCCAGTGACATTGGACAAAATCCCAGGCGGGATTTGGCACTGCTCCGGGTGCTTTTATCTTCACGAAACATGTCATATGAAACACTAAATTTAATATCCCCTTCACGACTCGTTAGCCAATATTAAAATCGACTTCAAGCTTGACAAATACTTGTCTTATATTTAACAACACTGGTCCTTTATAAAGAACTAGTACTAAAACAGGAAAAAAAAAAAAAAAAAAAAAAAAAAAAAAAAAAAAAAAAAAAAAAAAACTTGAAGGTGCTTCAAGTTAGACCTCAATTTTCGCTCTAGATCCACCATTCCACGTGCGGGTTATTCTACTTTAATTTAAACTTGAAGGTCATTCTACTTTCACAAAGTATCTAGTTTAGTCAATGTTTCTTTTTTATGTTTAAAGAGGTCATAGTATGTACAAACATGACATGCCCATTTGTTTATCAATGAATTCTCATATTTTTCATTCATCTCATTTATCTGTCTTTTTAAAGTAAAAACAACACAACCCAACCACTACCAACGTCGCCAATGAACACCTCCTCCACCGTTGACCAACATGCCAACATCTTGTTGTCATTTTGAATATTTTGAACACATCTTGTTGCTATTTTCGTGTTTAGAATAGGGTTACTAAAGCTTCTCTTGTATGGGTTTTTATGGTGTATGTAGTGGTTGATGGTAGTTGGTGATGATGGTGGTGGTTGACGGTGGAAGCTGGTGAGGGTATTGGTTAACACTAGCAAAAGTTAAAGGAAAACGGGGTTCGGTTAAAAGCAAACCAGTCTAGTTCAGAAAAGTATAGCATACAAGAAAACGCAACGATGGATTGTTTAACAAGCAAATATAACTAGAGTAGAAAATATGAGCTTGCAAGGAGGAGAATAACAACCCACGTTAAAAACTTTTTGCAAATTAGTATTTAGTTATTTACATATATAAAGTAAATATCAAAATTAAAGTAAAAGTACAAAGTTTTCAAAGTCATAAAAATAACTTTTAGTCGCAACAATGACTTTTTAACTCAAAAGTGGCATGAAAGTTCTTGTTGTTGTTTCCATTCCAACTTTTAGTCATAACTCACCTTCCAAAAATTAGTTGTCATTTGTATGTATAAACTAAGTATTAAAGTAAAGAAGTTTATGCTAAACTCAAATCGTGTTGAGCGCAATTTTAAATGAGGATAAGAGCAACCTTAGAGCATAAGGTGTCTTCACACTAAGTTAAGGTTTCACCCAGTGCCACATCAGCGGTACATCAGCTTTAACTTTTTCACCTTAAAAAAAATAAAAAATAAATAAAAAATAAAAAAAAGCACTCACTGTTGTTTATGTGTCGTATGTGGGGTGATAGTATCCTGATAGCAATTAGAAGTCACGAGTATGAACGCTTTCAGATCGATTAAATTGGAGTGGATACCAATTAACGACCGGATAAAATCTAATTGATTCAAGTTTGTGTATGATGTTTTTGTTCTTCTGTTTCTGTGTCTACAGAAAACGTTTTTTCTGTATCCTTCTAAAACGTTTTAGGGTTAACTGCCTTTAGGCAGTTTCAAGGTCTCAATCTGTCAAAATTAGCTCGACCCCAGCCAGGGGCGCTGCCCCTTGGACCCTGCTTCTCTCAGGGGCGTTGCCCCCGAACCCCCACCAAGGGGGCTACCGCCCCCTTGGAACCCCCGTTAGTCCAGTTAATATTCATATAAGTGTCGACCCTTATATGCATATTAAACTCAATCTATTTTACACTAAAATACCAACACTCACCTTAACTCAACTTTAACTCAACTATTTTCAAGTTCAACTTCTAAACTAAAACAAATATTTCATTTAATAACTAACATAACATTAATGCTTAAAACATTACAATACGAATTATAATCAAACTAAAAAAAATACAACGAAAAAAATACGAAACATTTGAAATTTAAAAACATACGAGTTACAAATACTTATTCATCGTCTTCGGAATCTTGTTGTTGTTGTTGTTGTCATTTTCATTGAAGACGTTTTTGCCACACATGTTCCATAAGGTCTTGTTGGCGCTGAGTATGAGTTTCTTAGTCGCGTATTTCTCTTGCCTTGCGACGGTAGGTATCACATCTGTCGACCCACCTTTCTTGCCTCAAACGTGGTGACGGATCCGACCCACCTTTCTTGAAATTGATTTATAAAGTTATCATGCCCAAACCCAAATCCCTTATATTAGTAATTCGTTAATTCTAGCACAAATACTAGTAAATCCTTTAAAAGCTTCAAAATAAGGTGCCATGCCTCACGCCTTTTCATGCCTCATCATGTGCCATGCCTTAAGAGGACGCCTTGGTCTGTTTCGTAACACCGAGGACACGAATCACGCCTTAGCGACACCTTAGAGGCGCTAAGGCGCGCCTTTTAGAACCTTGAGCTTAATAGACAAGTTACCCCTCTATCGTTGAAGACTGACCACAAAGTTCAACTATCAATCACGAAAGAAAGAATATGGTTGATAACTTTGTACTAATTAGTATATCTAATTGGTATATCGTGCCCAGTTAAAATAAGGACAAAGAAAAAAAAAATATTATGGATAAAGAAAAAACCAAAGAAGAAAATGAAAGAGATTCTGACATTGAAAAAAGGTAACCAGATTTGTAGTATAACTTTTATATACTCGGTTCGTCTCAAAATAAATGTCTAGTTTGATTTTTTTAAGTTTTCTTTTTAAACTTTGCTTTTGAATATATATTTATTTGTGTTATATAATAATTAATGAAAATTATAACAATGAATATACATTTAAAATCCAATCTAGTCATATATTTGGATCAAATATTATATAACACAAAAGATAATTAAAGTTAAAGTTGAAAAAGAAATACTTTTAAAGTCAAAATAAACACTTATTTTTATACCAGAGCTAACAAGTAGTTAAAAATGGGTACAGATAATTAAGGTTAAAGTTGAAAAATTAATTAAAGTTAAACTGAACATTTATTTTTAGACAAAGTAATAAAAATGGGTACAGATAATAGAACCGATAATAATAGTAGGGCCCTAACTTATATGTGTTTGGATTGTAGATGAGATTAGAATCGGATTTGGATATGGTATGTAACGAAAGAAAATAGGAAAGAAAAAATATTTTATTAAATAAAAGAACTTTTAGTGAAAATCTGAAATTTAAATTTACTAATTATTTTAATATATAAAGTAATATAAAAAAACAAATACATGTATGTGAGAGAGATAGATCGAGAGTGAGATGCAAATGTGTGAAAAAGAAGGAAATCAACAGAAAACCCACAAACTCTTTGCGGAATGATTTTTCACATTGATTATTCACTGTAGTGCCAAAACCCCAATACCAAACATTGTTGTATTCTTGAGTTTTTTTTAGGTGGAAATAGAAATGATGTGTAAAGAAAAGAAAAGTAAAGAAAAGGAAAGAAAGTCAATTTTATATTTCATGTTCTCGAGTAGAAATAAAATGAAAATAAAAGAAATAATGTTGTGTTTTTGAGTTGGTTAAAAAGAAAGGAAAATAGACAAAATTACATTTATACTATTTTAAACATGTTCATTTATCATATATAAGTAAATACTGAAGTTTATATTAGTTATTATATACTAAATAGTTCGGGTGTAGGATTGTTTCCATCCAAATCCGCTCATATTTGGGCGGGAATTTCTTGAAGAAAAATGATAATAATTTCATGTAATTTCATTTTCTTTCTGTCCAAGAAAAACTTAAAAACACAATAGAATTTCAGTTTTCTATCATTTCCTTTCCTTTCTTTCTACAAAATAACTCGAGAACGGAGATGCCATTCCATCAGTAAAAAACCTGAATTCCAAATGCACATTATCTTTCGTCATTTCCTAGAAGAATATTAAGGGTTTGTTTGGTTTATGTAACAATTCGCAATTTCAGGTTAATTACTATTCCCGGAAAATTCACTATTCACATTTACTATTCATTTTACTATTCATTTTTCCCGAAATTTTTCCCGAAACTTGATTTTTATTTCTTGGGCTGAAGTGATAAATCATTTCCATGGCAAATTAAAAGTTTGACATTCATAAGCTCATTTTCGTGAAAGTTATTAAGGAATTACACGGAATTACACGTTTTAGGGTAAAACGTCATTCAAAAATTCTACGCACAACGAAATTCGGTCGCGTTAATTTTCCCCGTATCAGAAAAATGTTTGACACACTCATGATTTATTTGAGAATAAATCATGACTGAGAAAAACATGACCAAAAATAAACCTCGGCCGTGAAAAACTGGAATTTTCAGTTTTAAGCGTTTTTACTCAGCCGTAACCCTAGCCTATACCTGCACCGCATTTCTAAGACGATTTAAGTTTTCAACTTATTAGAAAAAGTCAACATATTTTTCCCTCCTCCATTGACTAAAAATCATTCCTTGATTTTATAAGTCATTTCGTGATTTTTAGGCTTACGGTTTGATGTCTAAAGGACATTTAATACCAACCGACACTAGACTGAGCCCAGTCTAGACATTATAAGTCATTTTAAATCATTTATATCATATTAGAAAAGTAACATTTTACTTTTCTCAGTTTTACGCAAAATTCGTACATTTTACGTATTACGCGTTTTAGACCCGTGTTTCCAGCTTTTAGCAGGGTTTACCACCCAAATGGAACCTACCACTCATTTTATATTTTATTATGGAACTTATTGACATGTTTATCAATACTTTCAAGTTCCATAATTTTACGACACCCGGTTTTACGTTTTGAGGCCTAATCATTTACGGTTAGCGATTAACGGGACCAAAACTCACTCCATAAATCAAGATAATATCAAAATGACCAACCAAGTCATCCATATAACCATATGGACGAAATTTATGCACATCACCATGCATTGGTGGCTTGGTGATGAGCCTTGGAAAGTTTTGTGGTCAAAATACTTACAAGTATAGAATTTCTAGGTTTCATGTGTTACATTTTGAACCATGTATTAGTATAAACCTAACCTCCTCATCCTAGTATAAATATAAGCTCATTCCTCTTCATTTTAATACCAAAAATCCAGCCATATGTATATTCCAAGAGAGATTCATCTTTGATTTCAAGCTACAAAGTCTATATCATTGTAGAAGCTCTTGTAAAGTTTCACATGATCCTTGTACTAGTTTTCTCATTCTTTTGGTGATCTTCCATCCACACAAGAAGTGTTCTAGTAGAGACTTCAAGTGCCTTCTCAAGTAGTCACAAGTTGGTGTCAAGAGATTAGAGAAGTTGGAAGCTAAAGATACTAGTTCAATCAAAGTCCTAATCCTTGTTCTTAACTTCCTTTCTTTAGAAAGCCCAAAGTTGTAAGCAAAACCTAATACACTTCCTTGCTTAAATATCATAATCATGTTATTTACATGTTATTCTTGCTATATTATGTCTTGTAGTTATGTCCATGATGTATAAAAATAAGTAAAACATGTTATTATTATTGATTGTTAAAACAAGTTATTAAAACAAGTAAACTAGTGATTTTCTTGGAAAGACCTGATTAAAATGGTAAAAACATGATATTGGATCATTACATATTGTGGTAGAGGACCTAACAAGGAAACCGTATCAATTTGAACCACCTAAAACGAGTATACGAGTCAAAAGTTATGACGATTTGAAATTACCAAAACTTTGCGGCAAAGCTGCCAAAACTTTCTGTTACAGAAACTTTAAACACGCAAAAAGAGGCCTTTCTGGTCCGTTTCATGAAAAAGTTAAAACACGAAAGTTGTCCGGAATCACGTTTTCCTTCAGGAACAAAGAGGCTCGAGCCTTGAAAACACTTTCTGAGTGAGATATTTCTCAATTTCTTAACAGCTATTTACATATATATAAGTCACTATATTATGGTTATACTTTAAAAGGAACAAGAGGTCTTATGACCAATAATCAAGACCACCACCATGGCTAGAGCCAAGGTTGTGTCTCATGACCTTGGAACAAGGACCAAAGGTCATGGCTAGGCCATGACGAAATGACCATAACAACTTACATAGGCGTAAACATGAAACAATGAGTTAGGCGATAACTTGAACAAACAATTTGGATCTACTTCACCTAAAAGGAAACCATGAGATATTACCAAGAGAAAATGGTCATTCAAGACTTATGAAACTCCCCCTAATAACAATCTTCATGTACTAATAAACTTTCCTAAGTTTATACAAATATCGGACATGTAACCTTTCGGATCAAAACTTATATCTATATATTTCATCAACTACTACAATAGTAGGGAGCCTCATGTGAGGAGTTCATTATGTAAGCCGTCGAGTTGAGTTGTGGATTTACGAGTTAAAGTGTCCTGGCTCCTCGAACGCTTACTAACATGACTTCTGAATTATGTCGGTCCGAACGGTAGTAAACGATATACAAAACATACATGTTTCATGAATCATTACTTTCAAAGACTTACAATATACATCATACCACATCATGGACTAAATGCAAGATATATATATAGGCACTACTTCGTATTCTTTACTCCAATCCTAAGTCGCGACATTCTATTATAGGTTGCTCGTAGAAACCTTCACGATCCAACCATTACCTTCATTACTTGCTATCTTACTTAAGGTGAGTTCATAGCCCCACTTTACATTACTTCAATGTTTTACAAACCCTTGGGGGGAATACATGCTATTTTAACCGAGCACAATATTTTTAAATTGTATGCTTACCTGATTGTTTTATTATCACTAAGTACCAACCTTGCTAAACCGAGATCCTTTATTATGAACCATTTAGTCACTAGCAATAGTGAGCGCGAATATTATTAATAGGCCTATTGGGATTGACGAATCCCATTTGTATTGACTAAGTTCAAACAAATGCATTAATATTTGAGATTAGGTATGTTAGCAAAGTACCTACCGGGATAAATCTGCCGATCGATATTGGTACACGTTAACGTTATGGTGTCATAAGCTTAGTGAAATAAATAACGATTTTGTTTTCCAAACATTGGTGTGAGCCTATAACTCACACTACCAACATATTGTGTTCAAACGATTAAACAAACTCTATGAATATCACTCAACCTTTGTGTTGACCTCTCAAGCATGTATTTCAGGTTCATGACGATCAAGGATGGCACGGAAGGACACGGATACTCAAGAGGGCTATAAATTTTATTATCATTCAAAACTCATTTATTATACATTGTAAACATGGAACCAATTGGGACCTCATTTTGAAATCTCTGATATTTATATAATTTGAATGATACATCTTTTAAAACGACTCAATTGGAGTTCGTTTTCTATTATTGTGACTATTGTGCCGTCGAGTAACACCCAGTTTGAATTCTGCTGCATCCATGAATTGGGGGTGTTACAGTTTATGGTTTTTGGGAAGGAATATTGTATTGGACACATAAAAGTGATGATTGGTTGATGAGTTTGGATTTGAAAGGGGGTCCATCTCCATTAATGTAAGTCAAATTCAAATTTATCAAATTAAAAAAAAAATAATAATAAAAAAAAAAAAAAAAAAAAAAAAAAGTTTATTTATTTTTAAATATATTTTTAATTTGCTACATTAAATTCAAATTCAAATCATAATACAAATCTAAGTGCCCGTTTGGTTTGTAAATAGATTTAGGATTTAGATTTGAATTTTAATTTAATAAATGAGAGAGAATATATATTTAAAATATTAAATAATCGTTTAACTAGTTAATATATATATTTATTTTTAATATTGAGTTTAGAGAGATGAAAGATAAAAAGAGATAATAAAGATGAGACTTAGGGATGGATGAGCAAAAGAACCAAAGAACCGGAACCGGACCGAGATCTGGACCGGAACCATGAAGAACCGAACTGGAACCGGAACCAATGGTTCCAATTCCAGTTCTTGATTTTGAGATTTTTTGGTTCTTGGGTTGATTCGGATCGGTTCCACCGGTTCTCTGTTCCGGAACCAAAGATCCAATAATTATAAAAATATGTAATTTTTTTACTTGTTATCAAAATATTAATCAAATTCTACGTATCATTAAAAAAAAAAAAAAAAAAAAAAAAAAAAAAAAAAAAAAAAAACATAGCCAAAAGCCAAACACTCTAAACCCTAATCTTTAATTTACTGAAACATCCATAAATCAATAATTAATCTAAACTTAATAGCATTCCAAGATCATTCATCATTATCAAAACAAAGGAAGTAAGTTTATATTTTATTTATATTCGCATTCGATTAGCTTTACATGTTCATTATGCTGAAATTTGCTAGCACTTTTATTATTACATTGTTTATTATCTATCATCATCACGTAGTCACATGATCATCACGTAGCGCTTTTAGTTTTATTAATACTTTGCCTAACAGATATGAACAAAGTTTTAAGTAATTTTATTTTGTTTTTAGGATTGTTATGCATTATTGTTTTGTTAAAAATTATGAACAAGTGAAAGTAACTATAGAATGATTGATTATTTGAGTTTATGGTTTAGTTGTTAATTGTTATTTGCTTAAATGTAAATAGTTATAAGTTCTTAAAAAAAATTAATTTTTTATGTTTTTTATTAGCTTAATAGAAAAGCAGTTCCTATACGGGTAGATCCAAAAGAACCGGAACCAGATCCAGAACCAAAAACTATATTCGGTTCGGTTCTCGGTTCCCAATTTTCAAAGAAATCGGTTCTCGGATCCACTGGTTCCGGTTCCAGAACCATGCTCATCCCTAATGCGACTTACAAATAATGAAAAGTTCAAGAAAACCACCCTAATGATAGGGTTTTATACAAAGAAAATAGAAAAAATTACACATATGGTCCTTGTGGTTTACACAGATTTCATGTTTAGTCTGTAACTCATTTTAATTACACCAGAGATACTTATTTTTGAAACTTGTCACACATTTAGTCCCTAATTCGGATGGGCCGTTAGTTTATCCGTTAAGTTATTTGCACCGTTAGTCCTCCGTTAATATTTTTTGCACCATTAATCCTCATTTTCTAAAAAAGCCCTCATTTTTTGCACCGTTATCAATCTTTTTACATTTTTGTCTTTTTTAATGTTTTTGACCTGTTTTTTAACGTTTTCATTCATTTTTTACGTTTTTGTCTATCTTTTTACGTTTTCGTCCATTTTTTACGTTCTCGTCCGTTTCTTTTTAATGTTGTCATCCATTTTTTTTACGTTTTTGTCAATCTTTTTACGTTTTCGTCTATTTTTTTACCTTCTCGTCCGTCTTTTAACGTTTTCGTCCATTTTTAACGTTTTTGTCAATCTTTTGTCCCTTTTTTTACGTTTTTATCTATTTTCTTATGTTTTTATCCGTTTTTGCCATTTTTTATGTTTTCGTCCGTTTTTTTTTTTTTTTTTTTTTTTTTTTTTTTTTTGTGATTAGGTAAGTATACTAAAAGAAAAGTTGACATTTGATAAAAAAAAATGTTTCTGAATCTATTTTAAATCACGATTTGACTCCTTTTTTGTCCGAATCATCAAAAGTGTAAAACACGAAAGTTGTCTGGAATGATGTTTTACATCAAGACTCACGAGATTTTAACCTGAAAAATGCAAAACAAGGGCTGTTTACTACCAAAACTTAAGCCGTTTTTGTTCGTTATCATTCATTCGTTATATATCAAATCGGGCTCACCGGCCACTGTAAATGTCTTAGCGGAGAAAACTATATGAACATCTTTATGTTTTCGTTCGTTTTTCTCATGTTTTTATCTGTTTTTGTCCATTTTTACATGTTTCGTTAGTTTTTTCACATTTTCACACATTTTAATCCGTTTTTATCCATTTTTTCAAATAAGTTTGATAATTTACAAAAGTACAAAATTTACAAGAGTTTATACGTATATAAGTTATAAATTTGGTAAAAAAAAATGGCTTAAGTTTTGGTAGTAAACATACCTTGTTTTGCACTTTCTGGTTAAAATCTCGCAAGTCTTGATGTAAGACATTATTCCGGATAACTTTCGTGTTTTACACTTTTGATGATTCTGAACAGAAAGGGGTCAAAATCGTGATTTAAAATCAACACAAAAACATTTTTATCAAATGTCAAATTTTCTTTTAGCATACTTACTTAATCACAAAAATATAGGCGAAAACGTAAAAAAAAAGGCGAAAACCGATTAAAACATAAGAAAACAGACGAAAACATAAAAAAATGATGAAAACGTAAAAAACAGATAAAAACATAAAAAAAACAAACGAAAACGTAAAAAACGGAAGAAAACGTAAAAAAGCGGACAAAAACGTAAAAAAGCATATGAAAACGTAAAAAAATGGACGAAAATATAAAAAAGCGGGCGAAAACGTAAAAAAATGGAAGAAAACATTAAAAAACGGACGATAACATAAAAAATGGACGAAAACGTAAAAAGATTAAATAAAACATAAAAAAATGGACGAAAACGTTAAAAAAAACGGACGAGAACGTTAAAAAATGGACGCAAACGTAAAAAGATTGACAACGGTGCAAAATATTAACGGAGGGATTAACGGTGCAAAAAATAGGACTTTTTTAGAAATGAGGACTAACGGTGCAAAAATTATTAACAGAAGACTAACGATACAAATAACTTAATGGATAAACTAACGTCCCATCCAAATTAGGGACTAAATGTGTGACAAGTTTTAAAAATAGGTATCTCTGGTGTAATTAAAATAAAATAGGGACTAAACATGAAATCTGTGTAAACCACAAGGAACATCTGTGTAATTTTTTCAAGAAAATATTTGATACTCAATCCCAATTTGGGACTCATTTTAGTGTAGTGATATAGATGACTACAATATATGCAGTGGCGGAGCTAGCCTAACTTTTTTAGGAGGGCCGAAGTGTAAATATCAAACTTAAGAGGGCCAATTCATCATTTACCTTTAAAATTTAAGATTTATAATGTAAATTGTTTATTAATATAAGGGTATTTTGTGTTGAAATGAAAATCTTAGGGGGGCCATAGCCCTCTTTAGTCTATATGAAGCTCCGCCCTTGAATATATGCTCAAAGACATGTCTAATCAATTTATAATTTGACACATGTCATATCTATTTTCTCTCATTATCTTTACCATTTATATTTATAAGAGCATGCACAACCATAACACGAGTTAAATTTTAACACAGTGCCACGTCAGCGTCACATCAGCTTTAACCTTTTCACCTTAACTCACAAAAAAAACACCCATAATCTTAACTCAACCTTAACGCAACAACAATTTACAAAAACACCTCTTCATTTAGGGGGGGGGGGGGGAAGTGATATATATATATATATATATATATATATATATATATATATATATATATATATATATATATATATATATATATATATATATATATATATATATATATATATATATATATATAGGGGGCTTTATTTTCAGAACCCTGTTAAGTGCGGGAACTGCGAGAACTCCAATTTTGCATTAGAAAATATGCATGTTCATATAAAACATGTATGTTTTCTTACATACACCTTAATACAGATGCCTACGTATTAAGGTGTATGTAAGAAAACATACATGTTTTATATGAACATGCATGTTTTCTAATTCATAATTGGAGTTCTCGCATTTCCCGCACTTAACAGGGTTCTAAAAATAAAACCATTTTGCATTGATCTGTTGCACTTAACATGTTTTTATATAAACATGTATGTTATGCATGTATGTGTATTAAGGTGTATGTAAGAAAACATACATGTTTTATATGAACATGCATGTTTTCTAATGCAAAATTGGAGTTCTCGCAGTTCCCGCACTTAACAGGGTTCTGAAAATAAAGATACACTATATATATATATATATATATATATATATATATATATATATATATATATATATATATATATATATATATATATATATATATATATATATATATATATATATATATATATATACTATTTATAAAGAGTAAATGGTCAAAAAGTCAAGAAGTGAAAAGTGAAAAACTTAAATTAATGGTTTGCCTAAATTACCCTTAATTAATGCATTTAACACTTCTTAATACCTCTCATTTAAAACTTAATCAAAACTTAAATGAAAATATGAAAACTTACATTATACATTCAATTTTTTTGTCAACTTAAAAACATGGAAAGTTAAATAAATAATTAATAAATAAAAACATAAAAATGCAATGTTTTGAAAACCGGGTTCGAAATCAACCCGGTCGAGTCACCGGGCACCGTGTCAACCGGTTCGACCGGTTGGACAGCCGGGTCAACCCGGTTTTTAATTTATTATTATTTTATTTCTTTGACCGGGTCAACCGGTTCGACCGCCTGGTCAACCGGTTCGACCACCGGGTCAACCCGGGTTTTTATCAAATTTATTTGAAAAAATGAAACCCGGCCGGGTTTCGAGAACCGGGTTGACCCGGGTCACTCAAAACCCGGTGGGTCACACCGGTTAACCCGGTTTTAGAAACCCGAGTTGTTTTGACCCTTTTTTCGGCCGGAACCGGTCGAACCGGTTAACCCGGCCGGGTCGACCCGGGTTTCAAAACCTTGTAAAAATGTAAAATTGTTTTGTCAACTTAAGAATGAATACACACGTATATAAAAATAAACTTTTAAATACTAGATGAGTAGCCGTACATAGAAACGGAATTTTATAGCAGCATATAGTTATAGTGATATTTTACTTACACAAAACGTTACACAAACCACTTAACCAAAATATCATTATAATTAAATGCCGCTATAAAATCCTGTTGCTATGCACGGGTACTCGTCTAGTATATATATATATATATATATATATATATATATATATATATATATATATATATATATATATATAAAACAGGAGGCGTTACACTTAGATAATGCCACGTAAACGCCACATCATTGCCCAGTAATTCATTATCTGCCATGTCATCACATTGTCGCCATGTAAGCAATTTTTTAATTAATTTTATTTGATTTAATTAATTTCAAAAATTAGTCGCCATGTAAGCAGTTTTTATAATTAATTTCGTATTTTTATAATTATTCTATCCACGTAAGCAATTTTTTTGAAAAATTCAGATGAATATTTTTTAAAATTCTGATTAAATTTAATAGTATCAAAATTTTGAAATTTAATTTTAAAAATGACACACGCATGTTTCGAACCTTGGCATGTTAGTCCACAAACAAGCATGATAACCACTAGACCAACTCATTTTTTTGATTATATCTTGCAAGTCCAAAACTATAAATTCATGCAAACAATTATTGACCAATTTAATGAGATAACTACCATATATATTCCTTAATTATAGCTTTGTAATTTTATAATTAATATCGACTTTTATGAATTATCGCACAAAGCCCTAATATTTTCTGCAACCCTAAAACACAACACACAACAATACACGCATTTATTTATATTAAATAATATTGACATATTTGCTTTGGTGAAACAGTACCCTTGGTGGCCATGGAATGCATGAGGTTCACTACAAAGTAAAGCATGGAGATTACTATGACATAATGTAATAATAAGGTTCGGGTGGTCATGTAGTAGGTGTTCATATTATTATGTTGGTTTTGTGTGCTCTTGAGTTTGCGATTGAGAGTTTGCTAATGGATGCATGTGATTTTTGTTCTTTAGGGTTAGTGAAGCTGTCAGCCTAAATACATAATGTGTTTTCGTTGTTGGATCGTAAACTCCCTCATCTTATATATTCCTTAATGCATTTTTGTGATTTCAAATAAGTTGATGTATATAATTTGTCAACAAAGTTCTTGGTAAATTGTTGTATTCTGGACCAGTGTATTTTTATTTGAGCTTTTTACAAGATAAGTTACATTCTTTTAAACACTTATTAGATGGTTTTGAGGATAACTAAACAATTGTTCTAATCTTCAATGATCATTTGTTTGAGATTACTTTTTGATCTAAACCACATTTTATTGTTTGTTTTCATGTATATTATTGTTTGCTGCAGAAAATTGAGCGTATTATTGGCTGAAATCAGTTATGATTTTAGATATATATCAGCTTCTTATAATTTAATTTCCATTATATTATCTGGTCTATGTGCATAACTTACTATTTAAGTGTTAAACAACAGTTAAGTGTGATGTCAACACAAGTTGTGACGAGTTCTCATTGAAATTTGCTACAGATATGTCTTCAACGGCATTCATTGAGCCACTGCCTATGATTGAGCTTGTCCAATTAGCTTTTGAATAGGGATGTTTCAGCAACACCTCTATTTGATTCTAATCGTGTGAAGGTTGGTTTATGTTTCTGGCCGCAATACTTTGTTAGCTGTTTCTTGCGATATTTTGTTGAGTCAACAATGGGTCTTTTGAATATGGATGTTTTAGTAACACCTCTATCTGATTCTAACCGTGTGAAGGTTGATTTATGTTTCTGGCTGCAATACTTTGTTAGCTGTTTCTTGCGATATTTTGTTGAGTCAACGATGGGTCTATAGTTTAATAATCTCTGACTGTAATAGACATTGTTGATTATTTTTGCAGCTGTTTTATTTAAAAGGTATCCTTTGGATATTGTTAGTTTATCGCTGCAGTGCTTTTTTTTTTAATTTTATTTTGTTTAAAGATTTAAGTTAGTCATTGTTACTGACATGTTTTTATCTATTTTAGACTCACTAGATCAAAAAGGCACTAAGATGAGTCAAGGTTGAAGTTACTCAACGTGGAAACATGCATAGAAAGTATCGCATATCTGGTTTGACATCTCAAGCAACATGAGAACTAAAGTGAATAGCAAACCTTAAATTGCCATTTCTATTTTTTATGTGTCGAAGTTGATTAAATTATCTCATATTTCTGTTAATTTTTTTTGTTCAGCTTTCCAGTAGATGAGAGAGGTACAATGAAATCTGTTGTTGATTACTTCCGTGAGACTTATGGGTTTTCAATTCAACATGTGCAAAGGCCATGCTTGCAAGTCGGGATTAGCTACACTAATGCTGACGTTATTGCTGCTTTGACCCTGTGAGTACTTCAGAATTTGTAGGAAATTATGGTTCAGTTTCTAAATTTTTTTGCAAGTTCACAATGCTTCTTCTTTGGTTGGTCGTCAATATGGCATTTATGGTACAAGAATACATGAGACCATTATCTAAATATGTGAGGAAAGAAAGCAGGAAATTAAATTTCTCTTATAAGCATTATTATACTCTTTCTCTCAACTTGGTAGTATATGGTAGTTTTTTTTTTCCATTATTGCAGCGTCAATAAAAGCCCTCATGTACTCACGTTCAATGTCATCATTAGTGGATTACATGAAATATGCATGTAAAGTCTTACATAAAGCATAACACGAGTCTATACATTCACAAGAAAGTGGGCTCAAATTGCAACCTTTAGGTCTTTCCTCTTTCTGTAATTCTGAAATCTGTTTTATTGTTTTGTTTCAGGTGGCAAGTGTGCAACATCATCGTGACACTCATTTTTAGGTCTATACATTCATAAGAAAGTGGGCTGAAATTGCAACCTTTAGGTTTTTCCTCTTTCTGTAATTTTGTGATCTGTTTTATTGTTTTGTTTCAGGTGGCAAGTGTGCAACGTCATCGTGACACTCATTTTTAGGTTTATGCTGATGTCCGTTATGAGGAGGAAGGCTAAAAAGAATTCAAGGGAAATATTTGGGAAAAAGGGACTTACTGTCTCATATCATTGAATGTATCTTCAAATTATAGTAAATAATGTGTGCAAACTTATGTAAAGTGAAGTATTTTTTGACAGGCTACTCGATTTATTTATTCATTGCTCTCATTGCCCGTGCCTCAAGGTCGGTCATAATGAGAGAGGGATGAAGCCAGAAATTATGCTACGGTTCCCAATTACTTTGAGCCAAGAAAATTCAAAAACTTTTATTACTTGGACTTGAGGGTTCTGGAACCAGCACCATCTTTAAGTAGGTATATAATTTTAAATATTTTGTTGAAGAGATAATTAGAATAATAGTGGCTAAATACATAGGGTGGTTAAAAAGTATATTTACGCATGGATTGACTCAATGACAGGATTTACTTTAAACTTCACAGACAAAGTTAGAGGTGATAACACTTTTTTTTTTATATAAATATGAAGTTTCTAATGTTTTGTGGGTTTATGAATGCTTAAAAATTCTACAATTTTCCACAAAAAACCCTTTGTGAAAATCAGAATAGTCATATTTCGGAAAACTGTAAATTACTTAACTATGATCATTGCTCCTTTATGTTTCATGAAGGCAAAATTAATGATGAAGAATTAAAAAATATTAAGCTTATGATTCAGAGCAACATGTATAGATACCTCAGTATCCTACTTGATGAATGGGAGCGCTTCGAGGAAGAAGCAATGGTGAAAAAGAACGCACCGGAATCCAGTGATTAATCAACTGAAACATGTTCTTTTGACTTTCTGGTGTCAAACATAAAATTTTTCAATTTAACAATTGACATAAGTTCCATTGACAACTACGCATTATGTACTCAACTCTTATAGGGGGTAGTTATTTAATGTGCGATTTTATCATGCCAATAGATGAACCTAATTTTGTCAATACGAGGAAAGGTTTCTGTGGTCATGAATGTGTACTAACTGCCTTACCAGCCGATATGGGGAAAGGAAAGATAGCTTCTATTCATGATGTTGTTGCCGATGATATGCCTTTTTCTAATGTGTTGGGTATGTCTTCTCCCTTTTCGTTAGTATCTGATAGCCTCGATTTTAGTGTTCATGTGCTAGCATTATATTTCGCCCATTTTTAATCTCAGATAATTTGCCGATGAATCGAAGTGAAGGAGACAAAGTGATGTGAGACATATATTGTGGCAGTGGTAGGCAGTGGTCAAGTGACGATACACATGTATTTGGAGTTCACAATCCAGGTTAGTACACATGATTCATTAATAAATACTAATGTTTCCAACTTTGATGATAAAATTAAGATTGTAGAAGATATGTGTAAACATCTTTGTAAGTTTGGAAACGCAATATTGCCATAGGGTGATCATACATTGTTGTGCAAATCAGATATAAGAGCGGGCCAAATGGAATGTTCGGAGGCTCACTTGAATTGGATTCGTTCAGAAACTTCTCAACGATGATGTTAAACTCTCCACAAATGTCACCATGCCACCAGAAATGTTATCATGATTATAAACAAGAGGTAGCAAAATTAAAAGAGGCAAAAAAATCAACTCTTGAGGCTAAGAGAAATCTGCGTCAATGGTTACACAATGCTTCATTAGTCTAAATTTGGTGCGTCCAATGATAGAGATTGTTTAATTTTAGTGAAATAACAACACTGCAAGAACAAGGCACAAGAGGTATGTTATTAGCTTGTGCATTGTAGTGTTTTTTTTATGCCTTACCCAATAGTTGTTTTCATTTTTGGCAAAGTGCCGTTAAAATATAAAGAAAAATCACCAGCAAACCTCATACGAAGTGGTAGTGCTTACGTTTGGTGTTTTTGTACCCATAGGTACTTTCAAATAGGTGGTTCCTGGGAAATTAGGATATCGGTAGCCATTAAAGAGGGCAATTTTAGTGAAACAAAGACCTTCACCTGTTAGTCTATAATTAAATGCTCCACATCTGCAATCTCCTAAGCAAATGTCCCTACAAGATTTGTAAGAAATTGGCGACGAGAAGTTTAGTTCAAATCCATAGTAATCTGTATTTAGCATTTCAACAAATTCAAATTTTGTTGAGTTGATGAGTGTGTAAATACTCATCATTTTTATCGTATCTGAACTGCCAAAACATCCAAAAACACTCAGAAATGCATCAAAATACAGAAATTATCCCAAAACTGTGTTTTATATATTTTAGATGCAAAATGTATAAAAACAAATGAAAAACGAACAAAGTTTGCATAATTGGCAGTTTCAGTCCCTCAATTTTCATAAATTGACAAAACTAGTCCCTGAAGGTTTAAAATGAAAGAAAAGTCAACCCAAGGCATTTAAAAGTCAAAAGCTATCAAATTTGATCCTTGGGTAAAAAGTTTGGGAAAATTACATGTTTGGTCCCTGTACTTTGAAATTTGGCAAAAAATGGTCCCCGGGATTTCAAATTATGGAAATTAACTTTTATGGTGCTTTGGTAAATAAAACTTGGCAAAATAAACCCTTGCAACAATTTTGGAAAAATTACACATCAAGTCCCTTGAATTTTCAGAATATTACAATATGGTCCTTGTGTTACTTGTTGCTACAAACCAAACGGACACCCTTATATTATCACCCCACAAATCCAAACACAAACCCAAACAACATCCATATACCTTGGCCCAACATCCCAACCTTATCACTCCAAGCCCATACACCATCCAGCCCGCACTCCACCCAACATTTTAATATAAAAAAAAAAAACGGTCAACCCTTGACCCTTTGACCTTTGACCTCTCCACCTCCCAAACACACCCGTGACTTCCCCTGTTACCCTGCTACCCTCATCATCACCACCCACTCAACACTCCTCCATCATCACCCCTATCACCCCTCCTACACCCCTCCAAATACTACACTTCAAATTTGAGCCTCTGGCTTCAATTATCATAAGAGAAAGAGCCAAAATGATTTTGGCGGCAAAAAACTTTAAACGGCCAAGATCATGCCTCAGTCATCCAATGGTCAATGTTATTGCCGGGATAAGACAAGAGGGTGCCCCAAAACCCTAAATTTTAGAGATAAAAGGAAGGGAGAAGCAGAAAAGGAGGCCAGTAGTTGGTAGTTAATTTTTATACTTTATGTCATTGTAATTTTACTTAGCTTTTTCAATTTCAAGTGTAATTCTCCAAGTATTCTCTCAATTTCAGTAGTGTAATTCAAGGTTTATGCAATCAAAACATCAAGTTTCTTTGTTGAATTCGAATATTGCAAGTTTTAGTGAAATTTTCTTTTAGATGTAATGTATGTTGAAAATGGTTATTCACTGCTCCAATGAGCTCATTTAAGCTTACTCATAAGCTTTTATAGGCTCACGAGACTTTTAAGCAAGTTTCCCTTTAAAATCTCTAAATTACCTAAAAATAGAGCAATACTAAAAGTATATATATAAAAAAGAGAGAAGAGGAAGAGAAGAAGAAGGAGCTGAAATCAGTGGTCTAGAACTCCATGGGGAGTATTAAGAAAAGATTTGGTGTTCATGGTCTCAGGTTATTGCAGGAAAGCACTTTGTCAGCAATTTCTTTAGTTTTTCAATTATACTGTAGCATAATTCATTAGGAATTATTTACTGTTTATCTTTACTTAATATGTTTTGTTAATAGTATTTAGCTAAGTTCTTATTCATGTTTCATAGTTATGTTGAGTTTTACCTAAAATTTCATCTCAACTGTTTAAATGAGATTATGGGTAGTTATGGTTAATTATTGTTATTAGTTGTGTTTTTGAGCCTGAATGTACCCACTCCATCATAATATGACTCAAGGGACTGATCTTTTGGACTGAATCCTTTATAGTCTTTGAAAATCTCATAACTAGGGTCATTAAGGGGTGTTTGGAAGAAGCATTTGAGCTGAGTTGTTGTTGTTACTAGGGGTTAGGGTTTGCTTGTTTGTTGTTCTTAAGCTCAGTTTAGTCCACAGTGACCATCTCCTTGGTCAATTTTATGGAAAAAGCCCAAATTGAACATCCAATCACCAACAGCCTAACTGTTAGTGAATTGGTGTTCCAAATCTTTGAATTCAACTCAAAAATAGATTTGCTTGCTAGAATTGGCTTGATTTAGTTCAAATAAACATCATTCAAGCATCTGTGGTTAACCAAATTTCATTTTAGTCAACCCTTTGCAAAAAAACTCAAAAGTCAAAATTCCTTGTTTATGCAGAAAACTCATTTCTTGTGAGATTTTTCTAGAATTTTGTGGTGTGAATCAGACATTGAAATTTCTTGTGATAAAAGTATCCCACCTAAACTACAAAATCCCACAATCAGCTTATTTTTGGGATTTTTCTCTAGGCTTATCTAATTGCTTAAAACAACCTACAGGGGAAGCAATCTCCCCTGTCCACCAGTTTGACCCATTTTCTTTTTACTCACACCCTGCTCATTATTTGAGTATCTTGCTTGAGATTTGGTGTTTTGTGAAGTTTTCTGGCTTATCTAGCTTGATCCATGCTTAGTTTGGCTTTGTTAGCTTATTATTTTGGCTTATTTTAGCTCTAAAGTTCCCCCATTAGCCACCATTTCTGCTTGTGCATCAGTGTATAACTAAGCTTGTTGACTCTAAGTTCTATGTGATTCCAGCCTTGTGATTGTTATTGCTTGCTTATTTTGATTACCTGAGATAGCATTTAGATGTGTTTGCTTTTGGTTGAACACTTGTGCTTAATTGTCATCACTGCTTATTCCAACTTCTCACTTAAAGCCTATTTTCATCAACTGTTGGTGCTCATAGGGTTGCACAAGCTTCTCCTAGCATCTTATTTTTAATCACTCAAGTCTCTCTGACTTATTGTGAAACCTCCCAAGTTTATGCAACCCTTGGATGAGCTTGAGGCTTGTGGATTTTCCAAAATTCAACACTGAACCATACACTGGTTCAGTAGTGACCAGATCTCATGCCCTAGCCCTCTCCTTGGTTTATACTAAAGCTTATCCTTAGTTTGTGGGCATTTTGGAAAGCCCACTGGGTGAACTTTTAAGCTCCAAGCTTATTTTGGACCCTGGGTCTTTCCTGTGGGCCCCACATTAGGCTGTAGTTGCCTGTTAAGGCTTGTTTGGTTTTCAGTTTTTTGGAACTTAGCTTATTTTGATTGTTAACTTATCTCAGCCTTTTCACTTGTTTTTTTTAGTGTAATTGTGTTAACTTCTGTACCATTCAACTTATTGTCATCAATTAGGAGTAGCTTGTGATCTGTACTTAGTTTTTTTTAGCCTCAGGATCCAATTTAAGCTCATAAGTCCACTGTTGAGCTTATTAGCTTGCACAAGGCTTATTTCTGAGTTCCAAAGAAAGTGCCTTTACACAAGTTTCATATTTTCAGTAGCTTAAGAGTTTTGTAAAAGAAAATTAAGAAAAAGATAAAAATAAATAAAGTGATAACTTCTATTTAAGGCCTTTGGCTTATTTTTCTGCTTATTCATAAGCATTTCTCATTTTTAAATTTTTCTTAGGTTCCTTTTAGGTTAAAATAATTTCTCATTAATTAAATAAATAGATTTTAATTAATAATAAATAATTAAAAAGTAGAAAAAATAGGTTTTCTGTTTTAAAATTAGTTTTATTATATTTTAGATTTTTATAAATTTTATTTTCATTTTTCTAGTTAATTTTCATAATTAATTAATAATTAGTATAATTTAGTTAATTAAAAAGTAATTAATAATTAGTAATTAATTAATAGTAATTAATTAAATAGTGGTAAAAATAATTTTAATTTTCCAAAAATTTTCTTATGTCATTAGGATTGTAAAAATATAATTTTCACCTTCGTAGGACTTTATTTGCTCACGTTTCACTTTTTATTTCGCGCGTTCGCGTTTTATTTAAATTCAAACGCGCGTTTTTAGGTTTAACTTACGTTTTAGGTTATCTGATCATCAGTAATTGTTATAATAGTATTTCTAAGTTATTTTCAATCATAATCTCGTAGTATAATCATTCAAATCAAATTCCTGATCCTCCTGTTAAATCGCCTGATCACTTTAAACGTTTTTAAATACAATTGCTTACCTCGCTGAGACATAACGACCCGGGAATACACTGTACTCCTTGGTTAGTTGGTTTTAGATGTTTGACTTGGTTGACCTTCACCTGTTCAACTTAGTTGACCGTTTAGGACCAATCAAAATTTGGCGCCGCTGCCGGGGAGGTAGCTGCGTATTCAAAACGTTTTTTAGAGATTAGTGGTTTTTCATTCATCACTGTATAAATACCACCACCTTTTTGTAAATCTTAATCATTAAACAAAAACGTCATTAACACTTTTCCTAAAGTGTTAACAACACCAAAAAAAAATCAAAAACAAACAAAACAGTTCGTTACGTTTTCTATATCGTGTTTCTTTTAAGGTGATTCTTAAAGAGAAACGATTTTGGTAAACGAAGCGATACCAAAAATATTGTCCAAAAGTTTTTAACCCATACACAAAAACCCAAAAACATTCGTCTCTTTCTTGTAATAATAAACTACATAAAAATAAACTGTCGCAAACCAAGGCAGAACACCTACCAACTGGGGGTGTGGACATAATAAGTTCCCAAACCAAATATTTAAAACTTGCCTGTGTATCCCTGTGAGTGGTGTACCTTTCTTAAAGAAGCCACTTGCTTGTGATTATTGGTTTAAGTTCACTGTTGATTTGCCTCGATTTTGTTTTGATTGGTTTTTATCCCTAGTGCATGCGCACTCGTTCTTCTAGGTCCACGAGCCCATTACGTGAGCTTGTAAGAGTACCTTGAAGACCTCGTAGACGTTCAGCACCAACAGTCGGATCTGAGATCCGTACTATTCCCACATCTTCCGTTATCATGGCTGCTGAGCCAACTATGAACGAGCTTCTCCAAGCACCCATCGAGGGTTACGGAGATGCTATCGTTGTTCCGGCCATCTTGGCTGAGAATTTTGAGCTTAAGACCGGATTGATAAATCTGGTCACCTCACGTCAATTCTACGGTTTTGAGAGGGACGATCCTCAAGATCACATTCGATGGTTTAACAAAATTAGATCAACCATCAAATGCAAAAATGTCCCTGAAGAGGCGATTAAACTTCTTCTCTTTCCGTTTTCCATCGATGGGGCTGCCCGGATTTGGCTTGATAAACAAACCCCTCGATCGATTGAAACATGGGAAGATTTGGTTAAGAAGTTCGTGAATGAATTCTTTCCTCCTTCCAAAACCACGAGTCTCAAGAATGAGATCATGAAATCCACACAGAAATTTGATGAGTCATTCAGTGAGGCATGGGATCGTTATAGGGAATTGCTTCGCAAATGCCCTCATCACTGTTTTTCTGATCTCATGCAGCTTGACACTTTCTACAATGGTGTGAGCCAACTCGATCAAGACTCTCTCAATTCCTCCGCGGGAGGTAATTTCTTGAATCGAACCACAAAGGATGCTTTAGCGATTATTGAGAACAAGTCTAAGGTCCGCATTCCACGAAGCAAGCCGGTTGTTTCTCAAGTGAATGTTGGTCCTTCCACCTCATCGCCCGTGGCTCAATCTAGCACCGATGCTAGACTTGACAAACTCACGGAAGCTATTCATGCTTTGGCTCTCGCCAAAAGTAAGAAAGTTTCTTCTCCTCAACCTTCTCCACAAGCTGAAATCAAAAAGGTAGAAGTTTGTGTCACGTGTGGTGGTCCACACTCGTATTACAATTGCACTGCCACTGAAGGCAATCCATTTGAAGTCAATGCAATAGCCGGAAGTTCCAACCAAGGAGGTAACCAATACCGTCCTCAAGTGGAACCAAACTACCGTGCTAGCAATGATGAGGCGAAAAATGAACCACTTTTAGGGGGTCATTTAAGCCCGAAATTGAATTTATTTGATCAAATATTGCCCTAAATCATTCCTTTTGTGATTTTAGGTACTTTAGGAGTGAAATCTGGAAAAGGAAGCAATTCGGACGTTTTTGGAGCATAAAAGTGAAGAAAACGCCAAAGACTTAATTTTCCAAGCTGGGAACAGTAGGTGACGACGTCAAGAGTAACAATTTGACGGCGTCAAGAGTAATTTTCATGACGGCCCAGTACAGAAATGAAGGCGTCACAAGGAAGAGCGTCAAAAGTAAAATACGTGACGGCCTGGAAAAATATATAACGTGACGACGTCAGATGTAGATCAAGGCAGTCCGAGAATTCTTTTGGCGGCGAGATGACGGCGTCACCTATTTGGTCTTGACGTCGTTAGCCTCAATTTCCTATATATAGTTTTCTAATTTTCATTCATTAGAGAGGAACAAGTTTGGAGAAACCCTAAGGCCGAACCATATACGATTTTTACAGGTTTTTCAAGGGATTTCAGCCCTTGAACCCTTTCATGTGTAATTGAGATAAGTGTTCTTCTAATTCAATCAATATGTCTATGTGTTGGCTGTCTATATATCTTGTGCTTGTCTTGATTCCACCATGCTAGGCTAGATTTATTTTGTGTTTGCTTAGATCTAATGAAACCTAGATGTTGATTATGTGTTGATTACTTGTTTATGGTTGTATTGGATGAATGATTTCAATGTTAGGCTTAAGAAAACTGGCAGATCTCCAAATGGTAACATGCTTGAACGTCTTAGGAAACATGAACTGATGTGCACTAGGTTTTATTGGTTGTATTTAATGCATGAGTAAATTCTAATGATCCCATGTTAGGAGCTTCTTAGCCGGCTCGACATAGGAGTGAAGTAGGCACTCAGAGGATTGGGGAGTTAAGTACGCCACCCCATGAATGGTATTAAGGAATACAATCCGTCATCCACACAACTATAACAAGTAATTAATGTGTAAAAGATATCTAGGGAGTAGTGAAATCTAAGTAAACACATTTTCTCTACTTATTGCTCACAACCTTAGTTTAATTTAGTTTTATTTTTATTTCTAGTATTTTATTTTGATTGCATCTTAGTATTGGGTTAGTTGACTAGCAACTAATTCCGCCCAAATCCTTTAAACCCGAGATATTTACTTGCTTTCTAAAAAATATAAAAAATACAAAAATAATCATCCGTCATCTCTAGAACTAGTATTTAGGTTTTCTAATCCTAGCGACACTATTCCTAGCTGAACGATCAATCCCCCGGTACTTGTCACTATACTATACTACAACGATCAGGTACACTGCCTGGTGGGGGTTGTAAGCTTCTCAAGATCCCTTGAGAGGTAAAGCCTGGTGCGATTCCCACGCACCAAGTTTTTGGCGCCGCAGCCCGGGGAATAGTTATTGTCTAGGTTAGAATCTCTTTTTATTAGGTCTACTTGCTAGATTCCTTTCTAGTAAGATTTTATTTTTATTTTTAGGTTTTCTTTAGTCTATCTTATTTCTTTGTGTTTTTGTTCGTAACTATTCACCACCCGACATCATGGACGATAGGAACATCTTTGAACCCGTCATCCCACCACAACAAAACCCACCACTAGAACCTCTTAGGCCCCAAACCTTAGGAGAGTATTCCCGACCTAGCCACCAAGGCTACCGAAACACCATTGAGCTCACCGGAGCCAATGTGACTCCTTTGCGATCCGACACCATCCGGTTGGTGCAAAGCGGATGTGCATTCCATGGACTTCGTTCCGAAGATCCAAACCAACATCTTAAGGACTTCCTTAAAATCGTAGACTCCATAGACCTAGATGTTGAAACTAGAGAGACAACCCGATTACGCCTATTCCAATTCTCTCTATGGGATCAAGCTAGTCAATGGCTTGAGCGTTTGCCCGCGGGATCCATCACCACATGGGATGATCTCACCACTCGTTTCCTTGCTCAAATTTTCCCACCGGGGAAAACTACTAAGCTTAGAAATGACATCTTGATGTTCCAACAACGTCAAAATGAATCTCTTTATGAAGCATGGACTCGTTTCAAGAACTTACTCCAAAAAGTCCCTCATCATGGCATAGATCTTTGGCTCCAAGTCCAAATCTTTTATGACCATATCGATCGCTCCACGAGGCGAGCCATTGACCAATCGGCCGGTGGTAAGCTACGTGATCTAAATGCGGAACAATCATGGGAACTCATAGAAGATCTTGCTCTCTATGACAACGAAAGTTGGAATGATCCCCGTGATTTGAACAAAACGGTCAAGGCAATATCTTTGCCTTCGAATAACTCTAGCACTCCCGACCGTAGGATCATGGAACTTGAGGACCAAGTCAAGTTTCTCATGAAATCCTACGAAGCTCCTAAGCCTTCAAGCCAAGTGAACAAAATCACTTCTTCATGCGAATTATGCTGTGGTCCCCATGACACTCGTGATTGTGTGGAACTCCCCGGAACAGCTTTTGCGGACTACGCATCCACGCGTACCGATGAAGCGGGAGATAAGTGGTACACTTTTAAACCCGAGCCAAACCCTTACGGTGATTCATACAACCCCTCTTGGAAAAATCACCCAATGGTGGAAACAAAATCAAGCCAATTCTTCCTATCCGCCTAATCGTTACCAACCAAATGGTCCACCCTCCAACCGTACTTTCAACAACAATCCTTCTAACAACTATGGTAGTACCAACAATCTTGAAGGATTGATGTCTAAGTTTATGGCATCTCAAGAAGCTCGCATATCTAAGTTTGAAGCCGATTTCAAACAAAAGCAAAGCGAGATGACCACCAAAATTGACACATTGTTGAAAGTTCTCAATGACCGAGAAATGGGAGCACTCCCAAGCGACACGGTCAAGAATCCGAAACTAAACGTTAATTCCATATCATCAGTTTTGTCACCCACTTCGTGTCCACAATACTACTCGGTTAAATCAACGAGCACGTGTTTCAAACAAAACCAAATTCTTCAAAATGACCAATCAAGTAAAACACCCGATATAAAACCGGTCAAAAGTATAGTTGAAACACCTCCTACACAAGACCTTGACGATGAATTCAAGGAACTTCACCTTGAACGTCCCGTCATTGATGTCTTAGCCCGTGCTCCCTACTATAGTGCCCTCCTAGAAAAATATGAGAAATTTAAACTAGGTAAAAATGGGACCGCCTTCATTTAAAACAAGTTGCCTAAAAAGCTTGATGATCCGGGTATATTTGTTTTGCCATGTAAGATAGGAAGATCCGAAGCTTTCGACACACTAGCCGATTTAGGGTCAAGCCTTAACTTGATTCCCTTATCCCTATTCACAACTCTTAAGCTAGGAAAGTTAGAGGAAATGGAGGTATTGATAGGTTTAGCGGATGGAAGTATTGCCCACCCGGTTGGAATGATTAAGGATGTAGTTGTTCACGTAGGAAAGTTAACTATATTAGCGGATTTTCACGTCCTAGACATGGTTAGTGACACTACATGCCCATTATTGGTAGAAAGAGGATTTTTATCAACCGCTAGCGCCATGATAGATTGTAAGGAGTCTAAGATAGCGGTAGGTGAAGGCGATACTTGGTCAATGTACGATTTTAAGAAGCATAGTTATGATTGTGATGATGAACCGACACCGCATTGGGTAGAGATGAATAGGAGACCATCTAGATATGGACCTTGGATAGAAAGGAACTTTATAGGACCTCAATGCCCCTTCTATCTAGAAAAAGATTTTGTTGAAAAGACACATTCGGTAGAACAACTCATAGCTAGAGATGAAGAGCTAGATCCCTTTGAGGACCCCTTAGTCTTTAGGAAGATGATTGAGTTCTTGAGCGTAATGCCTATTAATATAGAGATGAATAAGTGGAAAAGAGAGGGAGACAAGTGTAAATGGAGGTGGGACAAGCCACCTAAAGAAGGTGACGGATCATGGCATATGAGGATGACTTTGTATGATCCGGATGGAGAAAAGTTTGAAAGGTCATACCATACTAAGGAAACCGATAGGAAGTTGAAACCTAAGTTTGATCCCAAAGATGTCCTCAATGAGGAACTCACCCGTATCACGTAGTAACCCATTACCTTGAGTCTAGCTACAAGACTCGTAAATAAAGAAAAGTGCTTCTTGGGAGGCAACCCATGCTTTGTGTGATTTTATTTTGTTTGTTTGTTATTTGCTTCCGTATGCATGCTTTATTTTTATTGTTGGTAGATCATGTTTCTAAACTAAATAGTGGAAACACTTTACTTTGTTGTTTTGACCTAGTCTTAACTCCACCTAAAAGTATTTTTGCAAAAGATAAGTGTAAGGGGAAACCCCAAATATGTTTTTAAGAAACAAACTGATCATGATTCTCCACAATAATAAGTGAACATGTATATTCGTATTTGTTAGAGTCAAATGCTTGTATTGAGTCATATTGAAGTTTTGCAGGATTTTTCAGGAAGTAGGACCAAGTTTTTCCAGAAATTTTCCGGAAACTTAACATAAGAATTTCTGCAGGTCACTTCTGACGGCGTCACAAGATTACTCTTGACGGCGTCGCGTGCAAAAACCTGGAAATTTTACCAGTTTTGTTTTTTTAACGGATTCTTAAAGTTTTTGTTGAATTATTAAGTTTTATAATCTCCAGGAAATCTGCAAACTTCATTCCACAAGCATTATATCTTACTTTGTTTTCTAGGATTTAGTAACTTATATAGATTGCCGCCGATTTTATACGAGGTTGCTTTGTTTGTTATCTCAGGATTTACAGGTTATGTATGACAAGAAGATGATTTATATTCTGGAAGGGAAGCTTTGATTGTTCATTTTCTTGGACGAAGATTTAACCTGGCCACCTTATTATCCATACCGAGCGAATCAGGGGAGTATTTGATTTCATTTGTTTTACTTATTTCACTTTTACATTCTTTACTTGAACATTGGGGACAATGTTCATCTTAAGTGTAAGGGGAGGGTAAAATGATGATACCTTACAGATACACTTTCGCTTGAGTTTGTTTGTTTAATGGTAGATGTGTAATAAAACTATGAGAAATACTTGTTAGTGCAATTTTAGCGCCAAATTTAAAATTTTTTACAACATTTAGGAGTGAAACTTTAGCCATAGAAAGCGTCTCATTGATAGGAGATTGTATGACTAGCACAAAACCGTACTTTCAGAAAAAATTTTCACCCAAATATGTGAGGTTCGCCTTTAGATTTGATAGGAAAAGCATTTACTATTAGTGCTTATGAGTGTACCGGTAGCATTTAGATTCTAGAACTTGCGTTAGTGATGCATCCCGAGACCGCTAGTGAGACTACATTCGTGTAGTAGGATTTACTACATGATAAGAGGCATTAGGATCACCCTTGTGTTAAACCTGTATCATAATTACTTGACCATTTAAGTCATATTACTTGGCTAGTTAAGTCAACTAATTTTTCCCACACCATTAGCGTTGTACTCATTTTTAGTACACGAAACCCCTAGTACACCCCTCCGAGCCTATCTTTTCGTTTCTAACTTTAAGCATCTTACTTAAAGGAAGAATTTGTTACACCCCACTTAAATGTACAACCAAATCGCCTTAGCCTTCCGTGTATGCACTCATCTTTAGTGCATTATTGTTATTTGTTAAACCCTAAGTTAACTATTTAATTGATTACATGGTTGCTAAGTCGAGTCATATCCTTGTACATATTGTTTTGGGACGATTGGGACTCATGGGTAAAGTACTTATTTATGGAGTAATGAGGAAGAACATCATTTATTACCCCCATACGTACGTTAATCTTACAAGTGCTCCAAGTGTTTTGATTTTCTTAATTCGAGTCATTAGAATAGTTTATTGTAAAGTATGTAAAGATTCAAGTGTAAGGGGAATTTTCATTCCCTAGGATGTATTATTTTGGATGGTAGGGTAAGAGTGTATGAAAAAAAAAATAGAAAAAAAAAGAGAAAAAACATACGGACTACCATCCCTTTTCATTCTATGTTCATTTTATATTTTTGTTATTTTTTATTTATTAGCTTAAGTCGAGTCTAGTATTGGCTTAGCAACGCCACATTGTACATGTAATTAACCAAGATTGTTAACTCGCCACCAGTAAAGACTGCCTATATCCAACAAAACCGTGTATTTCATATCCCTACACCTAACGTTACAACCTTTTAAAAGACCTCTTTGATAGTTTATCCTAGGTGCTTACACCATGTGGTGGAGGTTTGATCCTTTCCCAAGCCTATGGTAATCTATTTTGCTATGACAGGTAGTGAGAGATATCTTTCGTTTCCATATTGTAATTTATACTTTATTACACCCGAGAGATGTGAGTATCTAAACACTATTTGTGAGGTGCTAGTATATGACCTCCGTGCTTGTCTTTGGTCTTTAGTGGAACGATTATTTGTTGTAATTACTTTTATATTAGTGTTAAATGACCCCTAACTTGTATTTTGATTAGAATAAAAGCGCATTTGCTTGAGGACAAGCAAATCTCAAGTGTAAGGGTATATGATGAGGCAAATAATGAACCACTTTTAGGGGGTCATCTAAGCCCGGAATTGAATTTATTTGATCAAATATTGCCCTAAATCGTTTCTTTTGTAATTTTACGTACTTTGGGAGTGAAATCTGGAAAAGGAAGCAATTCGGACGTTTTTGGAGCATAAAAGTGAAGAAAACGCTAAAGACTTAATTTTCCAAGCTGGGAACAGTAGGTGACGGCGTCAAGAGTAACAATTTGACGGCGTCAAGAGTAATTTTCATGACGGCCCAGTACAGAAATGAAGGCGTCACAAGGAAGAGCGTCAAGAGTAAAATACGTGACGGCCTGGAAAAATATATAACGTGACGGGGTCAGATGTAGATCAAGGCAGTCCGAGAATTCTTTTGCGGCGAGATGACGGCGTCACCTATTTGGTCTTGACGCCGTCAGCCTCAATTTCCTATATATAGTTTTCTAATTTTCATTCATTAGAGAGGAACAAGTTTGGAGAAACCCTAAGGCCGAACTATATACGATTTTTACAGGTTTTTCAAGGGTTTTCAGCCCTTAAACCCTTTCATGTGTAATTGAGATAAGTGTTCTTCTAATTCAATCAATATGTCTATGTGTTGGTTGTCTATATCTTGTGCTTGTCTTGATTCCACCATGCTAGGCTAGATTTATTTTGTGTTTGCTTAGATCTAATGAAACCTAGATGTTGATTATGTGTTGATTACTTGTTTATGGTTGTATTGGATGAATGATTTCGATGTTAGGCTTAAGAAAACTGGCAGATCTCCAAATGGTAACATGCTTGAACGTCTTAGGAAACATGAACTGATGTGCACTAGGTTTTATTGGTTGTATTTAATGCATGAGTAAATTCTGATGATCCCATGTTAGGAGCTTCTTAGTCGGCTCGACATAGGAGTGAAGTAGGCACTCATAGGATTGGGGAGTTAAGTGCGCCACCCCATGAATGGTATTAAGGAATACAATCCGTCATCCATGCAACTATAACAAGTTATTAACGTGTAAAAGATATCTAGGGAGTAGTGAAATCTAAGTAAACACATTTTCTCCACTTATTGCTCGCAACCTTAGTTTAATTTAGTTTTATTTTCATTTCTAGTATTTTATTTTGATTGCATCTTAGTATTGGGTTAGTTGACTAGCAACTAATTCCCCCCAAATCCTTTAAACCCGAGATATTTACTTGCTTTCTAAAAAATATAAAAAATACAAAAATAATCATCCGTCATCTCTTGAACTAGTATTTAGGTTTTCTAATCCTAGCGACACTATTCCTAGCTGAACGATCAATCCCCTGGTACTTGTCAATATATTATACTACAACGATCAGGTACACTGCCTGGTGGGGGTTGTAAGCTTCTCAAGATCCCTTGAGAGGTAAAGCCTGGTGCGATTCCCACGTATCAAGCAGCCACAGTGGACCACCCGGATTTCCTCAAAATCCAAATAGGTTTAATCCTAATCCACCAAGGGGGAATAACATGCAAAATCAAACTCATGCCCCGGTGAATCAATACCCACCCCAAAGGGGTAATCAAGGGTATTCAGCTCCTAATTACCAAGAACCTCTCCCTAACGAGCTCAATAACTACATTAAGGTTAATGAGACTAAAATGAGGGCAATGCAGAATCAAATCTCAACTTTGAAGAATGAATTTCAATCTTCAATAACCAAGCAAGGTAACGAGCTGAAGAATGAGCTTATGGCAACAAACAAAAAAATTGACCAATCTCAAAGCAAGATTGAAAATATGTTTGCTAGCCTCATGAGTCATCTCGCTCCACCCTCTACTTTGGGAGGTCTTCCTAGTAATACAGTTGTCAACCCTAAGGGTGAATTCAAAGCGATTACCACACGTAGTGGTAAAGCTTATGAAGAACCGCCACTTCCTACTACTTCTTCTCCTCCTAAAGTTGTGGAAAGTGAACCTGAGGCAACAAAGGACAAGGTGTAATTTACTAGCCCACGAAGTACCGCACACGTCCACCCTCAGGTTATTCCAAAGACCAAACCAGGAGTTGTATTTGAACCACCAATAACTCCTGTTGAGAACCCTAAATCCAAACCTTCAATACCATACCCATCACGACTTAATGAGCAAAAGCTCCGCGAAAAGGCTAGTCACCAAATGGATAAGTTCTATCAAATCTTTCAAGATTTGCATTTTGACGTAAGCCTTGCGGATGCTATCATCCTGATGCCCAAATTTGCATCGATGATCAAGAACTTGTTAAGCAACAAGGAAAAATTGTACGAAATGGCAAAGACTCCATTGAACGAAAACTGCTCAGCAGTTATCTTAAAGAAGCTTCCTAAGAAGCTTGGAGACCCTGGGAGATTTCTCATTCCATGTGTTTTTCCTGGGATGGTTGAATGCTTCGCCTTGGCCGATCTTGGCGCTAGCATCAACCTGATGCCTAATTCAGCGTGGAAGAAACTTTCTATTCCAGAACTTACTCCTACCTGCATGACTCTTGAGCTTGCAGATCGGTCCATTACTCGTCCCCTTGGCATTGCCGAGGACGTATTTGTGAAAGTAGGAGAGTTTCACTTCCCCACTGATTTCGTTGTTGTTGAGTTCGATGCTGATCCTAGGGTTCCTCTCATTCTTGGAAGAGGATTCCTGAGAACGGGCCGCGCTCTAATCGATGTGCACGAAGAGGAAATAACTCTTCGTGTTGGTAATGAAGTAGTAACGTTTAACCTCGATCAAACTTCGAGGTACTCCTCAAATTATGACACTGAATCGGTTAACCGAATCGATGTCATTGATGTTGCTTCTGAGGAGTACTCGCAAGAACTTCTTGGTTATCTTTCGAGTGGCAGTCCCACTCCATCTTCTGAGCCTATTATAGCCGACTCTTCCCCTTCTCTCACTCCTTTTGAGGGAAGTGACTTCTCTTTGGAAGATGTCGAGGCTTTTCTTGCTCAAGATAGTTCAACTTCGCATGAAGTTGATGAAAACTATTTTGATCCTGAGGGGGACATTCTTTTGCTAGAAGAACTGTTAAATGAAGACCCTTTTCCCCCTCAGCCTCCCAAAGAACTTCATAAAGAGGAGATCAAATATGTTGAAAAAACTGATGATTCTCCTCAGGTCGAGCTCAAAGAGTTGCCTCCTCATCTTGAGTATGCATTTTTGGAGGGTGATGATAAATTACCCGTCATTATTGCTAAAGACTTGAAAGATGAGGAGAAAACCGCGCTCATAAAGGTTTTGAAGTAACACAAGCGAGAAATTGCTTGGAGACTCTCCGACATTAAGGGTATCAACCCTGAATTTTGTTCACGCAAAATCTTGATGGAGGATGACTTCAAACCCGCGGTGCAACATCAAAGGAGGGTAAATCCAAAAATTCACGTAGTTATCAAACAAGAAGTTCTAAAACTTCTTGATGCTGGATTGATTTACCCTATTTCTGATAGTCCTTGGGTGATTCCCATTCATTATGTTCCTAAGAAGGGTAGCATAACTGTTGTCACCAATGAGGATAACGAGTTGATTCCAACTCGTTTGGTTACGGGGTGGCGTGTATGTATAGATTATAGAAAACTCAATGAAGCCACCCATAAAGACCATTTTCCTCTACCCTTCATGGATCAGATGCTCGAGAGATTAGCAGGGAATAAGTACTATTGTTTCCTTGATGGTTTCTCAGGATACTTTCAAATCCCCATTGATCCACAAGATCAAGAGAAAACTACCTTCACATGCCCTTACGGAACCTTGCCTACCTTCGCATGCCTTTTGGTTTATGCAACTCTCCTGGCACGTTCCAAAGGTGCATGATCTCAATCTTTTCCGACATGATCGGAAAAACAATGGAGGTATTCATGGATGACTTTTCGGTCATTGGGGATTCGTTCCAATCTTGTCTCTCCTACTTAGAAAATATGTTGAAACGATGTGAAGACACAAACCTGTGTCTCAATTGGGAGAAGAGTCACTTTATGGTCAAAGAGGGCATTGTCCTCGGCCATAAAATTTCAAAGAATGGGATTGAGGTTGACAAAGCCAAAATTGATGTCATTGCAAAATTACCTCATCCCACTACCGTCAAAGGTATTAGGAGCTTTTTGGGTCATGCGGTTTCTATCGTAGGTTTATTCAAGATTTTTCTAAAATCGCCCGGCCTATGACCCATCTCCTCGAAAAGGATGCTCCTTTTATCTTCTCACCTGAGTGCGTAGAAGCTTTTGAAACTCTAAAGAAAAAGCTTACTGAGGCACCAATTCTTGTTGCCCCTAATTGGGACTTGCCCTTTGAACTTATGTGTGATGCTAGTGATTATGCAATAGGGGCAGTCTTGGGGCAACGCAAGTCTAAACACTTTCAGCCTATACACTATGCAAGCAAAATGATGACCGAGGCTCAAAGTCATTACACCACCACTGAAAAAGAATTATTAGCTGTGGTGTATTCCTTTGAAAAATTCCGGTCATATTTGATATTGACCAAAAGCATAGTGTATACGGATCACTCGGCTTTGAAGTATCTCTTTGCAAAACAAGATGCAAAGCAAAGGCTACTTCGTTGGGTTCTCCTCCTGCAATAATTTGATATCATAATTCGTGATAAAAAAGGAGCTGAGAACCTAGCTGCTGATCATCTCTCCCGTTTGCAAAACCCCCACCAAGATGTCTTCGAAAAGAAGGAAATTAATGAAACCTTCCTTCTCGAGACACTCAATGCGGTTGACTTTCGTGGAGATTCTGTTACCCCATGGTTTGCCGATTTTGCAAACTACCTTGCGGGTAACTTTGTGGTGAAAGGGATGTCGTCCCAACAAAAGAACAAGTTCTTTAAGGATGTGAAACATTATTTCTGGGACGACCCCTACCTTTTCAAAATTTGTGCGGATCAAGTCATCCGGCGGTGTGTTTATGGACAGGAAGCCAATGACATTCTCAAGGCTTGCCATGCTGGTCCCACGGGGGGCCACCACAATCCAAATTACACCGCCAGAAAGGTGTTTGACTCAGTTTCTATTGGCCCACGATTTACAAGGATGCCCAGGAATTAGTCAAATCCTGTGACGCGTGTCAACGTCACGGGAATATTTCGCAAAAGAATGAAATGCCACAAAATGCAATACAAGTTTGTGAAATCTTTGACGTATAGGGCATCGAATTTATGGTGCCATTTCCGTCATCTCATGGAAACAAATACATACTCGTGGCTGTTGACTATTTGTCAAAATGGGTTGAAGCGAAAGCTTTACCCACAAATGATGCCCGAGTTGTTGTGAAATTCTTGAAAGCTCTTTTTGCTCGATTTGGAACTCCACGTGCTATAATTAGTGATCGTTGTATGCATTTTTGCAATGACAAATTCGATAAAGTCATGCAAAAGTATGGTGTAACTCACCGTCTTTCTACTGCGTACCACCCTCAAACAAGTGGACAAGTAGAAGTTTCCAATCGAGGCATTAAGAGAATCTTGGAAAGAACCGTTGGTGAAAATCGTGCATCGTGGTCGGATAAGTTAGATGATGCACTTTGGGCTTTCCGTACAGCTTACAAAACACCCATCGGGTATACTCCTTAAAAGATTGTGTATGGGAAAGCGTGCCATCTTTCGATCGAGCTTGAGCATAAAGCCTATTGGGCCCTCAAGCATGCAAATTTTGACCTTAAAACTACAGGTTATCATCGGAAAGTTCAACTGAATGAATTAAATGAACTTCGTGATCAAGCTTATGAGAACTCTTTGATCTATAAGGAAAAGACAAAGAAGATATATGACTCAAAAATCAAGAACCGCGTTTTTAACGTTGGTGATCGAGTCCTTCTTTTCAACTCTAGACTCAAGATCTTCTCGGGAAAGCTCAAAACCCGATGGATTGGTCCATTCACTAAATCTAAGGTTTATCCTTATGGCACCGTCGAATTATCTCAAAATGACGGTCCTAATTTCAAAGTGAATGGACATCATTTGAAACATTACTTTGGAGAGGACATACCATCCATGGTTGTCCCGGATCTCCAAACATTCTCCAAGGACAATTGAATTCGGGGATCGAGTCAAGCTAGCGACTCGATAAACAAAAACAGTAGCAACAACATGGGTTTTCACCCATGTCTCTGACTTCTTTCTACTTTCTAACACCCTAGTGTGGGGGAGTGGCCATCCCCTGCAGCTATTTGAAATGTATATATCTTTCAAAAAAAAAGTGTGATTGTATGTACATATAAAATAAAGTGAAAAATGCAAAACGATATTTCCACAGTTAGCTTATAATATTATCTTTTTACGTTCAAAGAGTCGGTATAATAGTCGGGACTTTGAATATTGAGGACAATATTCAATTCTAAGTGTGGGGGGGGGGGGGGGGGGGAATTCTAGCGAATTTTATCACATTATATCATCTAGAACCCCCATTTTTGGCCTACAATTTTCAAAAAAATTTCACTTTATTTCAAAATTTTTGTGATTATCAGTCCGCCGTGTCTAAACAACAAAAGGATTGGCTAATCCAGGAGCAAACGGCTCTTGGTAAAGATATCTCAAACCCGTTGATGGCTTGCAATTTGCCCAAAATTGTATGGTATCTCAACTCGCCATATCCAAAAAAGTGAAAGAGTTGGCTAGCCCGCAAGATTATGGCTTGTGGTAAAGGCAGTGGAAAAACCATAATTGGTAATCAGCTCACCAAGATGTTGACTATTCCATCAAGAGTTGGCTAGTCCAGAAGCAAACGGCTTTTGGTAAAGACAAATCAAATCCGTTGACAGGTGGCGGTTTACTCAAAATTACATGGTTATCAAGTGGACCATAGTTCTTACTTGAACTGAGACATTTGGCTACTCCAGAAGGGATGGCTTTTGGTAAAGAGATTCAAATCCATTAAGTTTTCTCAAAAGATTGCTAGGGACTAGCAATAGTTTAGTGTGGGGGATTGATAAGTGTGTAAATACTCATCATTTTTATCGTAACTGAACTGCCAAAACATCCAAAAACACTCAGAAATGCATCAAAATACAGAAATTATCCCAAAACTGTGTTTTATATGTTTTAGATGCAAAATGTTTAAAAACAAATGAAAAAAGAACAAAGTTTGCATAATTAGCAGTTTCAGTCCCTCAAGTTTCATAAATTGACAAAACTAGTCCCTGAAGGTTTAAAATGAAAGAAAAGTCAACCCAAGGCATTTAAAAGTCAAAAGTTATCAAATTTGATCCTTGGGTAAAAAGTTTGGGAAAATTACATGTTTGGTCCCTGTACATTGAAATTTGGCAAAAAATGGTCCCCGGGATTTCAAATTTTGGAAATTAACTTTTATGGTCCTTTGGTAAATAAAACTTGGCAAGATAAACCCTTGTGACTATTTTGGAAAAATTACACATCAAGTCCCTTGAATTTTCAGAATATTACAATATGGTCCTTGTGTTACTTGTTGCTACAAACCAAACGGACACCCTTATATTATCACCCCACAAATCCAAACACAAACCCAAACAACATCCATATACCTTGGCCCAACATCCCAACCTTATCACTCCAAGCCCACACACCATCCAGCCCACACTTCACTCAACCTTTAAATATAAAAAAATGGTCAACCCTTGACCCTTTGACCTTTGACCTCTCCACATCCCAAACACACCCGTGACTTCCCCTATTACCCTGCTACCCTCATTATCACCAACCACTCAACACTCCTCCTTCATCACCCCTATCACCCCTCCTACACCCCTCCAAATACTACACTCAAATTTGACCCTCTGGCTTCAATTATCATAAGAGAAAGAGCCAAAAGGATTTTGGCGGCAAAAAACTTTAAACGGCCAAGATCATGCCTCAGTCATCCAATGGTCAATGTTATTGTTGGGATAAGACAAGAGGGTACCCCAAAACCCTAAATTTTAGAGATAAAAGGAAGGGAGAAGCAGAAAAGGAGGCCAGTAGTTGGTAGTTAATTTTTATACTTTATGTCATTGTAATTTTACTTAGCTTTTTCAATTTTAAGTGTAATTTTCCAAGTATTCTCTCAATTTCAATAGTGTAATTCAAGGTTTATGCAATCAAAACATCAAGTTTCTTTGTTGAATTCGAATATTGCAAGTTTTAGTGAAATTTTCCTTTAGATGTAATGTATGTTGAAAATGGTTATTCACTGCTCCAGTGAGCTCATTTAGGCTTACTCATAAGCTTTTATAGGCTCACGAGACTTTTAAGCAAGTTTCCCTTTAAAATCTCTAAATTACCTAAAAATAGAGCAATACTAAATATATATATATATATATATATATATATATATATATATATATATATATATATATATATATATATATATATATATATATATATATATATAAGAGAGAAGAGGAAGAGAAGACGAAGGAGCTGAAATCAGTGGTCTAGAACTCCATGGGGAGTATTATGAAGAGATTTGTGGTTCATGGTCTCAGGTTATTGCAGGAAAGCACTTTGTGAGCAATTTCTTTAGTTTTTCAATTATATTGTAGCATAATTCATTAGGAATTATTTACTGTTTATCTTTACTTAATATGTTTTGTTAATAGTATTTAGCTAAGTTCTTATTCATGTTTCATAGTTATGTTGAGTTTTAACTAAAATTTCATCTCAACTGTTTAAATGAGATTATAGGTAGTTATGGTTAATTATTGTTATTAGTTGTGTTTTTGAGCCTGAATGTACCCACTTCATCATAATATGACTTAATGGACTGAATCCTTTATAGTCTTTGAAAATCTCATAACTAGGGTCATTAAGGGGTGTTTGGAAGAAGCATTTGAGCTGAGTTGTTGTTGTTGTTACTAGGGGTTAGGGTTTGCTTGTTTATTGTTCTTAAGCTCAGTTTAGTCCACAGTGACCATCTCCTTGGTCAATTTTATGGAAAAAGTCCAAATTGAACATCCAATCAGCAACAGCCTAACTGTTAGTGAATTGGTGTTCCAAATCTTTGAATTCAACTCAAAAATAGATTTGCTTGCTAGAATTGGCTTGATTTAGTTCAAATAAACATCATTCAAGCATCTGTGGTTAACCAAATTTCATTTTAGTCAACCCTTTGCAAAAATCTCAAAAGTCAAAATTCCTTGTTTATGCAGAAAACTCATTTCTTGTGAGATTTTTCTGGAATTTTGTGGTGTGAATCAGACATTGGAATTTATTGTGATAAAAGTATCCCACCTAAACAACAAAATCCCACAATCAGCTTATCTTCGAGATTTTTCTCTAGGCTTATCTAATTGCTTAAAACAACCTGCAGGGGAAGCAATCTCCCTTGTCCACAGTTTGACCCATTTTCCTTTTACTCACACCCTGCTCATTATTTGAGTATCTTGCTTGAGATTTGGTATTTTGTGAAGTTTGCTGGCTTATCTAGCTTGATCCATGCTTAGTTTGGCTTTGTTAGCTTATTATTTTGGCTTATTTTAGCTCCAAAGTTCCCCCATTAGCCACCATTTCTGCTTGTGCATCAGTGTATAACTAAGCTTGTTGACTCTAAATTCTATGTGATTCCAGCCTTGTGATTGTTATTGCTTGCTTATTTTGATTGCCTGAGATAGCATTTAGATGTGTTTGCTTTTGGTTGAACACTTGTGCTTAATTGTCATCACTGCTTATTCCAACTTCTCACTTAAAGCCTATTTTCATCAACTGTTGGTGCTCATAGGGTTGCACAAGCTTCTCCTAGCATCTTATTTTTAATCACTCAAGTCTCTCTGACTTATTGTGAAACCTCCCAAGTTTATGCAACCCTTGGATGAGCTTGAGGCTTGTGGATTTTCCAAAATTCAACACTGAACCATACACTGGTTCAGTAGTGACCAGATCTCATGCCCTAGCCCTCTCCTTGGTTTATACTAAAGCTTATCCTTAGTTTGTGGGCATTTTGGAAAGCCCACTGGGTGAACTTTTAAGCTCCAAGCTTATTTTGGACCCTGGGTCTTTCCTGTGGGCCCCACAATAGACTGCAGTTGCCTGTTAAGGCTTGTTTGGTTTTCAGTTTTTTGGAACTTAGCTTATTTTGATTGTTAGCTTATCTCAGCCTTTTCACTTGTTTGTTTTAGTGTAATTGTGTTAACTTCTGTACCATTCAACTTATTGTCATCAATTAGGTGTAGCTTGTGATCTGTACTTAGTTTTTTTTAGCCTCAGAATCCAATTTAAGCTCATAAGTCCACTGTTGAGCTTATTAGCTTGCACAAGGCTTATTTCTGAGTTCCAAAGAAAGTACCTTTACAAAAGTTTCATATTTTCAGTAGCTTAAGAGTTTTGTAAAAGAAAATTAAGAAAAAGACAAAAATAAATAAAGTGATAGCTTCTATTTAAGCCATTTGGCTTATTTTTCTACTTATTCATAAGCATTTCTCATTTTTAAATTTTTCTTAGGTTCCTTTTAGGTTAAAATAATTTTAGGAATTTTTTCAGATTTTTCTCATTTGATTTAGTACTTTATATAATTTAATTTAGTTTAAATTAATTAAATAAATAGATTTAAATTAATAATAAATAATTAAAAAGTAGAAAAAATAGGTTTTCTGTTTTAAAATTAGTTTTATAATATTTTAGATTTTTCTAAATTTAATTTTCATTTTTCTAGTTAATTTTCATAATTAATTAATAATTAGTATAATTTAGTTAATTAAAAAGTAATTAATAATTAGTAATTAATTAAATAGTGGTAAAAATAATTTTAATTTTCCAAAAATTTTCTTATGTCATTAGGATTGTAAAAATATAATTTTCACCTTCATAGGACTTTATTTGCTCACGTTTCACTTTTTATTTCGCGCGTTCGCGTTTTATTTAAATTCAAACGCGCGTTTTTAGGTTTAACTTACGTTTTAGGTTATCTGATCATCAGTAATTGTTATAATAGTATTTCTAAGTTATTTTCAATCATAATCTCGTAGTATAATCATTTAAATCAAATTTCTAATCCTCCTGTTAAATCGTCCAATCACTTTAAACGTTTTTAAATACAATTGCTTGCCTCGCTAGGTCATAACGACCCGGGAATACACTGTACTCCTTGGTTAGTTGGTTTTAGACGTTGGGCTTGGTTGACCATCACCTGTTCAACTTAGTTGACCGTTTAGGACCAATCATGAGTCTACACATATTTTGTTGAAATAAGGCTTACAACCCTGACTTAGATTAGTAGGGTCATTTCGCTCATAACCAGTCGGGCATACACATTCAAGGTTTTCTCCATGAACACATATTCCGTTCCTTCCACAATATCCATGAATATGACATGGTTGTGCAATAGCTTGCCATGAAACCAACCATAATCCACTTGAATCGTTCAAGCTATAAAATCTGAGCTAGCTAACATCATATATAGTCTAAAGTTAGTATTCTTTTTATTCCATAACCCATATCCATTGCAATAAAATACCACTGATCACTTGAATTAAACACACCCAAATCAATAAAAGATGTGATTCTGCTACTATTAAAAGAGGTTCGTCCAAAAGCCCAAACGTTAAAGCCAGGATCAGGACTAGGCCAGTACACACTAGATATTTCTGGGCCATCATATACGAGTGTTAACACATTAATAATACTAAACATCAAACCATAATTAGAAGCAGAAATCAAGCATTTGCCTTTTGTTAGTGTCTAAGAAGGCAAAAGAGTATCAGTAGGATAATCAAAGCTTTGCCAAACAAAATCATTATTTTGGTTCTTTAATACGAAATTACCTGTATTAAGCAACACTGCTATACTTATTTATGTAGACGTTGTGTTTGTCTCCCACACCCAATGATATGCCTTTTTCTAATGTGCTGGGTATGTATTCTCCCTTTTCGTTAGTATCTGATAGCCTCAATTTTAGTGTTCATGTGCTAACATTGTATTTCGCCCATTTTTAATCTCAGATAATTTTCCGACGAATCGAAGTGAAGGAGACAAAGTGATGTGAGACATATATTGTGGCAGTGGTAGGCGGTGGTAGGTAGTGGTCAAGTGACGATACACATGTATTTGGAGTTCACAATCCAGGTTATTACACATGATTCACTAATAAATACTAATGTTTCCAACTTTGATGATAAAATTAAAATTGTAGAAGATCTGTGTAAACATCTTTGTAAGTTTGGAAACGCAATATTGCCATAGGGTGATCATACGTTGTTGTGCAAATTAGATATAAAAGCGGGCCTAATGGAATGTTCCGAGGCTCACTTAAATTGGATTCGTTCAGAAACTTCTCAACGATGATGTCAAACTCTCCACAAATGTCACCATGCCACCAGAAATGTTATCATGATTATAAACAAGAGGTAGCAAAATTAAAAGAGGCTAAAAAATCAACTCTTGAGGCTAAGAGCAATCTGCGTTAATGGTTACAGAATGCATCATTAGTCTAAATTTGGTTCGTCCAATGATAGAGATTGTTTAATTTTAGTGAGATAACAACACTGCAAGAACAAGGCACAAGAGGTATGTTATTAACTTGTGTATTGTAGTGTTTTTTTATGCCTTACCCAATAATTGTTTTCATTTTTGGCAAAGTGCCATTAAAATATAAATAAAAATCATCAGTAAATCTCATATGAAGTGGTAGTGCTTGCGTTTGGTGTTTTCGTACAAATAGGTACTTTCAAATAGGTGGTTCGTGGGAAATTAGGATATCGGTAGCCATTAAAGAGGGCACTTTTAGTGAAACAAAGACCTTCACTTGTTAGTCTATAATTAAATGCTCCACATCTGCAATCTCCTAAGAAAATGTCCCTACAAGATTCGTAAGAAATTGGCGACGAGAAGTTTAGATCAAATCCATAGTAATCTGTATTTAGCATTTCAACAAATTCAAATTTTGTTGAGTCTACACATATTTGGTTGAAATAAGGCTTACAACCCTGGCTTAGATCAGTATGGTCATTTCGCTCATGACCAGGCGGGCATACACATTCAAGGTTTTCTCCATGAACACATATTCTGTTCCTTCCACAATATCCATGAATATGACATGGTTGTGCAATAGCTTGCCATGAAACCAACCATAATCCATTTGAATCGTTCAAGCTATAAAATTTGAGCTAGCTAACATCATAGTCTAAAGTTAGTATTCTTTTTATTCCATAACCCATATCCATAGCAATAAAATACCACCGATCACTTGAATTAAACACACCCAAATCAGTAAAAGATGTGATTCTGCTACTATTAAAAGAGGTTCGTCCAAAAGCCCAAACGTTAAAGCCAAGATCAGGACTAGGCCAGTACCCACTAGATATTTCTGGGCCATCATATACGAGTGTTAACACATTAATAATACTATACATTAAACCATAAAATCGAGATTCAAAACTAGATTTCCTAGAAGCAGAAATCAAGCTTTTGCTTTTTGTTAGTGTCTAAGAAGGCAAAAGAGTATCAGTAGGATAATCAAAGCTTTGTCAAACAATATCATTATTTTGGTTCTTTAATATGAAATTACCTGTATTAAGCAACATTGCTATACTTATATATGTAGACGTTGTGTTGGTCTCCCACACAATTGTGCCATCGACATCCGTCAAAACCATGGCTCATTTTCTTCGAAGTGTCAACTTTGAGCCTCGATCATTGACAAGTTTGCTACGGTTAGATGACCAAATAACAGTTTGGTCTTTAGAGTTTGTGTACCAGATTGCAAACCAGTAAGCATTGTTTTGGAAGCCATAAAATACACACGTAAAAGTTTTATCCAACGATGTTATGTGATGTGAGTCATCTTCAACAGATAGTGGACATCCTCTTTCGAGATGATTTTGAACTGCGTTCTTTGCATATGAAGATTTAATCAAGGAAAAGATGAGGAGCTAAATGAATTTTTTCTTGATCGATCATCTGCTATTTTATATTTTGTTGAACATATTGATGAATGACAATAAACCAAGTTGCTCATTGGTGCATTTCTTTATGCCATATACTTGGATTACTTGCATTATTTGTCTCCCTAAGACTTTGCAGACATGTTGTAAGGAATGAAGGATTTGTAGCCTAATTGGTATTTGTACCTTTGAAGAGCTTCTAATGGAAATGGCATAGTATATTTTAAACTATTTATTGTAATACTAACAAGGATGCATTTGGAATATGTGTATTTTAAATGTTACTTACATGCAGGATAGAAAACTAAGTTTAATAAAAATACTTTGGCAATTTTATTTATCTAACTTTGAAGTATTTTATACCCTTTAACCGGCTACCCGCATGTGCAAATTTATTTGTAAAATGTTTAATCTCCATTTGTGTATACGTATATGTTGCTTTTAGTGACATCTTTCATAATATACAAGTCATTTACTTATTACATTTACCAGGAGGAGTATATGGCTACAGTTACCCTTTTGAATTAGGTGTTTTAAAACAACAAACCTAATTTAATGTAAGAAATAGAAAAATATTGATTGATGAATGTAAGATTTAATGTATTCCTATAGTATTCATGAATGTAAGATTTAAAGTATCACTTTTTATGTTCATCTTCTTCTTATTTAATGTATTCTTATAGTATTCATGAATGTGAGATTTTTCATTTAACTAAAAAGCATGAATGTAAGTGCCACGTATGAAATTGAGAAGATAAAAAAAAAGTAGATAACAACTTTAAAATAACTTTTTAAACTCATTTCAACAACCATGATTAACCTTGCAGTGTCTTACATTTAAATACATTTAAATGGGCAGGGTTAAGTTAATGTGTGTTTGCAAATACGATTGTTTATGATATTTTCTTTTTACGTATTTCACTTAGAGGCCGGGTACCTGGATTTGCGTCTAATATTGATTTATCTATCAATGTGTTTTGAAATCAAACAATATTAATGACATTGGTTGCGTTAAAAGACTTTAGGTTAAAAAAAATTGTTTCTTCATTTATAGTCTAAAGCCATTATTAATCACGTGGTTATTTTAACTGAGTTGATATATGAACATGTTATCTTATGATATAACCTGGATTGTGCCGCTCTCTATTTTTAAGGTGATTATCTTATTTTTACATGGGAATTGATATTCACGGCACAAAAAGATATGCACACAGTGGCGGACCTAGGAACACAAGACGTGGGGGCATTTATTTTTTTATTTTTTTTAACAATAGCAACAAAATGCGGACGAAAAAAGTATGATCGAAATGATAAATTAAGTAGTCTTACTTGGAGATGAATGATTTATAAGGTTTGAGAGTATTGAATGTTGGATTTTAGTATATAGGTGGGGGGCACTTTCGGAAAAAAGATCAAAATTAAAAGAAAAATACAATAAAATCTTATTTTTTTGGCTAGCCATGGGGGGCCCTGCCACCCCAAACCCAATATATAGGTCCGCCCCTGGATGCACACACCACAATATCACATCACTAATGCATATGTTACAACATGGTTTACTATACTTTATATTTTCTTAAGTGCAACACTTTAATTTGACATTTTTAATGGGTATGTTTTAATTATATTTTCTTAAGTGCAACACTTTAATTTGTTAGTCTTACCGGCATTTTTTGCTATTCAGACAAGCAAAGCTAAGGTTTGTCAGGGAAGCTGCGTGTCAGAATTTACTCAATCATGTGAAACATACTATCGGGTTACAAGGAGAAACATGGATGACATAGGAGGTACGTTCATCAGTCTTGCTTGATCTCATAGCTCATTCTTAAAGATAATTACATTATACAAAGTAAAAAAGTTAGGTGCCAATTTGTCTGTAGGGATTCACTAGATGTAGGCGATTTGAATGCCCATCCAGTGACCCTGTATGTAAGCATGCAGGCCATACAAACTTTTGTAAGCGAGAGAAAATAGTTGTTGTAGTTTTTGAGCGGCTTTTAATGAACATTACTGTTGTATATTTTAATCTTTTAAGGGTATCTTAAGCCTGTGGCTCTGTCTAGAGGTTAATATTTTGATACAAAACAACCACCGTGCAAGATGTCCAAAATGTAATATTGTACTGATGATCTGTTATTTTTCTTAGACGTGAACCAACCCTTAATCGAAGCAATAGCAATGCGCTTCTTTACTCTTTGCTGCCCTAAGAGCTGAGGTGATATCCTGCCATAACATTTCAACATTATACGTACATTAGGAAGATGAAATAAGTTAGCACTACACTCATATAGAAATGGCACTACTTATAACGAAGATACAGGGTCTGCAAATAGACTTTACAAAAAGGGCTGAACATCGTTAATCGTGTCTGGGCCTCAGAAACTTAATAGAAGTACTCCAACTTTCTCCTCATCGATATCTGAATGAGATTCAATAGCATTCGAAGGATGCATGCTCACCCCTGTAGGCAGAGGGTTGCTTGTAAAGATTAAAAACGGTACTTTGTACATAGAAAGCTATAGAGGCAATATGCCCATTAGTTAACTTCACATGAAAAGAGGCTTAGCTGATATGTTTTGGCTTTTTAAGATATTCTTAAATAGATAAAAGCCAAAAGCATAATTACATGAAATATGGACAATTAGAAGACCAAGACATTACTTCGGAGTAATTTTTGCTCTTTAAGATACAAAATTACCAATGAATTTTGTAGTAGTTGTTAATCCGGATGCACTGTAATAAAATTAGATGATTGGTTTTTATTCCCTCTGTTGTTATTTTGATGTGCATTTATCATTTTTTAATTAGTTTAGATCAAATATAACATAATACCGTGTTCTTTATTCTTAGTGCTCTATACGAAGGCGTTCAAATCTCTTTGGTAGAAATGGGAAGTGTCATCACCACCTAACCCAAATAGATGACTTGAGCACATCTATTGTGGATATGTATTAGCGATTTCTAACAGTAATGTTTCTTTTGTTGCTTCTCTTTGATTGCATGTTCAAATGTTTATTTGTATATTAATTTTAGTCGGTCTAACGGCCCTTGAAAGTTGTTAATCATATATGCTTTTTGTCTAACATTAAGGACTTGGATATTGTCCTTTTCTTGATTGTAGCTTAAGCAAGTATTAACTACTTAGAGTACTTGCTACAAACCGATCAAAGTGAAGACTTACTATTAATGAATGTTTAATTCCATCTAACTGTGAATTGTCGATAATATGTATAAAGCTACTGGTTTTGTTATTAAGTTGAACAATGATTAAGCTACATTATTTGCATAACATCCTTTAAAATAATACTAAACTTTATCTTAAAAATTGTCACTCATCAACTATGTTAACTAAAAGCATACAAACTATAATTACAAGTCATTCCCGCCCGATGGGCGGGCTTAGAAGCCTAGTGTGTGTGTATATATATATATATATATATATATATATATAGGATCCGATACGTTTTTGGATTTTAGGGCGGACGGTACAGATGAATCTCAGCCCTCCATCTAGTCAATCATCTAAAAAAGGCGGAGTGGCATGATCGTAAATATCCCGTCTTTTTTCAAAATCGTTAATATCATATTAGCTTTTTTTCTAAAAAAAACTTAAAAAAAATCTGAAAAAATTAAAAAAATAAAGAGGAGAACAAATAATTAAGAATCGCTGAAAAATTTTCAAAAAAAAATCATTTTCATCGTTAAAGGTATTGTGATATTAGCGTCTGATTTTGATTTTTTTTTACAAAAGTCAAGATCTGATCTTGACTTTGGTAAAAAGGTCAAGATCAGATCTTGATATCACATAATGTCATTTTCTTTTACAAATAATCCCCCCGTCCCAAAATATAAGTCCAGTTTGACTTTTTTACTTGAACTTTGACATTAAATATTTTTTGTTGTATTATATAATACTTTATGCAAAATATATAAATTGATAGTGTTTTATATGTATTTTCATTTGTTATAATTTTCATCAAGGAGTTAATTGTAAAAATCGTCCCTAAGGTTTGCTCAAATTGCAGATTTCGTCCCAAATAGTTTAAAATTGCCAAAATCGTCCCTAAATCAAACCTTTTGGCAAATTTTGGTCCCTAGCTTTAACTGCCGATAAGTAAATTCCGTTAAAATTTACACGTTAGCCCTTTTAGCCAACAATTCTTGCAGCGTTCATCCTTTTAACTAACGTCCATTATAATTGAAAAAAATCGGTTTTTAAACGTTCATTTTCGTCCGTTTGTCTTACGTTTTTATACGTTTTCATCAATTTTTATACATTTTTGTTTTTTTATACGTTTTCGCCCGTTTTACTTAAATTTTTATACGTTGTCGCCCGTTTTTATACGTTTTCATCTGTTTTCGGCCATTTTTATACGTTTTTGCCCGTTTTTATACGTTTTCTCCCGTTTTTCTTACGTTTTCGCCTGTTTTTATACGTTTTCATCCGTTTTCGTCCATTTTTATATGTTTTCGTCCAGTTTTATACCTATTCATACATTTTTTAATCGTTTTCATTTGTTTTATTCGTTTCGCCTGTTTTTCTTACATTTTCATACGTTTTCGTCCATTTTTATACATTTTCATACATTTTCAATTGTTTTTATACATTTTTGCCCCGTTTTTCTTACGTTTTTATACGTTTTCTTCCATTTTCGGCCATTTAATATGTTTCGTCTGTTTTTATACGCCTTCATCCATTTTATTCGTTTTCGTCCGTTTTATCCAATTTTTCTTATGTTTTTATACGTTTTCATCTGTTTTTTGCCATTTTATATGTTTTCGTCCATTTTTATACGGTTTCGCCCATTTTATATGCTTTCTTCTGTTTTTATACGTTTTTGCCCGTTTTCATATGTATACAAATAGACGAAAACGTATAAAAATGGATGAAAATATATAAAAAGAGGCGAAAACATAAGAGAAACAGACGGAAATAAATGAAAACGTATAAAAATGGACGAAAATGGATGAAAATGTATAAAAACGAATGAAAATGGATGAAAAGGGACGAAAATGTATAAAAATGTAAGAAAAACGGGCGAAAACGTATAAAAATTGAAAAAAGGGGCGAAAACATGTAAAAACGAATGAAAACGATTAAAAACGTATGAAAAGGTATAAAACCAGACGAAAACGTATAAAAATGGACGAAACCGGATGAAAACGTATAAAAACGGGCGAAAACGTATAAAAACGAACAAAAACGTATAAAAACGGACAAAAACATATAAAAATGGCCGAAAACAGATGAAAACATATAAAAACGTATGTAAAACGGGCGAAAACGTATAAAAACAAACTAAAACGTATAAAAATTGATGAAAACGTATAAAAATGGGTGAAAACGTATAAAAACATAAGACAAGCGGACGAAATCGAAAAAAAATGAACGAAAATGAACGTATAAAACCGATTTTTTTCAATTATAACGGACGTTAGTTAAAAGGATGAACGCTGCAAGAATTGTTGGCTAAAAGGGCTAACGTGTAAATTCTAACGGAATGTACTTAACGGCAGTTAAAGCTAAGGACCAAAATTTGCCAAAAGGTTTGATTTAGGGACGCTTTATGCTATTTTAAACTATTTGGGACGAAATCTGCAATTTGAGCAAACAAAAATATTTAGGGTTAAAGTTCGATACAAAAAGTCAAACTGAACTTATATTTTGGGACGGATGTAGTATCACTTTTTTTTATAAATGATGATATAAATTTTTACTAATATCACCGTTTATTTTTTTGTATCACCGTAAGTTTTCTTAATATCGTAATAAGAAAACAGTGATATTAAGTTTTTTTACTAATATCAAAGTAACTTTTTAAGTAAAACATCGTTAATATCACGGTAGCACTCATAATCACAAATAAAAAAAGTTGTCAGAAAAATCTGAAAAAATAAAAAAAGTAAAGAAGACAACAATAGTAAGGATCGATCGGTCAAAAAAAAAAAAAAAAAAAAAAAAAAAAAAAAAAAGGTTTTAATGGTCAATTGGTACCGTGATCGTTGCGTGTGATCTTGACGCACCTTAATGCCGGGTTAAGGCTTTCACACACCGCGTTAACACGGCCTTAACGCAAGACCTCACATCCATAACGCGAGGTTAACGCTGGGTTAAAACCCCCTTAACGTGAGCTTCACATTATTGTTGTGCATGCTCTAAGGGTCACAATCTTACTGTTAGGTATATCTTTAGCCATGCAAATCATTGTCCCTCATTTTAATTTGGGACTCATTTTTACATACCAAACAATAAATTTTATCATCAATCTCGAATTCAAATCCAAAACCCACCGACCAAATGGATCCTAAGTACAAATTCAAATCATAATATAAACCCACACACAAACCAAACTGACCCTAAACTCTTTTGCGAGGAAACTATCTAACTGGTCTATACCCTAAACTCTTTTGCGAGAAAACTATCTAATTGGTCTATATCGAATCGTGTTTTTATATTAAAGTTTCAAAAAGTTTATGTACCCGATCACACTTGGCAAATCATTTCCGTGTTTTGTGGGTATCAAGAATAAAAGCAAAAGAGGGATACCAGACAAGTAGACAGTGTTTCTTTCTCTTTCTTTTCCACTTGAGTAGTGAGTCTTTCATCTTAATATTCTCTATCTCTCTCAAAAGGCATTGTGAAATTATCAAATAGATAAAAATGGGTTATCTCTCGCACCGTGTTGATCCAAGTGAAATCAAGGCAGGCGACCATATTTACACTTGGAGAACTGCATATGCATACTCGCATCATGGTTTGTATTTATATCTTAGTATATGATCATTTTATACATGATAATTATGAGATCTTTGTCTCTTCTAGTATAGATGCAATAACACATATCATGCAATTTTGCTTTGTTTTTAGTTTCGGTTTTCTCTTTTTGTACATTTTGCCTAACACTGATATAACTTTTTTTATTAAATTGGTAAAGTCATCTAAGGGGATGTTTGGCTAAGCTTATGAGTTGGGCTTATGATTCTGTTTATACTAGAACGGTACCCGCGCAATGTGTTTATATTTTGCGTTATTTGTTACATTTAGTTGTCTTCATGCTTTATAAATTATAAGTAGAGATATTAGAGATGGTTAAGCCAAATAATTTTAATTTGAACAAACAACCGCTTCCTAACAAACTTCCTAACCAACTTGCTTCCTAACAAATTAATTTTGAAATCTTTCCATAATAAGTAAGAAAAAAGTCTGAATTTTGCTTCCTAACAAATTGAGTTTGAAATCTTTCCATAATAAGCAAGAAAAAAGTTGAATTTTAAGCCTTTCTAATTATAGAATAGTCCCAAATGCATTATATAGTACAACCAATATATCAAGGAAAATAAGAGTTGATTGATTATGTATTAGAAAAGAAAACGAACAAATTTGTGTATTAGAAAAGGAAAATAACAGTTGAGCAAATGCTAATCATTTGATCTTAAAGAAAAGAAATTGAATAAATTTGTGTTAAAGAATTGATGAATATGTGATGAAAAAGACGGAGGCGTAACAAATGAGGGTGATGGAGGCGTCTAACAGTAATGAGGTTCATAAAGAAAAAAAAAATATATGAACGTTAGATTATTAGGTAAAATGAGGGTAAAGTTGTAATTTGTATTGAAGTGTTTCATATAAGCCCTAAACCTCACAAAAAAAAACATACTTTTATAGCTTATTAAAACACCCACATATAAAAGCTCATAAGCCCACTCATATAAGCTTAGCCAAACACTCGATTCTGGCTTATATGAGTTATATAAACTAATAAGCTCATAAGCCCTCTATAAAAGCTAAAACAAACAACCCCTAAAATTGCAGTTTCGAATTTGTATTGGAAGCCAGATAGCTTATGAGTTATGACAAGACAAGTTTAATTCACGAACATCCCTTAATGTGGATCAAATGTTTAGGAACATGAACATATTATATCTTAACTTTTGATGGATATCTACTAACTCATATCTTTACCCGTGATGAAACTACACTTTAGGCCTTTATGTTTTCAGAAATTGCGTTACAGGCTAGTTATAGCTTATCATGGCATTTTTTTAATGAATGTTTTGAGTCTTTGAGTCTGTTGTATGTATGTATGTATGTATGTATGTATGTATGTATGTATGTATGTATGTATGTATGTATTTTTTTTATTTTTTTCTTTCTCTATGTGCATACTATACTATCTTTGTATATATGATTATATGAATCCTTTTATGTCAATAAATATTTTTGTTATATAAAAACAGGCATATATGTCGGTGAAAAGATGGTTATCCACTTCAATAATATAGAAAAAACTGAATCCGGTGCTGTTTGGAACTTATCTTCGGATCTTCCATCTTCATTTACAAGTCACTTTGCTTCTTGTTTGAACTCCCATGATTGTGGGTTTTTGCAACCTAATATTGGAGAAAATTCTGGTTCTAGCTTAAGCACGTGTTCTCACTGCACATCTTGGAATCCTAATATTCCAGCTTCATGTCTACGCTTACCTCACTGTGGATATCGTCAACCAGATAGTGGAGTCATCGTGTCATGTTTGAACTGCTTCATTGACACAGGATCCTTATACCGCTTTCAATATGGTGTAGGGAAAGTTTCATATGTATCCAAAATTCGTGGTGGGACATGCACTACTGCTAAATCAGATCCACCTGATGAAGTGATCAATAAAGCCTTATATTTGTTGCGTTACGGGTTTGGTAGTTATGATGTGGTTAAAAACAACTGCGAGGATTTTGCTTTGTATTGCACAACAAGTCTCATGATTCGTGGCAAGGTTACTACTGGAAGCAGTGGCCAAGTAAATTTTTTCACTAATGCTCCTTGGAAGTCCACTTTATCTTTAGCTGTTGCTTGCTCAAAAAGAACTTTAGCTGTTGGAAAGATTCTGTCCAACTCTTTAGGTATGGTTAGTGTGGCAGCAACCGTTGGGGAATATTGTTGGAACCGATATAAGACGGACATTGGTGTCCGAGATGATGTTGAAAAGGTTCCTGTGGAAGAAGTTGTTGAGTTCCGTAGAAGAAACATGTGACGGACATTGCACATCATGCAGTTGTTAAGCAGTCACTGATCGAGGCCAACTGTTTTTGTGTTTATTTTCTGTTAGGACTTGGATCTTATTTCAAAGGTTGTAGTTCAAGAAGGATAATTTATCTTGTTTGTTTATTTGCGTTATCATTGTTTTTTCTTTACTGTTATGCTGTGTGTCAATATTCCATGAGTTATACATTTATTTTTCATCTTCATTAAAATTTGGCGTCTTTTTAAACATATCGAGACATATCAGTGACCGGGGAGAATCCGATACAAGAAGTTTTTTCAAGATTTGAGATACAAGTAAGCTGCAGCATGAGACTTTTACCAGTTGATAGTTATAAACAAGGCAACGGTCATTTAATGGGATAACAAAAATGCTCAACAATTTCTTCACTATGGTTTTTTCCCGGTGACATTGGACGAAATCCCGGGCAGCATTTGGCACCGCTCCGGTTGCTATTATCTTACAAGAAACATGTCATATAAAACAGTAAATTCGATATCCCCTTCACAATTTCACGAGTCGTTAGCCAGCATTAAAACCGACTTCAAGCTTGACAAATACTTGTACTCAATTTAACAACACTGGCCCATTTTATAAAAACTAGTAGTAAGACCACTCTCAACGGCTCGTCGGTTTAATCTCCTTTCGATCTACTCAATGCGATACAAAACCCATTTCGATAATCGAATCTGAAGAATGAATTTTTTCGAAAATGAGGGATTAAAAATTTTGTTTAAAGAGAGTAAGAAAGGGTTTGTGAGAGAAATAAAAAAGCAAAAAGCAAATAGAGTTTTTTTTTTTTTTTTTTTTTTTTTTTTTTTTTTTTTTTTGAAATCGAAATGGTTTCGGAAGAAAAATATAGAAAAGTTTTGAAAAAATGGCTTCGCCCGGGTTCGAACCGGAGACCTTCAGTGTGTTAGACTGACGTGATAACCAACTACACCACGAAACCATTTGTTCCTTATGTTTTACCAACAAATTCTCGAATTATTTTGAGTGTTGGGATACTGGTCAGAGACTGAATTACATTATCGAAACTCTTACCGCTATACACTTGGTAAATTGATTCATTAAAATTTAATTGGCTCACCCAAACTAGGGGTGTAAACAAGGCTAGACAACTCGTGAGTTACTTGCAATCGACTTGTAAACTACTTAAAATCGATTTGATATAAACAAGCCTAGTTCGAGTTCGAGAGTATATTTTCGAGTCGAGTTCGAACTCGAAAATACTCTGCTCGTGAAGCTCGCGAGCCTTATCAAGCTTCAACTAAATTACACTTTTACCCTTTTATATAAATATATTTACTTAATTTTCATACAAAACGAGTCGAGCTTGATATGTCGAGTATTCATTGAGCTCGAGCCTTAAATATGAAAAAAATCGAGCTCGAGTCGAGCTTCAAGCTCGAGTTTTATATAATGAGTCGAGGTTGAGATCGAAATATAAAGCTCGACCGAGCTCGAGTCAAGTTTCGAGTTCGAGTTTTAGTATTCGAGTCAAGCTCGAGCTAGGCAGTACTCGACTCGTTTACACCCCGAACCCAAACCCATTGTTAGGATCAGGGGAACATAATCAGTGGCAAAAGGGCAGTAGCAACAACATAAATAATTCAGAACATGAGCAAAACAAGATCAGGACATTGGAGCACTAAAGTTGGTATTTCATTTTATCAAAAAGAGTTGTTGTACATACTTCCATATCTCTTATCGGTTATATAAGTGAATAACCGACCTTACAAAGACTAACCGACCTTACAAAAACAACCGACTTACAAATTCTAGATATTACCAAAATGACTAAAATACCCTTACAACTAATATTACCAAACTGCCCTTAGAAGGTCAAAGTCAAACCAACTAACAATCTCCCCCTTGACTTTAACTCCTAAGTGATGCAAAAGTTTCAATCAAATTCAAAATTCCAAACATTAGAGGTGCTAGCCAAATTCTTAACAAACTATGGAAAACTAAAAGGGGGGGGGGGGGGGGGGGGGGGTTGAATAGTTTTTCCCTCTTTTTGATTTTTTAAAAACTTGGTTTCAAAATGTTGATTCAAGTTTATTCAATTGTTTGTTTGAAAAACATTCAATTAGAGTTTAGTATGAAAACAACATATAATCAATATGATCAATTATATATGTGAGCTTTTGGATTAGTTTTCAAAACTTAGTTTTATGAATGAAGCTTTGGTCGATCTTTATGTGAATACGTTTTCCTTTTAAAATCTTAAAACGTTTTGTATCAAATTATTGATTAAGTTAAACTCAATATGAGAAGTGTTAATAATATATATAAGTCCATTAGACCATATCATACAATTATATATCCTATCACAATATTAACTTGTAACTACACCACAATCAGTCATCATGACAATATAAACACCAATCAACACATATTTGCAAGCATAGATATAAAGCGATAAATGCAAGAATAAATGTGAAAAGACAAGAGAAAGAGGATGCAAACCGGACACGATGATTTATAGTGGTTCGGCTACAAGGACACCTTCCTTGCCCTACTTCACTCCCCGAGTCACCTACTCGAGAGTTTTCTTCACTACTCAACAAGCTCCCTTTTGGCGGAGAAAACCTTACACAACTTTTGCTTACACCATTTAATGACACTAAGCTAAATGTCGAGTTCTAATAGTAGCTAGAACCAATCTCACAACACGACTTCGATCACTACACAACTTCTACACAACTTCACGACTTCTTCATGACTTCACGACTACTTCACAACTTCTTCTATACTCCACTACTTATTCACACACCTACTTCTTCACAACTACATGACTTCTCCACACTACTACTTCTTCCCACTACTTCTTACTCACTCATTGACTCACTACTAAGTAAGATCATCTTGATCTACTTATTACATAAACATAACTCACAACTTCACATGAACACTAACTAGACTCTAATACATCTTTGGCTTTATGATAAGGAGGGTTCTTCTCTTGCACTTTGAGTGATAAGGGATTGAATCACTTGAAACAAAGACTAATAAACTTATGATCAAAGGATTTAGAAGTGTGTTTGGAAAGGTTTGGGACTGAAAATTTTCGTGCAAAAGGTGAGAAAAATACCAAATTTGAGGTGGTATTTATAGGGAAAAATTTCTGACAGAATCTGACAGGGGAGCGTGGCCGGCCCCTTTAATTGTGTGCCGGCCCCCTTAAAATTAAGGGGGCCGCCCAGACGAAAACGGCAGTTTTTCTTGTTTTTTCTGGAGAAGCTTTATCTAGTGAAATTTTAACTGTTTTTGGCTAAAAATTTGAATTCATTTATTTATTATGAATTAAACATTTTCCTTTATATACCAAAAGTGTTTTTCAAAATATATAAGATGTTTATAACATTTTATATAATTTTTAGTGTCTAAATAAAATCCCTTAGATCATAAAATGTATTAGACATTTGTTTGTGCATACCTTAAGTGATTGTTGAAGCATACTTGAGACGTTGAGATGTCGAGGCTTGTTGACGTATGAATGCATAGATGAATTGTGATCACAAGTAACTCAAGCACTTTACGTTATATGTTGTAGCTTATATCTTTGTCATCATCAAAACATGAAGAGGATGTTTAGATTAAATATCGTAATATTCATGACAACAATCTCCCCCTTTTTGATAATGACAAACTATGTAAACTATAACTTATAGTAAAATGTATAATTTACTTGTTTACACTTCTTCTCCCCCTTTTGTCGAAGCAAAAAGGTGGACTCCTAGACGAGATTTCAACTAAACTTCAATTCTTGAAATAAAGAGGCGAGCTTGCATCATCGTAAGTGAAGCCTTAATCATATCAACCTCTAAAATATGACTCTAGTGAATCCGTGGATCAAATAAATTGCAAACTTATAACCTGCATCAAGGGTTAGTTTCCTGCAACAAAAATATATATAGATAGGGATGTAATGCACATCACCAATGCTCCCCCTTGGTGTATGCTCCCCCTTATTTGAGGCATCAAAAAATCAAGCAACGGAAGAGTGCTACAAGGCAAAGTTAGTTGAAAAAGAATGCACATATACATAATAATGATGATGATAGATATATGCATGACACTTATAAGGGAACAAGATATGGATGTCTAAGGTATATGAATTAAAAAAAGGGTTTTTATATAAAGATGTCACTAAAGTTTGCGTGAAATTTATACTAAGTTAATCAACTTTTAAAGTTGTCATTCAGGTTACTAAACTATAAAAAGCAAACACGTCTATAATTTTAGTGATTTTTAAGTTTATTTTTTTGGTATGTTAAGTAACATAAATGTCACGTCTTTACAAGTTCAGTAACTTGGAGGACAAACTTTCATAAGGTTAGTAACCTGGAAGACAACTTTCATAAGTTTAGTAACCTGGATGACAACTTTAAAACTTTATTACCTTTGGACAAATTTCACACAAACTTTAATGACATGTTTGTATAATAACCCTTAAAAAAATATGACACATATAATTATTGTTTTAAAAAAACAACAACCTAAATTCTCAAAAAGAATAATATGACCAACACTTAAGACATGAGAATGATTAGGACCTAATGCAAAGATTCGATGGAAAGGTGCCAGTATATATATATATATATATATATATATATATATATATATATATATATATATATATATATATATATATACTCTAAAAGAGTTAAAGAAAAATGAAGATGAGAATAATACGTTCTTTAAAAAAAATGTAGAAAAATGAGAAGGGATGAGTGTGAATGTAAAGGGAAGGTGATGACAAAGGAAAATCTTTTTGTTTTTTATATTTTTCACAGAAAAACTTTTTATTTCTTTTGTTTTTCTTTTCTTAAAACGTAATGTTAATCGAAAACCATTTCTTTCAAAACCACGCGCGACGGAACGGGGGAGAAGAATGGATCTCTCTTCAGCTAGCAATTTAATGTCTTACCTATCCGTATTTCCCGCTTATTCGGTTGTAGTAATTGAAATAATCCGATAAACAACTAAATTACGTTTTCGTTATATTGTGAGACTTTTTTGGTTTACAACGCCCTTCCTTTCGGTCGAGTCGAGTCTGTAACTTTTATTATTTTTTTACTATTTTGTAAATACTTTAGGAAAAGTGTTTTGAATTTTTCAATTTTTATAGAGATATATATACAAAGTAGAGGAAGGCTTAAGAAAACACGATTTTTCAAAACGAAAATTCAAAAACTCACTTCGACCTTCCCCGGCAGTGGCGCCAAAAATTGATTCGTGTGAAAACCAATTATATATAATATATAGTATAGTATCGAAGTGATCCGCGTAAAATACGGATCACCCGAGTCGTTTCCCAACGAAGGCGAATGGAATCGAGAATATCGATTCGTGAAAACGTGAATTGAAAAATGACTAAGTGAAAATAGCAATCAAATAGTTCAAGTAATAACAAACAAGTATGAAATATGCAAAGAGTACAAGCTAATTATGCACCAAAATTAAAAATGCGAAAACAGGAATGCAACCGTAAAATTTAAAACGTAACGTTTATTGAAAAATGATCCTACAAACTCGAAAATATATTCTAAAAATCTTAAACTAATAAAAAGAATTTTAAGAAAAAGAAAAATATATATATATTTTTTTTTTTGCTTTTTATTTATTTTCTATGAATTAATAATGATTTTTGGATTTTAAATTGAATTAAAAATAAAGAAAATAGAAAAATAAAATGGAAAAATGAAAATTTAATTCTAAAAATTCTAAAATATTATAAAAGATTTTCTAAAAATATTTTTGTATTTTACACAGCTTCTTCTAAATTTTTATAGATTTTTGTTTATTAAAAACTATTTAAAAAAATGATTAAAATCAAAAAGAAATTAAGAAAAATACTTAAACTTCTTGGAAAAATCTGGAAAAATTCCAGAAAATCAAAAATATTAAAAAGAACTAGAAGAAAATTTTTGAAAACAAAATAAGTTGATTAAGTGCTTATATAAGCCAACTGCTTATTCACAAGTGCTTATTAATAAGCACTTGTGAACAAAAATGAATTAAACTCCAAACAAAGATGAATAATGCTTATGTATGCTCAATTATGCTAAAGTAAGATTCATAAAAGCTCAGATATCCAGAGATTATTCTAACAGATTAATGAGCTTAAGCAATAAGCTCATACAATAAGCAAACCAAGATCTGACAATCACAGAAGCTAAGCAACTATGCACACAACTAACTTGAATAGCAAATAAAGCTAAGATATGATCACCAAACACAGATGTAAGCTCAGATTCTCAACTGCAGTTCTATATTAACAAACAACCCAGGTTATACTTCAGGTTTCAAACAGCTCAAATCAAATGCTTATAAAAACTTCAAAACTTGACCAATTTCAAAAATAAAAGCTGATTTGGAAAGCTCAACAACCCAATTTTATCAAAACATCAAAAGCCCCATCACAAAATGATCAATTGAATACTAATTTAAGCAAAATTCAGCAGCCAAAGGGAAGAAATAGCAATAAACAGTTGACTATTTTACTAGCAACAAGTATTGACTAAATCTAAGTTTTACTGCTTATAGCTACTACCACTTGTACTATTGAGCTATATTTTTACTGAATTAAACTAACTAGTTCTATATTACACCTATATTAGTAAAATCACTATTTGAATTTACTATATCCAACAGCTAAGAAATTTTGAATCAATGTTTGACTTTTAGTTAACTAAACTACAAATATTATGCTAAACATGATCTACTGATAACCTAATTTAACCTCTGATGCAATATTATCAAACAAACTTACACAAAACTCAACAAATCAAGATGATCCAAACACCCCTGCAGAATCACTCTTACACTATCAACTTTGATTTAAGCTACAATTCTCATTAACAATGAGCAGATAAGCCTCCATAACTAATAGTTCACTCAAATGATCAACTGTTATCAACTTAAAACCAGCAACTACTTATACTCACAGATTTCAAAATGACAGATGTACAACTAATAACTCAGATCAGTTATCCTCCAAAACTCAATATTCAATAAAATTCAATTTGCATATCAATGAATCCCAATGAAACAGTGATTAAGATCCAACAACTCAACTCAGACTCACAATGAAACAGTACTCAATATAAGCCAAAACAAAACTCAGCTTCACAATATAACAGATGATCAGTTACACTAAGCCTAAACAGATCTATAAGCTAAATCTACACACAATTAAACTACTCAATTACAGCTACTACTTTATCAAAAATTTAAAATAGAAATTACCACAACTCTCCCTCAGCAAGAACAGAGGGAGTTCACAGTTGCCTATCTCTAAGATAGGCTGATTTCACCTCTTTCTGTATCAGCATATCAAAACACCACAGCGTCAATGATTGAATCAACTCTGATCTTGACTGTTTAAAAACTCAGACTCAATTCACTTCACTAATAGCTAACAAGCTAAAGTGAAATGTATAAAAACTGAAAAATAAGCTCTATGATAAGCTAATAGTAATTATGATATTATTTTTTATTTTTTTATTTTTTTTTTATTTTTTTGATTTTATTATTTTTTATTCTTTTATTTTATTTTATGTAAATGAATATAGAAACTGTAAAAGAGAAATAGATTTAGACAAGACTTAACTAAATGAAACAGAAAATAAGCTGATATAAGCAGAAATTAAGCTGAGATAAGAACAAAATAAGCTGAGATAAGTGAAATTGAACTAAAACTTTTATTAAAATCTTATAAGAAAATTACAATATCTAAACTAAATACAAACTAATGAAAATTTGACAGCAATTCATTACACTAAAAATTACACACCATAAGCTCTAAAATAAGACCTATTTATAGCTGAATTGGAGAGGGTTGGGGTCTGATGCCAGGTTGGCAATCCATGCAACTTTGTGCTTCTTTCCTTCATCTAATAGCCCTTTGATTAAAATGTGCTTCTTCATTTGGATCACAGCCCTTGGATCAAAATCCGTGAGGTGTCTTGGCCAATAAACTGCTTCCATCTGTCCCATTCGTGTGCTTAGACTTTCTCTGACTTGTCAGCAGGATCCAAGGCAAGAGAATGACGTGACTCTTCCAATCACTAGCAGCCAGGTGTCACCACTGATAGATACTAACACTCTCTAACATGTGACCTGACATGTGACAATAGCTTCTAGAAGTTCCAATTATTAGCTTATGATGGCTAATTTAAATAGGTGTGAGCCAATTGAGCTATGAGGAATTTAGGGTTCATGTGGTGCAAAGGGATTCTGGGAATTGGGAGAAATGGGGGAAACATGTGTACGTTTTATTAATTTGAAGCTTTGACCAGGCTTTTTGAACCATTGACCAAACAGAGAAATGGGCTTTGACCATTTTATAAAATGGGCTTGGGTAATAAATTTGGACCAGGCTATGAATGATAATAAATTTGGACCATGAAACTTATCAGGACCAAAAATTGCAAATCCAAAATATCAAGGACCAATTGTGTATACTTCTAAACTCCAAGGGCTGAATTAGTCTTTTTCCAAAAGTATATTCCAAGGACTATTTCTGCCAATTCTGAATAGATGAAGGACTATTGTTGATTTGTAGATCCCGGCTTTGACTTTTTGACCATCTTCCACTCTCGTGCTCGTTTTTCCGGTATTCGTGTGATTTTTCGTCATTTTATGATTAATCCGTACCTGCATGTTCACAACATAGAAACACGTGTTTTCTTGGCATTTGTTAGCTCAAATAGTCATTTTGGGTCGGTATTTGGCCATAAAATGGTGAGTGAATAAGCACTCACCAAAATCCCCCAGATTAAGATATTGTCGTGTCCTCACGCAATGTGATCAATTCACGCTTTTGGGATAAATAATTCAAAACTCTTCCTACTAACTTTGAAAAGTAGCAAGGAGGTTCAAAAGAAGTAATAAAATTATTTATTCCCGAAAACGCTCCGTTTTCCAAAATTTTCTTTTTATTCCTTTATTCCACTTACACTTTCTATTTTTATACTTTTCATTCTTCATACTTGTGACGGTTTGTTGAACTTTCATTATTTTGCAATAATTGTTAGGGTCAATGAGTAGAAACACTTTTCATAGAAAAGTGACCGTACAGATAAAAATCGTCATCCTTGATTTTTCACAAGCCCCCAAACTAAGCATACAAACGAGATCACAGCTTATCTACAAATTAGATACTAACACTACTCATAACAGTTACTTGTGGAAACTCCTTACTCCCATTTCCTAGGTTTTGTATCTCAATATTTTATTTTGTTGAGAAATGAATTGCTTCATATTTTCTCGTTTCAATAATTTTTAGTCTGATAGTGATACCTAAGTTAAAACGATAAGTAGTTATTCATTTTCTCTTAAGAACTACTGCAATAGAAATTCGGTCCACATCAAGGAATTTTGGGTACATACAATATCAGAAATATAAGTTGCGGAGTACTACACATGCACCTCATGTAATTGATTACTAATAAAAAACATGCACCTCACGCGCCAACAACTTATTTATACATAAGCTCTTATTCGATACAACTTTCAACTTTCACTTTTCTTCATTTTTCACTTTTTTCACTTTTCTCATACTTTTCATTTTTTTTTTCTTTCTTGACTTTTTCTCAACATCAATAGAAGCTTATCGGGTAGCTCCAAAACCACATAGATAATCAACTTTTGACTTTTGATTTTTTCACTTTTTTCTCTTATTTTTTTTATGTTCCTTGATATGTACCCAACTTTTAAAGCGAAAATTCTCTTAAGAAAACAAAGAACTAAATATTATTCAAACCGAAATACCACTAATTAACCTAGAACATTTATTATATATAGGTGACGTTTCTGATGGGAGTAAAAAGCCACAAGTACCTCTCATGAGCTATAAAGAGAACCACTACTCCATGTTTAGCATCTAATTTCTAAATAAACTCTATCATTTCTCGCTCTTCGCAATTTAAGATTCCAAATAATGAAACCAGCGAATACTTAGCCGATAATCAGCCACGCATATATAAAGTCAATACGGAAACTTGCAAATTCTAGAAGAAGAACTCGCGTTTTCTAGCTCCTGATGTAAAAGACTAGCGAAAGCTTTTAAGCTGCGCATGTATAAAGTCAAGTACGGGAACTTGCAGATTCTTAAGAAAGAATTCGCATTTTATAGCTCCTTGTGTACAAAACTAGCACAAGCTTATGTGATTATCATTGGTTAAGGGAACAAGCTAAGGTTCAACACGCCCGGTCAAGTCAAAATATTTATTCTTACTCTCGCCAGCAAGAAAGTCAACAAGGTGTCAAAACACTTATTCAAACTTTATTATATTTTTGCACAATTTTTTCAACTTTTTCACATCTTTTTGTGCTTTTTCATGACTTTTCTTTCATTTTTTCTTCAAAAATTTTTGAAAATTTCAATTTTTTCAATTCTTTTTTATTTTTGGTGGAAAAACAGAGTTGCAAGAGTGCACGACATTGTGAAAACTGCAAGGTCATCGAATAGAAGATTCACCCTCCCCCAGACTAGAACAAAACATTGTCCTCAATGTTTTACGGGTTAAGGTAATCCTAACAAAATTCTAGGCCATTTATTAATTATGCCAAAGAAACCGTTAGTCGATAAGATTCACGGATATAGGATTTTCAATATGCACCGATGAATGAAACTCGAGCGGAGAGAAGATAACGAGCACGAGAGTCATCATAAATCGCGGACAATCCTAATAAACATCACAAACAACCACGAAACACAAGAGTAGAAGAGGCACCCCCTCCTCACGTTATTTGTTAGAAAATAGAAATTAAAAAGATGAAATTGGATAAGCATGGGTTGCCACCTACGAAGCGCTTTGTTTTTGATTTCCGAGTCACGTAGCTTGACTCGATCCCCGAATTCAATCGTCCTTGGGGAAAGTTTGGAGATCCGGGACTACCATGGTCGGTACATCCCCTCCAAAGTAGTGTTTCAGTCGGTGAGCATTCACTTTAAAATTGGGACCATCTTGTTGAGCTAACTCAATGGTACCATAAGGGAAAACTTGGGTTATTGTGAATGGTCCAGACCAACGGGTTTTAAGCTTACCCGAGAATATCTTTAAACGAGAGTTAAAAAGTAGCACTTGATCACCAACGTTAAAAACGCGGTCTTTGATCTTGGCATCATGGATTCTTTTTGTTTTCTCTTTATATATCAAAGAATTCTCATAAGCTTGATCACGGAGTTCGACTAACTCATTCAATTGAATTTTTCGGTGATCACCCGCGGTTTTCAAATCAAAGTTTGCATGTTTTAAGGCCCAGTAGGCCTTGTGCTCTAGTTCGATGGGCAAATGACAAGCTTTCCCGTAAACCAGCTTATATGGTGTACACCCAATGGGAGTTTTGTAAGGGGTCCGGAAAGCCCAAAGTGCATCCTCTAATTTATCGGCCCAAGAGGCACGGTGCTCTCCTACTGTCCTTTCAAGTATACGTTTTAAACCACGATTGGAGACCTCAACCTGACCACTCGTTTGTGGATGATAAGCCGTGGAAAGACGATGTGTGACACCATATTTAAGCATAACTTTCGCAAATTGATCATTACAAAAATGGGTCCCACGATCGCTTATGATGGCTCGAGGTGCACCAAATCTGGCAAAGAGACTCTTTAAAAACTTAACAACCACTCGGGCGTCATTGGTGGGGAGCGCCTTCGCTTCAACCCATTTTGATAAGTAATCGACGGCCACGAGAATGTATTTGTTTCCCCTAGATGACGGGAATGGCCCCATGAAATCGATGCCCCAAACGTCAAAAATCTCACAAACTTGAATCGCATTTTGCGGCATTTCATCCTTTTGAGAAATTTACCCTTGTCGTTGGCAAGAATCACATGTTTTCACCAATTCATGAGCATCCCGATATATCGTCGGCCAATAAAAGCCGGAATCGAAAACCTTTTTAGCGGTGAAATTGGCACCATGATGTCCCCCCGTGGGTCCACTATGGCATGCCTTTAGAATTTCAACGGCTTCCGTACCGTGAACACACCGCCGGATCACTTGATCCGCACAGACTTTGAACAAGTAGGGGTCGTCCCAAAAATAATGTTGAACATCTTTAAATAATTTCTTCTTTTGTTGGGACGACATCCCTTTCCTAATGAATTTCCCCGCATGGTAATTCGCAAAATCGGCGAACCATGGGGTACTTTGGTCAATTTTGGTCACACTCCCAAGTGTCTCGAGAGGAAATGTTTACGTAATTTCCTTATTCTCGAGAACACTTTGATGAGGGTTCTCATGTCCTAAAAGGTGATCGGCAGCAAGATTCTCAACTCCTTTCTTGTCTCATATTTCGACATCAAATTCTTGGAGCAAAAGAACCCGCCGCATTAAACGTGGCTTAGCGTCTTGCTTAGCCATTAAGTATTTAAGGGCTGAATGGTCCGTATACACTATGCACTTTTTAAGCAACAAATAAGGTCTAAATTTTTCAAAAGCATAGACGACCGCTAACATCTCTTTTTCGGTAGTTGTGTAATGATGTTGGGTGTCATTCATGGTCTTCCTCGCATAGTGTATCGGTTGAAAATATTTGTTCTTACGTTGCCCCAGAACTGCACCAATGGCATAATCACTTGCATCACACATTAGCTCAAATGGTAAGTTCCAATCGGGGGCAACTAAGATTGGTGCCTCCGTTAACTTCTTCTTTAAAACATTAAATGCATCGATGCATTCATTCATGAAGTTAAACGGAGCGTCTTTTTCTAAAAGGTGGGTCAGAGGCCGGGCTATTTTGGAGAAATCTTGAATAAAACGTCGGTAAAAGCCAGCATGACCAAGAAAACTTCTAATTCTTTTGACGGTAGTCGGGTGGGGTAACTTAGCAATAACATCGACTTTTGTCCGATCCACCTCAATTCCAGATTTGGATATTTTATGGCCGAGGACTATTCCCTCTTTAACCATAAAGTAGCACTTCTCCCAATTTAGAACTAAATTAGTGTTTTCACACCGAATTAGCATATTTTCCAAATGGGAGAGGCAAGTGTCAAAAGAATTTCCATAGACGGAAAAGTCGTCCATGAACACTTCCATGGTTTTTTCAATCATATCGGAGAAAATGGCCATCATACACCGTTGAAACGTGCCTGGAGCGTTACATAAGCCAAAGGGCATTCTACGATAGGCAAACGTTCCATACGGGCAAGTAAAAGTGGTCTTTTCTTGATCCTGGGGATCAATGGGAATTTGAAAGTACCTAGAAAAGCCATCCAGAAAACAATAGAACTCATTTCCCGCTAAACGTTCAAGCATTTGGTCCATAAAAGGGAGCGGGAAATGGTCTTTACGTGTCGCATCATTCAACTTGCGGTAATCGATACAAACTCTCCATCCGGTCACAAGTCGAGTTGGTATAAGCTCATTATCGTCATTCTTCACAACAATGATTCCGCCCTTCTTTGGTACACAATGAACCGGGCTAACCCAAGAACTATCCGAGATCGGATAAATCATTCCAGCGTCAAGGAGTTTAATAACTTCCTTTTTGATCACTTCATGGATTTTTGGATTAACCCGTCGTTGTTGTTGAACGGAAGCTTTGTGATTATCCTCAAGAAGAATCTTATGAGTTCAAAATCGAGGGTTGATTCCCTTAATGTCGGATATTTGCCAAGCAATCGCACTTTTATGCTTCCGAAGCACATCTAAGAGTCGTGTCTTCTCCTCATCTTTTAAGCCTTTTGATATTATAACCGGTAATTTATCATTTTTTCCCAAGTATGCGTATTCGAGATGAGGAGGTAAATCCTTGAACTCGAGCTCCGGAGGATTCTCAATAGACAGCTTAACTTCTTTTACGTCTGCCATTTTTAAGTCAACCGGAGGGTCGGTCCATCCATTATTAATAGGAATTTCCGTATCCGTTGTCACCTCGGGTTCACGGGCGACTACCTTGGGAGGTAGAGAAGAAGAGGTAGTCGGAGCCGTCGGTCCATCATAAGTAACACCACTCCTTGTTATGATCGCTTTTGCATCGCCCCTCGGGTTAGCGATCGTGTTGCTTGGCAACATTCCAGAGCCCGAGGGTCGATCATTTAAACGCTTGTTGATATCATTGATTTGAGTTGCAAACATTTTTGTTGTTTCATCTTGTTTAGCAATTAAAGCTTGTTGACCTTGAATCAATTGTTTAATCAACTCTTCCGTGGGCGACGGATTTGGAATAGCAGCTTGATTTTGATTATTGAAATTTTGCCCACGGTTTTGAAAATTGCCATTGTTCTGATTTCCATGATTATTATTCTGAAAATTCCCATTGTTTTGAAAATTGTTCCCTTGAGACGGGCCTTGGTGATAATTTCCCCGGTTTTGATTTTGTTGAAAATTCTGATTTTGTCCTTGAAAACCATTATTTCCGCGGTTGTGATTCTGATTGTTATTGATTTGATGATTACGGTTTTGCACATTGTTATTCTGATTCATTTGAGTAGCTTGATTAAACCCGGGTGGTCCTTGAAAATGGCTCGAACGGTAGCTGAGGAGATTACGGTCTCCTTGAAGAGGTAGGTAACCGTTGCCACCCATATTTGCAGCATACACGTTCTCTTGAGCAAAAGAGCCGGTCGTCGGACACTCATAGTACGGATGTGGACCACCACAAGTTTCACAAACGACATTGACCATATTAACTTGTGTGTTCTTGACTTGATTCGGCATCATTTGGTACATTCTTAGCATAGCCGTCGACAAATCGTCAAGTTTCTTATTCAAGACGGCTAGCTCAGGGTTAGAAGAAGAAGAGTTTAGAGTCGCAGTCGATCTTATTGGCTCATTCCTCTCGACTGAGGAATCCCAATAATTGTAATGGGCCGTCATATTCTCGATTAGCTCGTAACAATCCTCGGGACAACGTTTCATGAAAGTACCACCAGCTGCAGCATTGATCGTGTCCCTATGTCGTAAAGTCAATCCATTATAAAACGTGTCAATTATTGTGACGAGAAGCATATTATGATTCGGACAACGATCAATGTCAAGCTTGTAACGCTCCCAAGCCTCAAACAAAGACTCATCGGGGAGTTGTCGAAAATTGCTAATATCATTCCTCAATTTCGTCACCATCGATGGTGGAAAATACTTCGCCAGGAACTTGGAAACCATTTCATTGAAAGTATGAATCGAGTTCCTGGGAAGGCGATCAAACCACGCGGTGGCATGATGCGTAAGAGAATAGGGGAAGAGAGAGAGACGGAGGGCGTCATCGGAGACCCCGTTTTGCTTCATATTTTGGGTGACGGTTAGAAACTTATCGAGATGCTTATTTGCATCGTCACCCGGTAGTTCATGAAATTGGCACGAATTTTGGACTTGTTGTATCATGTGGGGCTTAAGTCCAAAATCCGTAGCCTCAATATTTAGAGGGGAAATCGGGCCACCTCTACCATGCATCGTGGGTTGGCACAGCTCCTCCATCATTCGGAGATCGGGAGTCGGCATGTGTTGGTTTTCGTCACCACCCACCGGAGGGTGTTGATTATTCAGATCCATTTCCTCAACGTTAAGGAAAAGGACACGGTGTGTGTGACGAATTACCCTTTCGGGATATGATAAAGGTGATATAAGACTCTCAAAAGAAGAGCAGGTGTGCATACACCAAAAGCAAAATTAAAAAGAAAAGAAAAAGAAAAGGAAAATCTTTTTGTTTTTTATATTTTTCACAAAATAACTTTTTATTTCTTTTGTTTTCTTTTCTTAAAACTTAATGTTAATCGAAAACCGTTTCTTTCAAAACCATGCGCGACGGAACGGGAGAGAAGAATGGATCTCTCTTCAGCTAGCAATTTAATGTCTTATCTATCCGTATTTCCCGCTTATTCGGTTGTAGTAATTGAAATAGTCCGATAAACAACTAAATTACGTTTTCGTTATATTGTGAGACTTTTTTGCTTTACAACGCCCTTCCTTTCAGTCGAGTCGAGGCTGTAACTTTTATTATTTTTTTGGTATTTTGTAAACACTTTAGAAAAAGTGTTTTGAATTTTTCAATTTTTATAGAGATATATATATATAGTAGAGGAAGGCTTAAGAAAACACGATTTTTCAAAACGAAAATTCAAAAACTCACTTCGACCTTCCCCGGCAACGGCGCCAAAAATTGATTCGTGTGAAAACCAATTATATATAATATATAGTGATCCGCGTAAAATACGGATCACCCGAGTCGTTTCCCAACGAAGGCGAATGGAATCGAGAATATCGATTCGTGAAAACGTGAATTGAAAAATGACTAAGTGAAAATAGCAATCAAATAGTTCAAGTAATAACAAACAAGTATGAAATATGCAAAGAGTACAAGCTAATTATGCACCAAAATTAAAAACGCGAAAACGGAAATGCAACCGTAAAATTTAAAACGTAACGTTTATTGAAAAATGATCTTACAAACTCGAAAATATTTTCTAAAAATCTTAAACTAATAAAAAGAATTTTAAGAAAAAGAATTTTTTTTTTTTTTTTTTTTTGCTTTTTATTTATTTTTTATGAATTAATAATGATTTTTTGATTTTAAATTGAATTAAAAATAAAGAAAAATAGAAAAATAAAGTGAAAAAATGAAAATTTAATTCTAAAAATTCTAAAATATTAAAAAAGATTTTCTAAAAATATTTTTGTATTTTAAACAGCTTCTTCTAAATTTTTATAGATTTTTGTTTATTAAAAACTATTTAAAAAAATGATTAAATTCAAAAAGAAATTAAGAAAAATACTTAAACTTCTTGGAAAAATCTGGAAAAATTCCATAAAATAAAAAATATTAAAAAGAACTAGAAGAAAATTTTTGAAAACAAAATAAATTGATTAAGTGCTTATATAAGCCAACTGCTTATTCACAAGTGCTTATTAATAAGCACTTGTGAACAAAAATGAATTAAACTCCAAACAAAGATGAATTATGCTTATGTATGCTCAATTATGCTAAAGTAAGATTCATAAAAGCTCAGATATCCAGAGATTATTCCAACAGATTAATGAGCTTAAGCAATAAGCTCATACAATAAGCAAACCAAGATCTGATAATCACAGAAGCTAAGCAACTATGCACACAACTAACTCGAATAACAAATAAAGCTAAGATATGATCACCAAACACAGATGTAAGCTCAGATTCTCAATTGCAGTTCTATATTAACAAACAACCTAAGTTATACTTCAGGTTTCAAACAGCTCAAATCAAATGCTTATAAAAACTTCAAAACTTGACCAATTTCAAAAATAAAAGCTGATTTGGAAAGCTCAACAACCCAATTTTATCAAAACATCAAAAGCCCCATCACAAAATGACCAATTGAATACTAATTTAAGCAAAATTCAGCAGCCAAAGGGAAGAAATAGCAATAAACAGTTGACTATTTTACTAGCTACAAGTATTGACTAAATCTAAGTTCTACTGCTTATATCTACTACCACTTGTACTATGGAGCTATATTTTTACTAAATTAAACTAACTAGTTCTATATTACACCTATATTAGTAAAATCAATATTTGAATTTACTATATCACTCTTACACTAATAGTTCACTCAAATGATCAACTGTTATCAACTTAAAACCAGCAACTACTTATACTCACAGATTTCAAAATGACAGTTGTACAACTAATAACTCAGATCAGTTATCCTCCAAAACTCAATATTCAATAAAATTCAATTTGCACATCAATGAATCCCAATGAAACTGTGATTAAGATCCAAAACTCAATTCAACAACTCAACTCAGACTCACAATGAAACAGTACTCAATATAAGCCACAACAAAACTCAGTTTCACAATATAACAGACTAAGCCTAAACAAATCTATAAGCTAAATCTACACACAATTAAACTACTCAATTACAGCTACTACTTTATCAAAAATTTAAAATAGAAATTACCACAACTCTCCCTCAGCAAGAACAGAGGGAGTTCACAGTTGCCTATCTCTAAGATAGGCTGATTTCACCTCTTTCTGTATCAGCATATCAAAACACCACAACGTCAATGATTGAATCAACTCTGATCTTGACTGTTTAAAAACTCAGACTCAATTCACTTCACTAATAGCTAACAAGCTAAAGTGAAATGTATAAAAACTGAAAAATAAGCTCTATGATAAGCTGTAATAGTAATTATGATATTATTTTTTATTTTTTTATTTTTTTTTTTATTTTTCTGATTTTCTAATTTTTTATTCTTTTATTTTATTTTATGTAAATGAATATAGAAACTGTAAAAGAGAAATAGATTTAGATAAGACTTAACTAAATGAAACAGAAAACAAGCTGATATAAGCAGAAATTAAGCTGAGATAAGAACAAAATAAGCTGAGATTAGTGAAATTGAACTAAAACTTTTATTAAAATCTTATAAGAAAATTACAATATCTAAACTAAATACAAACTAATGAAAATTTGACAGCAATTCATTACACTAAAAATTACACACCATAAGCTATAAAATAAGACCAATTTATAGCTGAATTGGAGAGGGTTGGGGTCTGATGCCAGGTTGGCAATCCGTGCAACTTTGTGCTTCTTTCCTTCATCTAATAGTCCTTTGATTAAAATGTGCTTCTTCATTTGGATCACAGCCCTTGGATCAAAATCCGTGAGGTGTCTTGGCCAATAAACTGCTTCCATCTGTCCCATTCGTATGCTTAGACTTTCTCTTACTTGTCAGCAGGATCCAAGGCAAGAGAACGACGTGACTCTTCCAATCATTAGCATCCAGGTGTCACCACTGATAGATACTAACACTCTCTAACATGTGACCTGACATGTGACAATAGCTTCTAGAAGTTCCAATTATTAGCTTATGATGGCTAATTTAAATAGGTGTGAGCCAATTGAGCTATGAGGAATTTAGGGTTCATGTGGTGCAAAGGGATTCTGGGAATTGGGAGAAATGCGGGAAACGTGTGTACGTTTTATTAATTTGAAGCTTTGACCAGGCTTTTTGAACCATTGACCAAACAGAGAAATGGGCTTTGACCATTTTATAAAATGGGTTTGGGTAATAAATTTGGACCAGGCTATGAATGATAATAAATTTGGACCATGAAACTTATAAGGACCAAAAATTGCAAATCCAAAATATCAAGGACCAACTGTGTAAACTTGCAAACTCCAAGGGCTGAATTAGTCTTTTTTCAAAAGTATATTCCAAGGACTATTTCTGTCAATTCTGAATAGATGATGGACTATTGTTGATTTGTAGATCCCGGCTTTGACTTTTTGACCATCTTCCACTCTCGTGCCCGTTTTTCCGGTATTCGTGTGATTTTTCGTCATTTTATGATTAATCCGTACCTGCATGTTCACAACATAGAAACACGTGTTTTCTTGGCATTTGTTAGCTCAAATAGTCATTTTGGGTCGGTATTTGGCCATAAAATGGTGAGTGAATAAGCACTCACCAGTGGTGGTGGTGATACTTTTGGTGGTGGAGACAATTGTGAGTTGATATATCCATTGATGGATGGAGTGGTGTCATCTTCATTAGTAAGGTCAATGAAGAGTTGTTTTGGTGGTATGATGACAAGTTTTTGTTGGAGATGGTGGTTCTTGGTGGAGGTGAAGGTTCCATGAGTTGATGGTGTTTTGGAAGGTGCATTAAGAGCATTAGGAGATGAGCATTGAGGTGGTGGTGATAGAGTGTTGGTGTTATCTTGTGTTAAATCAATGAGGAGTGGTTTAGGAGGTATGATATTGATTCTTGGTTTCTTTGAGGGCATGGAAATAGTGGATGACTTGGGATTGGTAGTACAAAGGATGACTCGGTTTTGGGTGTGCGGTAGAAGGCTTTATGTGATTGAGTGTGATTTCCCTTCCCATTAAATTCATGCTCATCCGGACATAGAGTGTGACACAAATAAAGACAAACCAACATGAAAACGATAATCTAAACAATGACACGAAGGATGAAGGATAACATACAAGGAGGTATTCCTAAAGGTGGACGGAAGGTGTTTGACATCTATACAATAATAGAGTCATGACTAAAAAAAATAGACATGAACAATGAGTGACATTTTAATTTGCATTTTGCTAATTAAAAATACTTAAACATTTCGGATGAAATATTTAAGTTGTCACATCAACTTAGAGTGGTATTAGATTACAATCTAACTATCTCTTGACAAAGGAGTGGATTGTTTGGAAGGGAACAAGATGATGAATAAGGAAGTAAGTATGCATGGAGACTCTAGGACACTTAAGACAGTTTTGAGACTAATGTGACCTATCGGATTGTGACACTAAGGTTCTCATAGAGTTAAGCATATAGAGTTAAGCATGTAAAGATATACAATCAAATCACATAGGAGCAAATAAACAACTAGAAACAACATATATGCGATATGCCATAAATATAGGAATGAAAGAATCTAATGAGAAGCAAAGTTCATAAAAGTAAACTAGCGTTAGGTATATTTAGGAAGAGCAATTTAATCAAGTTTGAGAATGAGTATGAGACCATTACTAGTGGTGCTCAATTAAGGCTAAACACGACCATTTTTACACCCACCCAACTTCTCACATAGAAGCAATTCAACCGTTAGGTTAAATTGAGTTTCTAGACAATAGGTTCTCCAGTAGTCATTCTCTTTTTAGAAGAAATTAAATTCCTAAATTTACCTATCGAAGAGTACCAAATATGAAGTTTGCTTGGTTCACTAATGCTTGGCTTAATGTGACTCAAACATCATGTTTTTATAAAGGTAAATCTACATGATATATTTTACTCGCTATCCCAATAGAGATGTGTTGAATGTTTAGATAAGAGTAAACACAAAGTTTTAATCTTTTGTTCATGATTTACCGGTTGTTTGGTTTTGATGGCATATTACTCGATTTAATAAATGTGCTAAACTTAAGAGTGCACCTTAGCATCTCTTGTGAAATAAATCTCATTAAGATTATTTATCTTAAATGAGTTTGTGATTCTCAAATGATATCAAAACTAGACATTAATATATTCTTAAACAAATATTATTTTCTATGATTTTTGCCAATGTTATATATCATACTTTTAACTAGTATTTGAAAATAATAGATTTTACTTGTTTATGGATTGTGACAAGTTATTTTTTAATTATAATAATTTATATTATTTCAAAAAGGAAAGTGTAGTGCAATATCTCGTAACACAACCATTCATGCTACAAAGAAAATAAAATACATAGAATATATAGTGTGTATTATTCTTAAATATGTATTTTATCTTAAAGTGATGATTTTAAGTAGTGTGAGCAAAGTTTACATATGTTGTTAGTTTGCTCATGTTTGGTTTTTCGGATATGACACATTTATGCATTGCATTGCAATGTAAATTGCTTGAATATTTCGGACGAAACATCCAAGTCGTCAATCCTACTTCATTGTATATTTTATGCATGTGTTAAACATGTTATTCTAATATTTGGAACACAACTATTGGACGAGTAGATTCAATATGGCATTATTAACACAAGTGTGAGTTATGATCCAATGCATATTCTTTTCATCTTCAAAGGATGTAAATATTTTCATATCAATCTAGTGTGATTGAGTATGTAGATTCAAGACTATATCTTTTGTTAAAATTTGATGTAATCTTGAAACTAAACAAATAATAATCCAATTTCTTGTCCACACTAAAAAACATGTCAATTAGATTTGATGAATATATCAACCATAATTTGAATAATGAATTGAAATAATATCAAGATCTTTTTTGACCCTCACAAACACTCATTTAAAATAAATAGGCATTTTGATAGTGTGTCCCATTAATCCTAAGATTATTTATGAGTGAGGTTAGTGAATGATTGAAATTTGACTCATTACTTCATGATTGTTATATGTTTTGTTTATGTGAAAGACTCTTCATTGTTACTTATAATGAACACACTTAGATTTTGAAAATACTTTTTCTTTTATATAACTACTAATGTTTTACAATGATTCAATTTCTCTTATTAAACAACTTAATGTAAAATAAGGTAACTTGTTGAAAATATTTACGTGTGTTGTTAAGAATAGATTAAATTGTTTGAAATATTTAGATGACCAGATTTAACTCATTTACAAGATCTTGATATTGTAAATACAAGCAAGTGTAACTTTGTAGCTTAACATGTAAATACAAGCAAGTGTTTGTAATAGAATGATTAGTTTTGTTGGATTGATCATGTATTTTGTTATTAATGTGCAGCCAGTGGTTACCCTTTTCATAAACAATGGGAGCCATAACTGGCCAAGGAAGAGGAGCTGGAAGGATGCTAATTTTCGAGAAAAACACAAAGTCTGCATTAAGCGGTTTAAAGATACTTGACATATCCTTATGCAGATAGTACAATATTACATTTCATTTTACAAATGAGACTCATGAAGTATTACTTTTTTATGAAATAACTAAATGTATTGAACATAGTTAGTACCAACTCAACTTTTTATGCATTCATTATTATTATCTTCTTAGAACATGTATGCCGTTATTATTATTTTCTTAGAATTCATCAAATAATATTTATGAAGCTAACCCGCCCATCGGGCGGGTTATGGAGCTAGTTGAATATACAAGAGAGAAAATATATATTTAAAGTATTAAATAATTGTTTAATTAGTTAATATATAAATTTATTTTTAAGGTTTTGTTAAACACAACCCTATGGGTTGTGTGTAAGCATTCCAAACTTATAAAAATGATAATTAATGAACTCATATAATTCATAATTATATACTTTTAATAATTATAAAAGAGGTAAGTGATGTTAATTATGGAATGTTTAGAGTTCATTAAGTGTTTATTAAATGTTAATTATAAATTTATAGAAGGCTTATACACAACCCATAAGATTGTGTTTAACAGACCCTTATTTTTAATATTAAGTTTAGAGAGATGAAAGATAAAAAGAGATAATAAAGATGGGACTTACAAATAATGAAAAGTTCAAGAAAACTATCCTAGTAATGATAGGGTTTTATACAAAGAAAATATTTGATACTCAATTCCAATTTGGGACTCATTTTTTACATATCAAACAATAAATTTTATCATCAATCTCGAATTCAAATCCAAAACCCACCAACCAAATGGATCATAAATGCAAATCCAAACCCTAATCTAAACCACACACAAACCAAACTGGCCCTAACTCTTTTGCGAGGAAACTATCTAATCGGTCTATTGAATTGTGTTTCTATTATCGAATTGTGTTTCTATATTAAGGTTTCAAAAAGTTTATGCACCTGATCACATTTGATCCTGATTCCATCGACTGCACGTATCTCTGAGTAAACTCATGCGAGTCAACTATATATATTTTTTTTTGAAAGGCGAATTTCAACTATATCTATCTAATCGGGCATTTTTTATTTGAATAAAAAAATTGGGTCACAAATGGAAGAAAACTCATTTTGAACACTTGGCAAATCATTTCCGTGTTGTATCAAGAATAAAGAAAAAGCAAAAGAGGGATACTAGACAAGTAGACAGTGTTTCTTTCTCTTTCTTTTCCACTTGAGTACTGAGTCTTTCATCTTAATATTCTCTCTCTCTCAGAAGGCATTGTGAAATAATTAAAAAATAAAAATGGGTTATCTCTCGCACCGTGTTGATCCAAGTGAAATCAAGGCAGGCGACCATATTTACACTTGGAGAACTGCATATGCATACTCGCATCATGGTTTGTATTTATATCTTAGTATATGATCATTTTATACATGATAATTATGAGATCTTTGTCTCTTCTAGTATAGATGCAATAACACATATCATGCAATTTTGCTTTGTTTTTAGTTTCGGTTTTCTTTTTTTGTACATTTTGCCTAACACTGATATAAGTTTTATAATTAAATTGGTAAAGTTATCTAAGGGGATGTTTGGCTAGGCTTATGAGTTGGGCTTATGATTCTGTTGTTATATAACATAAGCTTATCAGCTCATGCTTAGTGTTTGGATTAGCTCATGTTTAATAAGCTTATAAGCTCAAGTGTTTGGTTTGGCTTATGTTGGTAAATGACCAAAAAGGACACACAATCTCGTTTCTCAAATGTCACAATCTCTGTTTCACAACTACTACCAATATATATCAAGGAAAATAAGAGTTGATCGATTATGTATTAGAAAAGAAAAGAAAATGAACAAATTTGTGTTCAAGAATTGATGAATACCTGATGAAAAAGATGGAGGCGTAACAAATGAGGGTGATGGAGGCGTCTAACAGTAATGAGGTTCATAAAGGAAAAAAAATATGAACGTTAGATTATTAGGTAAAATCAAGGTTATAAATAGCGTGAAGCGTGGCGTAGCGGCATAGCCAAGCCTCAAGCTTTAGCGTGAGGCGTTGCGTCATAGCGTTTTTAAAGCGTGATTCAAAGCGGCAAAAAATATTTATAGAGTTGTCAATATTAGTTAGCTAACAGGCTTAAAACTCAGTTATGGATTTACTAAGCCCGAATAAATACTTGTAAATAAGCTCAAGTCCAATAAATCTCTTTAAAAAATTAAAAAATAAAATAAAATCTCAAAAGCTTCAAAAAAAAAAAAAAAAAAAAAAAAAAGGCGCCCGCCTTGCTCTATAGTGCGCTTTATCACGCCTTATCACGTTTTATTGCACGCTACGCCTAGAGACAACGCCTTGGCCTGTTTCGTAACGTGGAGGCCACGCCTCGCGCTATGACGCTGCTATAGCGCGCTATTTAGAACCCTGGGTAAAATGAAGGTAAAGTTGTAATTTGTATTGAAGTGTTTATATAAGCCCTAACCCTCACAAGAATAAAAAACACACTTTTTTGGCTTATCAAAACACCCGCATATAAGCTCATAAGCCCACTCATATAAGCTTAGCCAAACACTTGTTTTGGGATTATATGAGTTATATAAGCTAATAAACTCATAAGCCCACTATATAAGCTAAATCAAACACCCACTATAATTGCAGTTTCGGATTTGTATTGGAAGCCAGATATGATGGGTCTTAAATGTATTCCAACTGTGATGAAATTATATATATTGTTACTAAAACTTGGAGTGTAAAATATATAATTTGGTTAAAACGTTAATTATCCAAATAGCTTATGACAAGACAAGCTTAATTCACTAAAATCCCTTAATATGGATCAAATGTTTAGGAACATGAACATATTATATTTCAACTTTTGATGGGTATCTACTAACGCATATCTTTAATTATCTCTAATGAAACTACATTTAATTAGGTCTTTATGTTTTCAGAAATTGCGTTACAGGCTTAATGATTTGGCTATTGTTAGTTGTAGCTTATCATGGCGTTTTTTTAAAGATTGTTTTGAGTCTGTTGTATGGTTTCTTTTTTCTTTTTTCTTTTTTTTTCTTTTTTCCCCCTCTATGTCCAGACTATACTATCTTTGTATATATGATTATATGAATCCTTTTATGTAAATTAAATATTTTTGTTATATAAAAAAACAGGCATATATGTCGGTGAAAAGATGGTTATCCACTTCAATAATCTTGAAAAAACTGAATCCGGTCCTGCTTGGAAGATATCTTCTGATCTTCCATCTTCATTTACAAGTCATTCTGCTTCTTGTTTGAGCTCTCATGATTGTGGGTTTTTACAACCTAATATTGGAGAAAATTCTGGTTCTAGCTTAAGCACGTGTACTCACTGCACATCTTGGAATCCTAGTATTCCAGCTTCATGTCTACGCTTACCTCACTGTGGATATCATCAACCAGATAGTGGAGTGATCGTCTCATGCTTGAACTGCTTCATTGACACAGGATCCTTATACCGCTTTCAATATGGTGTAGGGAAAGTTTCATATGTATCCAAAATTCGTGGTGGGACATGCACTACTGCTAAATCAGATCCACCTGATGAAGTGCTCGATAGAGCCTTATTTTTGTTGAAAAACGGGTTTGGTAGCTATGATGTGGTAAAAAACAACTGTGAGGATTTTGCTTTGTATTGCACAACAGGTCTCGCGATTCGTGGCAAGGTTACTAGTGGAAGCAGTGGCCAAGTAAATTTTTTCACTACTGCTCCTTGGAAGTCCACTTTATCTTTAGCTGTTGCTTACTCAAAAAAAACTTTAGCTGTTGGAAAGATTATGTCCAACTCTTTTGGTGTGGTCAGTATGGCAGCAACCGTTGGGGAATATTGTTGGAACCGATATAAAACGGACATTGGTGTCCGAGATGATGTTGAAAAGGTTCCTGTGGAAGAAGTTGTTGAGTTCCGTAGAAGAAACATGTGACGGACATTGCACATCATGCAGTTGTTAAGCAGTCACTGATCGAGGCCAACTGTTTTTGTGTTTATTTTCTGTTTGGACTTGGATCTTATTTCAAAGGTTGTAGTTCAAGAAGGATAATTTATCTTGTTTGTTTATTTGCGTTATCATTGTTTTTTCTTTACTGTTATGCTGTGTGTCAATGTTCCATGAGTTATACATTTATTTTTCATCTTCATTAAAATTTGGCGTCTTTTTAAACATATCGAGACATATCAGTGACCGGGGAGAATCCGATACAAGAAGTCTTTTCAAGATTTGAGATACAAGTAAGCTGCAACACGAGACTTTTACCAGTTGATAGTTATAAACAAGGCAACGGTCATTTAATGGGATAACAAAAATGCTCAACAATATCTTCACTATGGTTTTTTCCCGGTGACATTGGACGAAATCCCCTGGCAGGATTTGGCACCGCTCCGGTTGCTATTATCTTACAAGAAACATGTCATATAAAACAGTAAATTCGATATCCCCTTCACAATTTCACGTGTCGTTAGCCAGCATTAAAACCAACTTCAAGCTTGACAAATACTTGTACTCAATTTAACAACACTGGCCCATTTTATAAAATCTAGTACTAAGCCACTCTCAACGGCTCGTCGGTTTGGCAACCGACGAGCTTCATTTATGTGACACCAATGACAAGGGCGTGTCACTTAAGTGTCGGTGAGATGCTTCGGTTTGGCCAGCCACTAGATCTCAATAGACAAGTGACATCCTTATTGGCGAACAAACCCACAAAGTTCAACTATTAATCACGCGATTAACTGACAGGGTTTAGAAAATAATACAGATTTGTCTTCTTTTTATATATACATATATATATATATATATATATATATATATATATATATATATATATATATATATATATATATATATATATATATATATATATGGTCCCTTTCTTATGAGAACCACATTATCTACAAGAACTGCGAAAACCACCATTTTACAACTAATAATACACAATGTACACCATTTAATGCTCCATAGCATTTTGTTATTTTTATTTAATTCAAAAGGGTATAATAGTAAAAGACATTTTCATATTATTTTTTATTTTTTTATAATTCCCGTTTTACATAAATGTTAAAATTCGTTTTTTTTTTTTTTTTTTTTTTTTTTTTCACAAAAAAATCCGGATTTTTTTTTAATTATTATTTTTTTTCAAATAGTAATTGTGCATACATGTTTTTTTTAGGCAATGGTGCATACATGTTTTTTCCCCCAAATAGTTAAGATGCATACATGTTTTCAATTAGTCAAAATGCATACATGTTTTTTTTAAGATAATATTTGTTTCAAGAAATAGTTAGATGAATATAAGTATTTTAATATAATGAAATTTATAACAAACCAAGTACATAAATGTTATATACAAACTTCGATATCAATTGAAATACAATTAAAATACAAATTTCTAAAAACATAAATATATGAATAAACTTGATTTATACAAGAGTAGCCGTCAACATTTTTTCAAAAGTCGGACATATATGCACACCCATAGCCGTAAACATTCTTGTGCTTACACCTGATACAAATAAAAGTAAAAAAAATTAGCAACAATAATTTTATTAAAACATACATGTTTTAAGCATTTCGTTTATAAGTAACTATTTTTTAAAACATACCTGAACATACATGTTTTCAAAAATATATGGTTTTCATTAATTAGATCCCACTAATTAAAACATATATGTTTTGAACAATTATGTTTTGAACATACATGTTTTGCACAATTTAAATCAACCTACAATATTAAAAATAATACGAAGCAACCTTATGTGCATACATGTTTTGCACACTTTAAATTATACTAAGCAAAAAAATGGTGACTAAACCCCTACAAGATTAAAAAAATAACCTCAAACATATCCACTTCCCGGTCTTGAATGATATCATCATCTTCATCAATTAATTTGAAACAAGTATGCACGAAAATAATTAAACCACAAATAAATAAGAAACGAAAATTAATCACAACAACTAGCATAACGCATATGCACAATCTTGTGTATATTAAACTAATCATGTAAACATGTTTTTTAATCATAAACAGTTAAACACAAAACATATATGTTTTATACGTAAATATATATGTATCTTTCCAAAACATATAGATCTAGAAAAGGGTACCCATAAAATTAAAAAAAATAATAATAAAAAAAAAAAAAAAAAAAAAAAAAAAAAAAAACTTTTTAAACGTTTTAGATTTGTACGAACCAACAACCCAAATCGTTTCACACCACGACCACGATACCCACATCCAACCCGCAACGGTTTAATAGAACTTAAAATCAAGATGTTTGTATGCAAGAATATAATTAAATAAAATAATTAAACACTAACCTTAAAACAAAATTAATCATCTTCTTTTCATTGGCAAGTAGAATGAACTATCAGATCAAGAAAAAAGAAGTGTATATGTTTTAAATCGACGTTACATATAAATATTATTAAAAAAGAATCATGAAATTAATATCAAATCACAAAATCATGTACCAGTTTGTGCTGAACTTTTTTTATGAAGAGGCGGCTAGGTATTCAAGAAAGAGAAAAGTGAAAATGTTATTCATTCAATTTGGGAATACATGATATACGGAGGAGTTATATTGATAAGGCAATCTAAATTACCCATTATACCCCTCCGAAATTTTCCAAATATTAATTGATTTCAACTTTATTACAATTATGCCACATATCATCTTAGCCATTAATATTCTCATCTGACGGTCTAAAAGAGTTCTCGCAGTTTTTGCAGATAAGGTGGTTCTCATATGAAAGTTACACTATATATATATATATATATATATATATATATATATATATATATATATATATATATATATAGGGTAACGATCAAATAAAAAGACAAATTTCCGTAAAAAGAATAAAAAGAAATTTTTTTTAAAAAAAGTTCTCGAAAAATTCCAAAAAAATTCCACAAGATCGGGTATGTTGGTGCATGAAAAAGTTGTAAAGGAAGTTTATCTAAAAGTGGATACTTTATCCGAAAAAAAATTATAAAAAAATACGTTTGTGCATTAAATCGCTTTTTTGTGCATCAAAAAATGGTTTTTGGACCCAACTTCTTTTGACTTTTTTCATCAAAATAACATTGCGCATCTAGCTAAAACAACTTGAAAATTTTGTGCATTAAAATTTTTTTTGTGCATTAAAATTTTTTTTGCGCATTAAAATTCGTTTTTTGTGCATTAAAAAAAACGTATAAAAACTCAAAATTAGAAAAACTTCTTTCACAAAAGTTTTATGCACCAACATACCCGATCTTGTATAATTTTTTTAGAATTTTTCGAGAACTTTTTTAAAAAAAATTTCTTTTTATTCTTTTTACGGATATTTGTCTTTTTATTTTAACTTTACCCTATATATATATATATATATATATATATATATATATATATATATATATATATATATATATATATATATATTATTGGAAGATGGTTGACTTTCAAGAGGATCGAGGAGCATGAGCTTTCTTTTGTCATTTCTCACTCTTGATTGGGCTCATACGTTGTGATCTTTTACGGCCAAGGAGTTTTGTAAATTCCTCCACAGGAACCCTTTCAGCATCAGATCGAACACCAATATCATAATCATGTCGAAGTTTAATAAAGGTCAAACCTGCTACTGCAAAAAAAGATGTGAATGTTGTACCAAAAATACCCTTCCACTTATCACTAGTTCCTATGATGAGCCTATCAGCAACAACTCGAACACCACCGATGTCCAAAGCATATGGGGTTATAAATAAGGTCACAGCACCTGAAGCCATAAGAAAAGCCCGTAATGATGCACGGAACCAGCTATTCCCTTGGCCACTAGTTCCTATGATGGGATTATCATCACCACCACGAACCATAAGACTTGTCTTGCAATATAACCCAAAATCTTCACAGTTGTTATCAATGAGGTCATACTCTCCAAATCCGGCCTTTAGGAGCACCTGCGCTCTTTTGACAACATCTTCAGGTGGGTCTGAAACTGCCATGGTACATGTGCCACCACGGAGTTTAAACATGTGCTCAAATGCACCCACTCCATACTGATAGCGGTAAACAGGACTACCTTCCCTAAAACAGCTCAAACAAGTTTGAAAAACTGAACTTTCCTCACCCATATTTCCACACCCATCTGTTGAACAACATTTTGGAGGTTTTCGCCGAAATATACCAGAAATATCTTTTCCTGCAGCGGTGACGTGGATAACCAGTTTACTTGGTGTACCAATATAAATACCTGCATTCAGTGGTGTTTTATCCAGCATAAAAGAAGACTTATTAGAAACCCCCCATTAAAAAGAGAATGTTTTCTTAACTAGCAAGATACCTAGTCACCTAGACAAGTATTTAACTGCATACTAGTAAGTTCAACCAAGAAATATTTTTCCGCAATGGTTCCATCCCATAATCTTGAACTTGGGATAAAATTAGATCAGAACAGAATACATTCAAAATGAAGATATTACTAACTATTTCAACCCTCATTTAAGATACTAGTTAATGTTAACTTTTACACACACTCAAAAAGATTTTAGACTCAAAATGAATTAGTATGCCGCAACCCAAAGGGCCTTTGGCGAAGCTGTATGCAAGTGGCCCGTCAACCAAGAGGTTGTGGGTTCGTTCGAGACATATGTGAGATATATTATGTGTGAGATAGGTGGTGTAGGTTGCAGAAATTGGCCATTCAGCTGACTAAAAATATATTTTTATGTTTAAAGAGAGACAAGTAACATACCATGGTGAGTGTAAATGGAGCCTCTTACCCAAATGTAAATATGGTCTCCTGGAATAATTTCACTTTCATCCACTGGGTGAGACACAAAATGGCTAATTTGGGAAGTGACCCGTGGGGATATGGCATCCAGGCTTTCCATTTTGCAAGCGGCAGAAATAATTAAAGTTTCTGGATTAACAAGACAATAATAACTTCATTTATATGCAAAACCTCTTAAACTATCTAAAAATTAACATATTATTATAAAAATTCATGGACTATATAAAGAGCTTAATTACAGAGAATGGACACCAAAAGACCACAGCGAATCAGTTCAACTTGCTGTACTCCAGCGGCTAAGGTGTTGGACTTATATACACGGTTTAATATCTACATCTAGTAAAACAAATATATTTTGTAAGATCAAGTATTATAATCGTAAGGAGGCAAAAGTCTTTGCAGCTGGCCACCAGTATATTATTAAAATAGAAGGCTTTGAGTGACAACTTTGTATTTAGAATAAACAAAAGATAAGCATTGGTAAAATACACTCATCATAAGGTTTCATGCCATTTCTATAATCAAAACAAAAGACTCCTATTTGTCATGCACATCTAGTCAACAGAGACATATATATTTAATTTCACAAATTATGGGTGTAGAGAGTGACAGTAATTGTATAATTATTGCAGTAGGTATGTAAACGGTGATGATGATGAAGGAGTTGGTCATACTAAATCAAAGAGTTTAATAATCCATGATATTGGTCAATTTGATTATATTTAAGTTCAAATAATATCACAGTCCCAAAAATCATCTACAGTCCAAAGGCTTTATTCTGTTCATTGCAGGTAATTAGCGACTTCATGAACACATGATAAAGGCTTTGTTCTTCCTTCCGAAATTACATGATAAAATGTGTACGACCTACGCCTCAAGTTGAGATTATTTCCTGAATGAAATCTATAAGGGTGATCTTAATATATTACCAGCATTGTCCATGAGGCAAAGAGCACACATGAAGTCAGCCTGCACTTGATGAAGATGCTACCAAGGGAAGTACCGCTCTGAATCTTCTGAGGACAATATCATGAACAGCAGCATCAGGCAAGGAATCAATTCTGTGTGAATAACGATCACACATAATTCAAGATTGCATACAGACTTCAAATTTGACTTACGTTACTAATTCAAGAAACTACAGTGTCGAGAGTACAAAAGCCACTTACATAAGGCATTTAGGTCTTAAGACCTCTAATATGAGCTTCAATCTAGGCAATATTCATATCATGGGTGAAGAAAGTGTCTACAATTTCTTCACTGTGCTTCTCTAGAAAATGAATCAAGCTTTTCTACCAAGTATGCACTAGCTTATCGAGAATCAACTAAAACAAAAAGATTTCCTAAAAACATTCCCTTGACTTCCAAATTTTGTGTTTTGCTCCTGCATAGTTCCAAATGACCGAAAACGGCCAAACACCCTTCTCAATTTAAGTCCACCATACATAAGATTCATAAAATTGTATTCTTACAAGAACCATTGTTACAAATAAATATGGACGCAATTACTAAAACACAAAAAGATAGATACCATCTCATTTCAATTTCTGAAACAAAGCTCAAGTCCTTAAGAGTAAATTGAGAAAACAACTGGACTTAATGACCATAAGTCAAATACTGATGCATTCATGAGCGATTTCATTTCCACAAATGATTTCTTCACACTCTTCAGCTTCGGAACACTGCCATATCCTCCACCTTGATTTTAACAACATCCTTTCGAACACCAATATCATTCGCATATCGACTCAAACAATGCATCCCCGTTCCTACAACAGCGGCCAGAGGGGTACTGCATCTAAACACTTTAACTGAAGAAGACACAATGACATTCAATGGTGCCATTGCCCAGCCATTCACTTGACCACTGTTTCCCCTTTCAGCACAATCACGGCCCAAAAGGCTCGTCTTGCAGTACAATGCAAAATCCTCACAGTTGTTCAACACCAAACAATAGTTTCCAAATCCGTTTTGTAGCAGATACATGGCTCGGTGGATCACATCTTGAGGTGGGTCTGATTTTGCAATGGTACATGTGCCACCACGGAGTCTAGAGATGTGTACATAAGTATTGGTTCCGTACTGAAAGAGGTATAAGGAACCAGTTCCAATGAAACAATCCAAACAAGAAAGAACCACTCCGCTTCCATTTTTGTGAAATCCACAGTCGGGACAGGTTAAACATGGATCTTGAATACTCTTGTATCCTTTTTCTCCGGTGGTGAAGTGGACAACTTTGTTTTCACCGACATAAATGCCTGTAATATTAAATTGTGTTTAATAAGTCATAAAGAGTCATAGAAAAGATAAGATAGAATGCTCGGGTTCCCAACAATTCTAACCACACTAGTCTGTTGGTTGTTTAGCTGCAAAACAGTTTCAGATTAGGGTTAAGATAATCAATGAAGGTACCGGATATTCACTTGAAATCGTGGTATCACTTTCCAATAGAAACTATTCGACCCTATGCCTGGGTTACACGAATATCTCTATGGGATAAGACCAAGTGATGTTCTTGCTTTAGGCACAAACCAAGAACCAGATTCGTATAAGAGTGTTTAGGGTTTTGTGTTTAGTATATCGTATAATCACTTCCTTTTATGCATAATGATGTGATCTCTATTTATAATAGAGAATACTCAAAACCCTAGCCCATGGTATTATGTATAATTAACGGCCCATTAATTATATCATAATAATTTCCATAATTATAGGATCAGTGGTTATCAGTGGAAACATTAACACTAGCAGTGGTAATGTTAACACTAGCAGTGGTAACAACAACCCTTGCAGTGGTAACAACAACCCTTGCAGTAGAAACAATAACCCTTGCAGTGGTAACGTTAACACATCAGTGGAAACACACTAGTAGCTGAATCAACTAGCAGCAGATTCACAACATAACCACTATTGAGTCAGGGGATTCAGTGACCAAATGGGTGTATACTCCATACCTCCAAACCCATTACCAGGTGTGAATTGATCCCTCAAGTGCACTAAATTTACTAACAATCCTCCCCAAATTTAGTTCACTACCTTTGCATGAAAATTCAAACACAAACCAAAACAAGTGCATAAATGAAAATATCCTGAGGATTGAATTTCCACATTGGTACATATACTTTCAAATATTCGAGAATCAGGGTGTTCTAAGAATTGAACCCTTCAACCCATTTGAATACCTGATGATAAATACACACAAGTTTTCAAACACTAAAATACTCCTGACACTATACAAGCCATGTGTCCATATCTAATTCATAAATGTTGTAAAAGCTAAAAGTCCAAAGCTTCCTGAAGCGGCGAAACTTCAACATTTACATAGGTGGTTCATCTTTAATTCATGCTCCTGCTTAGCACTTTTTCAAAGAAAATTAACCATTAAGAAGTGAAGACTTCATCCTCCTTCCAGCAGGTAACAAGCACAACCTTGGGATGTTTGTGATACATGTGCTTCAGTCCACCAAATGATCAGCTTTCCACATTGAACTCAGCTTCCAAGTTTCCTTAGAAGGGAGTTGGGTATCCTTGCATTCAGTGACTAAGTTGGACTTAAACCCATCCCTTTAGCAGACTTCAAAACCAAGTCTCTAGCCAAACCCTTCGTCAAGTGATCAGCTAAGTTTTGTTGAGATTTAACAAACACTATAGATACCACCCCATTCATGATAAGCTCACGAATCATGCTATGCCTAACACCTAAGTGTCTAGACTTCCCATTGTACATCTGGCTATAAGCCTTTGCCAATGTAGCAGCACTATCACAACGGATAGAAATAGGTGCTATAGGTTTAGACCACAATGGAATCTCAAGAAGCAAGTTTTTCAACCATTCAGCTTCTTTGCCAGCAGCAGCTAAAGCCACAAATTCAGATTCCATGGTTGAACTGGTAATGCAAGTTTGTTTCTTGGATGCCCAAGAAATTGCACCTCCACCAAGTAGGAATACCCAGCCACTAGTAGACGAATTGTCTTCAGTGTTACTGATCCAACTTGCATCAGTATATCCTTCTAATACTGAAGGATAACCAGTATATGAGAGACTATAATCCATAGTTCTCTTCAAATACTTAAAGACCCTCTGAATTGCTTGCCAATGATGAGCACTAGGATTACTAGTATACCTGCTCAGTTTACCCACAGCAAAAGCAATATCAGGCCTTGTACATGTCATGGCATACATCAAGCAGCCAATCACCCTAGAATACTCAAGTTGAGATACAGCTTTGCCAGTATTAGGCATTAGCTTCTCACTTGTATCCATAGGAGTACTCACTGGAGTACAATCAAAGTAATTAAATTTCTTTAACACCTTCTCAATGTAATGAGACTGAGATATAGAAATTTTGTTACTTTCATGTTTAATCCTTATGCCAAGGATAACATCTGCCTCCCCCATATCCTTCATGGAGAACTTTGATGACAAAAATTCTTTTGTAAGATCAACTTGATTTTGGTCAGTGCCAAAGATCAACATGTCATCAACATATAGACAAATGATGACTCCTTTACCAGATTCATCAAATTTGCTATATACACATTTGTCAGCCTGATTAAGTAAATAACCACTAGACAAAACCACTTCATCAAACTTTTGATGCCATTGCTTAGGTGCCTGTTTTAGTCCATAAAGAGACTTAATCAGTTTACACACCTTGTTTTCATTGCCAGGCATGATGAAGCCCTGAGGTTGGTTCATGTAAACCTCCTCATCTAAATCACCATTCAAGAAAGCTGTCTTCACATCCATCTGATGAATAATCAGATTGTGAATTGATGCCAAAGCAATTAGCAATCTTATGGTACTGATACGTGCCACTGGAGCATAAGTATCAAAGTAGTCTATTCCTGACTTTTGTTTAAAGCCTTGAATAACTAATCTTGCCTTGAACTTTTCAACAGTTCCATCTACCTTCATTTTCTTTTTGAAAATCCATTTGCTACCTAAAGGTTTGCAACCAGGTGGTAGATCAGTCAACACATAAGTGTTATTGCCCATGATGGAGTCCATCTCATCATTAATTGCTTCTTTCCAGAAAGTAACATCCTGGGACTTCATTGCTTCTTCAAATGTTTTGGGATCATCCTCCACAATGAAGCAATAAGAGTATTGGTCAGAGACCTCACTCCTTGTACCTTCAATTAAGTATAATTGAAACTCAGGTCCAAATGACTTTGGAGTCCTCACCCTATTGCTCCTTCTGAGCTCAGGTTCAGGTTGTTGTTCCACAACCTCAGTAGGAACCTCATCAGCATGAACCTCATCAGTAGGAACCTCATCAGCAGGAACCTCTGAAACACCATTGTCAATGGTTCCAATTGGAATCCTTTGACTTGGTCTAGGGATAGATGAGAATCTGTTCTCATCAAAGATTGCATCCCTTGATTCAATTATAGAGTTAATTGAAACAGACTCATTAGGTTCTATAACATAAAACCTATATGCCTTGGAATGCTCAGCATATCCAACAAAGATGCATTCAATGCCTCTTTCACCCAAAGTTTTCTGCTTTGGATCAGGGAGTCTTACAACAGCCCTACAACCCCATATCCTAAGATAATTAAGGTTAGGTTTCTTTTTAGTCCAAAGTTCATAAGGGGTAACTTTGTTCCTTTTGTTGGGAACCCTATTTAATAAATAGCAAGCTGATAACATAGCTTCACCCCAGAATCCTTGACTCAGCCCTGAATAGGACAACATGGAATTAACCATCTCCTTCAGCACCCTGTTTTTCCTTTCAGAAATACCATTTTGCTGAGGAGTATAAGGGGCAGTCGTTTCATGGATTATACCAACAGACTGAAAATACAGAGTATCCATGTACTCACCTCCCCTATCAGTCCTTAATCTTTTGATCAGGGAACTTTGTTGCAATTCAACTTCAGTTTTAAATACTTTAAATTTATCTAATGCTTCATTTTTAGAATGTAATAAATAAACATGACAAAACCTTGAAGCATCATCAATAAAAGTTACAAAGTATTTTTTATTCCCCAAGGAGGGAGTTGCATGTAAATCACAAAGGTCACTGTGAATTAACTCCAAAACTTTAGTTTCACGTTTTACTCCTTGAAATGGTTTCTTAGTTATCTTGTTCAACATACAAGTTTTACACTTTTCAGTGTTCACATCAAAGGCTGGAATTAATCCATCCTTAGACATATCTTGCATCCTTTTAAAGTGTACATGGCCAAGTCTTGCATGCCATAGATTTGAATCATTAAGTTTAGATGTAGATATAAAAGCAGAATCAATATTATCATGAACAATATTAAGTCTGAACATTTGATTACACAAATAACCAAAACCAATAAACACACCATTTTTAGATAAAACAAACTTATCAGATTCAATAACCTGTTTATAACCACAATTATTCAAAACACTACTAGAAACCAAATTCTTTCTAATATCAGGAACATGTAAAACATTAAATAAAGAAACAATCTTTCCAGAACTAAACTTCAGCTCAACACATCCTTTTCCATGCACCAGGGCAGTTGACTCGTTTCCCATGTGAAGAATAGAACCATCATTCATTGACTTGTAGGTCTTGAACCAGCTTCTATCTTTACACACATGAATAGTTGCTCCAGAGTCAACCCACCACGCAACATCATCATCCTGCACAAAGTAAATGTCAGATATATATGTAACATAATAAATCTTAAAAGACTTATTAAACACATTCTGACCTTTCAGAGAATTGGTGTTACCATTCCCTCCACTTGTGCCTGATCCATTGGATTTGTTTCCAACTTTACCACCCTTGCAATCTTTCCTGAAGTGTCCAGGTTTCCCACACTTCCAACAAGTCACCTTAGGTTTCTTGTTAAGATCAGATTTGGTGTTATCTTGATGCTTACGTTTGCCCTTGTTGTCATTGTACTTGGTAGAGTTGTTATGCTCCACCATATTGACAACTGATGGACCAGTAGCAGTGCTACTCTTTGGCTTGTCAATGTCTTAAGCTTTGAGTGAATCCTCAATGCGCAAGTGACTGCCCAACTCAACAAGAGTTAACTCCTCCTTCTTATGCTTAAGCATATGTTTGAATTCTTTCCAAGAAGGAGGTAGTTTATCGATGATACAAGAGACTGAAATAGCCTCATCCATGTTCATCTTGTGTTGTGTGAATCGACCAAGTATACTAAGAAGTTCATTGTATTGTTCCATGACAGGTCTAGAATCAACCATTTTGTAATTGTTAAAATTACTTACAAGGAACTTCTTACTTGATGCATCCTCAGCCATATACTTGGCTTCCAAGGAATCCCATAGTTCTTGAGAAGTTTCAACATTCTGATAAATATCAAATAGAGAATCAGACATACCATTGAGAATTAAACCTCTGCATATGTAGTCATCATTCTCCCACTTGCTCCTTGCCCTCATCTGATCCATAGTAGCATCATCTCCATGATCTTCTGGAATCTCAGTCGTGAGAACATACACCACATTCATACTTGACAATAAGAAGTGCATCTTCTTTTGCCATCTTCTGAAATCAACACCTTCAAACTTTTCCAACTTGGAAAAGTTAGCAGCCATTTGTCTCATAGCAGCAGCCATTGATTATCACTAATAGTTTCTATTGATTGTTGGTTGTTTAGCTGCAAAACAGTTCCAGATTAGGGTTAAGATAATCAATGAAGGTACCGGATATTCACTTGAAATCGTGGTATCACTTTCCAATAGAAACTATTCGACCCTATGCCTGGGTTACACGAATATCTCTATGGGATAAGACCAAGTGATGTTCTTGCTTTAGGCACAAACCAAGAACCAGATTCGTATAAGAGTGTTTAGGGTTTTGTGTTTAGTATATCGTATGATCACTTCCTTTTATGCATAATGATGTGATCTCTATTTATAATAGAGAATACTCAAAACCCTAGCCCATGGTATTATGTATAATTAACGGCCCATTAATTATATCATAATAATTTCCATAATTATAGGATCAGTGGTTATCAGTGGAAACATTAACACTAGCAGTGGTAATGTTAACACTAGCAGTGGTAACAACAACCCTTGCAGTGGTAACAACAACCCTTGCAGTGGAAACAATAACCCTTGCAGTGGTAACGTTAACACATCAGTGGAAACACACTAGTAGCTGAATCAACTAGCAGCAGATTCACAACATAACCACTATTGAGTCAGGGGATTCAGTGACCAAATGGGTGTATACTCCATACCTCCAAACCCATTACCAGGTGTGAATTGATCCCTCAAGTGCACTAAATTTACTAACATAGTCTAGTAATCCAATGCTTGGAAACCTTCAGATTTGGTTAAAACGAGATGCCTAGACACATAACTAATTAATGGGCATTTGGGATTGTAATTCTAAAACTGCTAACGCTTATTGAAAAGTGCTTTTTGAACCTTAAGCATAACCCTTCTGTATGAAAATGTTACAAGTTTTTTAAGCTTTACAGAAGGCAATCCCAAACACCCCTCTTTTCGAATAGCATATAATCAGTTTCAAGAGTAGCTTATCCATAATGATATTATATTCTAGAAAAGCAAACCCAAATATGTGCAAACAACTTAGAAGTGGCCGCGGCAACCTTTCCAAAAATGGGAGGGTTTTACCCGGTTTGGGTCTGTGTGGCCGTGGACTCAAAACCTGTGGATTAGATGATTATCACACTCTAAAAGGTGTAAATCGGTGGGAACACCCTGATCCCATGCATCTTTTGATGCCAACCGGACCCTTCCCCAAGGACCCGGCCCCAGGCAATGAGCTCCTGTCCCAGCAACCTAATTAGCCAAGAGTTGGGTTCGAACCCTGGTCATTCTCTAAAGACCCTCTATGACCTAATTAGGCAAGATGATTATCACACTAGTCAAAGAAACGACAAACATGGTCATTAAAATACTAAATCAAATTATTAAATTCCCAATCTTTATAACATAAAAATCTAAAATGAGCAGCTACTAACAAGATAAAAATGACAAAATTTTCATTGAGGACTTTCATCAAACACCTCCTAAATCTCTACCATTTAACATAAAATTTAAAGATTAGTTAAACAACATAGAACCCACAATGCAGCTTCTAAATGTATTTAAAAAAAAAAAAAAAAAAAAAAAAAAAGGCACTATACAGACCATGATGAGCATAAGCAAATGCAGTTCTCCAAGTGTATATATGGTCGCCTGGCTTTATCTCATTTCGATCTACTCGATGCGATACAAAACACATTTCGATAATCGATTGTGAAGAATGAATTTTTGGAAAATGAGGGATTAGATTTTGTTTAAAGAGAGTAATAAAGGGTTTGTGAGAGAGATTAAAAAGAAAATCGAGCTTTTTTTTATTATTTGAAATGGAAATTGTTTTGGAAGAAAAATATAGAAAAGTTTTGAAAAATGGCTTCGCCCGGGTTCGAACCGGAGACCTTCAGTGTGTTAGACTGACGTGATAACCACCTACACCACGAAACCATTTGTTCCTTATGTTTTTACCAACAAATTCTCGAATTATTTTGAGTGTTGGGTAACTGGTCAGAGACTGAATTACATTATGCGTTGAGTTGGCTAAAGATTATCGAAACTCTTACCGGTATACACTTGGTAAATTGATTCATTAAAATTTAATTGGCTCACCCAAACTAGGGGTGTATGACAAGGCTAAACAACTTGTGAGTTACTTGCGATCGACTTGTAAACTACTCAAAATCGACTTGATATAAACAAGCCGAGTTCGAGTTCGAGCTACTCGAGTATATTTTCGAGTCGAGTTCGAACTCGAAAATACTCTGCACATGAAGCTCGCGAGCCTTATCAAGCTTCAACTAAATTACACTTTTACCCTTTTATATAAATATATTTACTTAATTTTCATACAAAACGAGTCGAGCCGAGCTTGATATGTCGAGTATTCATTGAGCTCGAGCCTTAAATATGAAAATAATCGAGCTCGAGTCGAGCTTCAAGCTCGAGTTTTATATAATGAGTCGAGCTTGAGCTCGAAATATAAAGCTCGACCGAGCTCGAGTCAAGTTTCGAGCTCGAGTTTTAGTATTCGAGTCAAGCTCGAGCTAGGCAGTACTAGACTCATTTACACCCTGAACCCAAACCCATTGTTAGGATCAAGGGAACATAATCAGTGGCAAAAGGGCAGTAGCAACAACATAAAAACCAGCAACAATAATTCAGAACATGAGCAAAACAAGATCAGGACATTGGAGCACTAAAGTTGGTATTTCATTTTATCAAAAAGAGTTGTTGTACATACTTCCATATCTCTTATTGGTTATGTAAGTGAATAACCGACCTTACAAAGACTAACCGACCTTACAAAAACAACCGACTTACAAATTCTAGATACTACCAAAATGACTAAAATACCCTTACAACTAATATTACCAAACTCCCCTTAGGAGGTCAAAGTCAAACCAACTAACAATCTCCACCTTGACTTTAACTCCTAAGTGATGCCAAAGTTTCAATCAAATTCAAAATTCCAAACACTAGAGGTGCTAGCCAAATTCTTAACAAACTATGAAAAACTAGAAGGGGGGTTGAATAGTTTTCCCCTCTTTTTGATTTTATAAAAACTTGGTTTCAAAATGTTGATTCAAATTTATTCAATTGTTTGTTTGAAAAACCTTCAATTAGAGTTTAGTATGAAAACAACATATAATCAATATGATCAATTATATATGTGAGCTTTTGGATTAGTTTTCAAAACTTAGTTGTGGAAAACTAGAAGGGGGTTGAATAGTTTACCGTTTAAAAAACTTTAAACTTGTTTAATTATCTTTTGAAACTTTCCGTTTAATCAAAGATATGAACACAAACACAATATATAACATGCAAGTATAAAGAAAGAAACGATCAAACCACAACTCGAGTATTTATCGTGGTTCGGCTACAAGAACTCTTTTTCCTTGCCCTACGTCCACGCCCCGAGTATCCAACTCGAGAGTTTCTTTCACTAGTCAACAAGCTCCTTTCACAGGCGAAGAAAACCTTACACGTCACTTATACACGTTTACCGACACTAAGCTAGATGTCGAGTTCTTTTACAAGGGTACAACCACTCCCGTTAGTTCTTTTACAAGGGTACAACAACTCCCATCACACTTTGTATTTTGAGGACTAAAATACTAACCGATCACTACTGAAAACACACAATCAAATGAAGTGTAAACTACACAAAGTCTACACAATGCTAAGCTAACAAGTCTTGCAACGTTGTGTTGAATACTTGTAACTTTATATGAACTTGTGAACTTCTTTGCTACAAAAGAAACTTCACATCAAAATGAAATGTTAAAGGGTTAGATGAATGATATGAATGTATATGTGTGAAAATGTAATGTAGAGTGATAAGAGAAAAATTCAAACATATGGCTTGGTATTTATAGCAAGACCTTCTGCAGATCTGATGGATACGGTGGAACCCTCAGATGGGTTCCACCCGTGTACCCCCAGGGTTCCGTCAGGTTTGCAGTTGGTTTTACAATAAATTTATCCAAACCAACCAAAGTCACATCAACTAAATTCTAGTCAAACACATTGAATCAAAGATGGAAAGCTTCCAAAAATGTGTAAGAGGTTATGGTAAGTCAAACACACAAGCTTACCATATATGTATGATGTGATGTTAACATTTTTCTATTTAAAGAAATAAAAAAAGTGTTGTGTTTTAATGTGAAATGTAAAATGTAGCAAATGTCTAATTATGCAAGTCTTTAAACTAAAATTATGTTTTACTTAGAAACTAAAGTTTACATTTTGTCGTTAACAAAACTTAGCAAAGATCGTAAAATATAAATAACATTTTTAGGCGATATTTGTATTAACAATCTCTCCCTTTTTGTTGATGACAAAACATAAACTTTGTTTTAAAGTAACACGCAAAATTTTAGTGTTTAAGACTTAAAAAAAATGTTATATTAAACTTGTTTTACTTAAGTGATGAAAATCATTTTAAGTTTAAAAGTTAATATATCTTTCTCCCTTTTTTTGTCGAAACAAAAAGTAGAGTAGCGATGCAGAACGATGCACGTGCTCCCCCTTGGTCGATACTCCCCCTAAAAGGAGTGCCAAGATGGGAAACATGGATTTTGAACATACAAAAAAAATGGTTAGTTGGTGATAATGACATATAATCAAGCTTGTAGTCACCACACAATATGCAACCACAATGACAACTCATATATGATCAACCAACAATGCAAGTAAGAAATTAGTAAAAGATGTCATTTCAAGTAAAATTTGACTTTGCAAAAGTCAAAGATAAGAAATGAAAACTATCCTCCTACTTCTAAAAATAAAAATAAAAGATAAAAATAACCAAGAAATAAAAGAAAAATCAAATCCTACTTCTATAAGTAGAAGTCATTCAACACATTTCCTAAATAGGGCAAAAGGCCTCCAAATGTGGTCTAGGATTTGTTTGGGTGGGAAAGAGCATCCAAACGCTCTATGATGTGTTGGATTGCAAAACGGGTTTCACCTTGAAATTGGTGAAGCAACAACTTGATGCTTTCATCCATTTTTAACATTTGCTCACATTGTGAGCAAACATGATGATGAGTGGGTGGAAATGGGTCATTTGATGATGTTGGTGGTGGTGGGTTGGTGTTGGGTTCTTGGTTGGAGGATGGGTTTGGTATGGAGTCAAGCAAGGTGGTTTGAAATTCCATTGCTTGATGAAGGTGATTTTCAACCATGCTTTGGATTTCCTTATAAGAAGGAAATAAAGACTCAAAGGTTTAGGATTGAGAATGTGGTGGAGTTGGGTGATAATGGTTTTCAAAGTTAGGTTCTCCATAAAGAGGACCATGGATGTCATGGTAGATAGGGTGAAACAACATTGGTTTTGAGTGGTGATACTCTTGTTGTGGTGATTGGTTGTGGACAAAAGACTCATTTTGGTCAAGCAATGACCTTGGTGTTTCATTTGTGAAAGGTGGTGGTTTTGTTGGTCTTGGTGGAAGATCATTGAGATCTTGTACAAACGGATGTGGTGAGGTTGGAGGAGACCCAAATAACTCCATTGGTTCAAGTTTAGGTAATGGTGATGGTGATGGAGTTTTGGATGGTTGGGTTGGAGCATTTGGTGGAGTTGGGTCAACGGGTGATTTTGTTGGTGGTGGAGTGGTGAGCTCATTAGGTTCATTGGGTGATGGAGTTGGAGATGCAAGGTTTAGAAAATGTTCATTTTTTATGGGTGAGGAGAATTCATCCGAGGATGAAGAGGTTAAGTTGATTGTGTTGTTTGACCAAAGTGGTTTGACACTTATGCGTGCGGTTCTCCGAACGGGTCGTGATGGTTGAGAGGTTATTGTTGACTTTGTCATTGTCAAAATGGTTTATTAGAGGTTTAGAATCAGAGATTGTGATGGTGATGGTGTGATTTGAGAGTGTTCTAAGATGGTTTAATTTATAGTGGTGAAGAAGTATGGGAATGAGTGTTTGGATTTGATGTTTAGCCATACAAAAATGAAGGTTCCTAATGATTTGGAAGACTAATGAGGGTTGTCAAATCATGGAAGTCAATCCAATGAAAATGGTGAAGGAAGAAGACAAAGATTTGCACTAAATGCTTAGTGGTTTTGGCAAATTGGTTGAAGGTATATGTTCCACGGATTGCAAGGAACCTTTGGAAGGGTTCCTTCTTATATGGGTGAAGGTTCCTTGAGGTGGTTATGGCTAAGTTTGAAATTTGGCGAGAAATGGTTTTCTATGAGTTTTAGAGGATGAGAAAGATCCTAATGTGCTTAACAAATAGTAGGAAATGGGTTTCTATCTGAAAAGGATGATTTGTTGTGGATTGGATATTAGAATGTCGAAAACCAAAAAAAAATCTGCAGGCAAACTGGCGGAACCCTGGAGAAACACAAGCGGAACCCTGAATTGGGTTCCGTCTGGTCCTTTGGGCCATTTTTGGGTTGCCCAGAAAATACACTGGCGGAACCCATTTTTGGGTGCCGCCAGATCCGCCAAGCCTGAAAAAGTAGGCAGTCCGCAATTTTGACCCGCGAGACGAATTTCAAAATTTTTGAAAACTCCTAAAACCAAAAATATAATTCATATCTGGTTGGGAAATGCAAAAATTAGACATGTAAACGCGCATACCATTGGACTTTGACCTGGGGCTAGCGAATTTCACTATACTTAGTGAAATTTTCATAAACTTGAAAATTTGACAACATGTCAAATGTTGTCTTCCTCCATCATAGTTAGTAAATACATGTACCAAATTGTACCAAATATCCTACCAAACCACAAATACATAGCACATATTGTTTGAAACGACCAAATTGTTCAAATAGCACCTTGTGCCAAACACTCCTACACACCCGCTCTCATTGACGATCAATCTTGTTCTTGAGCTTTCCAAGGAATCTCCCAAGATTCTTGAACATCCCCTTTGTTTGCTTGAACTCCGCCGACTCGTTTGGAATATCCGGAAGTTGGGAAAGGTATTCTAGAGGCGGGAGCCTAGAGTTGGGCAATGTCTCATATTTACTCATTGAGGATGATGATGAGGAGGTAGGAGGATGAGGACGTTTTCCTTGGGCTTTGTAGACTCTCCTATCACTTAGTGGGACAAAAGTGTGTGGAATGAGAGAGTAGTCTAGACGAAGACCTCTAGGAGTTGGCGGAATGGGAGATATGAACCTAAAGAGACGGGTCAAGAGTATTCCATACGGCATAGCCGTTGTGCCTTGCACGGGAATGTCGGCCATTCTCTTGGCCATGTAGTAGGCAAGGTTGAAGGGTTTCCTAACGGACAAGGAGTAGAGCATGTAGCAAAGGCAAACGTTGATGTGATCCCGGTTTCCTATGGTGCTAATAACATTGGCTCTAAGGAGTTCATCCCATTTCTTGAATTGGGGCTTGAGTTCATTGAGTTCCATTCCATATGGATCCTTGTTGACCTCATTTCCGGTTCTAGTTCTCCTAGTGTTGGTGGTCCTAATGAAGTGGTGGTCACGAAGTTCATCCTTGGATACAAGAGGGTATCATAGGGATGGATTCGGTCAATGAGTGTGTCAAGAGTTGAGAGGGAATGCTTGTCGGAGTAGATGCAAGTACCACGGTTTGGGACACCTAGGATTTGAGCAAATTCTTCGAGAGTGAAGGAGTACTCATGACTACTAGCCCTAAAGTTAATAGACATGCGACCATACTCATCCGTGGAGAGAGTGACGGATGCATAGAACTCTAAAATAAACCTAGGACAAATAGGCTCATTGATTTCTAGGAGATAATCAAAGTTGATGGTTGCTAGTTCATTAGGTAGGTTTGTACCTTCTATGAAAGATGGGTCAATGGTTCTACCCTCATGGACATATCGTTTTTCTAAGGCTTTGAAAACGTCGATTTGAGTTTGAGTAAGACCTTTGGTTTTGTGGTGTTTGGGTAGGTACTTAATGGTGTCTTTGTGGTTGTAATGGGTTAGAGGAGGCATGATGATTCCTAGAAAAACAAAATTTCACATTTTAGTCTAAGTAAATGACTATTGCAATGTGGATGTTCTAGTGTGTGCCTATATGAAAACAATGTGGATGTGCGGTTATCTTGACTCATTTTGATGCTCAAAAACGTTTTAGAATGCAAGTTTTGTTATACAACAAAAGATATCCCAAGCGCTCCTAGTTCAATGTAGCTTCGTTTGAATGTACCCGAAAATACATATTGGTTATGTATTCCCTTTAGCATTCAAGAGACATTATGCAAGTGATGTTTTTGAACATAACGTTTTGATTTTGTATTCATAATGTGAGACGAAAAAATATTTGTCCTATTTGTGAGAAATTTTTGCAAGAATTTGACATGGGGTGTTTTAATAAACATGTTAATAACTGATAATAATGCAATTCCTAACTATGGGAAACATGATTATTTTTGTTAAACACCTAATTTCATGCATGAATTTAACAAGTTAATGCATAACCCCAAGTTTTTGTTTTTGTGCAAAAATAGAATTCCTAGACTCAGATCAAGAGTGTAATCATGATTAGAATACTTACAATGATGATTGATGAGTAATGTGAATGGAGGGAGGACCAAAAATTCATAGGTGTGGATGAATGGTAAAGTGAATAGTAGCAGTTTGGAAGTGGTGGCATGAGATACTGGGTGTTTGGTTTAATATAAACTAAGAAAAAGGTTCTACAGGTCGGCGGATACAGCGGAACCTAAAAGTGGGTTCCGTCCGTTGTGGCTAAGGGTTCCGCCGACCCTGCTGAGAAAAAGAGTTATTGATTTGTTTTGATTTTTGTGATTTTTGTCTAATGTCTAGAACTACAATGTAGGTTCCATGAGTCTTAAGCCTAGCCTAAGAAGGTTAAAAGTTTCTCGTTTAAGAGGTTTTGTGAGAATGTCGGCTATGTTGTCTTCGGAAGAAACTTTCTTAATTGAGATATTTCCTTTTTGAACGTTATCACGAAGGAAATGATGACGGATTTCAATATGTTTGGTACGAGCATGTTGAACTGGATTTTCGCTAAGATCAATGGCTCCTTTGTTGTTACAAAGAATGGTGATGTCGTTAAGTTGAATTTCGTAGTCGACAAGGGCTTGCTTCATCCAAAGAGCTTGTTGACACGCCTTTCCGGCCGAAACATACTCGGCTTCCGTTGTTGAGATAGCAAGAGCCGTTTGCTTCTTAGAGAACCATGAGGTGAGACAATGTCTAACAAAAGTACAAATCCCACTTGTGCTTTTTCTATCAACATAGTCACCAGCATGATCCGAGTCGGCATACACTATGGTGTCTATTCCCGTTCCTTTGGGATACCATAAACCTAAATGTGTAGTGCCCTTAATATATCTAAAAATCCTTTTAAAGGCTTCGAGATGAGTTGTCTTAGGATCTTCTTGAAAACGAGCACATAGACAAACACTAAACATAATGTCGGGTCTACTAGCCGTTAGGTAAAGTAGACTTCCAATCATACCTCAATATTTAGTGCTATCTACGGATTCTCTTTCCTCATCCTTGGTGAGTTTTGTTTCTGTGGACATGGGCATTTTGATTGGTTTCGAATCTTCTAATCCAAATTTCTTAAGCATGTCCTTAATATATTTAGATTGGTTAAAGAAGATACCATCTTCTAGTTGTTTAATTTGGAGTCCTAGGAAAACTAGAAGGGGGGTTGAATAGTTTACCGTTTAAAAAACTTTAAACTTGTTTAATTATCTTTTGAAACTTTCCGTTTAATCAAAGATATGAACACAAACACAATATATAACATGCAAGTATAAAGAAAGAAACGATCAAACCACAACCCGAGTATTTATCGTGGTTCGGCTACAAGGACTCTTTTTCCTTGCCCTACGTCCACGCCCCGAGTATCCAACTCGAGAGTTTCTTTCACTAGTCAACAAGCTCCTTTCACCGGCGGAGAAAACCTTACACGTCGCTTATACACGTTTACCGACACTAAGCTAGATGTCGAGGTCTTTTACAAGGGTACAACCACTCCCTGTTAGTTCTTTTACAAGGGTACAACAACTCCCGTCACACTTTGTATTTTGAGGACTAAAATACTAACCGATCACTACTGAAAACACACAATCAAATGAAGTGTAAACTACACAAAGTCTACACAATGCTAAGCTAACAAGTCTTGCAACGTTGTGTTGAATACTTGTAACTTTATATGAACTTGTGAACTTCTTTGCTACAAAAGAAACTTCACATCAAAATGAAATGTTAAAGGGTTAGATGAATGATATGAATGAATGTGTGTGAAAATGTAATGTAGAGTGATAAGAGAAAAATTCAAACATATGGCTTGGTATTTATAGCAAGACCTTCTGCAGGTCTGACGGATACGACAGAACCCTCAGATGGGTTCCACCCGTGTACCCCCAGGGTTCCGCCAGGCTTGCAGTTGGTTTTGCAATAAATTTATCCAAACCAACCAAAGTCACATCAACTAAATTCTAGTCAAACACATTGAATCAAAGATGGAAAGCTTCCAAAAATGTGTAAGAGGTTATGGTAAGTCAAACACACAAGCTTACCATAAATTTATGATGTGATGTTAACATTTTTCTATTTAAAGAAATATAGAAAGTGTTGTGTTTTAATGTGAAATGTAAAATGTAGCAAATGTCTAATTATGTAAGTCTTTAAACTAAAATTATGTTTTACTTAGAAACTAAAGTTTACATTTTGTCATTAACAAAACTTAGCAAATATCGTAAAATATAAATAACGTTTTTAGGCGATATTTGTATTAACATTAGTTTTATGAATGAAGCTTTGGTCGATCTTTATGTGAATACGTTTTCCTTTTAAAATCTTAAAACGTTTTGTATCAAATTATTGATTAAGTTAAACTCAACATGAGAAGTGTTAATAATATATATAAGTCCATTAGACCATATCATACAACTATATATCCTATCACAATATTAACTTGTAACTACACCACAATCAATCATCATGACAATATAAACAACAATCAACACATATTTGCAAGCATAGATATAAAGCGATAAATGCAAGAATAAATGTGAAAAGACAAGAGAAAGAGGATGCAAACCGGACACGATGATTTATAGTGGTTCGGCTACAAGGACGCCTTCCTTGCCCTACTCCACTCCCCGAGTCACCTACTCGAGAGTTTTCTTCACTACTCAACAAGCTCCCTTTTGGCGGAGAAAACCTTACACAACTTTTGCTTACACCATTTAACGACGCTAAGTTAAATGTCGAGTTCTAATAGTAGCTAGAACCAATCTCACAACACGACTTCGATCACTACACAACTTCTATACGACTTCACGACTTCTTCATGACTTCACGACTACTTCACAACTTCTTCTATACTCCACTACTTATTCACACACCTACTTCTTCACAACTACATGACTTCTCCACACTACTACTTCTTCCCACTACTTCTTACTCACTCATTGACTCACTACTAAGTAAGATCATCTTGATCTACTTATACATAAACATAACTCACAACTTCACATGAACACTAACTAGACTCTAATACATCTTTGGCTTTGTGATAGGGAGGGTTATTCTCTTGCACTTTGAGTGATGAGAGATTGAATCACTTGAAACAAAGACTAATAAACTTATGATCAAAGGATTTAGAAGTGTGTTTGGAAAGGTTTGGGACTGAAAATTTTCGTGCAAAATGTGAGAAAAATACCAGGTTTGAGGTGGTATTTATAGGGAAAAAATTTCTGACAGAATCTGACAGGGGAGCGTGGCCGGCCCCTTTAATTGTGTGCCGGCCCCCTTAAAATTGAAGGGGCCGCCCCTTATAAAAACTCATCATTTCTGTTCCATTTTAAATACGAAAACAGTTAAAAACACACAGAAATACCACATAAATACTATAAATATCTTTGGATTGTGTTTTTATACGTTTCAGGTGCAAAAGGACTGAAAACAAAGGAAAACGTGCAAAGTTTGCACACTTGGCAAAATCAGTCCCTGAACTTTCAAGAAATGTCAGAAATGGTCCCTGGGAAAATCATTTTGAAGAAAAGTCAACAATAGTCCCCCAGGAATCATGAAATGACAAATTTTACCCTTGAAGTTCAAAATTGCACAAATGGCAAAACAGGTCCCCCAAGTTTAATAAATGACAGTTTTAGTCCCTGGAAGTTTATTTTGGATTGAAAAGTCAACTTTAGTCCTTGGGAAGTCAGAAATGTTTACTAATGATCCCTGGATAAAAGTTTACACAAAATGACAACTTTTACCCCTCAAGTTACAAAATTGGCAAAATTAGTCCCTGGGTTTTCAAACATGGAAATTTACAAATAATACCCTTGTACTAATTCATGACTTACAATTTGGAACCTTTTTGATAACTTATGGGAAATTACAATTTCACCCCCTCAACTTTGAAAAAATTACATAAAAGGTCCCCCGGGTGTTTTAAATTGTAATAAATGCAAAATAGGTCTTTTGGTTTAGCTAACTTGGCAATATTAGTCCTTATGATAACTTATGAAATATTACAGGTTTAGTCCTTCATGAATTCAGAAGTTACAACATTGGTCCTTGGGCTAAAAATACAAACCGGATCATTTTAAATCCTTATAATCCAAATCCTTAATATCCAAAATAATCAACCTGGCCCAAACACAAAACACCAGGCCCAACTATCACTAAGCCCTTTACCCCTTTTAAATAAAAACGGTCGTTGACCGTTTGACCCGTCCCCTTCCTCAACCATCTGCATCACCTGCTACTTCCCACCATCACTTCCACCTCCACCTTCACCACCACTTGCACCCTTTCCACCTCACCCTACTCCCTGTCACTCCCTCAACCAAACCCACCTCCTAGGTTTACCCTAGGAGGTGACACCTATTACACCCACAAGTTGTTACCACACCCCTACCCTGTAGACACCCTGCAACACACCAATACCACCTCCCCTGCCTACTAATCTCACCCAATTGACCCTGCAACCTCATAATCCACCAATCACACCTTAACAGCCAACAAATTGCAAAAATTGAAATTGGCGCCAAAAATTGCTTTTGAACAGGTGTTGAATAATTGACACGTATCAAAGGTGGGATCTACTCAGAAGCTTGTGGAGATCATTTTGGGACTATAAAAGACAAAGGAGGGGCATAGAAGCAGGGTACCTTGGCATTAGGCCATTGTCATTTAGACTAGTTTAATCTTAGTGTAATTTTTATTGCTTTCATTTACTTTACATGTCATTTAATGCTTTCAGTGATGTATTAAACCTTAAACAAGTTCAATATATCATTATTTACAGTTTAATTGGATTCCATCTTTTAATTTCATGTTTTTTACTTAATGGTCATTTAAATTTCAAGTCTTTAATTTCCTGTTTGATCCATGTTGTTTTCTGGTTCCAAATAGACACTACATAACTCTTTGTAAGTTATGCAAGCCAATTGAACTATAGAACACAGCTTTGGTCTTTTAAATTAGAAAAATCATTAAAAAAATAGAGAAAATGGAAAAATAATCAAAAATAGTGGGATAATAAAGGAAATGAAGAAGCAGGGGTGAATTTGGAATTCTATGGGTATTAGGAGCTTATTGGAAGCAATGGGTGAACCCTTGTCCTTGTTTTTCTTGTTCTCAGCTGATTTCTCATTTGTAAGTTTTTATTTCAAATCTTGCATTTACTATTCATTTGTCTTAAATACTTTAATTTTGATGTTTTCCTGCTTATTTGTTGTTGTTAAATGTTTTTAAGGTTTAAAATTATATGTTCTTGTATTAGTTTGTGTAGTTGCTTAATATTTAATTCTTCACTGTATTTATAGATTGTGATTAATTCTTGTTTAAAGTTGTTATGATTGTTGTTTTTCTGTCAAGTTTTGCTTGTTATGTCATAATACAGAAGTTGGATACAGTTTTGTAAGTAATTTCATTGAGAACCTTGAATTCCATATGCAAGTGTAATTTAAGGGTCTGTTTGGGATTGCTTAGTGTAGAGTGATGAGTTGAGCCTAGGTTGTTAGTTATGGTTGTTATATGATGCATAGAGTTCCTTATGGCCTGACAAGCCATAAGTCTATTGTGTATTTCATAAAAAAGTCAAAACCAATAATTTTGTACCTTAACTTGATCACTGTTATGAATTACAAGTCCAAATCCTTCATATTAATGTATAATTAGTATATTTAGCTTAATTTTATGTTTTCATAGCTTATTATTATTATTTCAGTCCATAGTTTAGATTGTAATCTCATATTAGTCAAATTTTTAGTTCTTGTGAAATAGTCAAAGTTTTGGTTTTTCAGGTTTTTGATTAAATGTCTAATTTTATTGTGCTTTCATTATTTAGTTTCTGTCTAAATCCTCTTAGGGTTTGTTAGTTTTGTTGCTTATCTTGTTATTATATTTTTGTGAATTTTCATTATGCATGTTTAATAGCTTAACTATATGCTTATTTTCACCTGTTTTTGCCCTGTATCACCATTAAGCTGTCATAGTCACAAGCTTACATAAGCTTGGTTACTTTGACCTAGCTTATGGACTTAGCTTATTTGTGAACCCCTACTAGCTTGTTGTTAATATTTGTGCTTATTTTCCACTTATCTGCTTATTGTACACATTTGTTAAATATGTGTCCTTTGGACTTGTGTGCATGTTTTCCTTCCTTTATTTTCCTTTGTGCAGCTTTCTTAAGATTGTTTCAAGCTTATTTCTTGACTATGAGTTCAAAAGCTCACTGAATGAATCCATAAGCTCTGAAACAGCTTATTCCCTTTCCTTTTCTCTTTTCTTTGGCTTTCTTTAAGCCTATATAATCTATTTTTATATTTCTTTTCTCTTTTGTTCAGTCCACAAGCTTTTGGACAAGCTTTTCATTTGAAAAATCCAAGTTAAGCATAAAAAGCTTAAACTGTGGCACTAAATAAGCTCTCCTGAGCTTATTCTTGGGATTCAGAAAAGCTTCCTTTTCAAAAGTTACTTATAATTAGTTATATTTAAGTTTTGCAAAAAGAAAAATAAAAAATAAAATAAAATGAAAAAAATGGGTGTGGGTGGGGTTCGAACCTAGGACCTCTTGGCTAGTAACATGCATAATATCCCACACCCCTTCCAACTGCTCTGGGGCACCAGTTCCGTTGGAAGGGGTATTCCATACTTATTTAACCCATTTTTTTCCCTTTTGGCTTATTGGAACTGTGTGGCTTATTCTAGCTTATCTGGATAAGCTGGCAACTCCAACTTATTTTTCCTAGGATCTTTATAAGTAAATATACTTTCTGTAATTTTTTCAGATTTTTTACTATTCATCTAATATATATAATAATTAATATAGTTTCACTAGGTTTTAGGAAATAATAAATAATATATTTTTAAATCTGCTTATTTATAATTTTTACAAACTTTTTATATTTTTTAGGTATTCCTAAGATACTTAGGAAGTTTTATAAAAAGTTTTATAATTTTATAAATAAGTTTAGTATGTATAATAATTAAATTAGTATTAATTAGTTTAATTAAGTAATAATAGTTTTAAATTAAGTTTTCTTATTTTTGTATATTAAATATAGTTTTTATATTTTTCTTAGCTTTTTATAAGTATTTTAGAATTATGTAAAAAGTTGTAGATTTTAGTTTGCTTATTTAGTATATACAATAATTAAATAATAGTATTAATAAATAAATAATAAGTAAATAATTAGTAATAAATAGAATAGTTGTATAATAAATATATTTTTAGTTTCAAAATTTCTTTTATAGTATTTTTAACTTTTCTAAGTTTTAATTTTATTTTTCTAAGTAATATTTAGATTTTCTTATTTTTAGGTAATTATTAAATAGTAAATAAATAATAATTAAGTACATAGTATAAAAATAAGTTTTAATATTCTAATAATTTTCTTATTCTTTTAGGATTCCAAAAATGTAATTTTCACATTTGTGGGACTTATATTGGACGGTATTCACTTTTTATTTTGTACGTAGACGTTTATTTAAACGTTTATATACGCGTTTTAGGTTTCTAGGTTTTCTTATCTTTTAATTAAAGTTTGTAAATATAAAGTAAATATTTTAAGTTATTTAATTTGCATTTAAGCCCCTAAGGCATGCAAATACATACTGTAATTATATTTGTTGTTTCGTTTTGTACGTTTACGTTTATTTGAACCTAAACATACGTTTGTAAATCCTTTTACATTTTAGGGTTTCTGATTGCACGTTTTTACTGAAATAGCTGTGACAAGAGCTATTTACTATTCACATTCCTAGTGTTAGTCAGTCAGATTCCTGTTTTTAATATTACTTTCAACAAATCACAAGTCATTGTATTCAGGATATCACGCCTCATCAGGACATAAACGATCCAAGGATATTTTAACCCTTGGTAAACTTGTATTCCTCTCCCGGGCTGTCGCCCGTTTACTTTTATTATTATTACGGTTGACCATTTTGGTTAGCTTATAAATAAAAGTAGTATGGTCCGGGAGGAATCAAATTACGTAGACGTTTATTTAAACGTTTATATACGCGTTTTAGGTTTTTAGGTTTTCTTATCTTTTAATTAAAGTTTGTAAATATAAAGTAAATATTTTAAGTTATTTAATTTGCATTTAAGCCCCTAAGGCATGCAAATACATACTGTAATTATATTTGTTGTTTCGTTTTGTACGTTTACGTTTATTTGAACCTAAACATACGTTTGTAAATCCTTTTACATTTTAGGGTTTCTGATTGCACGTTTTTACTGAAATAGTTGTGACAAGAGCTATTTACTATTCACATTCCTAGTGTTAGTCAGTCAGATTCCTGTTTTTAATATTACTTTCAACAAATCACAAGTCATTGTATTCAGGATATCACGCCTCATCAGGACATAAACGATCCAAGGATATTTTAACCCTTGGTAAACTTGTATTCCTCTCCCGGGCTGTCGCCCGTTTACTTTTATTATTATTACGGTTGACCATTTTGGTTAGCTTATAAATAAAAGTAGTATGGTCCGGGAGGAATCAAATTTTGGCGCCGCTGCCGGGGAGGTGTGCTGCCTACTATGACTTGTATTTTGTATTTTGTTGAAATACCTATCCTTGTTTGTATATTATACTATATCATTCAACTACCGGGCTGTCAGGACACATTTATTACAGTTAATTATTCACAAGTAATTAGCTTGCGTGGTAAACCTGACACAAGCCTGGGAGGTAGTGATTACTTATACTGTATCATATTTCTTTTCAATAAACAATATAAAATACAAAAACATTTTTCCTATACACACAACTTGCGCAGTTTGATTAGTCCCTCAGTTACAACATTTGGTTGTTGGCTGTTTACAGTTACTGAGCTCTGTCAGACCTAGATTCCCTTTCAAGGGGCGGTTGTAAGGAATTTTCTTTCTTTGTACATATATATATAAATCTAAAAATACAAAAACATTATAAAATACAAAAAATTAAAAATAATCTCCTTACCCTAATATTTATAATTCTGTGAGTGGCAATCCCATTCCAATTTCTCACCAAATCTTTGAGTGGCAATCCCACTCCACTTCCCCATGAACCAATTAATTCGGGATCGAGTCAAACTAGTGACTCGGTAATCAAAAATTAGTGTGGGGTAGAATACCCACATCTTGTATATATTGTGAAAATGTAATAAAAAATTGTAAATACACAAAAATAAATAATTGTTGTATTACTTTGCTTAGCTTTAAATATTATCTTTTTACGTTCAAGGATTCGGCATAATAGCCGGGACTTTGAATATTGAGGACAATATTCATTTCTAAGTGTGGGGGGGGGGGGGGGGGGGGAAATTCTGGCGAATTTGATCAATTATATACCTTTGTATACCCTTTTCCCCAAAAATGACCAAAAATTTAAAATTTTTTCATTTGGTATTAGTGTTTTGCACTAAATACAACAAATGGTAATCAATCCACCATGTCTAACACACATAAGGATTGGCTAATCCAGGAGCAAACGGCTCTTGGTAAAGATATATCAAATCCGTTTTGGCTTGCAATTTGCCCAAAATTGTATGGTTCCTCAACTCCCCATCATCCTCAAAAGATAATGAGTTGGCTAGCCCGCAAGATTATGGCTTGTGGTAAAGGCAGTGAAATCCATAATTGGTAATCAGCTCACCAAGATGTTGACTTAGTCCATCAAGAGTTGGCTAGTCCAGAAGCAAACGGCTTTTGGTAAAGACTAATCAAATCCGTTGACAGCTGGTGGTTTGCTCAAAATCACACGGTTATCAGGTGTGCCACAGTTCTTACACCTGGCTACTCCAGAAGTAATGGCTGTCTGGTAAAGAGATATCAAAATCCATTAAATTTTTAAGTTGTTATTAGATTATAGATTGCTAGGGACTAGCAATGTTTTAGTGTGGGGTATTGATGAGTTCCTAAAAACTCATCATTTCTGTTCCATTTTAAATACGAAAACAGTTAAAAACACACAGAAATACGACATAAATACTATAAATATCTTTGGATTGTGTTTTTATACGTTTCAGGTGCAAAAGGACTGAAAACAAAGGAAAACGTGCAAAGTTTGCACACTTGGCAAAATCAGTCCCTGAACTTTCAAGAAATGTCAGAAATGGTCCCTGGGAAAATCATTTTGAAGAAAAGTCAACAATAGTCCCCCAGGAATCATGAAATGACAAATTTTACCCTTGAAGTTCAAAATTGCACAAATGGCAAAACAGGTCCCCCAAGTTTAATAAATGACAGTTTTAGTCCCTGGAAGTTTATTTTGGATTGAAAAGTCAACTTTAGTCCTTGGGAAGTCAGAAATGTTTACTAATGATCCCTGGATAAAAGTTTACACAAAATGACAACTTTTACCCCTCAAGTTACAAAATTGGCAAAATTAGTCCCTGGGTTTTCAAACATGGAAATTTACAAATAATACCCTTGTACTAATTCATGACTTACAATTTGGAACCTTTTTGATAACTTATGGGAAATTACAATTTCACCCCCTCAACTTTGAAAAAATTACATAAAAGGTCCCCCGGGTGTTTTAAATTGTAATAAATGCAAAATAGGTCTTTTGGTTTAGCTAACTTGGCAATATTAGTCCTTATGATAACTTATGAAATATTACAGGTTTAGTCCTTCATGAATTCAGAAGTTACAACATTGGTCCTTGGGCTAAAAATACAAACCGGATCATTTTAAATCCTTATAATCCAAATCCTTAATATCCAAAATAATCAACCTGGCCCAAACACAAAACACCAGGCCCAACTATCACTAAGCCCTTTACCCCTTTTAAATAAAAACGGTCGTTGACCGTTTGACCCGTCCCCTTCCTCAACCATCTGCATCACCTGCTACTTCCCACCATCACTTCCACCTCCACCTTCACCACCACTTGCACCCTTTCCACCTCACCCTACTCCCTGTCACTCCCTCAACCAAACCCACCTCCTAGGTTTACCCTAGGAGGTGACACCTATTACACCCACAAGTTGTTACCACACCCCTACCCTGTAGACACCCTGCAACACACCAATACCACCTCCCCTGCCTACTAATCTCACCCAATTGACCCTGCAACCTCATAATCCACCAATCACACCTTAACAGCCAACAAATTGCAAAAATTGAAATTGGCGCCAAAAATTGCTTTTGAACAGGTGTTGAATAATTGACACGTATCAAAGGTGGGATCTACTCAGAAGCTTGTGGAGATCATTTTGGGACTATAAAAGACAAAGGAGGGGCATAGAAGCAGGGTACCTTGGCATTAGGCCATTGTCATTTAGACTAGTTTAATCTTAGTGTAATTTTTATTGCTTTCATTTACTTTACATGTCATTTAATGCTTTCAGTGATGTATTAAACCTTAAACAAGTTCAATATATCATTATTTACAGTTTAATTGGATTCCATCTTTTAATTTCATGTTTTTTACTTAATGGTCATTTAAATTTCAAGTCTTTAATTTCCTGTTTGATCCATGTTGTTTTCTGGTTCCAAATAGACACTACATAACTCTTTGTAAGTTATGCAAGCCAATTGAACTATAGAACACAGCTTTGGTCTTTTAAATTAGAAAAATCATTAAAAAAATAGAGAAAATGGAAAAATAATCAAAAATAGTGGGATAATAAAGGAAATGAAGAAGCAGGGGTGAATTTGGAATTCTATGGGTATTAGGAGCTTATTGGAAGCAATGGGTGAACCCTTGTCCTTGTTTTTCTTGTTCTCAGCTGATTTCTCATTTGTAAGTTTTTATTTCAAATCTTGCATTTACTATTCATTTGTCTTAAATACTTTAATTTTGATGTTTTCCTGCTTATTTGTTGTTGTTAAATGTTTTTAAGGTTTAAAATTATATGTTCTTGTATTAGTTTGTGTAGTTGCTTAATATTTAATTCTTCACTGTATTTATAGATTATGATTAATTCTTGTTTAAAGTTGTTATGATTGTTGTTTTTCTGTCAAGTTTTGCTTGTTATGTCATAATACAGAAGTTGGATACAGTTTTGTAAGTAATTTCATTGAGAACCTTGAATTCCATATGCAAGTGTAATTTAAGGGACTGTTTGGGATTGCTTAGTGTAGAGTGATGAGTTGAGCCTAGGTTGTTAGTTATGGTTGTTATATGATGCATAGAGTTCCTTATGGCCTGACAAGCCATAAGTCTATTGGGTATTTCATAAAAAAGTCAAAACCAATAATTTTGTACCTTAACTTGATCACTGTTATGAATTACAAGTCCAAATCCTTCATATTAATGTATAATTAGTATATTTAGCTTAATTTTATGTTTTCATAGCTTATTATTATTATTTCAGTCCATAGTTTAGATTGTAATCTCATATTAGTCAAATTTTTAGTTCTTGTGAAATAGTCAAAGTTTTGGTTTTTCAGGTTTTTGATTAAATGTCTAATTTTATTGTGCTTTCATTATTTAGTTTCTGTCTAAATCCTCTTAGGGTTTGTTAGTTTTGTTGCTTATCTTGTTATTATATTTTTGTGAATTTTCATTATGCATGTTTAATAGCTTAACTATATGCTTATTTTCACCTGTTTTTGCCCTGTATCACCATTAAGCTGTCATAGTCACAAGCTTACATAAGCTTGGTTACTTTGACCTAGCTTATGGACTTAGCTTATTTGTGAACCCCTACTAGCTTGTTGTTAATATTTGTGCTTATTTTCCACTTATCTGCTTATTTGCACTATTTACACACCCACCTTTTTGTCACAATCAACTCACTTCACTGAAGCAAACAGTGAAGTGAGCTGATATTCCAAAGCTCTTAACAAGCTCCTCAGTGGACTTGAGCTTGTGATTCTTGGCTTTGTGAGAAGCCAAGTTGTCCAACTCAAGGCCTCAGGAAGAGTTGAGCTTGTTGAGGCTTATTTGACAAGTCTTGTGAAGGCTTCTTGTTTGCTCACTCACAACAAATAACTGTGAATACAGTTATTTTACACCATTTCCTAGAAGCCTTTAAAAGCTCATTAGAAGCCATAAGCTTGTGTGGTTTAGTTTCTTTTGAAGCTACACTTCCCTACTTTATGTTCATGTACTTCAAATCACACTTGCAGCTCAAATTAATAGGCTGCAAGTAGCTTTTTACTTGTCCAATGTACTGAGTATTTAGCATACTCAGTACACTCTTAGCTATTTCATAAGCTATCAAGAAGCTTAATTCAGGGACCTAGCTTGTGATACTTAGTTCCAGTTGGAGCTTATTCACTAGATTTTAAGTCCTAACTCTTAAATTCCCAATTGCAACCCATTAACTAGGGCTGCATATGGCTTCTTGATTGTCCCCATTTGATTTGTGTACTGGTTCACTAGTATACCCAGTCAAATGGTTGACTTTTCATAAGCTTACTACAAGCTCACTAGTGGACCCCACTAGGTGAGCTTGGGCTTTTTGGAAAGCCAACCAGGCCATCTTGCAACTCCAACTTTCATTTTTGCAATTTAAGCTTAACCCGTCAGCTTATTTTGCCCAAACAAAAGGTTGCAGGGGGTGTTTGGGACTGCAGTGTATGGATTTTGCTTATTGGCTTATTATAAACTTATGAGTGAATCCCTGTACATTTTCTTGTTCATAGTTGTTTATATAACATGTATATATATCATATTTTTACTTCAGTAGCATGTATGAAGCTTATACCAGGCTTATGCCTTCATTCCATCCAAGTTGAGCCTTAAAAAGCTCAACTGTCTAAACCTTAAGCTTATACACTGCTTATTGTACACATTTGTTAAATATGTGTCCTTTGGACTTGTGTGCATGTTTTCCTTCCTTTATTTTCCTTTGTGCAGCTTTCTTAAGATTGTTTCAAGCTTATTTCTTGACTATGAGTTCAAAAGCTCACTGAATGAATCCATAAGCTCTGAAACAGCTTATTCCCTTTCCTTTTCTCTTTTCTTTGGCTTTCTTTAAGCCTATATAATCTATTTTTATATTTCTTTTCTCTTTTGTTCAGTCCACAAGCTTTTGGACAAGCTTTTCATTTGAAAAATCCAAGTTAAGCATAAAAAGCTTAAACTGTGGCACTAAATAAGCTCTCCTGAGCTTATTCTTGGGATTCAGAAAAGCTTCCTTTTCAAAAGTTACTTATAATTAGTTATATTTAAGTTTTGCAAAAAGAAAAATAAAAAATAAAATAAAATGAAAAAAATGGGTGTGGGTGGGATTCGAACCTGGGACCTCTTGGCTAGTAACATGCATAATATCCCACACCCCTTCCAACTGCTCTGGGGCACCAGTTCCGTTGGAAGGGGTATTCCATACTTATTTAACCCATTTTTTTCCCTTTTGGCTTATTGGAACTGTGTGGCTTATTCTAGCTTATCTGGATAAGCTGGCAACTCCAACTTATTTTTCCTAGGATCTTTATAAGTAAATATACTTTCTGTAATTTTTTCAGATTTTTTACTATTCATCTAATATATATAATAATTAATATAGTTTCACTAGGTTTTAGGAAATAATAAATAATATATTTTTAAATCTGCTTATTTATAATTTTTACAAACTTTTTATATTTTTTAGGTATTGCTAAGATACTTAGGAAGTTTTATAAAAAGTTTTATAATTTTATAAATAAGTTTAGTATGTATAATAATTAAATTAGTATTAATTAGTTTAATTAAGTAATAATAGTTTTAAATTAAGTTTTCTTATTTTTGTATATTAAATATAGTTTTTATATTTTTCTTAGCTTTTTATAAGTATTTTAGAATTATGTAAAAAGTTGTAGATTTTAGTTTGCTTATTTAGTATATACAATAATTAAATAATAGTATTAATAAATAAATAATAAGTAAATAATTAGTAATAAATAGAATAGTTGTATAATAAATATATTTTTAGTTTCAAAATTTCTTTTATAGTATTTTTAACTTTTCTAAGTTTTAATTTTATTTTTCTAAGTAATATTTAGATTTTCTTATTTTTAGGTAATTATTAAATAGTAAATAAATAATAATTAAGTACATAGTATAAAAATAAGTTTTAATATTCTAATAATTTTCTTATTCTTTTAGGATTCCAAAAATGTAATTTTCACATTTGTGGGACTTATATTGGACGGTATTCACTTTTTATTTTGTACGTAGACGTTTATTTAAACGTTTATATACGCGTTTTAGGTTTCTAGGTTTTCTTATCTTTTAATTAAAGTTTGTAAATATAAAGTAAATATTTTAAGTTATTTAATTTGCATTTAAGCCCCTAAGGCATGCAAATACATACTGTAATTATATTTGTTGTTTCGTTTTGTACGTTTACGTTTATTTGAACCTAAACATACGTTTGTAAATCCTTTTACATTTTAGGGTTTCTGATTGCACGTTTTTACTGAAATAGCTGTGACAAGAGCTATTTACTATTCACATTCCTAGTGTTAGTCAGTCAGATTCCTGTTTTTAATATTACTTTCAACAAATCACAAGTCATTGTATTCAGGATATCACGCCTCATCAGGACATAAACGATCCAAGGATATTTTAACCCTTGGTAAACTTGTATTCCTCTCCCGGGCTGTCGCCCGTTTACTTTTATTATTATTACGGTTGACCATTTTGGTTAGCTTATAAATAAAAGTAGTATGGTCCGGGAGGAATCATTAACGTAAGTTTAACTAATTTTTTTCTCCTCAAGGAATATGTGGGGAATAAGAATATGGTAGAGGATCGAATGAAAAGCCAACATTTTTTAAAAAGTATAAAAAGCAACTGGAGCCATTAGGCCCTTGGCAACACATGCGGGGAGGCACGGTACGGCATCCCCACCGCACGGGAATACCGCCGCCCTCCCCTCCTTACCGCACGGTAGAAGTGATTTTCGGGGAAGTTTACTGAACAAAAGTAGCCGTTTGTGCATTAAAGGTTTTGAACGTTGGGCATTAAAAAGAGAGCAACAGATACTTTTTTTTTTTTGTGTATATATACTTTTGCAAAACAAAGACACAACATAAAAAAAAAAAAAAAACAAACAAACACTACCGATCCATGCAAAAAAAAACATCCGATTCCAAAAAAAAAAAAAAAAAAAAAAACATCCGATCCAAAAAAATATCCGATTTAACCGCAAATATATGGCGCATAAAAAAATTGGTTCGACTTTTTTCTAGATGAGCCGTTCGAGTGGTCTAATGATACTAGTCTCGAAATTTTTGCTGACGCGATTGACGAAGATGAAGAAGATATGGCTGGGTCGACACGAAAATCAGTGAAACGCAATCGGATCTCTGCTGCACAAAGATTGCATCGTGATTATTTTTGTGAAGATCCAAAATTCGACGATGAATTTTTTGAAGATAGGTATCGTATGCCTAAAAGTTTATTTTTAAAAATAACGCGAGCTATTGAGGCTAGATTCGAGTATTTTCAGGAAGGTTATGATGCTAGAATGAAAAAAAGTTTCACGGCCATACAAAAATGTTCGTCTGCCATTAAACAACTCGCAACCGGTGCACCACCGGATGAGTTTGACGAATATTTGGAAATGGCGCAAAGAACTTCACGTGTGCCTTCAATTTTTTTGTGATGCTATTATTGAGTTATATGCTCGAGATTTTCTACGTAGGCCAACAAGTCATGATGTTGCATGTTTGTACGAAGCGCACGAAGCCCGCCATCATATTCCGGGTATGATCGGTAGCCTAGATTGCACACATTTTGTTTGGAGGAATTGTCCAATGGAATTGAGGGGTCAATATAAAAGGGGTGACCATCAATACCCCACGATTATGATGGAGGCAGTGGCGTCTCAAGATTTGTGGATATGGCACGCGTTCTTTGGACCGCCGGGTTCAAACAACGATATAAACGTTGTGATGCAATCTCCGCTATTCCTCACCGAGCGTAATGGTACGGCACCTAAGTGCCCATTTGTTGTGAACGGCCATACGTACAAGCGTGGCTACTATCTTTGTGATGGCATATATCCGGCATGGTCTACGTTTGTTAAAGCATTCAAATATCCAACCGACCCGAAGGAAAAAAAGTTCAAGAAATTACAAGAGTCGGCTCGAAAGGATGTTGAACGGGCATTTGGTGTTCTCAAGGGTAAATGGAGTGTACTGAATCGACCCTTACGGCCACACACGATAGAAAGAATTAGAAAAATAGTTTATACGTGTGTCATATTGCATAACATGATTATACATAACGCCGGTAACGCAATCTTGCCAGTTCATATTCGGGATCCTCCAATTGAACCGGTGTTTGACGAAGCAGCTTTAGGCGAGATACGAGATGAGGATACACATTTTCGTGTCAGATTTGATCTTATGGAGCATGTTCACGCTCAACAATTACCATACCTCGAGGTGGACGATGAAGTTTAGTTTTTTAGTATTATGTAATGGTATTTTATGTTTTTTAATAATATTATGTAATGTTTATTTTAATTTTAATGAATTTTAGTTTTAAATAAATTTTAATAGAATTTAAAAAAGAAAAAAGAAAAAAAAGTGAGTGAAGGGTGAGTGATGTGATGCCAACAAAAAATGAGTGAGTGAAGGAAAAAATGGGAGAGTGATGTGGCATAAGGGGATTGGTTGTTTGTGAGTGAAGGGGGATGGAGTGAGTGGTGTGTTGCCAACCCCCTTAGATCTATTCTGATTTTAATCAACAGACCTTATTACTCCGTTTTAATTAAATGGACATATTTTGTTACAGGGGTATTTTTGGTATTTAAGTATCCACATCTAACTTATTTGGGTTTTATCTCTCCTCTTTGTCAGATCCACACTTCTTTCAAGTCAATCTCATATCTTCTTTCCTACAAAATTAATTTGATCTTCAAATATAACTTCTTTATATCATGTCACGTTTTCTTAATTTCTCTAGAATGTGATTTAGGATTTCAATTTTCCGAAGGACGAAGTTTCGAAATGAAGAATCATTATGATTTTCTGAAAGGTGACTGGTGCTAGGGGTGTTAACGATCCGAGCCGAGCCGAGTTTTGGCCTAAACGAGCTAGGCTCGTTTATTAACAACTCGGCTCAAGCTCGAATAAACTTTTATAAATTGGCTCGAGCTCGAGCTCGAATATTTTTTTATTGTTCGAGCTCGAGCTCGAAGCTCGTTTAAAATTTTTAACTTAAAATGCTCATATAGAAAATCGAACTTGATAGACTCGTTTATTAACTTAAGCTCGAGCTCGAAAGCTCGTTTACAATTATAAAAGTTGTTCTAATGCTTAAACTAACGTATAATAAATACTAGTTTGCATTTGAAGCAAAAGAGTGTGTAACAATTATACTTATATTTTTCTTATAATTTCAAGTATATGTGGTTTTTTTATAAAAGGGAAGTGGGTCTTTGTTTTATAGTGTCCATCTTTATTCACTTTTCTTATTATTTTCAATGTGGGATACTTTCATTTTTTTTTTTTTTTTTTTTTTTTTTTTTTTTTTTTTTTTGATTAGACAATATACAAATACTACACAAAATTTTCAAAACATCAATTTTGTATTATTATATTTTCTATTATAATTATAATTCTTAATTAAAAATATGATATTTTTTCTTTAACTTATGCTAACAAATTTACTAATTAAACTAAATAACAAAGTTAATACACTTGATCTAATAATATAAAAGAAAAAAAATGATGCTCAAAGAATAAAATAAATTATTAATTAATGTTCATAGATAACACGTAATTGATATACTTGTATCATCTATGATTCCCTAGTATATATTTTACCTTTTTCTATATACATAATTTTCGAATGAGTATAGCGAAGTATATAATTTTGTAAGCTCGATTCATGAAATTAGTCAAGCTTATTAGTTTATGTTTATATTTTATATATAAACTAAAGTGTAGATTTTTGATGTGATTGAAGGTTAACATATTATTAAATTTGGTTTTAAGTTTAACCTTTAATACTAATAGCAATTAAATAATTATAATTAAAATATTTTGATACTACATATTTAGCTCGATTAGCTCGTTTGGCTCGTTTAGCTCGAGTAGCTCGTTTGGCTCGTTCGGCTCGAATAATTAAACGAGCTTTCGAACGAGCCGAGCTAAATACAAGTTTTAAAAGCTCGGCTCGTGAAATTATTCGAGCTCTACATTTTGTTTGAGCTCGACTCGGGCTCGAAAATTATCAAGCTCGACTCGAGTTAAACGACCTCGAGCTCGAGTAGCTCGTTAAAAGCTCGACTCGTTTACACCCCTAACTGGTGCAAATGGTGATGACGATGGTGATGGTGACGGTGGATCAGCGGCAGACCTATGGTAGGTGGTGTCCGGGAACAGTATTAGACACCGGATTTATATAGAAAGCGATTCATAAGACGATGTAAGAGAATTTGAAGGGTTTGGTGTTGAGAAAGAAATGGAGATTTGTGTTGACGAAGATGATATGTTCAATATCATTTTTCTTATTGATTTAATTTGTTGTTTTTTGTCGGTGATGGAGATTGTTGCTGACATTAAATAAATTTGCTATAACAAAAAAAAGATTTTTTTTTTTTTTATTATTATTATTTTTTTTTGTATTGGTGTACTTTGTTGAGAAGAAATTTAAATTTTGTTTAAGAAAGTAGGAAGTTGAAGATGAGTTGTTCATAGAAAGAAAAAAAGGAATAAAATGAATGTTTTTCTAAGATATATAATGATATTTCTGTTGTTGCGGAAGTTAAATGGTACTCCCTCCGTCCTTAAAATAAAAGTCCAGTTTGAATTTTCAGAGTCAAACTAGTTCAACTTTGACCTTAAATATTTTTTTTGTTTTATATAATACATGATAAAAAAATTATACCATTGAAAAATACACTTAAAACCAAATCTATTCATATATTTTGCATCAAATATTATATAACGCCCACAAAAATAGTTAAGGTCAAAGTTGAACCAGTTTGACTCTGAAAAGTCAAACTGGACATTTATTTAGGGACGGAGGTAGTATAAGTGTTGGGTCACTGAATTCCTCAATCTTCTTCTTACAAGGATTTGAAAGTAAAATAACCTAAATGTAAACAAGTCACTGAGTGAACAGTAACTCAGTGAGTCATCTTCAGGATGCTTAGACCGAGCCTAAGAAGAAAGGTTCTCCATTCAGTGAGGCGGAACTCAGTGAAATGTGATCTAAGCCAAGAAGAAGGTGATGGGTTCAGTGAGGATGACAATAACTCACTGAACCCCAAGACTCCTCAACAACTTCATGGTACTGAAGACTGATGACTAGAAGACTGAAGTTTTAGCGGGACTGGGCGGGAAAGTTTGATCTGTTTCACTAAAGTGCTTTATCACTTTAAGGTCAAACTTTCCTCAAATGGTTAAAACCAGGCTGTCATCAGAAAGTGCCTTTTGGACTTAACCCAAAGAAGTTTCCCTTACCAGAGAATAAAATCTATCAAGATTTTATTGAGGAACACTTAGGTCCATTGTATAATAGGGTTGTTCACATTTGTGTATAAATAGGTAGCATAAGAGAGGAGTAAAAGTTGACAAGTTTGTGCAATTAATGCAAAGCATTCACAAACCACTTTTACTCCTTCAAAGAACAACATAACCCCTCAGATAGCTCAGTGGGTCTTGAAAGTTGTCACTCAACATAGTTTGAGTTTAGTGAGTAGTCAATACCATACTTGTCGTTTTCAATCCCAAGTGTTATTCCGCAAACACTTGGGTACGATTCTTTTTTATTAACTTCTAATAAAAAATTAAACGTTGAAAAATATTGTCTCTTATATTTACGTTACTTTATTGTTAATCATTTTATACATCTTTGTTTAAAGTCATACAACTTGGTTACTTAAGCTTTGTAGTTATTGTTAATCAAGTAAAAGGGACCAACAAGTGATATCAGAGCCTCTGATTTGTAAAACTTAAACCTGTTTTCAAAACTTAAGAGTGCTCAAGTTTTTTAAAATCAAGATCCCACTATGACTGACATAGATGTTTCCCAACTTGTCGACAAAAAGGGTGGAAGTTATTCAGCAACTGCCCCTCGACTAGAAGTTGGCAAATTTAATAAGTGGAAAAAGCGAATGTTTTGCTACTTAACTGGGATGGAACCATATTACATTAAGTTGATTAATGATGGTCCATATGTCCCAACAACTGCCCAAGGTTTAATTAAACCTGAAGCTCAGTGGACCCCAGATGAAAGGAGGGTGGTCAATCAAGACCAGCGCCTGAAAAGCATCATTATATCATGCCTTCCTGATGATATAATGGAATCAGTGATCAACTGTCCCACTGCCCAGCAGACATGGACTGACCTGGTTCATAGCTATGAAGGGCCTTCTGATACCAAAGAGAATAGAATCATGGACCTGAAGCTTGAATTCAATACCTTCAGGGCCAAGGATTCTGAAAGTCTCTCTGAGACTTATACTCGGTATAAGACCCTCCTGAATGAGCTGACCAATGATGGTGTTATACTGTCAAAACATGAGATAAGTGTTGGCTTTATCAATAGTCTCCCTGAGAAGTGGTTAAACTTCTCTCAGGGATTGAGAAATGCAAACCACATTCAGAACCTTGAGCTCCCTGCCATCTATGGGAAGTTTGTCTATGAAGACAATCTTATCACCAGGAGATACCCTGGTAAAGCTCAGGAGACCAAAAAGGCCTTGACAATTTCACCCATATCAACTGCTTTCTATTCAAAAGGAGTTGTGCAGGATTTTCAGGACGGATCTGATGATGAGGTTGACCAAAGAACCAGTGAGGAGTACCTAAATGATCTTCAAATTGAATTTCATGAAAGAGCAATCCTTGCTAATTCAAAAAGGTTTTTTAAGAAAAACAAATTCCCTTCTTCAAAAGCAAATGAAAACACTGAATGTTTTAAATGTGGCAAAATGGGCCATTTTGCTAAAGATTGTTTTTCAAAAACAACCTCAGAACCATCCTTCAAATTTTTAGGAAATAACTCTTTTTCAGGCCCCAACAAATTTCAACCAAAAATGCTTCATTCTAGTCAAAGATTTGAAAAAGTCCCTCAAATTGAGTTTGAAGCCAAGTACAGAAAGGCAAAATCTAAACTTGCCCTTCTTGAATCATCCTCAACAGTCTCTCAGCCTCCTCAGGCTCCAAAGCCTTCTTAAGCCACGAACAAAGGACTTGTTGCTGAAACATATGACTGGGATGAGGTTGAAGTGTCCTCTGATGATGATGAAATGCACATCAGTGCCCTGATGGCTCTATCAGATGACAACAAACTTGCTGTGGGGAAGAGTCATGCAAGAAATGGTGAATGGGTTAACATCACTATGAGGAAGGTAAATCTTTTACTTTCTATGGATGATAATGATGATTGGAAATCTTACTTAGATTATATTAATGTTGATCTTAAGTATGTTGAAGAGCAAAGACTTAATTTGTTTTCAAAATTTAACAAACTGAGTTTTAAATTAAATCATTGTAGAGATAAACTACTTGCTTTAAAACAAGCCAAGCTTGAAAGTGTTACACTTCAAATTCAAAACTCTGAACTAGTAAAACAAAATCAAGCTCTTCAGGAAGAACTTAAGAAAGAAAAGGAAATTATTTGGAAATGGACTCAGAAAACCCCAAACTTTATGAAACACTGAGTCTCACACCCAGCCCCAAAAAGGCAGGTTTGGGTGATGATCAACTCACTGAAGTTTCTAGGGAGAGTAGCCATTCTACAACTTTTCTATTAACCAACATACTCTCTAGCAAAGAACTTTCTCCTAAACCCAGTGATTGGATTGAAAGAAACAATCCTGATAGTAAAATGCCAAATTTTAATACTGGAAGAATCCTGGAGCCTGAAAGTCAGGCTATCAAGGAGCTGCTAGGATTCACTGATGAACTTAGTCCTACCGAGTCCATCACTGAGTCTAAGTCTGATTCACCACTCCCTCCACTGAAACAAATTCAGGGAGCGGAACCCAATTCTGACCTTGCACCATTAGTCTATCAACCACATTCTCCCGAAGAGAAATCAGGTTTAGGAAAGACTATACTGAAAAGGCCTACTACTGCACCCACTGAACACCAAAAACCTTCAGTACCCACTGAAGTGAAGCATGAAAGCACTGATTCAAAGGTTGATCAGCTTGTTGAACTTGTCAGGATGCTGAGTGAGAAAATTGAGTCTACTGAGAAAAACTCTGACTCAAAATCTACAAAGCCCTCAGTACCCTCAAGTTCTTCCAAACCAAAAACCACACCCAAACCCTCAGGGAGATGTGAACTGTGCAATTATCCGAATCACAGCACTGATAAATGCTACAGAGTCCTGTTTTGTATGATATGCAAACAAGAGGACCATAGAACTTGTGATCACATCCCCCACACTGCTTCTTTAAAAGCAAGAGATCTATACAAAAACCAAGGCTATTTGTATGCCACACCTTCCAAATAAAGACTGAAGGCTAAGCCTTTCTCGCCATGTCCTCACTGTGGTTTCAATGATCATCTTCCTGATGATTGTATGATGAAAGATTGCTGTGACATCTGTGGAGATCCCTCCCATGAAACCAGGGGACATGACAAAATTATTCAGTCCAGAAGGAAAAACCAGACCAACACTTCTCAGTCACCTGAGGCATCAACCTCCACAAAATGTAAAACATGTGGAAGCTCAGGTTACACAACTTCAGAAAGTGGGTCAACAAGAAAAACTAACCCAGTTTACTATTTGTGCAGAAACACATCAAGGATCCTACTTGGCATCTAGACAGTGGATGCTCCAGAAGTATGACTGGTGTGAAAAGTTTTCTGCACAAATATGTGGAAGAACCAGGACCTAAAGTAGTATTTGGTGATAACTCATCAGCTCTCACTGAAGGTTATGGTTCAATAAATTGCAATGGTATAGTTTTTACAAGAATAGCTTATTTTAATGGTCTCAAGTACAACCTGATAAGTGTTTCCCAACTATGTGATGCCAAATACATAGTTCAGTCTGATGACAAGAGAGGGACCATCTTTAATGCCAATAAGGAAGTTATGTTGATTGCCCCTAGGAGGGATGATGTATATGTCCTTGACATGTCATCCCTGACTCAGAATGGGACTTGTCTATTCTCAAAGGCAAGTGAGACAATCAACTGGCTATGGCATAGGAGACTCTCTCATCTCAACTTCAAGAGCATCAACAACCTGGCCAAACAAAACAAAGTTATGGGCCTTCCATCCCTGGTGTATACCAAAGACAAGCCTTGTTCTGCTTGTGAAAAAGGAAAACACCATAGCGCATCATTTAAAACCAAACAAACCTTTTCCATCAAAAGCTGCCTACATCTTCTTCATATGGACCTTTTTGGACCTGTCAGTCCAATGTCCATTCACCATGAGAAGTATACTCTGGTCATAGTGGATGAATACTCAAGATATACTTGGGTTTACTTCCTGACCAAAAAGAGTCAGGCAGCTGAAACCATCATGTCATTTGTCAGGAACATTGAAAATCAAAATGATGTCAAAGTTAAACAGATCAGGACTGACAATGGCACTGAATTCAAAAACCAAGACCTTGAGTGTTTATGTGATGAGAAAGGAATTTCTCAAAATTTCACTTCTCCCTATACTCCTGAACAAAATGGAGTAGCTGAAAGGAGAAATAGAACACTCATTGAGGCAGCAAGAACAATGTTAAATGGCTCAGTCCTCTCAAAACATTTTTGGACTGAGACAGTTAAAACAACCTGCTACACTCAAAATAGGTCAATCATTGTGAAAAGGCACAATAAGACTCCTTATGAGATATTCAAAGGAAGGATTCCTGACATCAGCTACTTTCATGTATTTGGGTGTCCTGTGTTTATACATAATCACAAGGACCACTTGGGTAAATTTGATGCCAAAGCTGATGATGGATACTTCCTGGGATATTCCCTGGTTTCTAAAGCCTTCAGGGTGTTCAACACAAGGAGACAACAAACTGAGGAAACTTATCACATTACTGTTGATGAGAGCACTGAATCCATCAGGTTCTCAAATTCCTCAGTAGAAGAAATTGGTATTGATGACTCATCAAGGTATCCTCCTGATGAGTATCATCCTGAGAACAATCCCTCAACCCAATACCAAGCTGATGCTGACGTCTCCTATTACATCATTCCTCACAATCTACCCCAACCACCTATCAGTGAGTTTATTGAAACTCAGCATGTCTCAAATGAGACTGAAACCACTGAACTAATTGTTCAGGAACCCTCAGAGCAAACTGTTCCTACAAATGTCACTGAAGCACATAGTGATGTGTCACCTCATGTTCCTGAGTCTGAACCTAATCAGGCTCCTTCAAGCTCAAATTCCTATCCCAAGCCTCAGGATAGCTGGACTAGATCCAAAATCATTGAGCTTGTGAACATCATTGGTGAACCCACTGAAGGCATGCTCACAAGAAGCAAGGCTGCTAAACTCAAGGCCGCCACGGCCAATATATGTATTTATGCTGACTATCTCTCAGAGATTGAACCTAAAAATGTCAAAGAAGCCTTGACCTATGAAAGTTGGGTTCAGGCCATGAGAGATGAATTGGAACAATTTGACAGAAATGATGTCATGATCCTTGTTGAATGCCCCCAGGGTATTTTAATCATTGGTATGAAATGGGTCTTTAAAAACAAGACCGATGAGAATGGCATAGTCATCAAAAACAAAGCAAGACTGGTTGCCAAAGAATATAATCAACAGGAAGGTATACCTTTGCACCTGTTGCTAGAATGGAAGCCATCAGGATCTTCCTTGCCTATGCAACTTACATGAACTTTAAAGTTTACCAAATGAATGTTAAAAGTGCATTCCTGAATGGTAACATTGATTCGCCTCAAACGGTCAGACGATTATTGGTCAACCACTTGTGAATGGTCAATTACAATAGTCAAACAGCTGAGGCAAATGCTTCCGTGGAATACAGTGTTTCCCCGGGTCGTAATGTCCCAACGAGGTGTGCGATGTTTTATTCAAAACGAATCTGTGATTGAGTGAAAGTGAACAGGAAAGGTATAAAAGTGTGTGTGAGTGATTACACTAAGGTTTAAAAAGTAAAATGACTTAATTAAGCTAATGGAATGATTACGTGAAACCTAGATATTTAAAACGTATAAACGTGAACTAAATTAAAAATCAGACGCGATTGCGTGCTGAGAAAAAGGTGAGTTTTAAAGAAAAATAAACTACAGGGGTTAAAAATGAAAATTCTATAAACTTAAACTTAAAATAAAATTAAATTAAAAAGAAAACTATTTTTTAGATTATTTTATTATTTATTATTAATTATTTAATTAAAAACTATTTAACTATTTAATTAAAACTAATTTAAATCAAACAAAAAATTGATAAACACTACAAATTAAACTAAAAACTTATAAAAATAATTTCTAAAACTTAAAATGAACTTGAAGAAAGTATAAAAAATAAAAATAAATATTTTTGTCTTTTTATGGATTTTTTATTAATTAGAAACTAATTATCTTAATTAAACTATTTAAATTAATTTAAATTATTAATAATACTAAAATGACTTAGAAAATTATGAAAAAAATTATAAAACTATTTTATAACATTTAAAAGCTAGGAAAAATATAAAAACTAGGTATTACCTTATAAAAATTAATTATACTATTTATAACTTAATTATTGATTAATTATTAATAAAACTATTTTTAATTCTAATAAATATCAAATTACAAAATAAAAATCTGAGAAAATTATTAAAAATACTTTAACCAAAAAGGAAATTAATAAAAATATAAAAACACAACTTACTTAATAAAAATCTAAAAATGAAAATTAAAATTAAATTAAATTAAATAGAAACTATCACTTATTTTTATGTTGATTTTTCTGGATTTTTATTTTACAAAACTATATTATACTTAAAAATAAACAACTTTTGTAAAAACAACTATTTTACAACTTAAAAATAAGCTAGATATAAGCTAACAACTTAAGCAGTTGACCAAAGTTGACCAACTAAGCAAATAAGCTCTACTGAGCTTATGTGGGACCCATAATGGTAAAAGTTTGTTCCCCTGAGTTAGATGAACTATATTAAGCAAGGATAGCACAAATAAGCAGCTTCAATAAGCTACAAAACACAAATAAGCAGTTTGCTTATTGCATTCTGAGACAGTTTTGGGGACAGATTTGGGGAGCAAAACTAAGTGGGGTCCACTGGGTATTGGGTCAAACAATTGGTCAATGGTTGTTCCCTGGTAGAAGGGGGGTTGGGAGAACCTAAGATTATGGTGTGGGGCCCACTGAGGTGGTCACAAAACCACCACTAAGTAGTGGTGGTGGCCTGAGTCTGATGGAGCAGGGCAATACCTTGCCCTGCAGGTTACTTTGAGCAAGGGTGGGACCCACAACAAAATTACTAAAAATAAAAGGGTACTGAGACCTTGAAGTTGAAGTGGTAGACTACTAATCCACAAAATTACAAGACCTAAATCCTTCTATTAAATTCTCTAAAATTCCCACTAGTTTGGAAAAAACTAAGTAAGGCACAATTTGACTTTTTGATAAAAACTAGAGATTTGACTTTTATGAGTTTCTAAAGCTTCTAATAAGCTGTAACTATTATAATAAGCTAATTTAAGACTGGAATAAGCTACATGAATCACTTATGAGCTATTGAGCAAGTATTTGAGTACTAATTGTGTAACAGTTAACCATAATTGATGTTTGCTATTGATTTTGACTTTTTAATGTTTAAGACCTGAGTTTTGAGATTACTACAACCTAATATGACCTAAATTATTATGTTTAAACTAACCTAGATAACTAATGACACCAAACATACTCAGTATCAAGCTGAGCCAAACACCCCTTTAATAACCAACTGTTTTTTATTTCCAATATAAAAGGCTGAGATAGACCAAGGGAATGATTCCAAATAATTTATACTGATGTTATAAACTAGTTTGAACACAATACCACAGGTTATTACAACTAAAACCTAGAAATCACAAATCTATTCTAATTGACTGTGAAAATAAATTTTCAAGCAACTTACTAATATCAAATAACAAGATACTTATCTTATGCTAGATTATGGCTAAGTACTACTGAATGAACACAAAAGAACAAAAATTAGTAGCTAACAACAATAAAATAATGAAATGCCAAAAATTGAGTAAATGCTTACTAATGGATTATGCTGAGACACAATGAACCAAGAACTGTGAACCAACCTAACAACCTTCCACAAGGTTACTAATACCAGAACACTCCAAATTGCACCTTGCTCAGTCCTTCTTCTTTCTCAAACACTATTTTTTTATTTTTCTCTTATTTAATTTATTATTTTTGGTATTTTTTTTATTTATAGCTAAACAGACAATTAAGGTATTCTAAAACTTATTTAAGCTTTGTCAGAGCTTATATGAGCTTATGAACTAACTTAACAACAACTAACAACAACAGTTGAGCTTTTTGTGATTTTTGAAATAAAGAAAAATTGCATAATCTGAGATACACAATGAAACTTGAAATTGATGATTACAAAAGTTTAAATTACATTAATATAACAGAATACAAGCTTTTTAATTCCAAGATTACAACTAGATTGGATTCTATATTAACTACGATTAAACTACTCCTACAATACTCTAATAAATCTTCACCACTGCCTCTTCTTCCTTTTGTAGAGACTTTAGAGGTTTATGGGACCCACTTTGTCATTTCCCACCATATATGAGCCGTTGATAAGGTTTGATTGATCTTGGCCGTTTAAATAAGAAACTTGGCGCCAAAGTCATAGGGGTAGCGTGTACGGGTTTTAAGGGCAATTAAATGGGTTTGGTGAGGCGTGGAGGACAAGGGGAGAGTGGGTAGGACAGCTGGGGTGTGAGGTGGTGAAGAAACCAGGGATGTAGAGGTGGTATTGGTGACTCAGTGGTGTGGGAGGGAAAAAGGTAGGGGAAGGGGGTTGACTGGTATGTTGACCCCGGTTTTATTTATTTAAAAAGTGGGTTGGGCTTGGGATTGGGCCAGGGTAAATAAAAGAGTGGGCTTGGGATTGGATTGTGGGTTGGGTTGTTTATATTTAAGGTCCGGTTGGTTTTAGTTTAAGATAATCACAAGGACCAAAAATGTAACAAGCTGAAAGTTGAGGGGTGTGAGTTGCAACTATTCCAAAATTATTCCAAGGGTTTTTCTTGCTAAGTGTGAATAGTACAAGGGTATTTTTTATATTTTTCATTTTTTTTAAATATCCGGGGACTATTTTTGCCAAACTTGCAAAGTTGAGGGGCCTTTTTGCAATTTCTCCAAACTTTTCACCCAAGTACCATTCCTGCAAAAGATTAATAATACAAGGACTAAAATTGATTTTCACAAAGTTTTTAACATCCCAGGGACCATTTATGTCAATTTTCCAAAGTACAGGGACTAAACTTGTAATTTTGTGAAACTTTGCACCAAAGGACTAAATATGTAACTTTATGATTAAAAAGGACCTTTGGTGACTTTTTCATGTTTTTAGAATAACCAGGGACTAGTTTTGCCAATTTATGAAACTTGAGGGACTGAAACTGCCAATTATGCAAACTTTGTACGTTTTTCATCTGTTTTTGCATATTTTGCATTTGAAACATATAAAACACACTTTTAAGATATTTTAAGTATTTTGATGCATATTTGAGTGTTTTTGTATGTTTTGGCAGCTCAGATTGGTATAAAATGATGAGTATTTAGACACTCATCAAACATCAAAGAAGATGTTTATGTGCAACAACCTCCTGGTTTCGAAAGTAGTGAATACCCCAACCATGTCTACAAGCTTAACAAAGCCCTTTATGGACTGAAACAAGCACCCAGGGCATGGTATGAAACTCTTTCAGCCTTCCTGATCCAAAACAAGTTTGTCAGAGGAAAGATTGACAACACACTGTTCATCTACAGAACAAAGAATGATGTCATTCTTGTCCAAGTATATGTTGATGACATCATCTTTGGCTTAACAAGTTACAAACTTTGCAAACAGTTTAAAAAACTGATGACCACAAAGTTTGAAATGAGCATGATGGGTGAACTCACATACTTTCTTGGACTCCAAATTTAACAAACTGAAAAAGGAATATCCATTTTCCAAGAAAAATATCTCAGGAACCTACTGAAGAAGTATGAGCTCACTGACTGCTCTTCAGTAAAAACTCCTATGGTTCCTCCAAACAACCTTGGCCCTGATCTCACTGTAAAATCAGTGAATCAAACCCAATACAGAGGAATGATTGGCTCCCTGATGTACTTACTTGCCTCAAGGCCTAATATCCAATTCTCAGTCTGCCTGTGTGCAAGATATCAGGCTGACCCTAAAGAATCACATCTCACTGCTGTCAAGAGAATCATCAAGTACCTAAAGGGTACTCCAAACCTTGGTTTGTATTACCCAAAATGTTCAGGATTTGATCTCAAAGGGTACACTGACTCTGACTATGCAGGATGTAATATGGATAGGAAAAGTACTTCAGGATCCTGCCAATTTCTTGGTGGTAAACTTGTGTGTTGGAGTACAAAGAAACAACAGTCAGTGGCCATGTCCTCAGCTGAAGCTGAATATATGGCTGCGGCAGGATGTTGTGCAAATGTACTATGGATGAAGAGCCAACTGAGTGACTATGGCATTCAGTATAAGATGGTACCTATTTTTTGTGATAATACAAGTGCCATAGCCATCTCAAACAATCCAGTACTTCATCAAAGAACCAAACACATTGACATTAGATACCACTTCATCAGGGACCACATCACTAATGGAGAAATTGAACTACATTTCATCCCCACTGAATATCAGCTAGCTGATATCTTCACAAAACCTTTGGATGAACCCACTTTCACAAGATTGAAAGCTGAATTGGGCATGTTGGACATAGAATCAGGAAACTGATCAAAAGTGTTCCAACCTGATGTAAATTCTCTAGGTCCCTGATCACACCCTTCCTGAAAACTCCTTTTTTATTCGAATGAAAATTCATTCGGGGGGCTCAGGATGAAAAATGGCATTGAATACCCTAACTAAATGCTCTAAGTACTTAGTTAGTTAATGTCCCAGGTAGGTAACTGAATCCTATTAAATATGGGAATATATGTCACTTACTCAACTGGCATCCACTCCTTGGGCCCCCACATCTCTCTCACCAAACACCACTGAGCATTAAATGCTCCCTCACACACAAAAGTTGTGATGATTTTTCTCTGCAAAAGTGCATTATTTGCAGAGCCGCACAACTGTTCACCCACGATATGAGAGAAAATAGGGGTAATGGGAATCGTGATATTTAATGCGGATATCAAACCAACATTATTATGCCGTTTTGGTTGAATAATTTAAACCTTTGGTATCCGCAACATCACTACCCTAATTCCCACCCTATAAATACCCCCACAAAGAAGAACACACACACGCTTTAAAATCTTAACAAAACTCTTGCAAAATTAATTCAAGAACTCATTTGCTTTCAAAATCTGTGTGTGCTTCTTCTTTATTCAAAACCAGACCTTTTTATCAAACTAAAATGGCATCTTCAAAGGTCATAAAATACGCACCCAATGTGGAATTCCAAATGGAAAGCGTAGACCTCACCAAAAATAATGTGGTGGGGAACTTTGCCTACTCTGAAGGGTTCCCTGAATATAGGGATGTGGTGAAGTTCCTACAAAACTGTTTTCTCACCACCACATTCACAAAGACCCCCTCAGTCATCTATCATGACTACTTGAGGGAATTTTGGTGCTTAGCGGTGGTTGAAAACCCTGATGCGCCAAAGGAGGCCAAAATCAAGTTCTCAGTGAAGAATGGGACTAAGTCCCTTATTCTTGACTACAATACCTTTGTCAAAGCCACTGGCCTTGACTACACTGAGACTTTTGTAGCCCCACCCACTGAAGAGGAGGTTAAACAACTCCTCTTAGAACTAGGGCCCTATGATAAGCATCATCCTGATGTTACTCCAGGGGCCCTACTGAACAAAGCCCCCATCATCAAAACATGGTTCCCTGCCCCTTGGAGGATCGTGATGACATTTGTAATTCAGGTCCTTGGGGGGAATAAGTCCTCAACTGAGCAACTAAACACTACTCAATCAATGATAGTGTACTGTCTCATTGAGGGTAAAAAGATTGACCTTGGAGAAATTATCTTCAGGGACCTCATAGGCAAATTAGGTGGGAAGTCTAGGCAAAAACACATGTCTTACCCTAGATTCATTTCCTGTGCCCTGAATGACCTACTAGGGTCTGAGTATATCAAGCCTGATAGTGTCGGCTTTGAACCTGATGTCTTACATAAGGCAAACTACTCACGTGACCCTAATGAGGTAACACCTGTCACCCTGACCACATACATGCTGACTGCTATCCAGGGTGACAACATAGTTTCACTAATTCCCTCTCCCACCAAAAAGGTGAAGAGGAAGAAGGGACAGGGGTCCAGGAAGGTGGCTCAACCCAAGCCACTCGCCACTGAGACCTCTACCCCTAAGCCTAACAATAGGGGCAACAACAACAGACCCTGACTGCCGACACCATCAGGATCATTAGCCAATCTTTGGCCACAAAACAAAGGCCAACGGAGGGCACTGAGACATCACACTCAGTGTCCTCGGGCGAACCCGTTCCCAAAGGCCCTGCTGGCATAAACAAGTCAGTGGGGTCGGAACCAACTAAACCTTTACATCCTGCTAAAGACTCTGGCAAATCACAACCAGAGTATCAAGGAGTAAGGGGTCCTATACCCTCGGTGGGGCAGCACTACTCCACTGAGAAGGGGACCCACAAACATTCACATCCTTCCAAAGGCTTGGGTAAATCACAACCCAAGCAACAGGGAGTTCTCGCCCCTAAATCTTCGACAGGCCAGCACAAGTCTGTTGGAAAGGGGGGCATAACGACTCAGGTGCCTGATGAGGACATTCGCCAATCAAAGCTTTTGTCTGAGGGCACAAAAACTCATCCCAAAGACTCAGAGGGAAACATACAACCCGCTGATAGGGACACAACATTCACGGCTCCTAGTGATGGTACTAAGAAACACCCATAAGTGCCTGAAGGGGTCACGAGGGACAAAGATTCAGAGGGACACATACCACCCGCTGATATGGAACTCACAACCACCCCCGAAGGTGCGCATAACTCGGGAAATGACCCTGAGGACCAGGTAGATAAAACCCAATCTACCGGATTTGAGGGGTCAGGACCTGGCCATAACGAAGGCAAGTCTTCTTATGAAGAGAAGCCGGATAACCTTACTTTGCAGATTCAGTCCCTAGCTGAAGCTCAGGCAGTCTTGTACTCTGATGATGAATTCAACAGTGATGAGGAAGTCTTCAAGGCCAGAGATGACATGGAGCTTGAGGAGATAGTCCCTGAACCAATTCCTCAGTCTCCTCAATCTTCTAACCATGACGATGCTGACACACATTCCGAGCCAGAGTCCTCAGGAGATGATCAGGCTCCTCTCACCGTGAAAACCTTCACCAAATTCATCAAAAAGATTACTAACATTTTGTACAGGGGGGTCACTGATGAGGTCTTTGACATGCACACTGAACAGGCGGTTCACTATCATAATCTCAAAGATGCTGTCGAAGACTTCGATGAAGATGTCAGGGAACAACATGCCTCAGTCAACCACTCCCTGACACAGATGATCACTCGCCTGAATCAGTTTTTGATAACCCTCAACCAACTGAATGTAGGGGTTCAGTCGGTTCAAGAATCAGTCAAGGATGATCCTGAACTCACCAGGAATCTACTTTAGGCATCTGAGACGTATCAGGTAAACTCAGTGGCTCTCACTGAGTTACTTGACTTGCTGAAGGGGTTCTAATCTTCAGGGTCTCACAACTACTGTGGAGTCTCTCAAATCTTCCTTCATCAAAATGGAGGAATCAGTGACAGCTCAGTCCCAACGGTCTACTTCTCTGGCATGGACCTTGGGATCCAGGATGACAGCTCTTGAACATGCACAGGCTGCACTTGACTCCAGGGTGTCCATCATTCAGCAGGATACTCAGGAGATCAAGTCTATGATGACTGAAATTTTTCAAGCCTTCAAGGGAGCATCTACTTCTTCTTCAGTACAGCCAACACTTGCCATTACTGACACTCAGGCAAATGTTGAGGGGGAGAATGCTACTGAAGCCCCTAATACTATTGAACAAGAAGCTGGACAACCCTCTCACACTGAGGGGGAGCATGTCACTGAAGCCACACCAATCACTGAAGTTCCACCACAGGAGGAACCAGTCTCCTCTTCTCTCGGACAGGAAAGAGGCAAAAGTATTGCTACCACCTCTAGTCCTGAAATTGTGCTCAAGCTAGCCTCAACCTTGGTCAGATTTGACCCTGATGCACCTATCAGAGTCTCGTTTGAAATCAATGGAGCAGTACATCATCTCACTCATGACGAAATTCAAGCTCACATGGAAAGGACTGAGACACTACTCAAGGTGGCTGAAGAAGAGAGAATGAGCAAGCCTGCTCTTATTAAGGTTGTTCATGAGGAAGCTGAAAAGATTGGTTTGGATACTGAGGCACTAGCAACTGTGCAAGTTGGTGCAACCTTTAAAAAGGCTCAGGAAGGACGCTCAAATCAGAAAACACAGGGTCGAAAAGTATACTTGGGTGATGAAAGAAAGGTTAAGACCTGAAACCATCACTGACATTCAAATCCACAGAAACACCGATCCTGCAGTGGTCACCGTCTTCAGGGGACGTGATAAAAGAATACTTGACATCCATAAGCCTTTCAAGTTTGTTGACTTTGGCATCACTGAGCTTGATGAGCTTCGTTCTATCATTGCCAAAAAGAACAATGTTATGGTACCTAAACTTCTCGAATCACTGAAGGATAGGTACGACAGACTGAGAGCAATGCCTGAGGCTCTTAACATTCCCCCACTTTTTCCTGACTCAGCAGAAGAGACTGCTCCATCTAAGGCTTCCAAGAGGAAAAGGAAGCAAATTGAGATGGAGCCTGAGATCAAAGTACCAGGGTTAGAGTGTGACAGGTCGCTTCCTGAAGGGATCACGTTCGTGAACAATGCGGTCCTTGAAGCTCCTGAAAGAGGCTTATGCTTCACTGATGAATATGGAAGCCTGGCTTTCCAAAGGTGGTCTGATATGGATAAGGCAGGAATCAAAGCTATGCTCATGTACCTCATGTTGGCGTCCCCCATTAAGAGTGATGAGAACAAAAGATTCTGCCAGGACTTGGAAGCAATGATCAATGAACATCCTGAAAGACACCTACTCAGATCAAAGAAAGCAAAGCTTGAAAACCTTGGATACCACCTGAACATCTGATCTGCAACAACCATCTTTTTTATTTTTTTGTAATTTGTAGGACTTGTAATAACTATGAATAAACTTTGATGTTTTGTTTAAATTATGTGTCTTACTTTTCATTACAACAACATTCAGTAAGAGATGAAGACCCCTGCCAACTCACACTGAATCAAGAAATACTTAGGCTATTTGTATGTTCAAATAGGGGGAGATTGTTGGGTCATTGAATTCTCCAATCTTCTTCTTACAAGGGTTTGAACGTAAAATAACCTAAGTGTAAACAAGTCACTGAGTGAACAGTAACTCAGTGAGTCATTTTCATGATGCTTAGACCGAGCCTAAGAAGAAAGGTTCTCCATTCAGTGAGGCGGAACTCAGTGAAATGTGATCTAAGCCAAGAAGAAGGTGATGGGTTCAGTGAGGATGACAATAACTCACTGAACCCCAAGACTCCTCAACAACTTCATGGTACTGAAGACTGATGACTAGAAGACTGAAGTTTTGGCGGGACTGGGCGGGAAAGTTTGATCTGTTTCACTAAAGTGCTTTATCACTTTAAGGTCAAACTTTCCTCAAATGGTTAAAACCAGGCTGTCATCAGAAAGTGCCTTTTGGACTTAACCCAAAGAAGTTTCCCTTACCAGAGAATAAAATCTATCAAGATTTTATTGAGGAACACTTAGGTCCATTGTATAATAGGGTTGTTCACATTTGTGTATAAATAGGTAGCATAAGAGAGGAGTAAAAGTTGACAAGTTTGTGCAATTAATGCAAAGCATTCACAAACCACTTTTACTCCTCCAAAGAACAACATAACCCCTGAGATAGCTCAGTGGGTCCTGAAAGTTGTCACTCAACATAGTTTGAGTTTAGTGAGGAGTCAATACCATACTTGTCGTTTTCAATCTCAAGTGTTATTGCGCAAACACTTGGGTACGATTCTTTTTGATTAACTTCTAATAAAGAATTAAACGTTAAAAAATATTGTCTCTTATATTTATGTTACTTTATTGTTAATCATTTTATACATCTTTGTTTAAAGTCATACAACTTGGTTACTTAAGCTTTGTAGTTATTGTTAACCAAGTAAAAGGGACCAACAATAAGTTATCATAGGTTCATCAGTTATTATCCTGTATTATCATAGGTTCATCAGTTGTCATAGGTTCATCAGTTATTGTTCTGTGTTATCATAGGTTCATTAGTTGTCATAGGTTCATCAGTTATTATCTTGTATTATCATAGGTTCATCAGTTATTGTTCCATGTTATCATAGATACATCAGTTATCAGAGGTCCATAAGTTATTGTTCTGTGTTATTATAAGTTCATCAGTTATCATAGATTCATCAGTTATCATAGGTCCATCAGTTAGGTTATTAGGTTCATCAGTTAGATTATTAGGTTCATCAGTTATCATAGGTTCATCAGTTAGGTTATTAGGTTCATCAGTTAGGTTAAATGCACTAATTTTTGTCCCACAACGCATTATTAATAATTTTATTAATGTAACATTCAAAAAGTGATGTTTTTTAATCATTATTTTTTTAAATATACATTTAGTTCATTAGTTAAGTTATTAGGTTCATCATTTAGGTTATTAGGTTCATCAGTTAGATTATGTTTTGTTCATTAGTTAAGTTATAGGTTATAGGTTCATCAGTTAGACATTTTATTCATCAGTTACTTTGGTTCATCAATTTCAGGTTCATCAATTTTTTTAGATTCATCAATTTCAGATTCATCAAATTTGATCAAATGTTTGGGTTCATCAATTTTTTCAGGTTCATAAAATTTCAGGTTCATCAATTTCATTTTCATCAATTTTTTCAGCTTCATCAATTTCAGGTTCATCAAATTTGATCAAATGTTTGGGTTCATCAAATTGATCACAGTTCTTTTCAGGTTTATCAATTTTTTCAGGTTCATCAATTTAATCAAATGTTTGGGTTCATCAATTCTATTTAACAAAACAAACTGATAGTTTTGTTAAATTGAAAATAACTTGACCAATTAGTGCATTTAAATGTATTTTTATATGAAAAATCTCTTTTAGTCATTTTATCAAACACTTTGTGTGCACTAAATATGACTAAGACTTCATCTTTAACGAGCGATATCGCACTCATATCATATCGGATTTGAGTGCTTCAAATTTCTGGGTAAAGAATGGCCAAGAAGCTACAACTTTCGTGTTTTAAGTTTTGCAAAATTCGGTCTTTAAACTAGACAAAATTAGAGCCGAAAATGCTAAAATTTTCAAGAAAATCATAACCCAATGAATATGTCAAAAAAAAGTTTCAAGAAAATTAAAAAGATTGATACAAAATTAAAGAGGATTAAATTTTAAAAATTATGGTGAAATCGGTTTTTTGTAAAAGTTTGTCGTTTGAAAGTTATTTGCATTTGAAATTTAAGGTGGAATTAAAAAATAGGTCAAATGACCAAAATGCCCTCTAGCCGAAAATATTAAAGAAAAAAGGGAGGGAGTGGGTGGGAGACACATGACACTAGCTTAGTGGCTAGAAACACTTTTTAGGCTTTTTAAATCGCAACTCATATGAATATTGTACAACTTATTATTTAACGGCAGGGATTAAAATTAATTAAAAAATCGACGGTCATGATTGAAAGTCTAAAGCTAGGAACATGTATAAATGGTTTGGAGTTGAAAACTTGAAATGATTCACTTCACAATTTCACATTGTTAGCTATGGAGATAGACGAGTTTCACAGTGTAGCCCGGTTCGTGATTAAACTATACAAAATGGTTAGCGATAAAGACACAAACTCCATCATATCATGGGGCTCGTCGAGTACTAGCTTCATCATATTCGATGAACACCATTTCACCTCAGAGATTTTGCCTAGCTACTTTAACACAAGTCGTTTGGATAGTTTCACTACTCAGCTTAATAACTATGTTAGTTTTTCTTTTCTTAATGTACATACATTTCTGTTAGAAGACTAAGCTTCAGCTGCTCAAACACATGGGTCTAAATGTCTACATTCTATAGTTCAAGCTTAAAGTGTCCCCGCCCATATCTCCAGGGACTGAAGGTGTATCAAGATAAAGTTTATAAGGGTCTTAGTGTAACTTAGATTGAGATGGGTATATATAGATTACCCTTCTCTTATTTCTTTATTCTGCTCATAATTTTTTTGTGTCTTTGTTATCTCTCTCTAGTCTCTGAGTTGAGAGAAACCCTAGTCTGAGTATTGTTCTACTATTAGTCTTTCTGTATTGTATAAACTAATAAACTAATCCTTTAGCTATTTTGATTAATAAAGATTGAGCCAAGGGGAGGTTGGCTGGGTTCAGTCTAAAAGATTAGTTTCTAAACTGCTTTGGTTGTTATTTTCTACATGGTATCAGAGCCAGGTTGCTCTATACCAAAGCGTTTTTTAAAAGATCAAAAGGTTTGTTAAAATTAGGGTTTCTCAAAATTTGGGGTTTTTGATCTACATGTGTAGATCTTGTTGATCTGAGTGTAGTTATTGTGGTATTGTTATCAGATCTTGAAGATCTGAAGGATAATTGGTTTTTCCTAAAAATTAGGGTTTTCAATTTTTGGGGGTTTCTTGATCCTGGTGGTTTTTTAGTTAATTACTTCTTGATTTAGTAATCTTGTGAGTTAATTAACTCTCGGAGTGTATTAATTTGATTTTTATCAAATTAGTTAAATTAGGGTTTACTGTATCAAACCCTAATTCAGGTTGTTTTCTTGACTTCTTTTTTGATTAATCTGATTATTTTGGTTCTAATTTCAAGATTCTTGAAATTACAATCAAATACCCTAAAATAATTTTTAGGGGTTTCTTAGTCAGATTGTTTGTTTCCAATTATTTTGATTCTAATTACAATCTTGTTATTTTCAGGTGTTTCCGCTGTGCTGTTTGGTTGGTGAGGATCTTCTTGATCCGTGATTGTTGTTTGTGGAAGCTTGCGTGCTTTGTGACTACCTCTCACGCCTTCTATTTAGGTTTTTTATTTGGTTTTTTAGAATTGCATGAGACGAAGTGTAGGTTAAGGGATTTGTTTGATTGTGGAGTTGTGATTATTGGTGGTTATTTGTGGCTGAGGAGTTATAAGGTGTTTATGCTGTTGCTTTCTTTATCTTGTTCTATTTTTTCTTGTGTGCTTGTTTTTATTGTTTGTGATTTTGTTTTATCTGATTACTTGATTAAAAAATGGCTGGTGAAGATGATAAAAATAAGGATAGAAATGAAGGTGGAAGTAGTGAATTAAAATTGGATATATATGACCCTTTATATCTGCACCCTCAAGACATTGGTGCTCAGTTGATTACCTTCAAACTTGAAGGTACTGAGAACTATAAAGTCTGGTCTGCTACTATGCAGTTGGCTTTACACACTAGAAACAAACTTGGTTTTATTAATGGAAAATGTGTTAGAGATCCTATTGATGCTCTTTATCAGGCACAGTGGGATATATGTAATTATGTTGTGTTATCTTGGCTTCTTGGTTGTATTTCTCAAGATCTTTATAAAGGTCAAGTGTTTTCCATAAATGCTAAATCTGTTTGGGATGAATTAAATGAAACATATAATAAACAAGATGGTTCTGTGATTTAAAATATTCATCATAAAATACATACTTTAACTCAATCTGGTATGAGTCTTTCTGAATACTATCATGAGTTTAATGCATTATGGAGGCAGTTTGATTCACTTGTTGATCTGCCCACATGTGTATGTGATACTGCTCCTAAATTGAAACAGCATTCAGATCTTTTAAGGCTAATGCAGTTTCTTATGGGGCTTGATGATAGTTTCAGTTCTGTAGGAAGTCTCATTCTCACTACTGAGCCTCTACCAGATGTTAAGTCTGCTTTTGCCACGTTGTCTAGAGATGATTCTCACAGAAATAGTCATGTGGCTTCTAAATCTGTTAAATCTTGGTCTGCTGCCTTTGCAGCTAAGCCAAATATTGGTAATGCTCAAAATAATAATTGGAACACTAACAAAAATGGCAATTATAATAATAGTAGATTTGGCAAAGTGTCAAATCTTGTGTGCAAGCATTGTAACATGAATGGTCATACCATTTATAGGTGTTTTGAGCTGGTGGGTTATCCACCTGGTTTTGTTAAAAAAGGCAATAATATTAATCAGAATAATGCTAATAATGTTTTTGAAAACAGAACTGATACTAGTAAGAATACCACTCATACTCTTACTAGTGATCAGTATCAAAGATTAATGGCTTTACTTAGTGGTACAGGTGATACTCGCAAGGCTCATGCTAGTGTTGCAGGTACTGTTGTTACCTCTAATTGTGTTATAAGTTTTTTTACTTGTAGGTTTTTTAGTTTTAACTCTAATATAAGTACTTATAGTACTTATATTGGTTGGATTATTGACTCTGGAGCTAGTCAACACATTACTTTCTGTGCTAGTATACTTTTTGACACAATGGATGTTTCTCATTTAAATCTTACAGTTGCACATCCCAATGGGACTGTTGCACAAGTAAAACAGATTGGAAGTTATAAATTTGGAAATAATCTGATTTTAAAAGATGTGTTGGTAGTTCCAGGGTATCATGTGAGTTTGTTATCTGTTCATAAACTGTCTAAAGATAATAAAGTCATTGTGAGTTTTAAAGATTTGTAAAATTCAGGATTTAACTCAAAAGTTCCTGATGGGGACTGGTAGTGAGAGAGGATGCCTTTATTTTCTTGATGAAGGTAAGAGGCATAATAATAGTAATATTAAAAGTTGTGTTATGTCAAATTGTATTTGGCATAACAGACTTGGACATCCCTCTGACCAAGTTCTAATTGTGTTAAAAAAACAAAATCAAAGATATTAAAAGTACTAATTCTGAACCTTGTGATGTCTGTCATAAAGCTAAGCAAACAAGAGAACCATTTCCTTTAAGTGATCATAAAACTAAAAATATGGGTGATCTTGTTCATTTAGATGTCTGGGGGCCTTATAAGGTGACTAGTAGAGAAGGGTTTAGGTACTTTCTTACTGTTGTTGATGATTACACTAGGTCTGTTTGGGTGTTTTAATGAAAACAAAAGTGAAGTTTTTGATCATATTGTCAGTTTTTTTAATCTGATTGAAAATCAATTTGATAAAACTGTCAAAGTCTTTAGAAGTGATAATGGAACAGAGTTTGTAAACAAGAAGTTTGAAAATTTTCTTCAAAATAATGGTATTTTACATCCAACTTCTTGTGCCTATACACCCCAACAGAATGGTGTAGAGAAAGAAAGCATAGGCATTTACTTAACACTGCTAGAGCCCTCATGTTTCGGGGGGGGGGGGGGGGGGGGTTACCTTTGAACATGTGGACTGAATCTATTCTAACTGCTACTTATCTTATTAACAGGCTGCCTACTGTTGTGTTATCTGGTAAAAGTCCTTATGAAATGGTGTATAATACTTAACCTAATCTTTTGAATCTAAGATGTTTTGGCTGCTTATGTTTTTCAACTGTTTTGAATGAATCTGATAAATTTGGGTCTAGATATGATAAATGTGTTTTTGTTGGTTATGCTTTTGACAAAAAAGGATATAAGTTGTATAATCTTGATCAAAAGAAATTTATCTTTTCTAGAGATATGAGGTTTTATGAAACAGTGTTTCCTTTCAAAAACAGTTCTTTCACTAAAGAGTTTGTATTTGAAGAAAATGGTTTAAATGATTTAAACTTCTTTGATTGGGAAAATGAAAGCAGTCAAAACAATCTAAGATCTGATGATCCCTATGATGGTAAAACAAATAGTATAGATAGTAACATCAAATCTGTACCTGAAAATAGTACTTCTAAACTTAGTGTCAGCACTGTAGAGAGACCAACTAGGGTTGATGAGCCTCTGCAAGCTGAAACAGCAGATACTGCTGATACAGCTGATGTAGATGCTGATTTGCCAGTTGAAACAGCAGATACTACTGATACAACTGATGCAGACAACACTAGTGAGTCATCTAGTAGGAAGGACACTGAAAATGATAAGTATGCAACAGAAACTACTGTTTCTGAAGGTATGCCAAGTACTAGTGTTAATGATAATGGTTATACATCTGAGGGTGAAGACTTAGATATGTGGTAAAATTTTTGAGTCACCAGAACGAGCAGGGGCACAAACTGTTAGGAGAACTAGTAGAATGACTGCCTTACCCCATAAATACAAAGATTTTGTGCTCAACAAGAATCATAAGTATGGAATAGATAAAGTTGTTAAATATTCCAACTTAAGTTTTGAAAATTTTGTGTTTACTGCTAGTCTTAATAAAATTCAAGAACCTACTTCTTATCAAGAAGCTTCTAAGATACCCAGATGGATTGAGGCTATGAATCAAGAAGTGGAAGCTTTAAATAGAAATGATACATGGGAAGTTATTGAGCTTCCTGCTGGTAGAATAGCTATTGGCTATAAATGGATTTTTAAAATCAAATATAAAGCTAATGGTGAAATTGAAAGATGTAAAGCAAGACTTGTTGCTAAAGGTTATAATCAAAGAGAGGGAATAAATTATGATGAAACATTCTCTCCAGTTGTTAAAATTGTTACCATAAGGTGTGTTTTAACTGTTGCTATTAATAACAAGTGGCCATTGTTCCAACTTGATGTTAATAATGTTTTTCTATATGGTGAATTGGAAGAAAATGTTTATATGACCTTACCAGAAGGATTTTCTGATAAAAATGATAAAAGGGTTTGCAAACTAAAAAAATCTTTGTATGGATTAAAACAGGCTCCTAGAAAATGGAATGAAAAGTTAACTTTTGTTCTTAAAGATAATGGTTTGGTGCAAAGTCCTAATGATTTTTCATTGTTTGTTAAAAATGAAAATAATGTTGTGTTGGTTCTATTGGTCTATGTTGATGACATTATTATAACTGGAAACAACATTGATGAAATTGAGAAATTTAAAAAGTATTTGAGCTCTAAGTTTTTAATAAAAGACTTAGGAAAACTTAAATATATTTTGGGAATTGAAGTGTTGGATGTTGAACAGGGAATTTGTTTAACACAAAGGAAGTATTGTACTGAATTGTTGTCTGAATTTGGTATGCTAGGGTGTAAATCTTGTGGAACACCTATAGAAACCAATCCAGATAATAAAGCTGTTGTGTCTAAATTTGGAGATGATGAGCCTTTGTCATGTATAACAAGTTATCAAAAGTTAGTTGGCAAGTTAATTTACTTGACTCTAACTAGGCCAGATATTGCTTATTCTGTGCACTGCTTAAGTCAGGTAATGCACAAGCCAATGAAGTCTCATCTCAGGCTTGCTTTTAGAGTGTTAGAATACTTAAAAAATGAACCTGGGCTTGGTATTACTTTTAAAGAAAATACTAGCACAGATTTAAAAGTGTTTGTTGATTCAGATTGGGCTAAGTGTAAAGTTACTAGAAGATCTGTTACTGGTTATTCTGTTTTTTGGGAAATAGTTTGGTTTCCTGGAAAAGTAAGAAGCAAGCTGTTGTTGCTAGATCTTCTACTGAGGCTGAATTTAGAGCCATGTGTAATGTATGTTGTTAGGTTATGTGGATTACCAAGTTGTTGGTAGATCTGCATGTGAAAGTTAGTTTACCTGTGGATATGTATTGTGATAACAAATCTGCTATGCAGATTGCTGTTAATCCAGTACTACATGAAAGAAGTAAACACTTTGAAATTGATTTGTATTTCTTGAGAGAAAAAGTGGCTTCTGGGTTTATAAAACCTGTTAAAGTGAAGTCTGAGGATAATGTGGCTAATCTGTTCACTAAGGGGCTTAATATTTCTGACCATAACAAGTTTTGCAAAGTTCTTGGTTTGTTAAATGTGTTTCAGGATAAATCAAGTGAACAAGATAAAGCTGATAGGGGAGTTACTGGAAGCTAAAGCTTATGGGGGAGTGTTGGAAGACTAAGCTTCAGCTGCTCAAACACATGGGTCTAAATGTCTACATTCTATAGTTCAAGCTTAAAGTGTTCCCGCCCATATCTCCAGGGACTGAAGGTGTATCAAGATAAAGTTTATAAGGGTCTTAGTGTAACTTAGATTGAGATGGGTATATATAGATTACCCTTCTCTTATTTCTTTATTCTGCTCATAATTTTTGTGTGTCTTTGTTATATCTCTCTCTAGTCTCTGAGTTGAGAGAAACCCTAGTCTGAGTATTGTTCTACTCTTAGTCTTTCTGTATTGTATAAACTAAAAAGCTAATCCTTTAGCTATTTTGATTAATAAAGATTGAGCCAAGGAGAGGTTGGCTGGGTTCAGTCTAAAAGATTAGTTTCTAAACTGCTTTGGTTGTTATTTTCTACAATTTCATTACATGAACTACATTTGTTGAGATTCTGATAGGAATTAACGATTGAAATACGATTTTAAAAGGGTTTTAACAAGATGGGAGGGAGACATTTGGAGTTTGAGCAGAAGCATTTCCAAGAAGGAAAACAACACTTGCTAAATACTATCAAGAGGAGAAGCAAGCAATCTAAAGTTATCAATAATACACCATCACTTTATGTTGCCACAGACAAATTCAAAGATACATTTTATAAAGTTTGTGTAGGACAAAAACAAATTTTTAACAGAATACAACGATTCAAACTTGATATGGAAAAGACTTTATCAGCGGTCCAAAATATCACTGAGTCATTGTCCCGCAATCCCATTTTCACTTTCTCCAAAGACATCGGCGGAAAAAGGAAATTTAGTGATTTAGATCCTAGCATTGTCTTTGCTGATATTGAGAAAGATTTGAAAACATTTTACAATCAATTTGAGGTGCCGGAGAGCGGCATTGATGATTTTACAACATTAAGTGACTTGACACAAAATGTGGCCATTGGACGAGGTGTTAGAGGTGGTCGGGCTGGTGGTGGTCGTCGTGTACCTGATTTTTTGCACAAACTATATAATATGGTTGAGAAACAAGAACTTGATGATCTTATATCATGGAAACTTCCTAAACGTGATAGCTTCATCATTTGGGACACAAACAAGTTTGCAACTCATGTGCTGCCTATGTATTTCAATCATTCAAATTTCAGTAGCTTCAATTCGCAGCTCAACATATATGTGTCTAATGAGTACATTTTGACTTTTGAGGTCAAACTTATCTGTTTTGGAATACAAATTTTAGCCATATTTATTCTAAAGCACCATGTTCTTCATAGCTATTTGTTGTAAACTTATATATAAAAACCATTCTGTATCTCGAATGTGATACAAACTATTATTTTTTCTTACTGATTTTGAAGTTAAATGTCCTTCCATTTGACACCAAAAGTCAAACCTAGTAAAATTTTAATGAATTGGGTACTTTTTGTAAAGCGAAAAAGAATCTCAAGTGCATTTCATCACATTTAATAAAATTACCCCATTATACTTTTTATATGATGATAGGGTACTTTTTATTCTTTTTTTGTTTGTCTGAAGGAATTCAAGAAGGTGAATTGGGAACGTTATGAATATGCTAATGAATGGTTTCAAGGAGGTAGGGAAGATTTGCTGCAGAATATAACGAGGAGACCAAAAAAACAACAATGGATGGACCATACCATGACATGCACTTCAGCGGAAATGGAAATGTTCACACACCGGTTGAAAACAATTCAGCAACAGCAAAAGAGTAAGATTACTTGGTTATCATACTATGAAGAACAAATGAGAAGTTCAGTGGACGGGCTCAAGGAAATGGCCATCAATATGGCCAATATCGCCAACAAATTGACATTGAAAAGTATTGAAAATCTTGAACATGTTAAGAAAGCAAAACTAGTTATTGAAGATAATGGTATAGGTATAATTCATAAGTTCGTTTGACATTTAACTACTATAGATATGATAACATACTACTTCTCATATCGAGCTCAAACAATTGACGGTTGTTTCTTGGTTTATCTTATAGGTAACACGGAAGGACAAACTTCGGAAGTTAATGAACTAGGAGAAGACCAAAGTGCATTAGAAGAAAACAATAACGACGTAGCAGAATCTTTCTTTCAAGAGTTAGAGATTGATTTCGAAGCGGTTGAAAAATACTTACAGATGGATGAGACTTGGATTGTCCAAAGAGAAATCATGCATTACATGTCTGTGTAACAGAAATTCGAATCAGATTGATGTGGAGAGCTTCATTTGGACGCTACTTCAAGCTAAAAGAATATGTCGTCGATAACTAATCTATGGACCTTATCACAATTAGTATATTTTCTTTGACTATTTAGAATTAATGCTCTATGCATATATATTTTCGTATCAAGTTTAGAACTTTATGATATTTGGACATGTATGTTCAGTGTTATCAGTATGGTAGTTAAGAATCAAAATTGTGTAATCAAAAAATATCTGTTACTTATTATCAAAAGTACTTCTTGTTTTGATATCTATATTCACTTCACTAATTATATACTATCAAAGTGTCACACTTTAAGATTTGCATGGTAAACATGTTTACACTATTTTTTTAGTAGACATGACTCGTACATGTTTACAGCAAGTAAAATTATCGATTTAAGTAGCCCGGATTACTCATGGTTTGGTGCTTTTTGAATCTCAAATGTTGTTAAAAGAATGTGGACTAAAATTTTAGGTTTGGAGGTTTGTTTGATGCTTTTCAATCTTGGTGCTTTTTGAGTTGAGTTTTTGGACTGTAATACTAAATTGTGAAAACAAAATCTAAAAATTAATAATGGCTTCGCCCGGGTTCGAACCGGAGACCTTCAGTGTGTTAGACTGACGTGATAACCAACTACACCACGAAACCATGTTGTTATGCTTAGTTTATGTATCTTTGAAATTTAGCTTCCTATATTTTCAATTTTCATGATTGGAATTTTATTAAGTTTTCATTCATATAATTCTGTTAAATTACTGAAACTTAGAGGATCTTTCAGATTTCAAGTAAGTAGTTTAAATGAGTGTATTAGTAGGAAATGGACTCTAATTATAACAGTTTTATGTATGCACAAAGTTCTAATTATGCAGGCTATACCTAATGCCGGATGTGGATCTAAGGGCTTATTAAACATTCGTGCATTCGTGGCCCATTGCTTTGTAGGTCAATAATGATCACACGTGCTAGAGGAGTACTAATAAGTTGCAACATCGTTAATGTGTTTGCATTTGCACAAGGCCAAGTTGTTAGAACAAGTTCCATCGATGAAGGGAGTTTCTTTCATTTAATAATGAATTGAACATACACATTCCTGATCTACTCTACTATAACAATTTGACCCTTTACCAGAAAAATAGTAATAAGTAATAATATATATCAGAAAAACGCTTTATGAAAGAATTAGAATGAGTGTGTTACATACGCATCATCCATTTCATCAGGATTCACGATTGTACTTAATTAGTGCGTGCAAGCGATTGTACTTAGTACGTGCAACAACCCTTTTAAACCATTAGGTTGTATTAATGTACGAGTGAATTCTTGAGAGTTAATTTCCTGTCAACACACCCACAAAGTTCATTAATCTACAACCCGGCTAACTGACATAATTTCTACAAATAAAGATTTGTATTCTTTTAGTCAACATTTCGCTTATGAGCTAGTCCTAAACAAGATAAATAACAAATTATCCAACTGGTAATTGGTAGTTTCCCCATCAAAATCCAAAAACTTGCAGTAAATTAACTAGGAAGACAATTAACTTTCAGGAGCAGGACTCATAGGTTGTTTTTTCCGGTCAAGGCGCTTGATAAGATCCTCCGAGGATTCAACCACAGCATCAGATCGAACACCAATGTCATAATTATGTCTGGCGCTGAAATAGGTCAAAGTTGATACTGCAGCAAAAGACATGGATGCTACACGTAATAATCTATACCGTTGATCAATCATTCCCAAAATGGAGCTATAACCAGCCCTACTTATGTGCTCAAAAGCATACGGGGCAATAGAATAGGTCAGACCGGCTACACCTGTACCTGTAACAAGAGCTAGATATAATGCATATAAGCCCTTTGCTTGCCTACCCGTTCCTGTGAAGAGCTCATCACTATGAGGAACCATACGGCTTGTTTTGCAATGTAACGCAAAATCCTCACAGCTGTTTTTAGAGACGTCGTTTGGTTTAAGTCCATTGTTTATTATCAAATCCGCTCTTTTAGTTACTTCTTTGGGTGGTAATGAAAGAGCCGTGGTGCATGTGCCAGGGACTTTAAGCATGTGCTCAATTGCTCCCACTCCATACCGATAGCGACGAAGAGGCCTACCCTCCCTGAAACATCTCATACAAATTTTAGACACCGAAGCGTTATCAGGAAGCCCATGTTGACACCCTGTGGTTTTATACGGACAAGAAGTACGTTCGCGTGCAGAGGTAACATTGATAAGCAAGTTGTCACCCATGTAAATCCCTGTTTAAAAGTGTGTTTTATGCAACACAAATCTTGATTAGCTAGGATCTCATAAACAAGCTAGATTGAAGCATTAGCATATAAATTTATTAAAACTGCATGCAAACTTTGAGCAGATCGAACACTACTTATGCCACGGAGCTAGCTAGAAATATTGTCGACTGGGTTCTAATCTAAAACATCAAATTATCAAAAAATTAAAGTTGTTTACCGCGTTCAGTTGAACCCTCCAGTTACTTGAACCAGGGTGGGTCCCGGGTCCAGAGACGTCCATGGATTTTTGTTTCGTTAATTTTGTTAAAAAAACATCGACTTCTTAGAAATACACCCTATCACAAAAAATTGTATATGTAGTCTTGTTATTTTGACTTTGTATTTTGGTTCCGTCCCTGGTTGAACCCACATGGTATATATGTGGCTCCGCCAAGGCGCCAACTATAATTTTATGCTTTAAAGCACATACTCGCCGAAAAAAAAATAACTCCTATATTTTGTGCAGAGAAACAAATTACATACCATGGTGATTAGAAGCAAAGCATCCTGTCCTAACATAAAGATGGTCACCTTTGTTGAGTTCCCATTCATACACTCTATGAGACAGAAAACGTTTAATCCTCGAAAAGTTTTCCATTTCGATCTCAAGCGGCTGAACAAAGTTTTTCCGTAGGTTACTGCAAGAAGCAAATTAATTGATGAACAAGATAACTTGGTAGTCTTTGTTTTCTTCTTTCTTGCGTTGGAAGCCAACTTTTCATAGTGCGTTCACCGAAAATAATGTATGGTTTGTTTGAGAAATTATTAAGACTAGTAAAAATAAAAATAAAAGATAGAAACTAAATAAATATTTCATGAAAAGATGTAAGATTTGACCGAAAATTAGAAAGATGGGATTTGGGTAGAAATAGAAAGGATTTTGTTTGAAAGAGAATATTTTGAAAGATTTCGATATCGATGTCAAAATAAAACAAGAGAAAGAAATGGAAATGTATTGAATTCTATTGTTTGGTAGATGAGACAAATAAAAAGGTGGAGAATTTGAGAGAATTGATAGAGAATTGTTAGTGTATATTTTAAAGGGTTTTGCTAAATATTGCCCACTGGGCAATGTTTAAGCAACATTAAACAATCTGTTCTTTCCATATTTTAAGTAATTATGCATTTAATACAAAATAAATAAACATAAAATTAACTTAAATATATACCATTTTTTATTTAATAAAGTCCAAATTTCTTTTTATATTGATATTAAACATTGCCCAGTGGGCGTTGTTTAGCAAAACCCAAATTTTAAAGTTTCATTTCCATCATTTTTGTTGGGAAATTGAAGAAATGAAAATTGTTAGTTTTTGTAATATTTTTTTTACGATATGTATTTTTCCTTTTTAACTTATAGATATAAGATCATTTGAGGACCAAACTTTTTTTACATGCCAAGAGACTAATCTCTACCCTCCATATTTATTTGATCTAATGGATGAGATTAATCTCAACAATTTAAAAAACCCACTTTCATCTTTTTTTTTCAAATATTAATATCTTTCAAACCGTTAATCGTTAAGCGAAAAAAAATATACCGTTACGACGGGCATTTAATTATCTTTTTATAGATAGGCACTTTGACATATTTTCGACAAATTTTTTTTTTTCGTTTTTTTCACGTTTTTTTTTTCGTGGCCAAAAAATCATATATAATATTACATATCATATCATATATGATATGTAATATCATATATGATATGATATATAATATCATATATGATATGTAATATCATATATGATATTTTTTCGGCCACGAAAAAAAACGTGAGAAAAACGACTTTTTTTTATTTTTCGAAAGTATATTAAAGTGCCCGTCTATAGAAAGATAATTAAATGCTCGTCGCGATGGTGTAATTATTTTCGCTTAACGATTAACGGTTTAAGAGATATTTAAATTATAAAAAGTTGGTGAAATATTAAAATGCTTTTAATCTCAACCATTGATTTTCTTTTTAAATGGATGGTGGGGATGAGGCCCTTTGTATGTGAGGAATGTTTGGTTTGCAGAATAACTCGACTCTAACTTATATGTGTATTTTAATGTCAAATAGATTATTTAAAAAACTAATTTGCTTAATTTAAAAAAAAAAAAAACTTTTTTAAAAAATAATTTTTATAAACGATAAATTTAAAATAAATAATATTTTTTTTAATAAATTTTTAAAAAATAAGTTTTTTTATATATATTTTTTAAATAAATAATTTACAAAAAATAATATAAAAAAAATGTATTTTTTAAAATATATTTTTTATAGAATTGTTATTTAGAAAAAATAATTTTTTAACTAATTTTATAAAAAAGATAAAAAAAATAATAAATATTTTTTAAAAAAAATAAGTTTTTTTTAAATAAAATAATAAATTTTAAAAAAAATTAAAAAAAGATTAAACAATTTTTTTTAAATAAGTTTTTTTTAAAATTAAAAAATAATTTAAAATATATATTTTTAAGAATTATTATTTAGAAAAATATATTTTTTAAAAAAATCAACAAACCAAATACATGCGAGTCTCATATGACAAAATGTTATTGATTTTTTTTTTTCATTTCTCGGGTCAATTCTCTATTATTACCAAATATTATAATTGAATAAAATTCTCTACTTCATTTCTAATCTCTGAAATTTTCTGTACCAAACATAAAGAATATGTGAGAAAGTAATCAAAAGAGTTTTGCTTTGATATAAAAAATAAGGAATTGTCTAACGTGTGCTTTCAGGGCAAGGTTTAACGTTAACTTTGAGTTATTGAACTAAAAATCAAATTTGGTTATGGTAATTTAAGAGTTTAATTAATGTGTTTTAAATGCAATTTGTATTTTATAAGGAAAGTTTGTGTTTAATAAATGTGGTTTAACCGATACTTTTAAAGCACTTGTAAATAAACCCTAAAAATAATTGGTTTTATTTTCATAAACAGTTTGCCTTGGCTTACTATGAAGATAAATAGACCGAACATTCGATCAATTAACCTAGGCGGCTCGCCTGAATGCCAGTATTTCTCTATCATCAACTTAACGTCGTCTTAGCTACACCTGCAAACTCGCGTTTCTCATAGAACAAATATAGAAAAAAAAAATCATGTTGAAAACGTTCCTAACCCAAGTCCTAGACGTATCATCTTCAACAGTAAATTGTATATATACATTAGACGTAGTGGACGACATCATCTAATGCATATATATAAGTGATCAAATTAAAAAAAAAAAAAAAAAAAAAAAAAAAAAAAAAAAAAAAAAAAAAAATTATTTGTGTGAATGATACAAATGACTTTTTTTCTTAAAAAAAGTTCTCGAATAATTTCAAAAAAGTTCCACAAGATGGGGTATGTTGGTGCATAAAAATATTGTGAAGTAAGTTTTCTAGTTTTGAGTTTTTATAGTCGTTGGTTCAGGAGAGAATTTCATGATTCTATTTCTTTTAGGCTATATATAAGGGGGAATAGCACTTTCATTTTTCATCACGTATGATTCACTGAGTTACTTACCGGTCTTCAGCAGGTAGGCTACACAAAGAGAAAAAAAATTTCTCTTTTCTACGATAATTCATGTTTCGTTTTTTACTTGATTGTACAACATGAGTTTCAGTATCCCATCAACCCCCGCCTTACTTTTTTTCCCTATGTTCTTTCATAACATAAAGTCATCTAAACAACATCTTTTAGCTTGCTTCTTGATTGTGGATCCCATTCTTCTGTTCCCACCAATTCCCACCCCCTGGCAGTACCTATTCCAGAACCCTTGGTTGCAGATCAAGTATGAGACAGTATACTATATCAAAGGTATATTCTCCTCAATTTTGGGGTAAGGGATCCTGGCGATTTAAGCCGCATGGTTAATATCATCTCAAATCAAGTTTTGATAGAGAGAAATATTGAACAGGCCTTAATGCACAAAATAATAATAATAATAATAATAATAATAATAATAATAATAATAATAATAATAATAATAATAATAATAATAATATGCACAAAATTTTCAACTTGTTATATTTTGACTCACAATATTTTTTTATGCAAAAAATCAAAAGAATTTGGATACCAAAACGAACTTTTGATGCATAAAAAAACCATTTAATGCACAAATGTTTTTCTTCATATTTTTGTTTCGACAAAAGTATCCATTTCTAGAAAAACTTCTTTCACAACTTTTTTATACACTATCATACCTGATCTCACGGATATTTCTCTTTTAATTTTAAGCTTACTCATGTTTCGAAATATAACCGAAGCTATAAAATAACTTGTAAAATTATAACTTATAAAACATCCATGTTCAAAATAAAAAACTTATAAAACACCCCCTTAATTTATAAAGCAACATATATAAGTTACCCTAATGTTATGAGCCAAATCAATTAATTAGATTACTAACCAAGAGTAGTGAACCCTAGATAAATATGTTTTTCTATCTTAGTTCACACCCAAAAAAAATACTTTTCTTGTTATATTATTTTTTCTTGCATTTTAGGTTAATATTAGTTAAAACAGATCTTCTTAATACCCGATTTTTACATGCTTTCATAAAATATAAAAATACCAAAAGCAATATCCTTTCGTCGTTAGATTAAATTTTCGTACATCTCGAACATACCTCACTATTCCCCCAGAGAACATCTTCTCCGGTCTTGCATATATTACAATACAATGGTTAGGTACACTGCGGGTTATAAAACTTCGGTGTTGCAACAGTCGCATCACTCATCAAATACTCAATGTGTGGGGTTTCCTTTTTTCTTCACGGTTACTTTCTTCACCACGCTGGCAAATCCTTCACTTCATGGGTACTTCCTTAAAACCTTCATGTCGGTTATCAAGTTCAATTAGATAGAGAACTGAAGAATGGTACAAAGGCGCTAAAACATAAGCCACAACAGGCCAACAGACGAATCGTGAAAAGTGCCAAAGAAAGAATGAATCCGATTACTAGATTAATCCGGCTAATAATTTGTATATTGCTACCACCAACAAGGCTATTCAAAGTATAACCTGTTTTGCAATAAAAAGCAAACGTAGTTATTTGAACATATGTCATAAATTCCAAAACCTATCTTTAGTAGGTGATTAGCTCTATCGATCACTTCAGAGGTTGGGTCTGAAGATGCGAGGGTGCATGATCCAACACGTAGTTTCGACATGTGCTCATATGTTCCCAAACCATACTGATAACAGTATAAGGATGTACCTTCTTCGAAATTTATGAATCTCTAGTTTCTAATAAAAAAATGGTGAAACTTTTAAAATTTTGTAGAAACAGTTATGTTCATTATACTACATGTTTTAGTGCTCGAACATAAATAGTAGTGTTCAATCGTATTTGATTTATTACGCAAGTTTAAACAAGAAAAAAGTAAGAGAAATAAAATGGAAAAAAAAAGTGAAAAAAACAAAAAAAAAATTGTCGAAAGTATATAAAAGTGTTTATGGATAGATAATTAATGCTCATCACGATAGTGTGTGTGTGTGTGTGTATATATATATATATATATATATATATATATTTGCTTAACTATAAACGGTTTAAGAGATACTAATTTTTTGAAAAAATGGGGTAAAAGTAGGTTTTTTATTTGATCAAACAATGGGTGACTAGGATTAATTCCTTGATATGTGAGTAATTTATTACTCCATCTGTCTCATATTATTGTCCACATTTTTTATTTGTGTTGTCCTAAATTAATTATCCACTTCCAAAACTAGATAGGGAATATACATCAAGTTTACCATATTGCACTCACTTGAGGCTATTATTACAAACTTTAAAAAAGTTATAAATTAATTGGTTAGGGTAAAATTATCATTGTGCAAAATGTAAGAAAGAAAAAGCTGTAATGATTATGTTTTTCTTAAACCATGTGTTTTTTGTTGGTGAAAATTTATTTTGGGATGGGGAGAGTAGTATGTAAATAATTTTAAATCTATTTCGTTTTACAAAACCATCAGAACATCTTGATGAAAAGAAAACTGTAATTCATCAGCCATGAGCCAATGATCATATATTTTGCTCACTCACTCATTCATGAATAAACCACTTTAGAAAAAAGTTCGTGAGTGAGTAGAACACGTGAGCATGGGTTCATGGCTAGTCACGGATATTAATTACGGTCTTCCTTTTCAAGGAGTTTTAATGATTTTGTAAAACGTGGAAAATAATTTTAAGATACTAGCAGGATACCCGGGTAATGCGGCGGCGGGGTACCCTGTGACTATATTTTATGATAACGTGATGTATCATTTGCCAAATATATTGAGGAATATAGCTTTCGGAAAAAGTTATATGAGTTGATACCTGGTTTTATTGGAAAAACGATTTCGTGAACAATGGCGCAAGTTTCGTTAAATTTCGAGTCAGTTAGATATGTCGTTTGAGCCACGAACTGTTTTGACGAAAAGCATTGTTAGTTGGCTAACACCCCCTCTGCCACACAGTTATACCGCCCCCCCCCCCCCCCCCCTCACTTTTGTTTGTACATGTTTGGCCCCTACAATTTTATAAAACTACTCTCTCTCTCTCTCTCTCTCTCTCTCTCTCTCTCTCTCTCTCTCTCTCATAAAAACACACATACACTCACTCTTTTTCTCTCATTTCTCTCTCTCCCACCCCTCACCGGATCTTCATAAATTCCGGTCAACACCAGCAGATTCCAGCGCCGGTCGATAGATCGGCTTATTCCCGTCGTTTCTGGATCTTTTGAGCTCGTGTAGACCACCAGAGCACTACCCACACGCCACCAAAGCCGGCCACCACCATCACCGAAGACCACCACCACCTTCGCCCTTGCTTTTCTCTCGGTAAAACAACCCCACGCGCCCCTATTCGCTTGTTTTCTCTCAACTTAAATTTTTCGGCTTATTTTGTGTGACCCATTCGCTTAATTTGTTCTTTTGTGGTCCCCTTTGGTCGTGACTCGCCTCGACTCAGACGAACTCACCGAGTCAACTCGGTGAGGTTTTATTATTTTTGGAAATATATTGAGGGTTGTACTTTATGTTCTAATAATTGTAATATTATGTTTAGGGTTATTTTTAATGGTATTTAATGTATAATTCTAAGATTTTGGTCTGAATTTTGAGTTATGCTTGTTTTTGTTGTACATAATGCTTTTGTTAGCATTAAGAATTATATGGAAAAGTGATGGTCATTCTCATATTAGGAACTTTGTCTTTGTGTCATTAAGTATGTAATTATTTAAGATAGTTGGGCATTGGACTTGGTAATCTATTATGTTAAGAGTTATGTTAGTAAGCCTTTTATAATTCATGTAAACCAAGTCCAAGCCCAAGTTCATTAGAAAGCCCATGAGGCCTTTCTCTCTAACTATATAAGGCACTTACCTAGTCATTTGTAAGTGTGCTTGTGTGTGTATTGTGTGTTTTTCTTTAATAAAAGTTCCATATTTCATCTCTTGTCTCTCATATATACACGACATATACATAACATTAAGTCACCATCTTTCCTTCTTCTAGTGCTTATATTTGTGATAAAGTTGATATATCTAAGGTCCTACAAGTGGTATCAATCGTCTAACAATGATTTAGGAGTGTGTGGAAATCGTTTTCATCAAGCTTTCTCTTTAAAAGTTGCGTTTTTCATTTAAAAACGTGTGCTTTTCATTAAAAAGTTTTAATTTTTACGTGTTTTAGTGTTAAAATTGTTGTTTTTATTGAAGTTTTAGTGATTACTAGTGTTTTGGGAAAGATTTGATCAAAAGAAACAAGTGAAAAAGTGTTTTTTGGTTCTGTTGGGTCATCTTACGCGTAAGTTTTGAGTATAGTACAAGCCAACAGCTGTCTACAGTACTTTTTGGCAAGTTTACGCGTGAGTTTAGGCATAAAACCCATTTTCTACGCAGAAGATCACTTTCTACGCGTGAGTTTCAGCAGAAAAACCTGTTCCTACGCCTAAGTCTGATTTCCTATGCATAAGTGAAGATCCTACGCTTAAGTTCCTACGCAGAAGTTCTACGCAAAAGTTCCTACGCAGAAGTTCTACGCGAAAGACCCTACGCATAAGTTTTCTTCAACGCTCAGAGATTACTCAGTACTTTCCTAGCTTGGACAAGTTAGTGAAATACTTCGACTTGGGATATCTTTCAAGCTTGGATAAGTTTGAGAGATTAGTTTGGTTTGTAAACCTTACGCGTAAAAAATCTTACGCATAAGCTAAACCTTACGCGTAACATACATCTTACGCATAAACATATAGCTTACGCATAAACTACTAATCTTACGCATAAGTATTTTCTTACGCATAAGTTTACTATTTACGCATAACTTTTGTTTACGCATAACATTTACTTTACGCATAAGATTCTGTTTATGCCTAAGTTTACCCTTTACGCTTAAGATTACTGTTTACGCATAAGATCAAAGGTTTACGCGTAAGTTTTTTTACTTTTGACAACCAAACTTCAAACGGCCATAACTTTTGAACCGTAACTCCGTTTTCGACGAATTTGCTGTCAAAACGACCGTGAGACCGAGAAGAAGGACACATTCCGAGAAGAAGTTATTGAGGTTTTAAGGTTTTAGATCAAATTTTTCATCATAAAAACTTGCATCAACTTACACTAAACACAACTCCTACTTCGTTGGAACGATCCAAAAATCAACTTTATCAATTTACACTTCATCAATGGCAACTCAGCAAGACATTCATGCAGCCGGTGCGGAAAATCGACCTCCAATGCTTGAAAAAGGTGGATATCTCCCATGGACAAGCCGCATGCTTCGTTACATCAAAACAAAGCCTGATGGTAAATTAATGATCAACTCCATTACAAATGGTCCATTTATGCCAAGACAAGTTCAAATTGAAGGCAATCCAAATACAACACCTCCTACTCAACCATTCGTGCGTGAACAAACAGAAACAGATTACACAGATGAAGACAAGAAGCAGATCGCCGCAAATGATATGGCAATGCATTTAATCCAAGTTGGATTACCACGGGAGATCTTTGTTGTGGTCGACAGTTGTGAAACTGCTTATGCTATGTGGGAACGTGTTAGAAGGATATGTCATGGAACAGAGATTGGACAACAAGACGTTGAGAACAAACTTCTTACTGAATGGGAGAACTTTACATCCACTAAAGGTGAACAGATTGAATCTTACTACACAAGGTTTTGCACTTTGATGAATGAGCCTCGAACAATTGCAACAAACATCAAATTCATCAATAACCTTTCAGAAGAATGGGGTCGTTATGTTACAATTGTCAATCAAACAAAGGATTTACATAAGGTGAATTATGATCAACTCTATGATTTTCTGAAACAAAACTAAGCTGAGGCTAATGAAGTAAGGAAAGAAGATTGGCAAAGAATCATGATCCTCTTGCATTAATTGCTACTACACCAACACCGCTACCAGTGAACACACAACAACCATCATCATCTTCCACTCAAAACTACATGCAACCATCATACATTCAACAACCAACACCGGTCTACCAACAACAGTTCTACCCACAACAACAACAACAACATGTTATTCCACAACAGCAATACCCACAATTCCAAGAACCAGAATTCACTGAAAATGATGAAGCTTCTGCAGCATTGACCCAAGCGTTTGCTTTTCTGTCAAAGGCATTCCAAGGACGCTATTCCACACCAACAAACAACAACCAAAGGATTTCATCGAATACTCGCAACAGGCAGATCGCTCAGCCGAGTTTCAATATGGGCAACGGAGGCCAAATGGTTGGAGTTTATGGGAATCAGCAAGGATATGCTACTGGAATTAACATGGGGAATCAGAATATGGTGAATGCAGGGAATCAGAATGCAGGAAATCAGTATGGTCAGTATGCAGGGAATCAGTTGGGTCAGTTTGTTGGAAATCAGAGGGGTCAGAATGTTGGTAATCAGGCAATGGGTAATCAGAATAGAAATGTTGCAGCTCCAGTAGTTGGGAATTTGGGAAATGTGAATCAGGGTAATCCGGTAAAGTGTTTCAACTGTCAGGGTGTAGGTCATATGGCAAGGAACTGTCCTACTAAGCCGAACAAGAAAGATCTAGAGTACTTGCAGAAAGCAGTGATGTTGGCACAAAAGGTTCAGGCAGGGTTTCAGTTGAACGCAGAGGAGAATGATTTTATGGCTCTTATGGATGACATGGAAGATAGAGAGGATATCGATGCGAACTGCATATTTATGGCGAATCTTCAAGAAGCTAAGTATGACACAGATTCTGACACACTTCCTGTTTATGACACCAATGCACCATCTGAGGTATCAAACTTCAACACATGTCACAATAGTGATATATTTGATATGTCTCCTCATGAGGAACAGCATTCTGAGAAGCTAGCACCCACTTATGATATATACCTGGACACGCCAAGTAGTAGCAATACTCCTTCAGCAACTCCAGATGTGAATCATAATGGAGGCTTCGTTTCACAGCATGCTGAGAATGATGAGGAAACACGTGCTTTATTTGAATCATTATTGAATAATTGTCGTATTGAAATTGAGAATGTGAAAAAGGTCAATCGCGATGTTAAGGCCGCGAATGTTAAATTGACCGCTGAGCTTGAGAGTTACAAAGAAAACGTTAAAGCTTTTGAATTTCATAATAAAAGATTGTTTGAATTAGAAACTGGTTATCGAAATTCCGTTTCAAGGGAAAAACAATTGCAACTCAAGTTTGATACACTTGATGTTAATTCTTTCAAAAAGATAAAATCTTTAAACGCGGAAATTTCTGATTTACAAAACCAACTTTCTAAACAAAAAATAGCTTATGCCGATCTTGAAAAAGAAAGGGATGAGTTAAAAAAGGACTTTGCAAAGAAAGAAGACAAACTTTTGGAAGAAATCGTAGAGTCAGAACACATGATTGCACATTTAGAAGAATTAGTAGTTAAGTCAGGTCAGTCAAGTCAAACTATGAAAATGATTTCAAATCAAACTAATCCGATTTATCATACGAAACATAAAATGGCTCTTGGTAACAACACCCCTTGTAATCTCAAGAAAGCTCAGCAAGAACAGAATGTTTTGTACAATGGTAATGTGATTTACACCAAACATGATCCTCCCGTCGTTCGGGATTCTGTGCTAACGATAGAACATGTCGAAGAGAGCATAAATAAAATGAAACAAAAGGATTTGAAACCCATTGATTACAACAAATTGAACAAACTTTCGGGAATTACTTTTGTTCCACAAAAAGAACCATATGTGTTTTCCATAAAACAACCATTCGCGAAATTCTTGTCTAAAAAGAAAGTTGTTTCCAAATCTCTTTCAAAAATGGAACAAATGTCCTCTAACAACACTTTTAATACAAGTGAGGCTAGAGAAATTCTGGATGATGTTAAAAAGAGAATTCAAGAAGTTCAAAATATTGTTGCTTCTAAAACTACAATCAATATTAACAACTGGCATTCCAGTTTTCATATTGAGCAGAAAAAAGTTTTTGAAAACGAAATTACTATCCCACTGAATAACATCAGTGCGAGGGTAATCCATTTTGAACAAGCTTTCTTAAAAGAAACGGCCGATTTTGTCAAGGGCCACAAATCCCTGGTAAACGAAGCTAATGATACTTGTGAAAACATGAATGTTTTGGAAAACCTAAATGATTCTCTCTTCGAAGCTGTTATGACTACTGATATTATGTCCATCATTTTACAAACATATTCTGTTCAAGACGATGAAAGACTAAGAGCTGAGATCTCCGCAATTGTTTCAAAATATGAAAATGCTCTTATAAAGCTTGAAAAAGAAAATGTGTCATATTTTAAACAACTTGATCGAAAAAAGGAAGAATGTAAGTATGACAAATTGTCGTATGAGCGTGCCTTAAAGAACATGAAAGAGCAAAATGATCTTTTGAGGGCTCAGCTTGAAAGTCAAAAAGGAAAAGGTGAGGAAACCAAGTTTGCAAAACCATTGACTTCGAAGAAACCAAATGTTTCAAACACGGTTCAAAAACTAAAAATATCAATTTCAAGGTTTGCTCCAAAAGTCGATGACAAAAAGGATTTGACAAAACTAGTCACTCCAACACCCTTGCCCAAGAAAAGTGAAAATGATAAGATTGTTGATAAAGGAAAAGCGGTTGTCGAAACTCCTAAAGTGTTAGCACCTGGCCTTTTTAGGATTAGTCCCACTAATGCGTCTGCCTCCACTTCTAAGACAAATGCGTGCAAAAAGGATAATTCTAAAGAGTCTAGTGATGCTAAAAAGGACAACAAAATAAATCCTAACGCGTGTGCCTTACCTTCTACAGGATTAGAAAGCACCTCTAGGAGCAGCAGACTAAAGCCTAGGGGCAATACAAGGAACAATAGAGTCTCGCCTATCTCTACGAGTAGTAGCAAGAATAAAGTTGAAGAAGTAGAAGAACACCCTAGGAATTTATCGCTTTGTAATAAGAAACATGATTCATCTGAATGTAATGTCGAAAGTACTGGTTCTAATGCATGTAATGACTCTGTTTGTTTAATATGCAAGAAATGTTTAATTAATGATGTTCAAGATGAATGTGTTTCTAAGAATGTGAATGTTACGCCTGAACAGAAGAATGTTCCAAAAAGACCTAGTGCTAGATCTAGATCTATAGAAAGATTAGTTGCACGCTTTAGGTCTACCACTATTAGTCGAATGCCTAGGAACTACCTTAAGTTTTGTATGTGGATTCCAACGGGTAGAGAGTTCACTCTTCAGAACGGCAAATTAGAAATAGCTCAAGCTAAACAAGTAGCAACTGTCTATGAGTGTGATTTAGATTTTACCCTTAACCCCATAAAACCAAATTCAAAACGGTTTCCACATACAAACTCTTCTGTTCTTGGCAGGTTATCGAAATATGTCTTTGGATCATCGACTCGGGTTGCTCCAAGCACATGACCGGGAATTTAAAGCTGCTGATCAATTTCTTCTGGAAATTCATGGGAACTGTACGATTTGGAATTGATCATGTAGCAGCTATTCAGGGTTATGGAGATCTTCCGTTTGGGAATTTTTTAATCACTCGAGTTTACTACGTCGAAGGGTTGGGACACAACTTGTTTTTAGTCGGGCAGTTTTGTGATTGAGATTTAGAAGTTGCATTCAGAAGAAACACGGTTTTTATAAGAAATTTGGTTGGTGATGATCTCTTAACTGGTAATCGTGGTACAAACTTGTATGCTATCGACATCAACCAAATGGCTTCTACATCACCAATTTGTCTTATGACAAGGGCAACCGAAACTAAGTCTTGGCTGTGGCATAGAAGATTATCCCATCTCAATTTCGACACGATCAACAAGTTAGCCAAAGACAACATCGTCACTGGACTTCCTAAGTTCAAATACACCAAGGAACACCTTTGTCCATCATGCGAACAAGGAAAAAGCAAAAGAGCATCATATAAACCCAAAACCGTACCTAGTTCGGAAGCAAGGTTACATATGTTACACATGGACTTATGTGGCCCAATGAGAGTTGAAAGCATTAATGGGAAGAAGTATATTCTTGTTGTTGTCGATGATTATTCAAGATATTCTTGGGTAAAGTTTTTGAGATCAAAAGACGAAGCACCAGGCATCATCATCACCTTTCTGAAGCGTATTCAAGTTCTACTTCAAGCTCCAGTAAGGATTATAAGAACAGATAATGGCACAAAATTCACAAATCAGGAGTTAAGAACTTACCTCGAAAATGTTGGAATTACCACATCAAACATCAGTTGTTAGAACTCCACAGCAGAATGGGGTAGTTGAAAGAAGAAATAGAACTCTTATGGAAGCTGCTCGCACAATGCTGATTTATTCTAGTGCACCACTTTTCTTATGGGCTGATGCTGTAGCCACTGCTTGTTTTACTCAAAACCGATCCTTAGTACATCCAAGATTCAATAAAACCCCATATGAGCTAGTGAACAACCGTAAACCTGACATCTCTTACCTTCACGTGTTTGGTGCTTTGTGCTATCCGATGAATGACAGAGAAGATCAAGGGAAGTTGAAAGCTAAGGGTGATATTGGAATCTTCATTGGATATTCAGAAAACTCGAGGGCATTTAGGGTGTATAATAGAAGAACGAAAAGGATAATGGAGACGATGAATGTGAAGTTTGACGAGATTTCACAGATGGCTTCTGAGAGACTCGCTCTAGAACCCGCGCTTAATCCGATGGCTTCTAATCAAAACGGATTAGGACCCGCACCAAACCAGCAGACTTCTGGACACATCAGTTCAGGACTCGTGCCTCAAGGAGCTCAGTCAACAAACATGGACAAACCTTCAGAACAAGAACTGGAAAATTTCTTTGAGTTAATGTTTGATGAATACTATGGTGGAACTTCGACAAATGCATCTCAACAACATTCCGCTGCACCCGCTCACAACCATCAACCACCACCACAGGATGCATCTATAACAATCGAAGCTGAAGCACCAACTACATCAACATCATCTACATCTACTCAAGCAACTCCAGTACTTGAAACTGAACTACCAAGAGTTGATGAGCAAAATCAAAACACTAATTTTCAAGAAGAACCAACAAATAATTCAAACGATGTTACGTTAGAAGAAGAAGAAGAAGTATTTGAAAACCCGTTTGCAACAGACTCTGCTGAATCTTCTTCAAGGTTACAAGAACCATCTAACACACATTCGTTACACCCAAGGTACCCTTCTACGTTTCAATGGACAAAAGACCATCCAATAGAACATGTTATTGGTGAACCTTCAAAGCCAGTTCAGACAAGGAGACAACTGATCTCGAATTGTGCAATTACATTTGCTCAATCAGCCTCAAAGAACCAAAGAACATTCGAGAAGCAATGGCAGAAAACCCTTGGATTGAAGCGATGCATGAGGAATTTCTTCAATACCTGTTACATGATAGTTGGGAACTTGTTGAACGACCACTTGATAAACGAGTTCTTGATCTCAAGTGATTATGGAAGAACAAACTGGATGAGGAAATGACTGTTATTCGCAACAAAGCTCGTCTCGTGGCTAAAAGTTATCCACAAAAAGAAGGGATAGATTTCGAGGAATCATTCGCGCCTGTAGCTAGACTTGAAGCAGTCCGGATTTTCTTAGCCTATGCCGCTCACAAAAACATCACAGTCTATCAGATGGATATTAAGACTGCTTTCTTGAATGGAACTCTGAAAGAAGAAGTGTATGTGAGTCAGCCAGAGGGATTCATCGACAAAGATCATCCAGACTACGTCTACAAGCTTAAGAAAGCAATTTATGGTTTAAAACAAGCTCCAAGAGCGTGGTATGACGAACTATCATCTTTCTTGCTCAAAAATAATTTCACAAAAGGAACGGTTGATGACACCTTGTTTATCAAAAAATTCAAAGATGACACTTTGATCGTTCAAATTTACGTAGACGACATTATTTTTGGATCAACCAATCCTAACCATTCAAAACATTTTGAAAATCTCATGAAAAGCAAATTTGAAATGTCCATGATGGGGGAACTAAAATTCTTTCTTGGTTTACAAATACATCAATCCCCTCGTGGTATTTTTATCAATCAAACTAAATATACAATAGAGATTTTGAAAAAACATGGAATGGAAAATTGTGATTCTGTTGGTACACCAATGGTTACTTCACCAAAAATAGGTGCTGATTTGTTTGGGAAACCAATCGATCCGAAGAAATATCGGAGCATGATCGGTTCTCTCATGTACCTAACTGCTAGCCGACCCGATATTCAATTTGTTGTTTGTTTGTTAGCACGGTTTCAGGCAAAGCCTACCGAACTTCACCTCAAAGAGGTTAAACGGATCTTTCGGTACCTACGAAGCACCATTAACATGGGACTTTGGTATCCGAAGGATTCGGAGTTTAATCTAACAGCATTTTCAGATGCAGACCATGCTGGTGATCAAGTCACAACAAAGAGTACATCAGGTGGAGCACAATTTTTGGGTGAAAAGCTAGTAAGCTGGTCGTCAAAGAAACAGGATTGTACTGCACTTTCAACCGCCGAAGTCGAGTATGTGTCTCTATCTGCGTGTTGTGCCCAAGTTCTTTGGATGCGGACACAGCTCACAGATTATGGCTTTACTTTTGACAGAATACCTATGTATTGTGACTCAAAAAGTGCCATAGCCATCTCGTGCAATCCCTTACATCACTCTAAGACGAAGCATATCAAAGTCCGCTACCATTTCATCAAAGAACACGTGGAAGAGGGTACTGTTGAATTATTTTTCGTTAAGACTGATTACCAACTCGCCGATCTATTTACTAAAGCCCTTCCAAAAGAACGGTTTGACTATTTAGTTCGATGAATTGGCATGCGAAGCCTAACTCCTGAGGAGCTAGAACGTCTTCTCGAATATTCTTGAAAAAGTTTTCAAAATCGCTTCGCTGTAAATATTTTTGAAAAAACAAAATACAAAATTTGAAAAACCAACAAAAACAAAATACAAAAATATAAAATTTTCAAAAGATACAAAAACAATATAAAATCAAAATCCAAAAATATTCTTCTCACGACATGTCTCTCATATAAATCAATATTCTGTACGTTTCTGTCATTCAACAATGATACGGACATGTACAGATGCTTGAACGGGAGTTCTTTTAATTGTTTTTCTAAAACATGTCGTTTCTCAAAAGTTTCTTCACAATGGATTTCGTATACATCAGTACGAAACCCGGACCCGAATGATGACTTCTGATTATTTTCAAATCAAGGACTCGTACGTTCAATGACGAAATCTTTTTCAAAAAGCTCGAGTCTAAACAAACGAAAAAGATTTCAAGCATAAACTCGTTTTCAAACAAAATTCTTGAGCACTTTTTCAAGATTGTTCAAAAGATTTCTCAAAATCTCTCAAAATTAGTGCTCAAGATAACTCCCTCAAAAACCCTTAAGTAATTTTAAATATGCTATCATTAAGGGGGAGTACAAACACAAAATGTTCCAAATTCATGCAAAATCTGTCTTTCTCTCCAAAAGCTTTTTCTTAATCAGTTGATATCAAAAATATCACGATATGCTATTTTTGAGGGGGAGAAGACATGATTAAAATGTGATCAAAGATGTTTAAAGATTGTGACTGAATCTCAAAAGAGCTCGACTCAGAAAGTACTAATGAATTGACGAAGCTTTAAATGTCATTAATCGAAAAGACTTGTCCTGGACGGGTAATAATTTCAAGCTAGTCTAACTAGTGATGTAAGCGTGTCTCGAATAGGACTTGTCTGAGTAGAATGTACCGTATCGAGATACTTTCTTTGGACTTGACCAGGACGGGTAATAACTTCAAGCTAGTCTAACTAGTGATGTAAGCGTGTCTCGTATCGGTCATGTTCATTGAAAGTGGATCAATTCAAAAGTGCAAACTCCTCTCGCATGTGCAAATTTCTTAAATATTATCATAAACACTTTGAGAGATTTTCAAATGAATGGTTTTATGGCAATTATAGGATAGTCATGGAGTGATAAGGTGACTAAGGTTAGGAAAAACCGTCCTATGATCCACCAGAGCCAGAGGGATCTACCCAAGGACAATTCCAATAGTTAGAATTAGAAGTCCTTAGGTATGATTGAAAAAAAAAAGAGGAGAAAATGAGAAAGGAGAAATAAGGGGTTGAAGAATTAAAAAGAAAAGTTATGAAAAGGGTGAAAAGAAATAGCCCTCCATATGTTCAACCTTAGGGCAGACACCGGGTTCAACTCATATGCTACTGGTTGTTACCAAGGTGACACCGGTATTGAAGATAAAGACGTCATGGACTCAGTGACGCACTGCACTAAACCTTCTTAACCACTCAAGTTCTCTTAAAAGAGCTTGTTTCATTATCACAGGGAACCGGTGTAATCTATCGATCTATCTCTTAGAGATGATTGATATTGAAACAAGAGACCTCTCCCTAATCTCCGCATAGGAAACCAAATGTGCACTTATCGAGTCTAGAGCCCCGAGATTCATCAAAAGATCTCATAGGAACACATGATCTTCCTACACTGGTTGTTCATCATTAAGGACGCCAGATGTAAACTTTAGAGTCCTACGCAGATCTTAGCAATCTGCCAAGAACATTTATGAGAGGATTCACTTTTGTGATTCTCAATGATTGAATGGAAATTCCTGCCAGGGTCAACATCAAGCAGCCCTGATAGCAGGTCACTTCGGTAATTTTTTATGGGTTACGCTTAGTGTTTGCGGTGGTTTCAAATGGTCTATAGTTGTGGAGTGATCCCCAGCGACTCACCCATTCATTGAGCTACTAAGTAGGTCTTGTAAGCTCCCTCGGGAGTATCTGACATGGGAACGGCCTTGGTAAGGGTTAGAAGGAGTTTTCACACTATGCTGTTGACGATCTCTAATTCCTTATCTGTAAGTACCGGTTGATTTATTGCTAACTGTTTTCATGCAGCTATACATCATCTACATGGCGACAGATTCCACATGCTCATACATGCATCACTACGTCAAAGGAAAGTTCTCACAAAGATCAAAGCAAAGCAAGGTTCAAAGAAAGATTCTACGCAATGTGAAAGAATCTACAGAAGTAAAGTGACAAAGATCAGTGTGAAAGAACGGGAATAACAAATGCATGTATCACAAAGACTAAAGACGTATGAGCATGTTGGAATGGCGAACAACCACAACAGACGCAGAAGTGACGAAAGGCAGATTGCTCCAAATCACAAAAGAACAAAGAATGATGAAAAGTCGATCATTAAAGATCACAAAGCATGAAGGAACAAAGACTAATGGCTATTCTACAACGACACACAAAGTTCAAGACAAAGAACACGGAAGACCTAATCACGTGGAGCATCATTCGAATGACCACCCCTTAGAGGGAGATTGTTAGCATTAAGAATTTTATGGAAAAGTGATGGTCATTCTCATATTAGGAACTTTGTCTTTGTGTCGTTAAGTATGTAATTATTTAAGATAGTTGGGCATTGGACTTGGTAATCTATTATGTTAAGAGTTATGTTAGTAAGCCTTTTATAATTCATATAAACCAAGTCCAAGCCCAAGCCCAAGCCCAAGTCCATTAGAAAGCCCATGAGGCCTTTCTCTCTAACTATATAAGACACTTACCTAGTCATTTGTAAGTGTGCTTGTGTATGTATTGTGTGTTTTTCTTTAATAAAAGTTCTATATTTCATCTCTTGTCTCTCATATATACACGACATATACATAACATCAAGTCACCATCTGTCCTTCTTCTAGTGCTTATATTTGTGATAAAGTTGATATATCTAAGGTCCTACAGCTTTGCTTGTTGTATTTATGAAAAATCCTTGCTTTAAAGTGTTGTAAACATTGCATAATTTTTTGTACATTTAAATTTTTTGAAGAGAGAGTCGTTTATTTATTATATGTCGTATAAATGAGACGAGTTACTTTCCTACATTTTTAGGGATTAAACCCAACCACATAAATCATTTGATTTAATAGACCAGATCATACATTAAAAAAAACATCCACTTCCATCCCTCCACTCTCCTTTTTTTTTAATTAAACTCAATTTCACCCTTCTTTATGGAAAATAATATATCTCAAAAACCATTAATTATTAGGTGAAACAGATTACATAATCACGAGAAGCATTTAAGTTTCTTTCAATGGAAGGCCACTTTATATACTTTCGACAAACTTTTATTTATTTTGTTTCTTTGGGATTTTTTCCGTATAGGAGTTTGTAAGTTATATCAAACATGATACAACACTAATCTGTAAGTTCAAACACTCAACGTGTTATTGTAAAATTGGCATAAGTAATTGTGTAGAGCTCCAAATGATTCATCGTTGTTTTACATTTAAAATTTTAAATCTTTAGTTTTCCAACCATATATCACACATAATTTTTAAACTTTCAAATCAATTACAGTTTATTCATAGAAGTTAGAGAAAATATATGATTTTTTTTATATATTGAAACACGCTTAATATATCAAATGTGATATAACAATAAATTTTAGATTCGAAGACATAAGATATTGACACAAGTATTTTTTTTCCCCTGCAAAAAATATGAATGTTTTAGAGTTTTATACAAATACTTATGCCCATTTTACGACAACAAGTGTAGTGTTCGAACTTACATATTGCAAAACAATTCATATGGTTCCTCATAGTGAAAACTCTTTAGAGGAACCAGTAGTCAAGTAACTGGTTTATATGCGTTATATATAGCTCTATGTCGAATATAAAGACATAAATCAGTTTATAGGATATAGGGTATGTTTGGCAAAATTAGTTGTAAGCTTTATGCTGTAAGCTGTAAACTGTAAGCTGTAAACTGCAAAGCTGTTAACATGAGCTACAAGCTGTATCATTTTTTCAATAAAAGTGTTTGGTAAGTTAGCTGTTAAATATAATTATAAGATGTAAAATGACGTAAAAGGGCATATCTATAATTATAAATAAATGTTTGGAGGGTATATCAGTAATTTAAAGTTTTAACAGCTCCAAAATATTTAAAAAGCTTCATGAATCAGCTTTTCATTTAGGAGCTATTTGTTTGAAATAAAAGCTCGAAGTTAATGTATCCAAACGAAGCTATTATTTTAGAAGAGATTATTTTTGTAACAAAAAGCTAACAGCTCCTCTAAAAAGCCCCTACCAAACAGGCCCATAGTTGGTTAATGGAGAGCAGAGACGGTGACAGTGGGGGAGCCAGGGGTGCTCGGCCCCCTTCAACACGCCCAATTGCTTTGCTATTTACTTTATAAAATTTAAGCATATGATGCAACTATAGACAAATGACCCCCCTAACCTTTAGTTAAATTACTTTGTTAACTTGAGAAAAAAATTTTGGCCCTCCTTATTCCTAATTCTTAGCTCCGTCCCTAATGGAGAGGTAGATAAATGAACTTTGTGGTGTGATTACACAAAACTCTCACGAGACTTCACCTGTCCATTAGGGAAACCTAGTGGTTTAAAAAACTTGTTGCAAGTGCTAAGTGCAATCATGAACCCGACGAAATGGAGGACTTAGCTTGTAACATTCTCATTCTTTTATTTCATTGAGCTTGGTTATACCATTATGGTTTTTTTCCAAAGGAGTAAATTTATAAAATAGAACAGATCAAAGGGTGGTAAATTAGCAAAAATGCTATGTTATTCATGTTACTGCCAACATCACACTACTTAAAAAAAAAAAAAAAAAAAAAAAAAAAAAAAAAAAAAAAAAAATCTACCTTTAGATGGAAAGAATGAAAATGAGTAAAAACTATGAATGTGATGAAAAAGTAAAGTTATTGTGATTCATAAGAATGTCTTGGTAAATTAAATATGAACCAATAATTTGGTTCAATTATTCTATGCCAACATGTTGATTATGCTCACACTGAAAGGTGTATCTATAACAATAAATAATTCATGAAAGCTATATCTTGTCTTTCTTGATGCTAGAAAAAGGTAAAAACATCAACACAAAATCTTTCTTAAATATAGTAGAAAAAATAATTTCAAAGAATTACACCTTTGAATGTATAATATGGGGAAAAAATGAGATCTTGAAGTCATCTACACAACTCCAAAAATCAAAACTCCAATGGCTACAAACATTAAAAATGATGTTTTAACGGTCGATGATGACGATGGTGATGGTCCTGATGGTATACCACCAAACACGGTTGGATACGAAGGTGCATTATCGTCTAATGCATCACTTGGACTGTAGGAAGGCGGTAATGACCCATCACTAGCATACACAACAATTTGAAGTTTTTGTGATTTTTCACAGTGGCCCGAAACGCCACTTGTGAAATAAAAAACTCCTGGGGTAGTGATGTTGAATAATGAATTGCCGTTGTTCATGAACAAGATTGGATCTTTTAAGTTGCAAGCGTTGTAGGATTCTTTTGTTACTTGAATCACTGAATCTTCACTTGGTGGATACAAGAACACTACAAAAAGTAAACATATATTTAGTTCATGATTCTCAATCTAGTTCTAGCAAACATATCAAGAAACTAAGATGAATATAACCCATAACAAATCTAAACTAATCCAAGAGTATTAAAGACATTTTTCAAATATGAATCTAAAATATAGTTTCTCTATATGAAAAACTAATACTGACACACATACTGCTAGGCCAAAGGCGCATTGGTAAATTATGAATAGTTTTGATAAAAGGAACTTACTTAAAGAGTCACCAATTCTGAAGGTGATTTTCTTAGGCCAATTTGCATAAACTTTTGGATCTTCAGAAGTAGGCACATTCCAAGATTGAAGATTTCCAACTTGGTATTGATACGCAAGCACATTCGCTTGTATCAACACGAAGAACATAATCGCAAACGACAGTCCATGAACAGCCATATCTCCCTTTTTTTCTGTTTTACAACTCTAGTAAGAGAGAGCAAAACAAAACAAAACTTCTTAACTTAAGAAGGAAAGAATGATTTGTTCATCAATATATAAAAGGAGGATTTAGAACCAAGTGAAATGACTAAACTGGCCCACTTTTTGTATACTCAATGATAAAATATTTGGTTTTTACCAATGGGGAATAAAGTATATTTGACTAAAGATGTATGATCTGAGTTGCTGCAGCCATGGTAGATCTAGTGAGGAAGGTACTAAATGTGGTTTTGCGGCAAATAATTAAGTGTAAATAAATGATGAAAGAGACATGAATCATTTAAAAATAAAACAATATAACGTGGGACAGTTGGTCTGAATAAGAACACAAGACTCATGCAGCACAACATGGAGACAGTGCAAGCTTGCATAGATTATGGGAAAACATGTGCATGTGTATGTTTGATTTAAAACATCGTTTCAAGATTATTTTTTGCACAAAAGAGAAAGAAAATTGCTCGAAAATGAACATATCTGTAATTTTTGTGTAATTTAGCATTCGATCTTTATAAGTTTTCCCTGATTATTGTGATGTTAAGTCATTTTTGACCTGCTAAACGTAGCGTTCAATCTTTATGAGTTTAAACCAGAGTTTGTATTTGAGGGTGTACGAGGTGTACAATCGCACATGGCCTCAAAATTTTAAAGGCCTCCAAATCTTGCAATCAGTGTATATTACATGGCTCAAAATCTTAAAAGCGTTAAAGTCAATACCACAAAAGTTCAGATAAACTCGACAATTTACTCAAAAACTACATATCAATAAGTAACAAGTTTTCATTATCCTAGCGAAAACTGAATTTTCCTTATTCATATAATTGTTGCACGGGGCCTCAAAAAACGCAAAGACGCTCTGGTTTTAACTGACTATTGTAATGTTTGATCTTTAACCTGCTAAATTTTGAAGATATGAGTCTACCCCCACACAGACTCACCTCACACAAGTGAAGTTGTCCCTTATGGGAAAGTTGTGTAGCCCCTTAAGTACCCCAAACTAATCATCATCTCTATTACTTCTATCAGTATTGTTCACGATTTTATAAACATCAGAGCTTTGTTTTTCGAAACAATCTTATGAATATAGTAAGCATGATGACAAGATTAATTATGCAAAAATTTTGAAGGACTTTCCATCTATTGGGAATAATACAAATCTATAGAAGTTCTTATGAATATAACAAGTCATAAGTTACAAATGTGTGACTAGCAAAGTAAGTAAATGAAAAGATAGAGTGCTAAAAGTTGCTTTTGAACAAGGAAACACAATGTTGATACAGACCAAAAAAGACCAACAATCCCGGAACTATTGAACTACAATAACTGCATAATCTCCTATCTAGTAACTATATTAAGATCCTTATTCTCAACAAGTTTTTAGCTTTTTTGTCTTTATTTCCGACCAAAAATGCATTGCACACATCTTTAACAAGAATGATAAGTTGACTTTTAACTTTTGACCTTTTTTCTATAATCTCAATCTGTTACTTTAATCTTGAAATCAGGCATTGAGGGGTTCAGCCTCCACTTCTCTCACCTTGTCTAGTGGCCCTGTAAAGATCATATATAATGAGGGTAAGTAACACATTTGAAGCTTGAGTGTCATCATCAATCTTTACTGAAACTAGAATGAAAAAATGTGTGTTTATGATTACAAAGAGACTGTACCTGATCTTTCTGCAGCCCCCAAAAGACGCCTTTGCAACATGCATGCAAGGAAGAGGAAAAATGCGCACATTCCAAACATAAAGGAGATCGGGAATGCATCAACCTTCAAGAAGAGAAAAACAAAGCTTTCAACATATAGCCTCAAAATAGATGTGTCAATCTCAACCCATATACTTATAAATGGGTCAATCTGGGTTATCTATTATTATGCATATGGCCTCTATTATTTTATACAAAACCTCAGATAATTATAAAAGAACATAGGTTTTTATTGACAATTGCAACATCAATTATTTAAAAAAAAAAGTGGACAAAAAAGCGTTCTGTATCAACCCAACCCATCGCGTTTCGAAAATACCAGTTTTTTACTTTTAATCATTGCCTAACCCACGCCCTATGTGCCACCTATGCCTCAAATTAGTGTTGTGTACTTGCAGATAGAGAGATAAAGAGAACTTACATTGTAAAGCACAATGCAAACAAAAATATTGAGTGGAATGCGGAAAAAGTTCATGATTGTGCTACGGGCTTCCTCTGGAATATATTGGGACCTCATTTTCATTATAGAAGGCCAAAATAAGCCGACACACGCTTCAAATACACAGAATCCAAGCAGTTGGATACAACCCGAAAATGAAATGCTTCCACCCTTTACAGTTGAAGGAGCCACCAGAAACTGTTGAAAAGAAAATCAAATAGATTCATTTGCATATAAAAGCTTCAAACTTTATCCAGAAAATATTATTTTATAAGGTTTGTAGCATACGCTTGTTACAACAGGAAGAAATAACGCGGCAGAAGAGACGAGAAAAACAATTTGCATGTAACTCTCGACTCTGACCGATGCACGCGCCATTAACCTTGAAGCAAATGAGCTTCCCAACATGGAAGATAACATGAAAATGGAGAAAATGAAACCGTGTGGAATGTCTTCACCATTTGGGCTCAAAGCAGGAGTCCACAAGAACACAAAAGTGTACATGGAACCTTCAAATAGAGACTGAATTGCACCCAATAATGCTATCTTTTCATCTGAAATCATACACAAGATTTGATGTTAGATAGTAGGCAGGTTGGATAATGGGCCAAAACCGGTACCTTTTAGCATGGGTCGAAAGGGGTTGGATCGGGTTGGGTCTACCCATACACTTTCGTGCTCTTTATATTATTTATAGATAATTAACGTTTCAATATTTTAACAATAAAAATCAGAAATTTTTATACAAAAAAGAGATGTACAAAATAATGTGATACATCTCGGATCATTTTATTCTCATTTGAACCATTTTATTTTAAACTAATTTAGCAAAATACCGGTTATATGTCAAACATAGCCCAAAACAGACCCGTTTAATGGTATAAAATAATTTAGTGGAAAGAGAGAGAGTTGACCAGATGCAATTGCAACAGCAGCTCCCCTGAATTGAGTCAACAAGTCCTTGCTTTCTGTTGGGTCACCATAGTTTTCAGTCCAAGATGATATAATGATGGCCATCCCGATGGCAAGAAAACATGAGGCTGCATCAAAAGGAGCAACGGGTCCCAATGCTAATGTGCCGACTAGTAGATTCCCTAATAAACCAGCCAAAATGGCAACAAGCCCATTTCCAAGAAATACTGCCTTTGAGAATGTCAATGATAGCCATTGTTGCTCAAAACCCCTCTGCAAGAAAAATTTAGCTTAGAAACTTGACAAGGACATAACATTATGGAGATGATATACTGTGATGACATTTTGAAAGTAATTATTGTGACTTGAAGAATCAGATTATGAGTTGATAAACAGCCATGGGTGGGTGGATTTTTTACATCTGATCGTAATCATAATCTTTTGTACCCACTACCCAAAGTCCGAAACACTAAATATATCTGGTTATACACATCCAAACACCCCCTATAACTCTACATGATGGTTTACAGGATCATGCAAGAGAGTGTACATATGAACCTTAATTATCCCTTCTTTTTAGTTATGTTATTGCACAGCCTATGACAAATAAATTATGTTGTATAGTTATTCTAGTACACCCCGTAAGAGATTTGTCATTTACAATAGTTAACAACCATACATACAAAAAAATAAATAAATAAATAAATAAAAAATAAATAAAAAAAAAAAAAAAAAAAAAAAAAAAAAAAAAAAACAGAATTTTCCAGTACTTTACACACAAATAGTTTCTCACCTTGTTGTGCTCAGCAACCAGCCATGACTCGAATGATGAAAAGAGGAGAGAAGTGGCAATCCCTCCCAAAATACGTCCAATCATTAGAATTCTGTACTCAGGTGAATGCTTGGTGATGCAGCTCAGAATGTAAGTAACACAGTACGTTATTGAAGCCCTTTTCCGACCACTGAATTATATGCAAAGAGAACTCTTCGTTATAAGTCATTTTGATAGTAACTTAAACATAACAATTCAAAGAAAAGAAACGGGGACTTACTGTTTATCAGCTAATGACCCAACAATAGTTCCAAAAAGCATGGAAGATCCAAAACCAGCAATAAACAGCTGTCCAATATCTCCTTTTCCGAACCCATATGTAGTATAAAGATAGTAGACATATGGCCCCTGCAACCAGTCACCAGCTACAACCACATGAATCAATTGCAATGTCAAATGAGGGTCTAAGTGGAAATTAAACAATATTAACTAGGGGTGTTTAAAATCAAGTAGCACATAATTAGTTTCCAGCAATTGGGTGTAGTGAAAATGATTTAATTATCTGAGTAGCTATGATTAACTGATTGTTTAAGGATCATTTGCCATAACTGATTAGATTACCAAAATCTGCCAAACACTCAAACAACTGATTATCTCATTATCACATCTCCAAATTGCGGAAGTACATCCAAACACTACCTCCTACAACCCATTTTGTTGATACTGACTATCGCATTTCAAATAATCAGTGGGCGTTTTAAGAAATTTTACTTTAAATATTCTAAATGCTAGCGTATAAAATAAACCTTAAAGAAAACAATAAAGATAAGAATTAGCATTTTTTTTTTTTCCTAAATTTCTTAATCCCAATGTTGATAATTTGGATATTGATGGATTTATGATCCGGACCCGGATCCAGATCAAATAACTAAACAGTATTACTTTACATATAATCTTAAGAAAAAAATGTGATCTTTATCAAATTAGCCACTAAACCCTAAGGTCATTACTTATCAAGATCCAAAATAAATTTTTAACAGCATTTTACACAAACCCTTAAACCCAGATCAAATTTCCATATGGGTAATTCAAACCAACAACAATTAGTAACAAATGAGCATAAGATCTTAACAAAATGTATATATCAAAATCCATCAAGAATAAATTTTTATTAACATTTAACGCAAATGTTGATAAACCCATGTCAAATATCCAAAAGGGTATATTCAAATCAACAAAAATTACCAAAAAAAATGCAGAAAAAATTTAATCTTTAACTTATCAAGATTTACAAAAATTCAATTTTTTTATTAACATTTAACACATATCCTTTAAAACCCATATCAAATATCCAAAAGGGTATCCAAATCAACAAAAATTACTAAAAAATGTACATAAAATTTAATGTTTATACTGATCAAGATTTATAAAAATTCAATTTTTATTAACATTCAACACAAATCCTTTAAAACCCATGTCAAATATCCGAAAGGGTATTCAAATCCAAAAAAAAAAAAAAAAAAAAAAAAAAAAGCAAAAAATGCAGATCAATTTTAATCTTTATACTTAAAAATTCAATTTTTATAAACATTCAACACAAATCGTGATAAACCCATATCAAATATCTAAAAGGGTATTCAAATCCAGAAAAAATAGCAAAAAATGCAGATAAATTTTTATCTTTATACTGATCAAGATTTACAAAAATTCAATTTTTATTAACATTCAACACAAACCCTTTAAAACCCATATCAAATATCCAAAAGGGTATCCAAATCAACAACAAAAAAAGTAAAAAAAAAAATGTACCCATCATGAGAGAATAAACAAGAAGGTAATTGTTCTTGAATGAATTGAAAGCAGAAGAAGTGTTGATTCGATCTTTGTTGTTTTTACTGAGTTCCAATGTTGCTACAATTACACCAAGAGCTCCAAATACTAGCAAGTAAAAAAGCTCCATGGTTTTTGGTTCTTGGTTTCAGTGTGTGTGTGAAAGAATGTGAGAAGCAGAGAGTAAAGATTTAGGAGTGGTGAGAGTGGTCACTTCTGGCTCATATATTTTCTTTTGGGGAAAGGAAAAAATAATTACCTTAAAATATCTTTTAGGGAAATGTTAAAGTAAATGTAAAATGGATTAGTAGATATGCGCGTAATAGAGAGAGGTTATATCATAGAGTTTGGTATCTCGTAATTAAAGAGGGAATGAAAAGAATTATTACGATACAATGAGAAAATGTTGTTTGTAATGTAATTTATTACAAAGAATAATTCATTACATCAAAATCATTCCTTATGTGGCCCTTACTTTTTGTTCATTATATCTCGTAATGGAATCAAAATTACATAAAACTCCACCATTAACTAACCATATTAATGAAACTTCTCATCAATAATGGGCATTTTAGTCTTTTTATTATGATTCCATTACGTCTTATCAAACAAACCAAACATGATAAATAATGGTAATGACTCATTACATTACACCACTTATTCCATTATATCGGTCATTCCATTCATTTAACATTTTATTTCGTCCTACCAAACGAACCCTATGAGTTTAGATTTTGTTTTTGTATTTTTTCGGTTTGTTAAAAGTAGGGGTGGGTTGAGAAGTAATAGTGAGCTGTGTGAGCAATGGTAATAGTTCATCATTCACTGTTCACAACTTTTTATAAAAGCATTAAAAATGAGCATTTATAAAAAAATAGTAAAGCTCACCGCTCTTTTGTTAAACGACTACTAAAAACCAAAGTGCTCATTGATCACCGCTCACTGTTCCAAAAAGCTCCACACCACTCCGTGCCAAACATACCCTATGTGATTTCTCTTTTTTGCGTTAGGTGTGAGCTGGTAAAGGATATTTATGGTGTATATTGTTACAGTATTTTAATTTGTAAATGTTGACAACTAGTAATGTTGATAGGTTTACGAGACTTGCCCCAAGGAAGATTGTTTGCGACTTCTTTTCATGTAAGAGTTACGGGGTGATATTCTTGAGTGAATATATGGATTTTGGTCGTTGAAGACCAGATATGAACTTGAAGCCGAGAGATTAACTAGGTTGATTAAGTTATACATGAAAATGTGTTACGGCTAGTTAAAAAAAAAAAAAAAAAAAAAAAAAAAACGTGTCTTCCTCGCCATTGTCATGCTTCCTCCGTAGCTAAATCCCCCCCCCCCCCCCCCCCCCCCCCCCATAGATTCATGGATCTTTTTTATGAATAGATCGTGCCCAAGACGCCCCAGTTGTGGATAGAGTTGTGTGTGTGTGTGATGTTGGTTTTATGAGATATATTTGTGTATACGTGTGAAATGTTTGGGTAGGTAAAGTTGGTGGTTTTATTACACCTTCTTTGTTTGGTGGTGATGTTTGTGACGGAGTCAAAAGTTGATGTGGCACTAGTCTAAGTAGCAATTGAACCCGGTGTTTAGAACATTTAAGCAAACTTGATTAATCATAATCAATTTTTAATATCAATAAATAACACCTACAAATAACTCCAGCTTTAATATTTGATATTAAAATTATACTTAATTAGAAGTTAAATCTATTGAACTAATAAAAAGATAATTTTATTTTTACATCAGATTTTTTATTATTTGATCCAACACCTACAAAGTCAAACTAAATCTGGATCCAGGATATTACCCTTCAAAAAGATCTTGTTGCAAACTTGCAATTAATGTTTCTTGCAAATATTTAATACGAATGTAGTACACAACTTTTGGGCACGATTCACAGAAAGTTATTACAGATTTACAGCTAACCTTTTACTTTTGAAGTATAAAAATTAAATTTTTGTAACAGGAAAAAAATAAAATAAAAATTGAACTACTCCGTATGATTTATTTATTTATTTTAAGAATACTCTTACTCCGTATGATTTAAGCTCCGTTCTCGAGTTATTTTTTAAAAGGAAATGAAATGATAGGAAATCGAAATTTTATTGTGTTCTCGAGTTTTTTTTTGACAGAAAGGAAAGGAAACAGGAAGGAAATAATAGGAAAATTCTAGTGATTTTCCTATAAGAATTTTCCGCCCAAATATGAGCGGATTTGGACGGAAAGTATTTTACACTCGCACTATTTAGTATATAATGACCAATATAACTTTCAATATTTACTCATATTCGACTTTTATGATAAAATGAACATATCTAAAAGTGCATAAATGTAATTATGTCTCTTTTTCTTTCTTTTCTTCCCAACTCGAGAACACAACATTATTTCATTTCCTTTCCTTTCATTTCAACTCAAGAACACGAAATATAAAATCAACTTTCTTTCCTTTCCTTTTCATTTCTTTTCTCTTCTTTTCACATCATTTCTATTCCCACCTAGAAAAACTCGAGAACGCAGCGTTAAAGTGGGGACGAGTTATACATGCCTTTCTTAAAATGATTCCAATTTCTTTCTATTTTTTTTAAATTTTTTCTGACATTATTTTTTAAAATTTTATTTTTATTATAAATCACGGAACTGAAAGTACGAAATAAAAAATATAAAATTTGATAAGACAAAAAGTATTATCCGAGTTCGAGTTTCGCAAATGATAAAAAAAATCCGGAAATGAGTTCCTTCTGGAGTTTGAGGAAGAGTTTTACCCAGGTTCGAGTCTCGCAATTAACAAAAAAAATCCGGATTTTCCTCTTAGTGTGAAGCCGTGAGTTCTAAGGATTTTCTTTCGCGGGTCTCTCTTAGTGATTCGGGACCCGAAGCTTGCCCGTTTGAATGGTTTAACTCGAGGGTCGGATTTCAATTATGTACTAATAACATCACATTTTAAAAAGTCATTTCTACTCGTTGTGTTAGTCCACTTTCTTTGTGTTGTTATTTTAATTAGAAAAACTATTTTTTTTTAATTTAATTTTATCAAAGTCGTCCATATTTTCAGCTTGCAAATTACAAAAAGCTTTAAAACAACCAAATCTACACGGTTTCTACTATTTAATTAGCATCACAGCCTTCCAAGAATTGATACAAAATCACCTATCACTATGATCAAACCTATAGTCTATAAGTCAATTAATATAACTAGAAGGGTATCCGCGCAATGCGGCGGCGGATACCCGATAACTATTTTTATGGTGAGCAAATATTTTTCTTTTTACACTATATATATCTCCTACATTTTCATTTTCAATACATACTAATTTCAATTGTTACAAATATTGGTTAGTGGTTACAATAGACTTATAATAGGCTGTAAATGAACTTGTAATATCTTTTACAACTACATTTGAAATAGCTGAACTTTTAAGTTTTAATGGAATGTTACAATACATTTAACTTCCTGGATGTTACAAGTCTGAATTTTTAATAGCAAAATTAATACATTTAACTTTGGGTTGAAACCTCTTTATATGCAACTTTCTTTTTGTGGAAATATTTTTGATCTTATTTTTTTAAGACTTCTAAATTTAGATGTCATAAATACATTATAAGGTAGTAAAGATATTGGCTCATGCTAATCCGGTAGTAATAATCATTTTCCTCTCACACCTTTCATGTCATTATCACACCACCACTTCTCTTACATTTTAGTCACAATGGTCATTTCTTTTCTCAACGTTATTGAAAATACTCGCATTTATAATAATATCTCTCACCCACACACTCACAAATCAAATAAATAATAATAAAAACGCTATATGGGCTCACATTTTCAACAAAACCTGAAGGAGACTTGCCTTTCCCCCATTTTTAGCTAGGTGGCGTGTGACGCGACCCAAACAGTAAGGGTAGCGAGTGATAGCCTTGGCGAAGGGTGATCAGTCCAGCCTAAGACTAGTTTTTATGATCACTGTTATCACTACCATCATGTTAGCGTCACATCATCATTCATCACACCACCACTATCACCATCTTAACTTTTATGGTCACCACCAACAAATAATAATAATAATAATAATAATAATAATAATAATAATAATAATAATAATAATAATAATAATATTTTTATACAAACATACCATATAATATACCTCACACGACTCACAAAAAAATAACAATAAAAAAAATTAAAGATGGTCCGTCTTTTATGAAAAATCACTTGTGATGATGGTGTGAAGTTGATAAAAACCAACCTAAGACTACTCTTATCAAGGGCGTAAGTGCTCCCGTGAGTGTGCAAGGTCACGCGCCACCCCAATGTGGGTAAAGCAAGTTACATGCGAGAGAGCAAAAAAAAGGGTCGCAATGGCGAGTGCTTCGCTTTTTTGTTTGTGTGAACCCCCCCCCCCCCCTACACACACACACACTATAACGTCGTGGCACAAATTTTTTTAATAGAGCATTGTCGTTTTAGTTGTATTCCATAACCAAAACAACATAAGAGAATCAACATAAATCGAGATCATTTAGATGCTCATGATCATTTAGTCCAAGCCTATTTTAGTGCGAATCCGATGTTTCCTAATGAAACTTTCGTGGAGAGGTTTCGAATGAGTCGAATGCTATGCACATGTATAGTTGAAGATGTAACTCTTCATTGTGCATACTTTCGTGAGAAGATTGACTATACCGGAAGACCAAGCATTTCCCCATTGTTGAACTGTACTTGCGCAATTTGTCAATTGACATATGGCACCATTTCTGACGCCCTTGATGAATATTTGCAGATGGGTGAAGCAACTTCTTCTCTATCTCTTGAAAATTTGCGTAGGTCTATTATGGAAATTTTGAAGCAGCGTATCTCTTAAGACCCACTGCCACTGATGTTGAAAAGCTATACATACATCACAAACAAAAGCATGGGTTTCCGAGAATGTTAGAAAGCTTTGACTATACATATTGGTTGTGGTTCGATTGTCTGAACTCATATAAAGCGCAATATTTTAGATGTTGTAGAACCTTGTAAAAATTTCTTGTAATTATATCATTATTAAATAAATAATCTTTCGTTACCGTTCCTAATTCCCATTTTCTCTGAAAAATTTGAAATTTTCTTATTATATTAATTAGTCGTTGTCACGACATAATATAATTCACGAAATGACGGGACCAATCCTCGACACGTTACTCGAAACCTAAATATTTCATTTATACTAATTACACTTCACTAATCCTAAATTAAATTTCCTAATTACACTTAAATACCAAACGGGCCCTTAATCAATTCTCAGCCCAATACCTCGTTACTATTCATCAGGCCCAAGGCCAAAGCCCAACTCCAAATCATTAAATTTCATTTGATCGACTAGCTTCATGCCCACAAAATGCCTCGCGTATTCACAATTCTTACACACGACATATCTATATTTTTGTACCACTGTAACAACCCGTAATTCTCCACGTCAACATTTAATTCCAAACCCAAATTTATTACTTTGAAATTTTACAATAACACTTTTTACGCAAAACTTTTTAGTTAAATCGCGTAACCAAGAAACATCTCATGGTGCACTACGACTTCGGACCAAATTTTGGTCTACATATTTTAGTATATTGGTACTACTACGACGCTCATTTAACTACTAGAGCACATTTGATTTTATTATAATGAAAAGTTAAAAATTATTATTTATTATTACTCACTTAATTTCGAGCATGATTTAGCTCACTTGATTTAATGACGAGAAGTTATCTCACTTTATTGGAAACACGAGCTCCCGCACGAACCGACCGATAAATAGTATGGTTTAGTCTCATAAACACGTTTTTGAACCCAAGTTAATCTTTTTATATTTATTTTATAAAAACACACTCAAAAGCATATTTTACACGTTAACGATTTTCAACGTGTAACTAAAATATCTTGACTCACGTTTAAACTTAAACGTGATACGTAAAACAATATGGAAGAGTCATTTTTAACTTCCCACTCTTTTCTAATCTCATTGTGTCGCATTTTACGCAACCAAAAGCAATCCAACTTGTTATATACGTTCTTCGTATACACATTTTATTATTTCGGACAATTTTCTATTCGAACAACAAACCAAAGCAATCATACGAGCTTTGAACCTCATTTAACAACATTAACACAATTGTGATGTCGAGTACCACTTTGGTAGATACCAAAACTCCATACTCGAACCTTGTCACATGATTCGAACGTATATATTTATTATAACGTATCATTTTGCGATCCAAAAGTATTGGTGTCATAGATTTCTTGGTATTGTAGTTAAAATCTAACAACTATTTTTAATTATTAACTTTGTCATACAATCTTGCAAACTTTTTAAACAATTAAAAACAAGACATTTCTTCACTTCATTATACACGCCACACCAATACTTCATTTAAGTCTCACCATGTTTTTTTTTTAACAAACTTGTCTCCAAAATATCTTCATGTCATCAAAAGTCAAGATCAAATCCTACACAATCTACCTAAAGTCTTCCAAAATCAAATCACCCTTATTTCTTTCCTTTTTATACGCCAACACCACAACTTTTTCCTTCCCCTCCTTACTTCTCCATTAAATGAAAATACTTTTTGTCTCTTGAAAAGAAAAAAAAAAATCTACTTGAATGACTTATATAATCTAGCACTTCTCATACTCTTTCACTGCATATTTCAACAACAAAATACATACAACACATTTCTTTCTCTCCTTGGTTCACGAGCAGCGGCTAGAGCAAGAAACTTGGGTTTTTTCTTGGTTCTAGTCACTTGGTTAAGTATTCTAAGGTGTTATAGCAAGGGTTTCAAGGGTGTTCATACTTGGAGTCTTTGGGCTCCTTCTTTTCTTTTGCTCGACACACTCCCAACCCCACTGTGAGCTTCGATCTTCCTATAACTTGTTTGTCACTACTCTTTTAAGTTTCATGTAATGTATTTGTATGAAAGGATTTGAAAACTAAAAGTAATACTTGGTTTACTTCACATTCCGACATACACACAAATATATACGTTTGAATATACATGCAAACATATTTGAAAGTTGGTTTTGTTGTTCAAAAACTTGTGTGGCAAATCTTTGGTCTGTTAACGCATAAACATTTAGAAAAGAAACTAGTATTAATGATATATCCAAATCGACATACACACCTTTCATGTCGAGCTTGTTGAGCTTTTGGATACCTAAAACGATTAAAATAAAGCTCATATGTAATCAAGGTTAAGTTTTGGGCTCTTTGGACAAGTACTTATACGTATTACATAGCTTATTCGTGACTCATTTAGCTTATTTTCAAGCTATAAAACTTATATATAATAGCTCATGAACTTATATCACTTGTCGGGTTTTATATAACTCTTGACTTATTTGACTTATTTTGGTCACCTCTTCGTAACTTGAGCTTATTCGCGAGCTTAAGTACTTATTTGAATAAGGAGGTAAAACAGTTTTGAGAAGAAAGGAAAACACAAAATCTTTCATGCAAACACAAAGCGAACCTCAGTATACCGAGTGTAATTTATAACTAAATATAGAACAGAAAAAAATAAACTCCTTAAATATATTTAAACTGTAAAGTGTAACATGAAAGAGCTCTTGGCTCATTTGGTTGCATCATTTAGCTTTCTGATAACCAACCTAGGTTCAATTCCACTTGGTTTCACTTTGTAGTATTTTTATTTTTTTTTAGTACACAGAAGCCCAAGTATAAACAGACCCAAACTACGATATATAACAGCTGAGAGTCATAACTGAATAAGAGTTTCGGCCTGCCGGGTAACATGTTTGTTTTAATCAAGAGGTCTCGAATTCGAATACCGTAAATGATATTTTTGATTTTTATTTATTTATCATTTTAACTAATATTTTTCGACCCGAAATAATACATTTTTATAACTACTAATAAAAGTGTCAAAACTATATATTATCAACACATTTGATTCATATTTTCGTCAAATTAAGACCCGACTAGACGACAAAATTTAAAATAATAAGAAAATATTTATAAGAAAAGTTAGTATAAATATTTTCTAACTTATCATCCACTAACTTATGTATATATAAACACATTCATTTATACGTAACGTATCACTCAATATAAATACTTAATATAAAGTATTTATTATTATTGTATCAACAACATATAATTTTTCACAAACACTTTTATCGTGAATACTTTTCATACATGGTTGTTCGGTTACTTCCGAACCGGAAACTAATTATTCGTCACGAATACTTTTACTTATACAAATATATATATTTGTACTTTTGTCCAAGAGCCAATACGTACAAAAATTTGAAAATGTTTTGAATATAAACTCTGCCACACAAGCCACATTAAACACAACCACTTGTAAGCACTTAAACTTATTTTTAAACACTCTGAGGCGTGAGTACACAAAACTGTAAACTAAGAATTGTCATACTAATTTAGGTCGCGTGTCGGAGCCGTGCACACTTACTACTTGACTTTTACACTCAGAAGATTACTGAGGTGAGTCATAGCCCTACTTTTACTCGTTTAATTACTTTATAAACTCTTTGGGGGAGATACATGCTCAACTACTTATTTTTACTTTCACAAGTACTCTAAAAATTTTCATATTACTGTAAGTTTATAGCCCCACTCTTTACTTTACTTTGCTTTACAAACTAGGGGTGAGAAACATGCAAACACTTTATGAATTCTTGCTTTTACGCAACACACTTTATGAGTTATTGCTTGTATGCGACACACTTTATGAACTCTTGCTTTTATGCAATACACTCTATGAATTATTGCTTTTATGCAAACACTTTTATGGACCACACTGAAACTTATGCTTTATTTAAATTATTACGCGGATTAGCCTAAGCCCTTGAATTCCACTATGCCCAAACTCATGAACCGTCAATTCCTGCTGGGAAGCGCGAATGTTATAAATAGATCTATTGGGGGTGACTCCCCCGTTCGGTTTGACCGGATAGGCAAACGCGAACGTATAACAGGTCGAATTACAAGTGTATCGGGATAAACACTTGCCGGGCCTTTATATTTAACATGCTTCTAGAGCATGCACACTGTCCTAGCTTCGGTTGCATGAACTTAGTGCTAGCGTAATAGACTTTTACTTTTATGTGACATTATATTCGTTGTAATGATCACATACTTTGCATATGGTCCAACTTATTGCTTAACATTTATGGTCTACCTTACTGATGTTTTTCATGACGCCGTGAGTGAAGCAGTAGTCACTAAAACTGAACTTGATTTGTATGTGAACGGTTATTCACACTTGAAAACCTTGTGGTCCACATTACTACATTTACTTGAATGTAAACTATATTTCATGACATTGTGAGCGACACAATGGTCACAAAACTTTTATCGAACTCACATTTCTTTTACACTAAATTGCTATTTATACAAACCTATGAACTCACCAACCTCGTGTTGACACTTTTTAGCATGTATTTTCAGGTTTAAGGCGATAACTACTATTGAAGGCTTTTGGCAAGGCATAACATGGTCATAGATGACTCTGATGTATTTGAGACCGTTTTATTTCTTTTATGGGCCTATGTTTCCACATTGTTTTTGAAATGTTGTAAACATAAATGCTTTTGATATGAAATTTCTTCTAAACGGTTGAGGTAAAAACCGTTCTTTGTACCTAGTGTTGTGATACCGATTTCGTAGCACCCCAATGAATGTATGCTTCCGCTGGACCCGATTTTTTTGGGGGTGTTACAACCACCTTATTCACCACCTAGCCAACTACTAGTGTGTCTAATCCCAAGTTCATAGGTCGACGTTTGATACATTTTTAAGAGGCGAAGTGATTGACAAAAATTCAACCCAATCGATTTGTAACAAATTCATTTCTCAACCGTTTTGTTTCCCGTTTGTTCCTAAGTGTTCCTAATAACATTTCTAACATGTTTTCACGTTTAAATGTCAATAATGATCAGCTATATTCAAGTTGTACACGATTACTCAATTCGTGTATAGAATAAATAAGTGGTCGACATACTAGTGATTCACCAAGACATCCACCTTATTTCATGCACTCTCAATTGATATTATATGATATATAACTCAGCCTAGAACCTATAGTTACTGACATTGCATAGTATTTGTGGTTTCCTTGAAATTTTTACACTTACGTGTTATGAAAAGTCACCATATATACTCCTTGTGCATGCATCCGTTTCTAACAATTATCATACACTTTCAAAACTTCCTTTCTTCCTAAAAACTATCCCTTGAAGACCAGAAGTTGTTATAATATCGTTTGGACGCAAGAAAGGATAATCGGGTTGAATATACACGTTTATTATTTTGGGTATTAATCAAATTTGATCGTATCTTGTGTTTCCTTCTTCCACTCTCGACTCTCTACCACCCTAGAGGTGTAGTAAGTTGTTTCAAACTCATTTCCATTCAAGTTACACGTTCAATAAGTTCCATGCATCATGTTTATGTTTTATCGATTGTATATAAGCTTCATATATAATTTTTACGTACACATTTACATATAGTACACAACTTGTGACTAGCCTCTATCTTGGAAGGCCTAGGAGTCACGACACACACATATTTCACGTTAGTTTCACTCTACATGCATCAAACGAACCTATTTTTGAACCATGCTCAATCGGATGGAAAACTATATAAACACTTAGAAATATTTCTAAGTCTTTTCACATATAAATAAACGTCTCAAACATGCCAAGAAACGCTCGTATAACTTTAAATATCACATAGTAAGCGTATCATATTATTACACGACTCAATAGACCACATAGCTAGCAAACGATTTCGTATATATAACTTGTAAAAATAAGTTGATCTCGACACATAATTTTCACCAAAGTAAATTGCTATCGATATCCTTTAAAACATATGATTTTTAACGATTGGGCCTAAAAGCCCAATAAGCTAAAAATAAGCTCTTATGATAAGCTAGCTTATCTAAACATTTTGATATGAAAATAGAATAAGAAAAATGATAATTTTGATGAGCCAAACTCGTCTCAAGAAGTACGGATTTTAAAACGTTAACGGGCCTTGATTTCCACTCGTTAAAGGCCCATAAGCTGAAAAATAAGCTTTTAATCAAATAAGCAGTTAAAATAAGCTTATTATTTATTAAATAAGCCTCAAAAAATTTTATATAATTTTTCTAATCATTTTTGTAACTTTGGACTAAAAATGTAACGCGACGACACCTAGAAGGACTAAAATTGTAAATATTGAAAAGTGAGGACTAAAACTGTAAAATCAGAACCATAAGGGTAAAAATTGATAATAGTTAATATTCTAAGTCTAGTTTTGACTATTGGACAATTAGAGGACTATAATTGTAATTTATTTATAAAAAGGACTAACGGTGTAACGCAAACGTCGTTAGGGTAAAAATGGTAAAATTGGAAAAGGACAATGACTAAACATATTCTATTTAACATTCTTACTTATTTTCTATTTTCGTAAATTTATTTCATATGCATTTAAACTTTCATTTTTATTTATATATATTATTTAACGTAACGTTAATAATATATATAACGATATTTCAAAAATTAATATTATTACTTATGGTTAAAAAGGTAAAACTTTAATGGATAATTTAAATAACGTATTTTGTCATATCATGCATAGCATAAGAATTACACTGCACATCATCTATTCGTCATAACGAATAATTATTATTCGTTATTCGTTCATATTTACCAAATAGTATTTGGTCAAATTCTCAGATAAATCTATTTATCAGGTTGTATTTCGAAGCCGTTATCATAAATTCGTTTGACTTTATTTTCTTCATTTCAGTATCAATCAAGGTGAGTCATAGCCTCACATTTACTTATAAACAGATCACAAGTAATTTTCTGTATGCTACCTGACTTGATATATGCCTAAGTTACCTATTGCCAAAAGACCCTTGATCATGAGCCATTAATCACTGTTATGTGAACGCGAATATAATGAATAGATCTATTTAAGGTTTGACAGCCTATCCCATTAATACTTGACGGAATGCCATTATGCATGTGGTTAGTCGTATTAGTCGTGATATATTATATTTGAGTAAAAATAGGAATTGGCAAATCACCTATTACATGAGGGCAATATTATCATTAATTTGATAACACCTTCGTATTTACGGTATTTGTTAAAGTTTTGCGTGTCATGAGACTTAGAGCAATATATACTGCAATATCAATTTTTAACTGATTGTATTTCCAATACAATCTTACTTGTGTATCAAAATGATTACTAAATTCAAACTCTATGATATCACTCAACATTTTTGTTGACTTTTAAACATGTTATCTCAGGTATTTAGCAGGGGAAGCAAGCATGGAACGGGCGGAAAACTTCAAAACTTATCTACTTTATCTAAATAATGGTGTAAAATAAAAGATGTTTGATTTAGTTTAAAACATCAAAACTTTTATTATAATACTCTGATTGTGACCTCTTGTATTTAAATTTTCATTAATGAACTTATGTTTTAAAACGTCTCTTTCGAGCCGTTTTCTATCATTATGACTTCGATCCTCACCGTAACACCCTAATTACTATTCCGCTGCCACATTTCAAATTAGGGGGTGTTACAGATGTGATCATGTTGCGAATTCATTCATTTTGCTGGAAGCTATTGCGTCACAAGACTTATAGATATAACATGCTTTCTTTGATGTTTCTGGGTCGAACAATGACATCAAATATTCTCATCAATCCCCTTTATTTAGCGATCACAAAGAAGGAAAAGCACCAGAGATTCCGTTTGTGGCTAACAACTAACTTACCCATAGGGATATTGTTTTGTTGACGGGATATATCCGGAATAAGCGACATTTGCTAAGAAAATTTCAAATGTGGCCAACGATGACCACAAGCGAATATGTATAAGCGAATGAAAGATGCAGCAAAGGAAGATGTTAATGGGCATTTGATGTTCTGAAAAAATGGATTATAAGAAAAATGGTTTGAATGGTGAGGGTAATGTGATTAATAAGGGTAGCGTAAGTTAATTAATAAGTAATAATTCTTATACGGTGCCTCACAACTCAGCATAGCTAATAGGAAATCATTTGCACATACTAAGTTTATTTTTTTATTATTTTTTTATTTTTTATTTTTTTTCACATAAATGATAAATGTACAACTTGTCAAGGTAAGACACAAATATCTAATGCATCAATTAGTATATCTTAGTCAATATTCAATGTGTACACATCAATGGACAAATAAATTCCCATAGTTAATACTTAGGGGCCATTTGGTTTATAAGTGAGGTTGGATTCGGATTTGGATTTGGTGTAGGATTTGAATTTGAGATAGGTTTAGGAGAGAGAAATTGTATTTATTTAAATTTATTTTAGTAATAAATTTTAAATAAAATACATTATTTAAATGATAAAATAACAAAAAAGGTTCACATATATATAGAGAGACAACTTAATATGGCCCACAAAGTACACAAATTAAATTAAAACCCACCAAAGTGCCCTCCTATCATTTTTATCAAAAGTATGAAACAAACAACTAATTAATGTCATTTCAAGTCAAAACTCATTCCAAAGTGTCAAAACAAACGGGCCTTTAATAGCTTAGTAAACATAATCATAATTAAAAAATATTTCTTAAATATCATAATTTTTTAACATTATTAGTACAAAAAATAAAGAGTTGAGTCCCACTTTGTCTCCACCTTTAATCATAAGATGCCAATTACGATTACTTAATGGTGTCACGAAAATAGGTTGGTGAGAAAGATATCATTTACTTTGAGTATACGTTATAATTACTGCCCTTATTCTACAAGAATATATATGGATGAGATAATATAAAAGAATCTTACAATTAGCCACATTAACGACAAGTCATTTCGACACATCCAACTGAAAATTCACCTATGGAAGTATGGAACGACTGAAGTCACTGAACCAAACAAATCATTCTGGAATATCAATTTCACAGTAATAATTTGTCTGCAATTACTTGTTTTATCTCCCGAAGGCATGTCGCCCTCGCTCATCATTTTGAATATGTGACCTATCATAGTAGTGCTAATTAAGCTCGGTAAATGAGGTATGAAGTATGTCATGTCACTTGATCATAAAGTGAGCTTAGCATTAAACACAGGCTTCCCAGCCTTCCACATGACTCTATATGATCTGTCACATTCTTAAGAAGCCCGGTGTCTTTAAAGAAGTTACGGCCATTTTAGTTAGGTCTCTATCTTTAAGAGTAATGGAAACCTTTAAAGAAGTTATGAACACCTTGATCAAGGCACGAGTTTCGTTAAAAATTGGCTCGTTTCGAGCTTTTACCGATCTCAAACTTTTTATGAGCAGCTTGGCTTGTCTACCCTAATCTGGTACTAATTAAAAGATAGTATGAACCTTTAGTCCAAAGTTTCAAATTAATTTGATCAGGAAAGTTTCTTTAGAGTAGTGACTTTGAAAGTACTACAACATTTAAGATTAGCATTTACATTTTAAAATAGTTAAGTATCTAAAATAAGTTTGCTAGAAATATTTTGCAAAATATTTAAGTCCCATACAATATTTACAATAATCTACAAGACTACTACTGTAATAACAAACTTCAGACACAACCAGCATGATGAAACCATATATTGCAATTTTAACAGGACATGGGAGAAAAATGTAAGGGGTTTTCTTTAAGTGCATAAATCACAAACTTGTGTTACAATCATAAGCTGTCACAAGAAGATGCCTAGATGACTACTCAAAAAAAGGGCCAACACGAAAATTAGATATTAGATTTTGTAAACAGGAGTGATGCCTAAAAGATGGAAGCATTTTCGCATTACTACTGCAGTTGCTTCACATAACAATAATCTGCTTGTCTCCTCCGGAGACCCAACAACCTGCACACAAAAATTAAAAAGTGAAATAAGTTTTAACCGAGTATTTAGATTTTATTAACCAAAATTTTTAAAAAGTATAATCTAGCCATTTTATATTTTTATACATTAGTAGAAAAGAGCAATGGCTCATGTCCATTCGGGTCATTTTGTAACCAAAAAAGCAGCTTGCATATTGATAACTTTATTACGCTAATGTATGATTTATAAAAATAAGATATTTGTATAATTTTTAACTTAAGATATTTATAAAAATAAGATATTTGTTACAATTAGGGGTTTCAAAATGACACAATCACGACACACAACCATCTTTACAAAACAAAGGTATAATTGTCTACAACGGAACCAAAATAAGACCTACAATGGCTTTAAAACCTCTAGATTTTGTACAGAAATAACATATGCATGATATATTAATTTACCTGACACACCGAGTAAAAACTGGTAAACTTCTCAGATAATTCGTACAAGTACTCGCACAAGACATTTGGTAAGAGATTTGTGCAAGCCTCTTCCACAACCTGAAAAACAAGAGGGTTTGACCAAATTAACTCATAAAATTAAAGCATTGAAGAAATAACTAAAAAGTGAATGTGTTTAAAGCCACCTAAACTGTATTCTCAAGATAAAAGATAAACATCTTATTAAAACACATCTCTGTCATTGCTCTGAATAAGTATGTTTAACATGATCAAAAAAATGATCCAACTTTCTTCAGTAATGCGATTAAGAACATTAGATGAGTTTATATAAATTCAGTAGACTTCCGATCAGTTTTCTATTTAATTGCAGTTTTTATCTGAACCTGTTTGACCCATCAGAGATAACATAACCAAAATTGATTCTTCTTTGAGAAATTGTCATACCTCAGCAAACTGAAGCAAATGTAATCCTAGCTTGCGCTCTTCATCTTTTTCCAATATCAATTGTCCCTCCTGTCACAAACAATTAGATTTATTCATAAAGTTGGCATTCAATTCGATAACCCGAAATAAGAATGCAATACAAATAGGGGAGAGTAAAGTGTCAATAAAATCTTACCTTCTTCAATGCCTCAATGTCTTTACCAGATTTCCGAATAATTGAACAAATTCGTGCATGTGCGTAAAGAAGATATACAGCAGTATTTCCCTATGTATCAACAAACATCAAATTCAGATTACAAAGAATATGGAGAATGAGAAAGAAAAGTGAAAAGTATTGATTATAGGATTGCACAATGCAACTAGTTAAGCAGATGCGAAATATAAATAGAACAACATTTTGCATACCTTATCATTAAGCATCTGATCAAAACTGAATGTGTAATTCGTCAATCTGTTGTTCTTCAGATCTGCATATCTGTTAAAAGCACACGCGCAGAAAATCAATACAAGAACATGTCACATTAATAAATAAATAAAATAACAAATGAACAGTTTTACAGTCGCATTCAAATATGTTTCAACTTTTTATATGAATAATTGCATAATTAGTTTTATTTGCCAGTCGAAAAATAAACAAAAAGAAAGTTTAGTTTTACTGTACTCTCTATATAGTAATTCTTAGCTTCAAAATTGCAAAAATTTCAATTTAAGCAAGTTCAGCCAAAATTGAACTGCAAATATATATCTACTTAATTTGTAAGAAACTGCAAACATATATTGACGTAAAAGTAGTGAATCTATGGAGCCATTAGTTAAATTGGTATGAACTGGTAACAAAAATAGAAATTGTTTAACCATGCCATATATTTGAGAGAAAAAACCAGATTTAAGGAGATCCATCAAAACATAAGTATAATTTGTTGTTAACAGCATGAATCCAATAACCATCGTAATACACATGTGAGGCATTAGCATCTTACTTGACAGCACCGTATCCAACTGCTTCAGCAGTCTGCTCAAGCTCTTCTGCAGTCCACTCAGCAGCCTTACCTGGCAAACGTTGAAATATAAACTTTAAACACATTTTATATAAGAAAATAAGAAATTTGGTTACTGTACTTTAAAACGTTATTATTTATAAAAACCTAAAATTATTTTTTCAGGGTTTGATGGGTAATACCTCGCTCCACGAGAGCTGCTTTACAACGAGTTTTAGCTTCATCAAGCAAATCAACCAACTTAACAACTTCAGAACTACGAGTTCGGAATCTTTTTCCGTCATCACCAAGAACAAGACCAAATCCAACATGACTTGTTCTTGGGTATTGTCCCTCTTCAGCTGGGAGCCACCCTGCACGTTTAGCAGCCTAAAAAAAAAAGCATAATTAATATTTTAAATAGAAAAATATCCAATTCACCACTTGGGATATCATGTTGTGTGAAAGTGGACTTACAGTGAAGAACATGTCAAAGTGCTCTCGCTGTCCAACATCAGTGACATATATTATCCACTCAGCTTTTTCCTCATTAAGACGATACCTGCATATGCACGCAAATGGTTAAAGAAAAAAGTATCTTGAACAAAACCAGGTACAAAAAAATACTTGCTATAAAAATACGACGAACCATAATGCTGCAAGGTCAGTTGAAGCATAGTTGAAGCCTCCATCACTTTTTACGACAATCAGAGGTATCTTTTTTCCTTCAATGAATATAACCTGTGCGCCCTCACTTTCTTCAATCAAATTTTTTTGTCTCAGCAGATCAAGTGTCTGAGGGATAAAGGGGTTGTAAAAGCTTTCACCCTGAAACCAACAAATTTGCATTATATTTGGGTTCCAATGAAAAAGGGGATAAAATTCAAATGATAAAATTTCATTACAATATACTAGCAACATTCGTGACTGATAGTTGGGAATGTAAAGAAACAACTAAGATGTCACACGAACATAATACCTTTTCTTCCAATCGGACTCCCAAACGCTGATATACTTTTTCGTAACCATTTCGACTTATCTCACAAATTTGTGCCCATGCCTTGCGATACTTTTCGTCTCCACCCTATTTTTAAAATTCATTATTTCACATAAGAACAATTAAAGAAATGGATAAGTTGTGTGGGACAGAGAGTGGTTATTCACCTGAAGGCTAACCACCGCCTGTTGGGCTCTCGCTTTGAACTCAGCATCACCATCAAATCTCTGCTTTGACGCCTTATAAAATGTCTATCAAAGTAATAATCGAGCCAAAATAACATCAATTAATTATGTATTCATAGAGTATAAAGAATAAAAACTAACCTAGAAGAGACAGGACACATTACAAAATTACACCTCAGAATGCACCTTGTTTTAAAATTAATTTTCGATAAAATATTGAACAGGCATAAAAACTACTACTTAGCTTCATGTAGTTGCAACTATCAGAATTTGACCGAGTATACCAAAAATATTTGACTTCTATCGGATGCTTAGTATACACCTCTATTATGTTACAAGAAAATATTTTCTAAAGTTTTCAGAACCGTCAATGATTTCCGCAGAGCAAAATGAGGAGCTTGCTGGAACTTCTAGAATAGAATCTTTGTCATTAGGGATATATTAGTGTATCTATATACCAATAAGATCCTACAGAATCTACCGATGGTATAACTTCAATATAAAATTACTCACCTCAAGTTCCCCAATATCTTGATCATTTACTTTCCCATCAGGAAACCTTTCAAATAGGAACTCGATCAACATTCCAAACTGCAAAACAAAAGTTTTACAATATTTATTCACACGAAGAAAAAGGAAAGAAGAACAAACATTTATGTGCAATACCACAACATCCTACAATGTGGATATTGATGGTTCAACTTATAGCTGACTAGGTTGGGATGAAAGACAAGATGTTACTAGCTATTTTGATTTGTAAAAAAAACAGTTGTCATAGCTATGAGCATAAAAAGATTTAAAAATAATGTAAATTCACACAGGAAAATCAATATCATGTACCTGAGTACCCCAATCCCCAACATGGTTTCTGCGAAGAACTTCCACATTAGAATACTCAAGCATACGTGCTAGCGTGTCCCCAATGATAGTCGACCGTAAGTGACCAACATGCATTTCCTTTGCTATATTGGGTGAAGAAAAATCAACTATTGCCCTTTTTACAGGAAGCTTTGGTGCCCATGTGTCTATACCATATGTGAGCATTCTTTGGATGCTCTGCATGGATAAAATCGAAAACATTATATATGAAAAAAAAAAAAAAAAAAAAAAAAAAAAAAAAAAAAAAAAAAAGCAACAACTGAATTGGATATTAAAACGAGAGATAGGACGGATACCTGAGCTATCCATTGCCTTGATAATATAACATTGATAAAGCCAGGACCAGCTACGGAACATGATTCTATCATGTCAGTTGGCGGAAGATTTTCCATGATTGCCTACATATTTGAAAGATCACATGGAAGCATACAAATGTGTTATTATAATCCAACATAAACTAAACATTCAGCATTCACGAGGAAAGAAAAACATGACATTACCTTTCCAACAGGTTGTGGACCTTTGAATGTGACACCCTCCTTGCCTTTTATTTTAGACCATAAACTCATGGCGTTGTTGCTATTACCAAATGCAAATCTCAACATCAGTAAACTAAGATTTTAAAGAACAACATGCAATACAAGCAACGATGCAGCCAAAAGTGCCAAAATTATATAGCATCTTACAAACTAACACCACTAAAAAATCTTTTATATAATAAAACAAAACCCCTATTGGGAATTTTCTATTTCAAAAAAATGCATTCATACCTTATTTAGTAATAATTTTATTTAAAAAAAATGATTATTTTCTTATTAGGAAACATTTTATATTTATCCATAAAACAAGTAGAAGATAAATACAAAAAATATAGATAAATGCAATTAATAATAGGATTAAAAATTTTAAATAATTATCTTTAATAATAAAAAACTATAATTAAACATCATAAATCAAACAAAATAAAGATTAAATTATTTATTTTTTAATAAATAAAAATATATGATTCAAAAAATTTTAAAAAACCCGCGCGTGCGCGGGCATTATAACTAGTATCATACATATAAAATTATAAATCATGAACAACTCAGAACAAGTATGTGGAAGAGCATATACCATTGGTAATCACCAGCTTCTTTTCGGGCGCAGGGAGCAATTATAGGCGCCACTTCTGCCTCATCGGGTACAGTAATTCTCAGTGATTCCTCAAACACCCTTGCTATTTGTTCTTTAAGGCTTCCTATATTCTCTTCCTGTATTACAAAACAAATCCCAACAGTGTAAATTAATAAGATACGACGTACATATCCTGAAGTTCTGAATTTTATGCTTCCGTATATACAGTTTAGCAGGTGTTAACGCAAAACTAGTTTCAACACACAAACAAGTTGATACGTAATGTTTAAGTTTATAGACTTACAGGTGCGGCTGCCATGACTGATCTCGAATGTACCCACTTCACGGAAAAGTTTCTTCTAGATGCTTGTTTCAGTATATCTGTCTAGTTTTGCAGTAACAAAAATGTAAGAACTTCACATTTAAGTAACGCAAAAATATACCAATCAAAGAATTTGATTTCATTTACCAACAAAATAGTTAAGCAGATATAATCGACAAAACCATTTCCAAATATGTATACATGTACATAGGAAATACCTAAAAACTGATTATACACGCATAAACCATACTACCCCAGACACTATGTTCGCTTGGGAGGTGTAAGGTGTGACACGTGTTATCTACCTAGTATTAAATACCTAAGTACGCTTACCACAGACTATGTCTGCATGTGCCCAGGACTGTTCTATTGACTTGTTTTTGTAAAAAAAATATATGAACCTGTATGCATACACAACACCACACCAAGCTCCTAATCACTAAAATCATCAAATGTAACAATAACCAAAGAAAAATTATCACATTATTCAATTCCAAAAGGTAAATTTACGTTTGCTTAGCAACTTCACGCAACATGTTCAGAATTCCAGCCTATTTCCCTCCGCTTCTCGGGTCACAATAAAAATGAAAAGCAATCAACAAGTACCAGGGGCAAAGCCAGAAATTTTTGGTCGAGGGGGCACACTTTGATAAATTTTAGAAACTATGCTATAAATTGGTACTTAGAGGGGGCAAATTACGAAAAAAGTCAAATATTTTCAAAAATTTACACTACAACTTTTTTTTTGCTAGGGGGGCACCTGCCCCTTGTGCTCCCCCTCCCTTTATCTCCGCCCCTGACAAGTACCGATCCCAATTTCACCAACATTAAGTTGAAGACTCCAACAACAATAACTCAAATTTCGCCTTATAATTATTTATGTTATAATTATTATGAGTTAAAATTAAATTTAAAAAAGAATGATAAGTATAGAGCTTACAATTGCGTGACGGCTGCGATAACGGATGATGGAGGAGGAGAGGAGAGATAAATGATTTTTCTATTAAATACATTTTTAGGGTTTTTAATTTATAAAAGGGTTTTTGGTTCCTACTTTTTTAACTTGCTACTATTGGTAAAGTTGTGTCAATGGTCCGTTTAGTTTTTGAGTTTGATGGTTTTGGTCCTTTGGATTTTGGTTTTTTGGTTTTGGTGTGTTTGTGATGAGATGATGTGGATAAAGGCCGAGCAAAACAGACCGAAAACCGAATCGAACAAAAAAATCAAGCCGTACTGGTTCGATCGAAACCAAACCGACCATATTTGGTTCAATTTTGGCTTTATATAGAGTTCGGTTTGATTCGAGCCAAAACTGAGAAAAGCACACTTAAACCATATAAACCGAACCAAACCGGGTCACTTCGGTTCAATTCTCAGTTCATGTCTTCCACAAAATCGGTTTTATGTTCGGTTCGGTTTTGTTCAATTCGGTTCGTATGGTATTGGCGTAAAGTGATCGGATTCTTGGTGATGGTTTTAGGTGGTGATGGTAAAAACGAAAAAAAAATATGTGAAGGCGTAAGAATAAAACAAATAAATAAAGAATGATGTGTCACATTTTTATTAGTTGAGAAAAATAAAAGTGGGATTGACAAGCTTATATGGCATTCGGCATAATCGAGTGAACCACATCCCCTTCACCTCTCTTATCGATTATTTTGCCTCCACAAGTGGCATCCCTTGTTGATGAAAAGAGAACGGATAAACTGCTTGGGTGCGTTTTTTGTGAGTATTTATAAAAGATAAGCGTTATTCACGGGTAATGAAAACGTGTTGGATACTTGAACTCATGACCTTCAACTAATAATAAGTTATGAGCATAACTAAACATTAATACCCATATTCTATTCCTTAATCTTTTAATTCAGTGATCATTAATTTCAACAAGTCATACATGCCTAACTACACATTCTTCCTTGATGATTTCACTTCAACAGATTTTCTCTAAATTCCTCTCATATCAAGTATAAGACTCCTAGTAATATTCTCATTGTTCAAACTCTAATTGATATTTGTCATTCTTTTCGGCTTATGAAGACAACAACTACAGATACTCTTCTTGGGCAATAGAAGATATCACCCTCGTAAATATTTACTAACCTCATCCGTCTTAGTATGAGATATTTCTCATGAAACATGTACTTAAGACCCTCGTGGTCGGTATAAATAAGACACCAAGTACCATACGAGGTGAATCATAATTTCAAAGCAATTCTACTACTGCCAGATCTATGGCGCGAGTTAGATATCTCGTCTTTTTTCGTAAATCTGTATTCTTGATTCCTAAGAAGACAGAAACTCATGTCTGGTTGATGCATAACCACTAACTTTCTTTCATTACGACGATACACAAACATGATTCTTGTGATGTGTTCCAAGTTACGACGAAACTCTTTGTGCATTCAAGATCTACTTCATCTTTCACTACATGACTCAAGAAACATATTGAAATCATACAAACCACCTTTTCTAGCAACTCTTGCAATTACCTCATCAGATCTTGTATCTCTGAAGTATCCATTCGATTACGTGTTGTCTCCAATAACTCATTACTGACATCAAGAGAACATCTTTTCATTATAAGCACATCCAATTTTTTTTTTTTTTTTTTTTTTTTTAGTTATCACATACGCCAAATAAATAAACAACATTTCTTCACCTATTAGTAAATCTTCATAACATATATCATTTTTTTAAGCTCCACTTCTGCGATTTTCATAGACAGTAATTGTCCTTTTATTCATAGATACAACTGTAAAAATTCTACTATCACATACTATTCCTGCCTCGATTCTTGAAAAAATAAATTTGCCTAACATATGTAAACCTATTGGACTTACCTTATAATTTATTAAAGGGCTAAATTAAAACTTACTAAAGGATTATTATTGGACACAATAGGTAAACTTGGACTAAACTCCTTGGTAAAATTCCTTTTCTTTTAATCGGGCTAGTTGGCCCAATATGAAAACCAGTAAGTTGTAAACTTGTAAGACCGGAACACTTGATGAATTAATTCCACAGTTAATTACGGAGTATTTTAGTAATAAAAAAGCTATTTAGTCAAGTCTACAGCACTGCTAACAAAACTCAATAAGAAACATTATACATACTAGTAAGTAAAACATTCGAACTTCAATTTAAACAACAATCTTATTAAATCATATCTCGGATAATGACAATTGAGATGTAAACGTAAACTCAAATTGAGATACATACATTAACATCAAATAAGCAAAGTGATTAAGTAATAGTATACCTGATAGTTTCTTATCCTTGTTCTATAATGATAGAATAAATATACAAGAATCTTACAATAAGCCTCATTTTCTAGCATCTACAAGTCATTTCCACACATCCAAAAAACAATCACCTCTGAACCAAAGTACACAGAAATTCTATCCGGTTATGATCCCTGCTAAAACATCCGTCTTACCCCGTGCAAAAATTGTGTAAACTAGTCGAATAGCATCCAACCATGTATCCAGATATTCCCATGAGTCTGCAATCTGATGTATAAATCAATCAAAATTATCTGTTATTCAAAGATTTCCGAATAGATTGACATGAATATTGATAATAGCCCATATTCATTTTAAATTTTCAACAGAAAAGATGAACATACCAAGAATGTCTGTCCGTGAATCGTATCGATGCAGATAGACGGACCAGGAGGTAAAGTCAGATCTGCACATGGCGAAACAGAGACTATATCTTGGATATCAATTTTAATGGCTGGTCTGCCATTGCTTGTTTTATCTCCAGGCAACATGTGTCGTTGCTCATCATTGTGAATCTGTAAATAAATTTGCCAAGTCTCAGTACATCAAGCAACAAGCGTATACCAAGTGAAATTAACTAAATACATGTCCCCACTTGGCTATTTTATGATGTGACATTCATAAAACGACCAGTATCGTTAACAAATTTACAATTACAATCCTACAAATTTTCGATTGATCCAGCTTATACTACAGTTAAATAAGTATAGATAGTAGAATATGAAGGGACCGTTCCATACATAAAGAATGCCCGGCCAGCAATAATTTCTACCAACACTACTGCTGTCAGCCTGTCATGGAATTTGTGCTTCACTTTCTCAGACTATACTTAAGTACTCTTTTTTGCCATTGCAGTATATTTTAACTTTGCAAATTTGGTCATTTCACTAACTGTTAACAAATCAACCTTGCAATTACAGATAATGTGGTCTTTTAGTGAAATGTTAGCAACAATCCACATTTGAAAAAAAAAATTCTTCCTTGAAAGGATATTCTACTAAATAAACTATACACTGAGACTCTGTGTGGGAAACTGGAAGAGTGCATGCATACATAAAGGAACGATTGTGCATTATCAACTTTTAAGGTACATATGACGAAATGAGCATACCTGTTGAAGGCCTTCATGGTTCAAAACAAATTGGGTGCGCTTCCAGTCACCATGCGGAGCAATTGGATTTCCAACTGGTGGTGCCGTTAGATATCCAACCTTTAGATAAGGTAGAGGCAGCTAAAATATAAAATAACAATCAGTAGTGCAATCAAATGTATCCAGGCTGAAGTTAAAGAAAAAGTGATTCAATAAAAGTAACTTTTTACGTTTGTTATTTGTCATCTTATATTTTTAACTATTTTTTATTGTCACCAACAATAACAGAGCATGACAAAATTTACAACAAATGCTCCCTTATAAAATAAAACCATTATGAAATCAAAAATTAACTTAGTAAAAGCATTCAAGCGAATTAGATGTATTAACATTGGTGTTCAATGACACGGATTTCAATAGATAATTAAGTTTTGCAATAACAATAATTATAAATCTCTGTAACAATATTACAGAACTTATACTCAATCATGCATGCATATGATATAGATTGCATACTCACCATGGATCGCACAAGCTTCAAGGCACTGGTGTAAACCTATAATCATAAAACCTAAGTTATATTCATATCATGCAGTGATTAAAACATATATAGCTGGCGAAAAGAAGAAACTTACATTTTTAAGAATAATTAAGAAACAAAAAACACATACCGAGTAATTTGGCCTCAGTGCATGCGCAGCAGCAATGTAGATAGCAGATTGACTGTATAATTCATTAGAGGAAGCATCATGCCCTCCAGTTCTTGATGTATCTTCTGCTAATCCATACTACAGATGTAGAATCAACAAAAATAAGTATAGTTTCATATCCAAATTTGGAAACAACAATGTGTGGTGATTAGTAAACTAACCAAAACAGTGCCGAGATTGTAGATGGCCCTATGAAAATCAAACTGCAACTGTATTGCTGCACGAAACTGAAATACAAATATAAATGTGATTAAAAGATTATGTGTATTAACAATCTATAGCAGATGTAATAAAGTAAAATATTCCTGTACCTTACTGATTGCACTTTTTACTATTGTCTGTTTTTCTCGAGCAGGAACAATAGCACTTAATTCCTGGAAAAAGGTAAAAAAAATTATATAAATACATCTGGTTCTTGGTAATGCTATTAAAATAAAAATGAAGCACCTGTAAAGCAAGACCCCAATTGTTGAGAGCCTGAAACATAAAATTTCATGAAGTTATAACCAATACATAGGAAACGTACTATTTCTTCAGAAATTAAATAAAAAAGATAATGAGCAAAGGATATTAAAAAATACCTGGGGACTGTTCCAATTTAGTTTAACAGCTTTTTCATAATTATTTGTTGCCTGCAATATCAAGTGAAAAAATGTTAGATCGCATACCTTTTCACATTATTTCAAAAATGTTTGTAGTAGAAGCACACCCACTGTTAGAATGTATAGCAGGGAAAATATCATGAGTTCATGGTCTAACCTGTTTCCACAGTTCTTCAGCTTCCTTTGTACGCCCACGCATTTTGGCTCGATCAGATATGGCAATAGCCCAGTTATAATAAGCCTGCAATTAGACGATGTGAATATACTGACATGTGACGAGAGCCAGATTTTATTAAGAGAAAAAATTAGACAACATGAAATTTGACACCTTGAGGAAATATTTTCAATTAAATTACTTTATCAAATTGGAAATGTCATGCAACTGAAATTTACATTACAGATGTCAAGCTATAGTCTATACAGATTGAGATACATACATCATGAAGTGTAGGGTTTAAACGTGTAGCCTCGTCGTACTTTTTGCAAGCCTCTTCAAGTAAAGCATCTTTGGATGGTGAACTAGTATCTGAGTTGACATTATCTGCACTTTCCTGGAGATGGAACGAAAGACAAGTAATGGTTAAAATGTATTAATGTTGCATTAATAAGTATAGACACTCATGTTTCGTCAAAAGGAAGACATAAAATGTGGCTGCCATAATATCTTATTTATGGCGTTTTGTTATATTTTTATCACAGTTACCCCATGTCTCACAAAAGCGTCCACATTAATCTTTTGAATGTCTACAGGAAAGATATATTTTACCAGTGGCGGAGCTTGACCATATAGATTGGGGGGGGGGGAGGGGGGGGGGGCAAAAATTTTCGGGAAAAAATGTAACAATTTTATATAACATAAACTAGTAAACTACCAATACTAACTACCTAAAGTACCAATCGACAACTATTTTCTTGAAATCTTGAAAGCTTTAAAATTCATGTCTAGTCAAATTTTTATAAAGGAAACTTATCTCAACTAGAAAAACAACAACAAACCAAATATGAAGAGACTAAAAGTGAAAAAAAATTAAAAACTACAACTTTGCACATTTCTTTTTTATTTTGACTTTTGACTTTTCTATGTAGCCAAGTAAAATATATTATCCATATAGCTTGCTAGTTGTAAGTAAAAAAGTAGGGGGGGCCAGCACCCCTTCTAGCCCTATACATCCTCCGCCATTGTATTTTACCAAATTCAAAGTGCCATGCTATTATTAAGTAATGTTCATATTCCATATGGTGAACGCATAGTCTTCTTTTTCTCTCTCAAATGAAAACCTCTTTAGTGCCAAGCATGAAGGAATGGTAGACGTTTGGTAATTCAAACATAATACGTAGTAATAGAAGTTTCATGGGAAAAACTGGTAATTACTTTAACAATAAAAAATATCTACAAATCTAAAAGGTAATTATGCCAATTACTAGGTTAGTATTTCCTATATCGGATGTGGTTATATTATATGGCATGAGTAACAATTTCTTGTTATTAATCTTTATTTAACCATAATGAATCTTATGGTGTGGCCAGTAGTTAATAATTTGGAGGAAATAAAGCAAAGCCAGAAATTGGGCGCTTAGAACACCTATTGATATATAACACAAGTTTACCTGGAGAACCAGTGCCCAATTATAAAGTGCATCATAATCATCTGGATTTCTCTCTATAGCACTTGCATACCTGAAACAAAAATCAGCCGAGTTACGAAGAAGTATACATGCAAAAGTCCTATTAAACGTATGATCCCAAAGTAAACTTCTATGTCACAAACACACACAGACACAAAAGGGAGTGGTAGAAAGTGAACCTCTGTGACTAAGGGATCATTTTTCCTGACAGATATAACCATTTTCGGTTATCTATGAACCTTACTAGAAACTGGTAAGTGGCATAACTTCAAAGCGGTTGGACAAATAAGGTGAAAGATGGTGAAAATACAATAACAATTATTGAAGGATACTGCAGACCATAAAAAAGTAAGTATGAACATGTCATGACTAGTTTTTTCCTTTCAGCTAAACCAATCAGATGGTACTATGTGCATTACAGCCAAGGATATCAGCAAATTAAGCTCAACCTATACTTGCATTTATGCTACAGTGTGATGTTACTGCAATAAGACTAAAGCATCTAAATTGGGGTATATATAATGCTAAGATCGGGAAATTGATTAAACTCTTATAAGACATGTTTCATCCTAATAACAGGATGTAGAACAGGAAAACGGGAGTACCATTGTCTTCCCTCATCAATTGTGCTACATTTGGATTTAGTACCAGAAAGACCGTGATATACGTTCTACTTGTTTCAAAACTCAGAAGATTCAAATTCACAAATCACAAGGTTATATGAATGCTCTGTAATTTAAGAAGATAGAAAACTTATATGCAGATTTTGAGATCGAGTCATTTAACTCATTTAAAAGTAGGATAAGATCTAGGCATAAAGTATGATATATATGGCTACCTTTTTGCTGCAAATGTCAGAATCCGTTGCCTTGACCGACCTTCCTCATCAGAACCAGTTATACTATTAATCAAGTCCATGGCAGCGCTATTTTTTTCTGTATGTTGTTGTGTGTTCTCTTGGCTGAAGTTCAAACACATTAACAATAAGAGAATATCATAATACAGTAAAAAAAATTACATCAACTACCAACTGCAGATAATGAACAGAAAACTGTGTAAATTTTACGTCAGCTACAAAGCCTACAATCTATTTGTTTGATCCAGGTAGCACAAAAAGTAAGATAATACAGTTGAAAAATGTGCAAGACTCATTCGTGTTCTAGACTGTCTACGGGTCTAGTGGTCTACGGCATAGGGCTGTTGCTTTGCTTAACCAAGACCGTAAAAGAAGCAGCTTTCAGACATCCAGCAAAGCAATGACAATTACTACAAGCATTTTGCCACATCGCACACTATAAATGCTGAAGATGAATTTCATAAATATATAGATCTACTTGTTTACAGGCTGATGATAAAAAATAAATCAACACTGAATAGCAGTGATAGGTATCCTGGTTCACTGAGGTTTCCATGATGGTACGACACAGGATAGTTCAGTTTCTGGAGGAAGAGAGATTTGTTAGTTCTCAAATCATAGACTTTAATGTCTTATGACTCGGTGACTTTGAGACTTGTATTTCTACATCCATGCTAAATCAAAAGAGCTTATAGATTTCAAAGATTGTGTAAAATAGTGCCTAAAATCCCTATGCCTTGGCGGCATACCCATTCTTTCTAAATTAAGATAATTAATAGGCACTAAGTTTTTCATCACTTGTGGTGCACCAACCAACAAACTTCATGTTACAAGAAATTATACTTAACACTCATCAAAGAACAATTCCCAGGGATAGTCATTTGGTTCCATAAAGTTCATACGCTTCCCAACATAGAAGGAAAGTCAATTCAGTACTCTCCCTCATATCCGTCTCCTAACATCATTTATAATATTTCATCACCAAACTTGGACTTAGCATAGGATAGACACTCGGTAAAAATCTTTACCATAATCCAAACTAACTATTAAAACACTCCATGCTACTCAAGGTGAGACACAATGCCATTCTCCATAAATCATAGCATTGTCTCACAGATTAAAAGCAATAATTATGTCAGCGCGCCTAGTCTATTTTTCAATTTAATCAAGTTTATACCGAAGGTACAAATCCTAACCAGATAGAGTAGAAAAATCATTCATAGCTAAAACCACCTCTGCGCCATCTGCCCCACAACCACACCCAGTATTTCATTAAGACAAACCCTATTCATACAGTGTTATACTAATCGTTCCACAGCTATTGCCAGTAATTACGGAGCCCTAGCGTGCACATCACGACTTAGAGCAACTAAAGTTTAAAACGCAAACAGCTACATACACTCAACAAGAAATTAGTTATTTTACTCTTCTATTTCTGTACTAACATCTCATGCTAACAGCACCCTAGCATGCATATCATATCTTACATCACCTAAAATACAACTAACTACAGATTCGATCTTTTACTACACAATTGCTATACTAACATCTCATACTACTCATAACTGAGCCCTAACATACATTCATCCAATCAACAACAATTAGATCGGGCGTAACAATGACTCACCCACCACCGCTACCTCAGCACCGCGTCAGCTTTTCACATCTTCACCAGACCCACCACGAAACAGCCTTACTAAGAACCACCAAAACATTCGTTCAGTCAAGTTCTTCACCAAATGTGTGCACAAAACCACTCACCACGCGTGGTGGTGGTGGTGGTGATGTTTAAAGTGACCACTTGTGGTTTTTGTGCTTCACGCGTCAAAATGGGTACTATTACGGGTAGTCTTAGATTTTTACTATTCAATTACTCTATGATCATCTCGTGATAGTAACAAAATCAACTACTCAAAATCACTGTATCATCAGCAAATTAGATCGTTAACAGTTCAATTGATCCACTAACCTCTCATAGTAGCGACAACAGAGCCCTAGAAAGTTCATGCTAGTGGCACGCATATCACATGCATATTAAAACTAATCAACTAGCTAAATCATCCAATTACAACAAATTAGGTCATTTACTACTTAATTTCTCAACTGACATCTAAAGTACAAAAACTAAACTCGAATTATAATTACGAAACTGAAATGAGGATTTACATCTCATGCTAGTAACTGAATCAACTACTCACTAACTCACTATCATTCAATCATCAAAACATTAGGCATCGTGTCATCCAATTGATCTACTAACGTCTAACGCTAGTGGTAAGATAGCCATAATGCAATATCACAACCTATATCGACCAGTTACTCAATCAACAACAGATCAAGTCACATTTCAACTCCTCAACTAAAACGCCTCACTAAATAAAGCCTCGATTCAACAAAAATTTCTCATATGCGAAACTGAAATCAGAATTAAATTCGATCAGGCACAACTTCAGAACCTCTACTAACCTCTAACGCTAAGTATATCGCAGACTATGATCATTAAATCAACAACATATTAGGTCATAAACATTTCTGAAACAAATTAAACTGAAACTAATCAAAATTAAGCTCGATTTACGACGAAACTAACCTACGAGGAGTAGCGGTATCCGCCGCAGCTTCGGAACCTTCATTTCCATCGCCATTCTTCAACTCATTCAAAAGCTCTCTCATCGTAAACGTCTTACTACCTTCCTCCTTCAATTCACTCTTCCCTGCATTCTCCGATTCAACATTTTCAACTTGTTTAACTTCTTCGCCTTTTGGATCTAGATCTTCATTAGGTAAGTTAGGGTTATCAGTTGACTGGATCTCCTCCGGTGAGGATGATTTGACGTCGCCGTTAAGTGGTTCTGGTTGTTGGTTATCGGTTGTAGTGGACATTGTAGAGATCTAGTGATGGTAGTTGTGGATTGTAAATGTTTTGATGTGGTTTTAGAGTTGTGAAGATGAAGTTAGAAATATGATGCTTTTTTTTTCAGTGTTGAGGTAAAGTTGTGGGATGGTCTAAAACTCTAAATATGGATCGAACCAAGACTAAAAATTAGAAAGAAGGAAAAATAAATAAATAAATAAAATTTAAGGACAATATATTAGAAAGGTGACAAATGTATAGTTTAGGGATCCCGACCTGACTAGTCTCAATCTCGAAAGGCAGCTAAATCATAAACCAAATACCGATCTGAAAGTAGTCGTTTCAGTGTGTCGGTAATCGGTCGGAATCGGTTTGTCGATTTCGGTCATCTTTGCTTGTCTTTTCTCGGTTTTTGGCCTATCCCAACCCGAGTCCCGAGATCATGAAAAACTCAAACCGACTCCCAACCTGAGTAACAGTCGGTCGGAATCAGTTTCCGGCTGTCGGAATCGGGCGTCGGTAATCGATCGGGATTGCTCACCCCTAGTATAGTTGTATACCAAATTTATACCAACAATTTAAGAGCAAGGTGCAGTTGGGCGCGTGTAACTGTTATAGGCGTTGTCGCGTCATTTTTTATGGATTTATCCTATAAAATTTCATCTGATAACATTTCTATAACACAAAACTTTTAGCTTTGATCACTGTATAAGCATTGATCAAACAACAAATAACAAAAGTCACAAAACATAAAAACAAGATTAAGAAAACAAAGACACTTGGTTTGACATACATACTTAGGTATTATGCACCTTTGAACACATTTACTTCGCTTTACTCTAGATACTTTTTCTTCTTTTCGTCGCTCATGAACGTCATTGTAGGAAAGGACTTCCCTACCCCAAAGGCATTCTTGACGTAAATTTTTGAGCTATTAGCATCTTCCGTACTTATCTCAGTAATAGGTCCCACATAAGTAATTGTTTGGTTTTAACCCCAATTATTTTTTTATTCTATGTTTTTCAATATACGCAGTTATTTCAGTAGAATAAATAGCGCGCGTATTAATCCCTTTAAAAATATGCTCATACGAAGCCTTTTGCTTTATCAAACAAAACCCGTCTCTCGAACCCATCCACACTCTATAGGATCTTTAAGTGGGAAAATGCCCCTCGGGAACCCTAGCTCGACTAATAACTATTTGGAATAGTGATGACACTCCTCAGCTTCGTGCACGATCTCTGCCCCAACTCTATTTTCTACCATTTTGGCTACAATTTTTGTCAACTGTATTATGATCATATGAATGAATTCGAGTTAACATGCATTGGATTTTATAGACCAAAAGGATTGATGGGTAGGGGCTTCGCTTGTGAGGTAGCAACTCAATGGATTAAATATTGAAATGCTTCACTATCTTCTTTTGGCAAAATATTATGTTCAAGGGTTATTAGACAAAAATGTTACTAAAGTTTGCCAAAAAATTCAATTTAGTTACTAAAGTTTTTTTGGTTACAAAGAGGTTACTCAAATTAACGGGTTTATTTTATGGGTTACTTAACGTTTAAAAAAGTGACATTCTTGTTACTACGAGGGTGGGCAACCGGATGACGTGCCGGTTCCCTTGTCCACATCAGCATCATAGTTTAAAATGTTACAAGGAAGTTACTATAGTTTACGGGTTTATTAAATATGTTACTGAACCTTAACAAAAAGTTACTATATTTTTTTTTGCAATTTTTTTATTATTATTTATTTATTTTTAAGTTTTTCTCCTTCGCATGTCTTTGTCCATTTTTGTATGTTTTTATCTGTTTTCGTATATTTTCATACGTTTTTCATAGGTTTTCATAATTTTTTTTATTACATTTGTGTGCGTATTTGTATGTCTTATACTAGTTTTCATCTGTTTTCATAATTTTCATAGGTTTTCATATGTCTTTTTACGTTTTCATACTAGTTTTACGTTTTTCTACACCGTTGTATGTTTTATACGTTTGTAAAAATGTGTATAAACGCGTATAAAAGTGTATAAAAATGTGTGAAAACGTGTAAAAACAAACAAAAATGTATGAAAACGGAAAAAAACGTAAGAAAAACAAAAAAAATGAAAGAAAAACATACGAAAACGTAAGAAAAACATACGAAAACGTAAGAAACTGGGCAAAAAGGTATAAAAACGGACAAAAACATATAAAAACGGAAAAAATAAAAGAAAAATGAACAAAAACGTAAGAAAAACGGATGAAAGTGTAAGAAAATGGACGAAAACGTATAAAAACGAACGAAAATGTATAAAAATGTATGAAAACGGAAAACCCGTAAGAAAAACGGTCAAAAAACGTAAGAAAAACGGACAAAAATGTATGAAAATCAAAATTTGAATTAAGTATAAACGGTCGTTAGGATAAAGGACTAATGGTGCAAATGTTTGTTGCAAACGGCCGTTAGCTAACGGAAACAACTAACGACAGTTAGTCTGAGATACCATTTTTGAAAAAAAAAAAAAAACTGTAGTAGAAGATTAAAACATACAGAGTAACTTATATAACCGGTGACCAAACTTGAGTAACCTCTTTGAAACCAAAAAAACATTAGTAACTAAATTGAACTTTTTAGCAAACTTTAGTAACATTTTTGTCTAATAACCCTATGTTTAACATTAATCTCGGTAATTTTTTTTTTTTTTTTTCAATCTTTTTTTTAAGAAGCAAAAACTATACACTCAACAACCGAAAATTATAGAAAACTATATATTTTCTCAAAATCTATTTCAATCTTTCTCAATGCAAACAATATTTGTGATTAGTTATTTTACGAGCATCCACTTCGAAATTGTGTTTCTTCATCATATTGACTGTGGTAATAAAGACAGTATAGTTGGCACTCCACAGTATTAAGACGAGGACAGTTGAAGCAAAAGTTACATAACTTAAGAGGATTGTTGATGTTAACGACCCTCTCATAAGTGGAGGAGAGTATTTCTGCCCTTTTAATAATGATATTACGCGATTCATCTTCTACATCTTAGCCGTACGACCAATCATTAGAGGTGGCCATGGGTTAGTTTCGTATTAAACAATGTTTTAAAAACCGGGTTTTTAATTGATCCGGTCGAACTCTCTCTCCCCCCTCTCTCTACAAAAAATATCTCCTACCTCTCTCTAAATAACATCAAACCGAACTCCACCCTTTCTAAATAATTCCGGTGGTCGGTTTCGGCCGGCCGTCCGGATCTCTTTTTCACTTTTACCTTCTTTCGATAAAAATCCTTACCCACAGATCTGTCGCCGTTCATTCGCCGTTCGCTGCTGCTGCCGTTGTCTCCCGGACTCCTCTGCTCAGATCTGTTGCGGTCCGCCATTGATGGCTTGATGCTGCCTTGGGTTGGCTGTAGATCTGTTAGGTTTAGGTCTGGCTCCTTTATGAATGCTTAGTTTTATCTTCTTTGTATGTTTTATGTATTTTTGTCAAGCTACACCTTCATATGGTTATGTCTACCAAAAGCTCACTCTGGTGATTCCCCCCACCCTTGTATGGTGTTGCTGTAGGTGGTCACAACTATTTTGGTGTATGTCTTGTTTTGGCTTAACTTGATATGTTCAATGTAATTTGTTGTGTTCAACTTTCCTCCATTTGTGAGGCGTGAAATGAAATCTATGTTCAAAAAAAATCGATCCGGTCGAGTCACTGGGCACCGATTCGACCGCCGAATCAACCCGGTTTTCCATTAAAATTTTTTTATTTTTTAGACCGGGTCAACCCAGTTTTTGTAAAAAAAAAAAAAAAATAAAAAAAGAAAAAAAAAATAAAAAAAAGAGAAAAAAATTGGAAAAAATAAATCTATGGTTTGATAAATCCTTATAGTTTATGTAGTTTTAGCTTTGAAATCTAGTCACTATGCATAACCTTTGGACACAAAAATAATCCCATTATTCCCATCTCAAAATCATTAATCACAATATATAGAAACACATGATCTTTGTCTTAAAGCTTAATGTAAATTATCCTTTTCTTTTTAACTGTCATGTTATTTTTTTCTCAAATTTCTTAATCTTCACCATCACCTATATTTGCAGACAGTACGTATGATCCATATCAGAATCAAGCCTACTAAATGGCACAACTCAATCTAGATCTAGCCTGATCTTACACAAACATAAACTTGTCGTATCAAAAGAAAGATGACAACTTCATCATATCAAAAGTTCCAATATATCTTATATAAATCATATGATCCTAGGTCACACAATTATATTAGTCGATATTGATCATAATAACAAATATCAAAAGTCCGGAAACATATAAATACAAAGTCAAGAAACAGAAACACACGTATAACAACATGGAGCAAATGATTTCAATCACTCGATTTTGATTTACTTCGCTTGCTCAAGGTACTTTTTCTTCTCTTCGTCACTCATAAACGCCGTTATAGGAAAAGACTTGCCTACTCCAATCGGGACCTTGAAGTAAATTTTCGAGCTATTTTCATTCTCCATACTCATCTCGACAATAGGCACCCACATCATCAACTGTTTACTTTTAACCCCGGTCATTTTCTTCATTTTACATTTTTCAATATAAGCAGTCACCTCAGTAGCATAACTAACACGCGTATTAGTCCCTTCGAAAAAGTGCTCATATGGAGCCTTTTGTTTCATCCAAACAAAACCTGTTTCTCGAACCCTACCACACTCCACAAGGTCTTGTAGTGGGAGGACACCTCTAGGAAAACCGAGCTCGTCTAAAAGCTCAAGCGAATGGCGATGACATTCTTCAGCTCCATACACGATTTCGGCCCCATCTCTATTTTCTGCCATTTTATTTTTTACAAGCTGTGTGATATGAATAGTAGTAATTTAATTTGAATGAGTGTGAGTGCATGTGCATTGGGTTTTATAGACTAAAAAATATAGTGGGCTGTTAACTGTTTAATGTAGTTTGGTTGGAATGGTTCACCTAATTGAGGTACGGTTCGTGGGTGGTGAGCCACCTACATTTGCGTTTTGTGACTCATGGTATTTTGTATGTATCACTTTCTTGGGGTTTGGTTTTTTTGTTTGACTAGTATTTTGTCTCACATTTATCTTAACAAAAAAAAAAAAAAAAAAAAAGTTTACTTCTTGCAAAAATAGGGCTGGTACTAGAAAACATTGACGGGTTCACGCGACCTTACTAAAAGCAGTATGTGAAAGACAATATTAAGGTGGTTATCAATAAAAACAGTATGTGAAAGACAATATTAAGGTGGTTATCAACTAGATTGAAAGAGTGCCCGACCGTTTTAAAAGACGTGACATTCGAAATAGAAAAACACCTTCAAACATAGGTGCTTTGTTAATCTAATTTATACAGGTTTTAACCAAAATGATGGTTAAGAAAACGAAAGAAAAAATATGGGTCATATAAAACTGATTAATTAATATTTTGCTACTTTATCACTTGTAGTACTCTCTATAATCATTTTCTAACATGTTACTTTGTTAGTGTAACAATAACTACGTGTTTTCAACTACCAAACGGCCTATGCATATGGGTATCATTAATTCTTTATCCGTATTTTTATGATGCAAGTTTTTAAAAGAAACAATACTATCATGAGATGACATTTCATCAAAAAGGTTTAGAAGAATTAAAGAAGGAAAAGTAAAACTCAAACAAAAATTGAGCTTTTTGGGTAATGAATTTGCGCTCATGGGTCCAAGTCCAGCTAATACATATCCTACTTCTTAATTTCTAGATGACACGTCTTACATATAAAATGTGACACCCTTAAGCCTAATTCTAAAGCCCCAAAAAATAAGGCTAGATCATCAATTTCTTCATATCTCAGCGTAAAGCCATAGTGGAAGTCACAATCAAGGACTAGCAAGGTATTCTAACTCGGATAATGATACATAGAGTGGGGTAAACGGATGGGTTTTTTGCTTTTGGAAAAAGATTGAGAGATTTAAAAAACATGACTAATTTTGTGGCTAACTTATGTGTCATTACCTCATTGTATTGTGAAGAAGTGGGTCCGGTTGATACAACCAATGAATTGTTGCCACACATGTTTAGACATAAAATTAGGCACAACTTTTAGGTGTGCCAATCAGTTCTCTTTCCTTTTTAGGATACATGAGAAGTTTATTAAAATACTTAAAGCCTAAAGTCTATTATTTTTATTCGGAATAATCGTCTAATTTCTCATTTCGTAAAAAATAGCCGTTATACAAAAATGATAGCGCTTCTCGGTCACTTAACGACGCTTTTCTCGCTCTAGTAAAACGCCTCACTTTTTTGGAATCAAAGCGCTTTAGGGCAAAACGCATGCTTCTTCGTTTAAGCGCTCTTATTCTCGCTTTGACTACACTAGCTTTAACTTTATATTTTACTTTAAAAAAAGTTAGTAGTGAGAACTAATGTTGATGTTGATGTGTTTGTTTTATGTTTTCTTATTCTCTTTTTCAAATTCTTAATCAGTTTAACAACTTCAAAGACTTAAAATAATTGACCTACACTTAAATAAATCTGTCAAAATCTCAAAATTAATTATAATATTTAGATTATATTATATATATTGTGCTAACAGAACTTTTAATTCATAGTTGTTTCAGCAAGGTAAGAATCTATAGGTTTGTTTATTTTTTCTCTTTCATTCAACATGTTCGATCATTTACTTTTTCTTTTACCAGCTTTAACCTTATATGGACCCGTTAGTGTTTAATGATAAGTTTAAGACGCATAACAAACTCAACATTTAAGATTATCATAATCTGGGGCGGTCCTATGAAGGGGCAGGGGAGGGTCACGGCCAGGGCCGGTCTTGAGTTTTTGGCTACCCTGGGCAAAATGATCAAATGATGCCCTTATTATATGTCCCAAACACACTATTTTCTAAAGACCTGGCTAGCCTCTATTAGATGTCATATAGCTTAATTATTATTGACATTTAACAATTTGTTGTATTTATTTACCGTTTGATATAATATGCTTAGATATAAGGTATTTATGTGACTAATATTGTTAGAACGTCAGGTGTTCCGGAGCCATAGGATTTGCGTTATAAGAAAAAGTACTGTTACCACAACATTTTTCTCATATAATTAAGAACATATAACTTAACTCAAAAACACCTTCCCTCCATCGACACCCCTGACCCACACTTAACATAATAAAACATAATTACAACACACTCAAAAATTTATAACATGGGTTGGTTGGGACGGTGCGACGCCCTACGGCGCCAAGTCCGATGCGGGTTTCGTGTTATTCGCTAGCGTTAGAGGTTGGCGGGAGGGGTTATAACGCCCCGTACCGAACCCTCTTAGACATTATATATCAATTTATCTTTCAATTAGCATAAAACTAGTTAATTATCAACCTTTTGCAAAATCTTATTTACAGGATAAAAGAACTAAAAACTTGACTTATAAAAAGAATGAAATTACCGTAACGAGTAAAGTTGGAAAAAGTAAACAATCAAATAAGAAGTTAAAAATGTTTTCACATAAATTTTGCACATAAAATATTACTATTTATTCCACAATAGTAAATCTATATTCACAGCTACTCATCCACTCACGTGATCTAAAGTTGTACTAAAACAAAATAAAATAGTATTCCTTCCATGAGTTCCATCTTTTATTTCAACACCACCTCTCTTACTTGGTATACGTAGACATCTTAACAGTGTTCATCTCCAGCAAGTTTTCTTCTTTTAAAGTATAACTTACTTCCCCATTTATCTTTTCTTCTTTTTACCTGTATTCTATTCGGCATCATTTTATCTTTATAACACCATCTAAATCACATAAAAATGATAGACAACTTGATGCCCCTGTTTATGTGATGCCCTGGGCCGTCGCGCGCGTCGCCCATATCCAGGGCCGGCTCTGGTCACGGACCCCCAAAATTTACGGCACCTAGTGTAAATATTATAGGTTTTAGAGGTAATTTAGTGTAAATATCATAATAAATATAGATAGCGCATATGTGAAATGATGAATCTTTGTTTGGAAAACGTCCAAGGTTGGCATATTCAAATATGAATTTAATAATTAAGTAGTGATCCAGTTTTTTTAATACTCCTATGTAGGATTTTATGAATGCTTGATATGCTTTGGACGATGTTTACAAACTGTTGAACCAAAAAGATTTAGCCGAGTTCACTTATTTTAACCAATTGAGCCGTTAGCAACAAAGTATATAGGCTGATCAACGTCGTTTCGTTTCCATAGTTTGTTTTGTACCCTTCCTACGACTACAAGCCGAGTAGCCAACAAAGCAAGCAACAGTTGCGGTTGGCCAAAATTTGACTGATTTAGGGGGCGTTTACTTTTTCTTTTGCAATCTCTGAATCACTATGATGGCATATCATAACATTATTTTTGGTTTTTGGGGCCCACAAATTCCCTTAAATGTTCTATATCTAGAGAATGAAAAAATTGAACTCCTCCCCACTAAGACGTTCTAATAGAGGGGGTCTCACTAAACTTTATCTACGTCTGAAAAAGTAAACATGCCCTAAGTAAAGATAGGGCTTAAGTCACATCTACTGATAATGCATCATTCTAAGAGCACAAGGTGTAGTCAAAGAGTTACATCTCGATTTCCATTCGGGTCTCACATGTGCCACATCACACAACACCTCAACTTCATCTTTTCACAACAAACTCTCTCCTCACCAAACAACAAACATCAACTTCTTCATTAGGGTCCCACACATCTTACACATTTATTTTTTTTATTAATTTCATTAAATTAATTAAATTCATTCTACAATTACTTAAAAATAACACAACATACTAATTTTATTTCAATAAATCAGAAAGTTACAATACCCAAAAAAAATACGATACGAGAGAAAAAAACACGCATACAATACGGAAAAAAAATACGATACGAAAAAAAAAACGCATACAATACGAAAAAAAACATACGATATTAATATGAAAATTAAACATTTTATGCGTCATCTTCGCGGTCGAGACTTTGGTATTTCTGAGTTATTCTTGCTTGTCTCTTGCGAATTATTTCGGCACTAACCGGGTCAGTAACCGTGTTTGGATCGAGCATTAGCATCTGCATATCCTGCCACTCCAACGCCGCAGCTTCTTTCTCGAACGCCTTTTCCTCCCTCTTCCTCCGCGCCTCGTAACAAGCCTTTTGAGCGTCTTTTGCTTGATTATACTTTTCGGATAATTGTCCCGAAAAAGTACTCGTTTGACTCCCGCCGGAGCTCGCCGCACTTGACGTTTCCGTCGACTTTTGTTTCTTTCCGGCTCGTTTGTTGTTTCTTTCGGGACGAGCATGTAATGTCTAGAGGTTCTTCAGCATCCCATTTTGAGTAGCGTTTCAGGATCTCCCAAACGTGAACCAAAGTGAAACCCCTCTGTCCAAAGCGTTCTGCGAAGTTCGTTTTGGCATTCTCGATATGATCATGCTCATTTTCACTACTGCGACGCTCTAAATGTTTATAAATAGTGTGGAATTTTTGGCAGTCGGCATTGAGTCTCGACCATTTACCGGACAACATGTTTTTGGTTCGATGGTCTTCAGTAGTCCGCTCGTTGAAAATTGCATGAATTTCGTTCAAAAAGAAGTCATTGTCTTTGTCATTTCTCATCTCTTGGTCTTGAGAAATTTCTATCAACGCTTCCGCAAGAATCGTTTCTTCTTGTTTGGACCACAACTTTCGAGCACGCGTATGACCAGCTTCTTCCAAGTCATCGTCATCGTCCGCGTCCAAATTTACGACGCTTTTTCCTCTTTGGGCTTTTGTTTTTTTTCCTCTACCTTTGACCAGTGATCATGCCTTAGGTACTTTAAACATACCTTGAGATGGTTGTGATGGAGGAAACGTGGATGGTTGATTCGGGTTATAAAATTGTGGTGACGAATTGAATTGTTGTTGATTTGCGAATCCTTGTTGAAACGCATATTGTTGGTTACTGTAAATTTCATTCGGATTGAATGGTTGCGAACCGTATGGCGGTGAAGGGTTTGGACTTTGAGACGAGGGAGTAGAAGAGTTTGAGGCTCCCCCGTATTGTTGTTGGTTTGATGTTAGGAGGTTCGTGAAATAGCCCCCTTCGTTCGGGTTTTGAGATATTTTTGTTTTAAATTGGAGAAGAGGTATAGAAATTTTTAGTTTAGTTTGTTGAAATATAGTGAAGAGAAGTGAAAATAGGTTTAGTATTTATAATATTTATGTAAAAGAGGGAAGGGAGAAAAAATAAATAAACAAACAAACAAACAAACACAACCGTTGCAATTTCTGCAAACACAAACGGTCACATATCCGTTTTATTTCTTCATCTCCCAAGCACTAGTACACTTTTTGTCGGAATCTATGCTCGCCGTGGCCACGAACAAGACCCCAACAACGAACAACGGCGAGCCACTCGTGGTGTAGCAACGAGCTTCGGCTCGCCGTTGGCTTGTACACGTCGGACGGTGAACGTGAATGACGAAGCTGCACCGGGTGCTCTAAAAGTGCTTATATAGATGATAGGACAATGACATTAATTTGATAATAACTTAACATTGACATTATTAATTCTGTTTCGGCATCATGTATCTGTTTTTGTGACCATTCTATGGAACAGATATAAGTGACTATCTATACTAATGCTACACTTTAAAACATGAATTTTCTGTCATGTGATTGGTAATTGTTGTATGATAAAGATCTAAACTTTATTTGCCTCAAGATACTTTATACAAGGGTAAAATATCTGCTGAAACAAAATCGACACTCTTTTACTAATTCACAAGCACTTAAACATGTCATACACTAATAAAAGTAATTTTTCAAAAAATGTCCTTAGAACTCCCACCAGTTTGGATGGTCTGGAACGAGACTGCCCCTTTGGTCTTCAGTGTCTATAATTCTGCCAACGTCTTGAGCATATGAAGTGTTATCATTAAAAGGAGCAGTTATTTGATGGTTAAAGTTTTCTGAAAGAAGTGTTGAACTGTTTGTCATTGACAAGGATATCGTACCACTAAGTTCTTTGTTACTGCTCTTGTTGGTGAAGTCGTGTCTTGTAGTTATGTTTACTTGCTGTGTTTTCGCTAGTTCTCTTAGCATCTGTAACTGTTGATTAAATAGCATGGTGCCTCAGTGTTAGCATAACTAGTTGTAATTTCGACCCGTTTATAAAATTTATATGAAATAAGCTACACAAAGACTGCTTGTTTAAAACAATTATATCGCTCACAAATAATTACATAAACAGTACGAATAACCAATCCAAACACACTCAAAACTGTTTATCGTGTTGCAAAATTATTAAGAAGATAAGTTGTTCTTATAAGCAATCCCAAACACCCCCTTATATTGTTATAACTTAATTTATGATGTCGTATTATCACACTAATTATATATATAAACAATAAACCCTTACAAAAGAATTTCAAAAACTACCACTTTGAACCATCTCATGAGAGCTCGACCCGCCCATTTTGCAACTACTATGATACCTGGTTAAGGAGGGCCTGATTTTCTTCTTTTAACGACTCAGATTTAGATGCTAGAGTGTGATAGCTTTGCTGCAAGTTGTTATACTCTAGCTCAGTCTGCCTCGACTTTGATCGAGCTCTTCTATTCTGGAACCATATTGCCACCTGCTGAGGATGAAGCCCGAGCTTGTTTGCAAGTTGCTGCTTCATCCTTAACTCAGGCCTTGACTGTGTCTGAAACATGTACTCAAGGAACCGTATCTGTTCATCACTGAACCTTCTCCTTCCCTCATTCTTGTTTTTTGTAGTTTCTAAAGTCATCATTGTTGATGCGCTTGGTTTTATTTTATTCGAAATTAAAGAAACTTCGCTTATATATAGAGTGGAAATACTTATGCTTATAAGCACAGGTGTCGTACCACTTTGAAGTTGACATCATTCTTACCATCTTTTCCACTTCAACAAGATAACGACCCTTACTGAATTGTATATAGAAACTGTTATAAGACAAATTGCCCGTTACGTTACTAACCATCAAATAGGACGCCACATTGCCGCTGTGTATTACATAGAAAGGATATATAACATTATAACACACACTATATAGAAAGAAAATTTTTAATATTATTCGGTGATTCCATAAAGCTACAAATACCTGCTGATGCGGTAAAATTTTGGCAAGTCTAGCAAAAAACTAAAATACGACAGATGGACAAAATTTAAAAGTTCAAAAGAATGGACCGAAATAACTAATGATCTTTGCTTGATCAAATTTGTGACAATGATACTGCGCGCTGAGTCACATGATTTATCTGATAAATGAAAAAAAATATCAATTTGGAGCCCAAATGAATATATCTAGGCCGCATAGTTGAGTCAAACGACCACAGGTTGTTTATCTAAACGTGCAACCCGCCAGGAACATTTTATTAGTTTTTGATCACGTATACTATCTGACTTGAGTCAACTAACTTAATCCATCTAATAATACTTGCAACTCCTGTAAGACATTTTTTTACAGTCCCCCATAGCTTGACATGCTTCTCTTATATGCTCAACAATATCAAATTCAACTCGTTTTCATTTAAGCTATATTTCTAATCACACAGCTTCAACCTATTAGTATGTCCTAAACCAATTCATTATCTATACAGGGTTAAAATGTCATTTCAAGTTCGGTGGAACTTACTTAAGGTGCATTTTAACCCAGGTTTTCGGTAGTTAAGTAACATTTTTACGTTCATTATAACAAGAACTAACATCATATAGTGTAACATAGTAGTAAAGGGCGGGCCGGGCGGGCACGGGCTACGGTTCAAGCGGGCTAGGGCCCAAAAAGGCACGGGCTAAAAAGACACGAGCTAAACTGGCGCATGTTATACGAATCGCTTTAGAAAAAACCAAAAACAACCAAAATAAAATTCTAAGAGATAGATGTGTATATAATGACAAAAGAGGTGGCAAATGGTCTAGTGAGATGGAGACTGGTCACTGGTGTGACATAGATATCCTATTATTGGTCACATACTCATATATATCGTTAAATTGGGATGTTAGGTTTAGGGACACTTAGTTAGGTTTATCCTTTTGTTGTTTGTCATATGATAACGTTTTCATGTTGATAACGTCTTGGTGGTATCTATTATGTGGTTGATTCATCTGAAACAAATTTTGTGACCACCAACAAAAAGTTATATGATTAGAAACAATATCGATAAGGTCGGAGTGAGTATGTGGATGAACCGTTAATGTTTTTAAAGTGTCTATTATTACGTTTAGAATTGTATACGTTGTCTCAATATCATTTGATCGTTTCAGTTATATTCAGAAATCTTCTTACAAATTTTTGTAAGATTTGTTTATTTTTGGGGATGACAAGAGTAAAAATAAATAAATAAATAAATAAATAATCAAATTTACCAAGTATATAGTACAATTAATGATTGCATTTTAAACACCCGAAAAAAAACTTAGGCTATGTTAGTCAATGAGTAGGGTTTAGCATCGCAGACTCAAAACCGATCGAGACCGAGAGAACCGACCGAGACCGAGAGGACCGACCGGACCAGTCGAAAAATGACCGAACTGAAGGACCAACGGTTCGGTCTCGGTCCGGATTTTTTTCCCTATTTCGGTCTCGGTCCGGACCGGTCTTACATAAAACCCAGCTATTATGCCTTCTTAGACTGGACCGATTGAAGGTCCGACCGGATCAACTCGGACCTGACCGAACACATTTGGTCCGGTCCTCGGTCTAAGGTTTTGGGATAGTTCAATCTCGGTCTGTCCAGTTTTAGACAGTCCGATCCGGTTTTGAACGGTTGGTCACCCCTATCAATGAGTTTATCAAGGCTTATACAGACTTGAACTTTTAAAATAAGTTGACTTATAAAATTAGCCTTGTTTGTCACACAGGCTTATGAAAACTTATGACTTATAAATCATAACGCTCCATAAGCCAAGCTCATAGAAAAAGGCTTATAAGGGCTTATAACGAGTCAAATTGCTTAAATATATTTTAAAATATAATGAATTATCATGTAAAGCTGGAAATATATGTGAATTTAATTTGATGTATTTTTATGTAATTTTATACTAATAAGTTTCAGCTATTGTTAATTCGTCAAGCATCTTTATAAAAATATAAGTTTCAGCTTTCGGCGTATAATATAAACCTCAGACCTAACCCACTACGCAAAACATACCATTAGTCTAAAAAAAAATTTTGAATTTTCATTATGTCTAGTGAATGAGCATTTTTGTTAATGTTTCGTAGTTTTGCTGCAGACTAATTATAGTATTATACTACTTACCACGAGTAGTACTTACCAAAGTCGAAACATGTATATATTTTATACACGCATGTCATTGAGGCTTTTTCCGTGCAATTACACTTGTGAGATGTTTTCCTGGAATTAGTTTCTTTACTATTAGGTTATCCTGGGTTAGGGGTAGAATCTGTTTATATTTTACCTTTTCATATCCTGTCGCGGCAAGATTGGGCATGTTGTTATTGTTGTATGTCATTGAAGATTTTTATAATCCAACGTTTCTTTTCATCTGATGATTATTTTTGCTACGTTTTTTAACGCAATTATTCTGTTGCTATGAAACATAGTTCTAAATTTTTAAGGACTTGTTTGTTAAATATTTTGATCAAATCATGTTTAACTAAAATATACGTAATAACTTTTTTAGGAGACTTTTCATTTCATCACTTTCTATTTTTAATTAAGTTCTAGACAAACACTTCACATAAGTATGGTAGTATGCCCATTATGTAAATGGGCCTATGGGGCTATGTAGTTAATGTGTTAGGTTACATGATAGCTCATGGGTATATTTGACACATAAAATTATGAAAAATATTATTCTTATTATATTATATACTAAAACCCAAGAGGTTAATTTGTTCCCAACAGTCCATTACATGATAAATAAAAAAAAAAAAACGAAATGGTAACAGTTTGTTGTCATTTTCCTATTGGTTAAGCTTCCTTAGTGGGGCAGATGTCAAACACTGATTTGGTAGTTAAATAATACATTCTCTCGCACTGTTCATACTCCGTCCCGTTTTGCTACTGTTGTGTCCACTGTAGCGGGTGTAACTCAACTGTTGTGTCAACTGTAGCCCCGTTATTTTGCCTTGGAATGCCTTCTTCATCGTACAGGCATACTATGCACCCACAGTTGTGCATTAAATGAGGGCCTCTCATGCTTTCTTTCCTTATGAATACACCTAACTTACCACATAGTTTTAGTTATCCAAAGGGTTTAGAGTTTAAGGTTTAGGGTTTGATCACACCAGAAACTTCTACTCCTCAACTTTGTTTTCTTCAAACTTCTACCAACCTGCACAAACAAGAAAGAAGGTAAAAACATAGGACATATATTCAGGTTTAATCATATTTCCATGTTTCTTCATATGTACATGCACAGGTATGCATACTTTTTTCCTTCAAGTCTTTTTGGGTGGTTTAGGTGTTTTGCATTTTTTTTTTAATTTTATACCTCACCTGTTAATATGTTTCTGTACAGCATATCACCTTACAAGTAAAAAGAAGGTTATATTAGCTGTTATTTAAAAGGTATGTCATGTAACCCTAACATTTACGTCCAGCCATGGCAGCATATAAGCTTTTACACCTTTCCTGTTTACTGATGTGTTTTCTTTCTATACTTAAATTAATGTTCTATAATTGTATACATAGATATTATTTGCTTACTTTCTTTTTTTGCAAATTGCAGAATAATCAAACCATTAGAATCTTTAAAAAATTACCTGGATGATCGAAATTCTAATGTCCAAATTCCTGTTAACCCAATGACCTATGTCATTGACAAACAACAAAATCCATCTGTCGGACAAAGTTTGTGCCATGCAAAGACTAGAAAAACTCCAAAAAAAACATGCCTTTTGTTGTGCCACAACCATTTAGTTCCAGGGGATGGTTCAGCACTAAATGTGGCCCTGCAAAAACAAAACGATGAGGGGGCGCAAGCCTTGGTAACAAAGAAAAGATCAGAAAGAATAGCTGACCCATCTCATATAGATTTTTAAATTTAAGAATAGATATTCAGCAAATCTATTTGTTATATTATTACCCATTGATACTAATAGTCTATAAAATACAGGTAATGGAGACACAAGCAAACTGCATACTGCAAAGAAGAGAAAAAAAACGATACCTGGCCAGACTTTTCACCAAATAACGAAACATCCTTAGAGTATGAAAACCAATATAGAGGAAAAGAGAGCTGCAATCATGCAACAACAAGTACAGGTCAATTTTTCATATATGGTACTTGGTAGTAAGAAAATCATATTCCATATAATATTTTAACAAGTATATATCATTGTCTATCAACACAGGCAAATCACATGTTCAAAACTAAGTTAACCAAAGAATACATGCCTCGACCTTTTCACAAAATGTCGCAGAAGCACTGCAGTATGAGAAACACTCTACAACAACACAAACCTTCAATCACACAACAACAACCAGAGGTAAATTTTTTGAATATACTATTTGTCACAGATAAAGTCATATTCCATGCATTATTGTAACAACAATGAATGATTCTCTATCACTTCAACAGGCAAGGACACCAATTTCGGTAAATGGTCAGCCAATGTCAAAACCCAAGAAACATTGTATCACCACATCGTATATAGAAGGTAACTAACTTACTAACCTTGGTTATAAATCATTTATATATGTATTTTCTAATCTTAGCCAGCGAATTTAAGACTTTTATAAGTTATATGATGCAGATGTATCCAGTTTATACATTGACTTGGGTGACTGTGATTTGAACTGTCAATATTGCACCTACCATCCTCATGGCTAATACAACTTTCGTAATGCACCATGCTCACACAAAGTAAAGGGATACTTTTTTGCTCTAACACTACACTGATTTCCAAAAGCAACATTTCCAAATTGCCCATTAAAAATCCATTGTCCATTAACATTCAATACATAAAGTGTTACCTGAAAAACTACTTAAACTACTTAAAATTTTTAAAAGTACATATGCAACAAGTTTTGGAAACCTGCTTAAACTACTTAAAATTTACCTACGACAAATAACCTTTAAAGAAGTAGAGTAACACTTAATTACTTAGCTATTCTTCCATCTGAATAACAATACCAAGTTTGCACACCCAAATAATATCAAACTTCTATAGCAATTCATATTTGAAACTCATTAACATTGAAAACTTAGCCTCAGATCGTCTTTATAGCATAATGTATTATTATATAAGGATTTCACAAATTTTAACACAGCCTAAAGTTGCAACATTACAACAGATTAGCCATAACTAACACTTTCAAAGAATAGCACACTTGACCATATAAACAAACAATTATACGCAATGTAAAACAAGAAAGACACATGAATGACAAAAAAACTTAGAAAATATTTTTACCTTTAACAAGAAAGCAATAATATTGGTCCAACAACATTGAAACCAAAAAATATTTTTACCTTTAACTCATTGATGTTTTTACGAGAATCATCATCTCTTTTCATCACTCTTATATGCTCCTTTTTCTCGCGCAATTATAGCCTGAAGAACCCTATCAATCCTTCGGTCACCAATTTGATCTGCAATCTTAAGACATTTTGGAAAGCTAGGAGCCATGGAATTTGAATCAAAACAAGTTTTCACCTTGATTAATGTTGTTAGGGTTTCGTTGCGTCAAATTGGAAAAGCACCGTTTTGTAAACCCTATATCCCTAAATCTACCAATAAATATTTGTATACGGTAAAAAAAATAAAAGACAAAAAAAAAACCCAAATTTGCTAGCCCAACAAGAAGTACCAAACCTAAGCCCAAATGAAAACATATTTTAGAATACACACAAGAAACCCAAATGACACCACATTTTACATTAAACAAATTAAAAAAATATATATATTTAAGGGTACAAATTATAAACATTTTCTGACAAAATTAAACACCTCTATAAAAATAAATAATCAAAAAATATGCAAAAGTGCAAAACACTCCTACAACATTACAAAAATAATATAATACGTGACAAACCAATATTAGAAAATCGACGAAGTTTTAAAACCGTAAAACTTATTGTTCGCAAAACACAAAACATACAACATAAAACACATATCTAAACACTCCTGCCGCAACGCGCGGGTTTCCCCACTCGTTTTTTCTAACAAGTTATTTAGAAAATAATTTTTGTTTGCAGACAAAACTTATAATAGATTATAAGAAAAATAATATTTAATAATCTCTGAAAGTAAAAGGTTAATTTATTTAACTTATAAAAATAATCTCTTTTTATAATCTTCATCTCTATCAGCATCTCCAGTTTCAGCAACAGTTACTTTTGACAAACATACCTAGTGTGTTTTCACATATCATGTTTCATTGTTTCGTCTGCTTCAAACTTTAACTTGTGCTATAAATTATTGAGTTGTTCTTTATACCTAGTTAGAAAATATTAATACTTTCTTCGTTTAAAAGTAGTTCTCTTGTTTTAATTTTTAAAAATTTTAAAGATATATATACATTTTCTTTTCCTTTTTGTAGTATATAATACGTGATACAAAATATATAAATAGATTAGAATTTAAATGTATTTTTGTTGGTATAATTTTCATCCAGTATGAAATAACATAAATAAAATATTTAAGGTCAAAATTAAAAAAAAAATCAAAAAAAAAAAAAAAAAACATGACAATTATTTTGAGACGGATGAAGCATTATGCAAAGTGATGAGCTAGTTTGAACGGATTAACCTATGCAATATAAAATGTTGTTACCATCTCTATACTCAGTTTATTCGTTAGAACAGATAATATGATAATTTTAATTTAATTTAATTTTAATTTTATTATTAATTCTAATTTTAAATACAAATATTTACTATTCACCAAATAGTATACATCCAACAAAAATGGGAAAAAAGGGGTCCATGTGGTTTACTTACGATTGCAAACCTAGTCCTTGAAAAATTGCAAACAATGTCCTTACCGTTTACTATGGATTATAGAAACAATCCTTAGTTAAATCCAATGACTGTATGTGTAATAAAAAATTACAAAAAGTGTGTCTTCGATCTACGTGTGTAGCAAACAAAGTCCCACTGGTTTGCCAAAAAATAAATAAAATAAGTGTCTCATGTTACTTGCGATTATATAATCAAACCTTAGATTAAATCTAAGGATTGTTTGTGTAACGAACTCTTGCAATTATAGACAATTCAGTCAAGCTAGGCTGAAGACTCTCTTTCTAGCCATGCAAGCCCTCAAAGGTACGGGTTGTTGGCTAAGCCCTCACTTTTGATTACAAAAGTAGTCTCTGAAAAATTGCAAACCAGGTCCTTACCGTTTGCTATTGATTGCAGAAGCAATTCATTAGTTAAATCTAAGGACTATTCTGTAACAAAAAATAACATAATGTCTCTCTAATTTACGTATGTTGCAAAAAAAAAAAAAAAAAAAAAAAAAAAAAATCTTAAATTTGTAAAAATCATCCTCTTGTTACTTGCGGTTACAGAAATAGTCCCTACATTATATCGAAGGATTGTTTATGTAATAAACACTTTGGTGAGATTAGTGATTACATACCTTTCAGTCGAGCTAGGCTAAAGACTTTCTCTTTAGCCAAGCAAGCCCCCAAAGGCACATGACGTTGGCTAAGCCCCTCACTTAGGATAAGTCGTGAATCCTTTGCATTGTTACTGTATAAGAAGCTGTTAAAACCTCATTAACAAAATCAAACTTCATTATTAGCTTCATGGGTTGTCCATCCTCTTTAATTTATACCAAAGGTTACTACTTCGAGCATATGAAGCACTTACAAAAATTGTTTTTAGCAAACAATGTCCTTACTCTTTACTCTTGATTATAGAAACAGTCCCTCAGTTAAATCTAACTATTGTTTGTGTAATAAAAAAAATACAGAAATGTCCCTCTAGGTTACAAGGGTTGCAAAAAAAATTCTCTAGATTTTCAAAAAAGATCCCTCACGTTACTTGAGAATACTGAAACCATCCCTAGGTTAAATCTAGGGATTTGGTGTGAGGAACACTTACGATTACAGGCAAAGTGCGTAATTTAAATCTAGAGACTGTTTTTGTTTACGAAAGGTACGTATTAGGGTTTAGGGTTGGTCGATCATTTTGGTCTCCCAAGTTCAGTAAGGAGTCACGAGTTGGCTGAGTTTTACGAGTGTTTAATTGATACATGCAATGTGAATAGATTAAAATTTTATTCTCTTTACACTTTACATAACAGTTTTTTGTGTAACCGAAGTCACGAGTTAGGGTAACACTCACAATTATGCCCAATTTTTTTATTCTCTTTACACTTTACATGACAATCTCTATTTTGCTTTTTGCGTTTTTGCGCTTGTTTAATTGATACATGCAATGTGAATAGTTAAGAAATGAGAGGTGATTTGCACATTTTTTTTCGAATTGCACATACTACTGTATAAGCCGACAAAGTCGGATATGAATATGGTACAACTGTTTAAAATAAAAAATAATACGTCCCAATAAGAAATAAGAGTGTGTAAACCTATTTTCCAATAAAAAAAATAAATGCATCATAATATGATATTAAATAAACATATTAGGAACATATTTTTGTTTGTAAAAAAATGGAGTTATGTTCGGATTCAAATTTTTATTTCCCCTCTCATTTCAAACTACATTAAAAATAAACAAAATGACATGTCGCTTAATTCTTTGTCGTGCTTAAAAGTCGCATATAATATTTATTTAGTACAAGCTTAAAAAAAGAGAAATGATACTTACACCACTTTTTTTTATGCACAAACCACAATGTTACATAATTAATGAACATGTTACAACATGTTATATGCATAATTGTGATGTGTGTATAAAAAAAATGGTGTAAGTATCACTTCCCTTAAAAAAATAGTTATATACACAATACATAACTTATGAATATAATAGGAATTATCGTAGAAACAAATTCTAATAAAAATCATGAGTTAATTTTGGAATATAAAAGGAAATCATTCAATGAATTTGTTGTTGACTTTTGTTAACTTAAGAAACCATTCAACGAATATTCTTAGGTTTTATTTCAACATGAATAGTAGGTTAGTAATTTAAATGTGTTGAATTTTCAACAATTCAAGATGAGTTTCGTACTTTATATTAGGGGTGAGCAAACAAAACCGAAAAAACCGAAACCAAATCAAAAATCAAAAAAATCGAACCGAAAAAACGACCGAAACTAAAAACCGATGGTTCGGTTTCTAAATGTTCAAAAACCGAAAATACGGTTCGGTTTCGTTTTCGTCTAAAAACCGAACCTTAAAAATCAAACCGAACCGATTTTATTATATAATAATATATAATTAATTTAACATGAATAAATAACTAAATAAATCAAATTTATAAATTCATATTCATTTTGTTGGTAGATTTATAATATATTTATCTTAACATTTTTGTTTATATGTGTGTTTATCGTGTCGTGTGTTTTTATTTTATAATATATCAATAAATATATGACGATGATCATACTATATGTTACTTGCATGTGTGTTTCTTATTTATATGTGTGTAATTAAAGGTTTATGCAATAAATATTATTATGCTTAGATTGACAAAAAAATGTAAATAAGAATAACCAATTTTTTATGTAATATAAGTTTGTTGGTATATATTTTTCATGCCCAAATATAAACGGTTAGAAACCGAAAAACCGAACCAAAACCGATAATAACCGCCAAAAACCGAACCGCCAAAAACCGAACGGTTTCGGTTTTGGGTTCTATAAAAACCGAACATTATGGTTCGGTTTCAGTTTTAGCCAAAAACCGACCCAAACCGAACCGTGCACACCTCTACTTTATATATACTAGACGAGTACCCGTGCATAGCAACGAGATTTTATAGCGATAGATAGCTTATTGATAAAAAAAGTTTATAGGTTATAAACGAAAAATAATAAAAGTTTGAAGATTTGGGAATTAAACATAATGTTTTGAAACCCGGTTCGACCCGGGTGGTTCAACCGGTTGAACCGTTCCGGGTGAAAAATGGGTCGATTTAAACCGGGTCAACTTGCTAGGTTGGGTCGAAAATGGGTCAAATTAAACTGGGTCAACCCGCCGGGTTTGAAGCGTCTCGGGTCAACCCAGTTTTTGTTTTAATTGGTTGTATTTAATTTGATAGATTTGTTTTTAATTGGTTGTATAATGTAAATAAGTCATTGTACTTTTAAGTAATGGATAATGTTTTGAAACCCGGTTCGACCCGGGTGGTTCAACCGGTTGAATCGTTCCGGTCGAAAAATTGGTCGATTTAAACCGGGTCAACTTGCTAGGTTGGTTTGGAAATGGGTTAAATTAAACCGGGTCAACCCGACGGGTTTGAAGCGTCCCGGGTCAACCCGGTTTGTGTTTTAATTTGTTGTATTTAATTTGGTAGATATGTTTTTAATTGGTTGTACAATGTGAATAAATCATTGTACTTTTAAGTAATGTGGTGTTTTAATAAGAATATTAATTACATTTCACTTTTCTCTCTCATTTGACCATTATTGAAAACAAAATTTCTTGAAAACTCAACATTTCAATTGTTGACTATTTTTCCATTATATGTAGTAAAGATAGTGTGTGTATATATATATATATATATATATATATATATATATATATATATATATATATATATATATATATATATATATATATATATATATATATGTGTGTGTGTGTGTGTGTGTGTGTGTGTGTGTGTGTGTGTGTGTGTGTGTGTGTGTGTGTTTTAGCGTACATTAATTTTTATAGAGTAAATTACATTGTTCGTGCTTGTAGGTTTGCGTTGACTGAAGAGGTTCTTCTCTTAACACAAAAAAATGCACCATTGGTCCCTAAGGGCCAAAGGTTATCCACTATTAGCCCTTCCCTCTAATGACCTTGTTAATGTTCGTTAAGTTTTCACACATGATGCCCACGTGAGGGTCGTTCTGTCGTTTACAACTATCACCACCGAATTAAAACTCACCTGCCTATATCATTTCACTTAGGTCACTCACTTCTCTTCTTATGTCTCTAGAAAAACTATTCCTATGTGCTTTCATCTTCATCAAATTCTTATATCTTCAGACCAATTAAAAAAAAAAAAAAAAAAAAAAAAAAAAATCATCTTCATCAAAATCCTCAACAACCACCACCATCACCGCCATCACCGTAAACCCACAAAACGGAAAAAAACATCGGAACGTACGTCGAATACCATTTTCGACCCTCACCACCACTGTCAATCTCATCGCCACTATTTACCTCCACCACCACCATTATATTTTCAGATATGGACTTTTGAAGACCCTAAGTGCTAGTGGCTGGTTTTTTTTTTTTTTTTTTTTTTTTTTTTTTTTTTTTTTTTTGCGCAAAAGGTGAACATATATTATTAATAACAATGCTTCATACAATCAAAGAACAAGAGCAATAGACATACCTATGCTCATGAATCATAACAAAGCATAACATACAACATACAATATACTTATTAACAGCATCAGATACTATCACTTTGAAGGCAAACTATCAGCAGTTTGTAATCAATCTGCAGCATCCAAATTCACCTTTAAATGCACCAATAACCATCTAGCTACATTTCCACCTTATCTACCCATCATGGTCATTCAACCTACCACCACAATAACCATGACAAGCTAGATTAGTGGCTTCACTAGGAACTCATTACCTCTCCACAAGCAAGGGCTATACCAACTATGCTACATTTCCATCTATAAAAATGGCTTCACATAGTTGGGAACACACACCTTGCAGTGAGTACCAACCTATCGCCCTGTGGGCAATGTATAGTATGGACCAAGTAGGTTCATCTTACACACCTCACTATTCCATACTAGTGGCTGGTATTTAAATACCCTAAATCTATTTATGATTTTGAGGACCCTAAGTGCTGCAGGTGGATGTTATTTCCTTTAAGATTTAGACTTTTGTTTGAGGTTTCAAAGGTGTTGAAGAACACCGACAACAATGTGATGGTGGATGTTATTTCCTTTAAGATTTAGGGTGTGTTTGGATTGAGGGTTTTAAGAATGGGGAATGGGAATGGGAATAGGATTGATTGAGGGTGTTTGGTCAGTTGACATGGTTTCAAATGTTGGAATGATATCCTAAAATAAAGGTTTGGCCATACCCACCTTAAATGGTGGGTTTAGAATTTGATTCCCAATCAAACTACTTTTTCACAATTAAAAACCCAAACTCACAAAATAAACCAAACAATAATATTAGATATGATACCTAAGCCCATACCAATTCTCATTTCATCTTATAATCAAACCCATTCTAAATTAAAAAAAGCAAACGGCACCTTAGACTTTTGTTTGAGGTTTCAAAGGTTGAAGAACACCAACAATGTACTTTTAGATTTACATAGGAGTTTGAATTCATTTATGGTCATGATATTACTTGCATTTTTTTTTTTTGATATTTTTAGCAAAGTTTATAGATGAATATATATTTATATAACTGTTTGTGTTGGATGGCTTCTTAGGTTGTGTTGGAATTTTAATGGATGTGGTACAAATTTGTAGAAATATATATATTTTTTGCAAGTTAATCTTTTTATTAGCTTTTATCTGAATCTTTTAATCCCCCAATTGTCTTTCAAAACCAATAGTCAAATGTGTTTTCTGGCGTTACTTCAAAAGCAATGACATGAGAAAGGATTTTGCTAGTAATTGTAAGAAATAAAGAAAAAAGATAGAATATATAATGTTGTTTATAAAAGTTTAATAAACATATGTAATTGCAAAAAGAAATAAGAAGATGGATATAAGAAGGTGAAAATGTAATTTGGGATTGAATGCTTGAAATCGAAAATGATGATTTGTAGATTGCGGAAGAATGTTTGAAGATGAGACTATAAATCAAAAAGGAATTAATCATAAAATGAATTGAAAAATGTAAAGTAGTGGAGATGACATTAAAGTGGTAAAACTTAATATAAGACTGTTATCAAGATAAAGAAGAAATAAATGGTAGTTTAATTGGTAAAATGTCAAAAATACCTTCATGTGCAAGGCTAGCGAGAAACTTAACGGAGAAATCTAATAGTCGTTAGATAGGGGACTAACGGCAAATATCGTTTGGCACTTAAGGACCAAAGGTGCATTTTCTTCGGCTAAGGGTTGAACCTCTCGGTCAATGCAAACCACAAGGACTAACAATGTAATTTACTATTTATTTAATTTCATGTGTAATGATTAAGGACTTTAACGAAAAAGGTTGAAAGAATAGTAAAAAAAAATAAAAAAGGACGAAATGACAAATATTGATAGAGATAGAGAATGGAGCCAGAGTCTACTCGTTTACCAAAAAGTTGTTTGAAAACTTCCATGATATCTCACTGTTTACTTTACTGCCTTCAAGTAAAAAAAGATGCATACATAACTTTGTTTGTGCACAAGCAATACTCCTTTGTTTCATGACGAGTGTTTCACGTAGCTATTTTAGAATGTCTAAAATTAAGTAATCATTTTACATTTTCACCAATGAAAAAAAAATTAATGAAAAAAATGATATTTAATTAGTATTAAGTTGGTTGGGAAATTTCTTAAAATTTTGTTCACATTGAAAATGAATTCTTATTATTGAACGGAAGATGTTTTTATTTATTTTTTTCTAAATATTATCTTATAAATTTACCATCATGCAATTTGTGAAATGTAACTGTACAATTTATTAGAAAAACTCAATCAACAATGCATCAGCGGCATATACATATATGCTCCTGCTAAATATGTATTTATTTATTTAATTTTCACTGCGCAAACACACACGCCATCCACGAGCAGAGAAAAGGGGGGCAGAGTGGGCACCTGCCCCTTTAGCAAAAGAATTTGTAGTGTAATTTTTTTTTAAAAAATTTATAGTTGTTTTTGTAATTTGACCTGTTAGCGACAAGATTTGTAGTGCAGTTTTACAAAAATATTAAAGTTTGCCTCATCGATGATAACTTTCTCGCTAATAACCGGCCCTGAGTCGCCATCCAGTCTATAATTATGTTTAGCATAACTCACAACCAATAAGTCGAAAAATACCTAGCTAGATATGCATGCGCTAATGTTACGTCAGTTTTATACTCTTATATATATAAGTACAGTATATAAATTTTAAAATAGACGTGTTATTATAAAAAGTTAATAAAAGGGTCAAGGGGCAGCGGTGGAGTGTCTTTGTCCGTGGGCACCTACTGCGACCGCTAGGAAATGAAGTCAGTACTGACTCAGGAGCCCAAACTCATTTACTCCGCTTGCTTTCAATATATCTACTAAAAATTCTTTTGAAAACATTATTGTTTTGAATTAAGTTTTAATAACTCGTGGTAAAATATAAGAAAAATTGTATATGCATAAAATCTGAGTATTGGTGAACAACATTTTTAAGTACTCCGTAGTACAATGCTATTGTGCCGGTGTGTAAAGAAAATGCATGTGTTTCATAACTTATACTAATTAAAAAGTATGATAAATCATTTTCAAATACGACTATGATGGAGTGGTTAGGTTTTTTATTACTAAAAGTTACCAACATTAAAAATATTTTAAAAGTAAGGGTGGCAAAGTAACCTATGAATGGAAATTGGTCCCTCTTGTTCTAGAAGATTATTTTCACTTCTATTTTGATGATATGTTATAATCATGTTTTTTTTTGAACGGCAAAGTATCATTTCATTTCACCCAAGATTATGTACAAAAAGATCGACTAGAAAGGTTCTAGACATTACAAAAAAAATCCCCTATTACATCGCCTTATTAGAGGTACCCAAACTAGGAAACTATGTTGTTGGTATGTCGAATTCACGCCACATCTCCCAGGACCATTCCTTTTTCGCTCTATGCTTTACCCATGAAAAAGTGATTGCTTGAACATCCCCGAATAGCCCTTGTAGGTTTACTCGTTTGCCTTGAAAAATTACTTCATTCCTCATCTTCCAAATGGACCATGTTCCTGCTAGCACAATCATCTTTATCACATCCCTTTTAACTGCTAAACACCCAGAATGGTTATGGATATCTAGTAAGTCTCGGATCGAATGAGCATATATCTGTGGAATGCGACACCAAGAGCTGACTTGTTGCCACAGAACTGTAGCTGCGAAACAGGAGATGAACAAGTGATTGGCATCTTCATCCCCGTCTCCACAGACTCTGCACAATGAAGACCCATTCAGAATCCTTCTCGTCTTTAATCCAATGTATGTTGAAAGCCTATCTTGTTCCATCCTCCATGCGAAAACAGACACCTTTCTCGGAACCCATTTGAACCATGAAAATGGATAGAAAGGAACCGCATGTTTACCCAACAAGTTCCTACATTGGCTTACTGAAAACAAACCGTCCTGGCTACTCGACCAACTCCACCTATCAGTAGTATTATGTAAGTCAATTGTTGCAATCAGAGAATTGCAGCCATGAAGATCCGCCAATTCCTGAACCGATAGAGGAGGCCTTCTCCAATCCCAACTTACAAGCCTATCCGCAACCGCGACAGATTTTTGTTTCTCCAATGCGAATAAAGCCGGATAAATTCCCATCAATGGGCCGTCCCCTACCCACCAGTCCACCCAGAAACGAATATCCAGTCCATTACCACATGAACCTTTAATCAGACCTTTTAAATTTAAGTTCCGCATTGAAAACTCTTTATCTAATTTGTTTATCATATTCCACGAACCTGGGAGCCCGTTTTTAACCGGAAGATAGCCCCATGAGTTTTGATTGAAATGAATGGCATCTATGACCTTCCTCCATATCGATCCTTTCTCGGTTTTGTATCTCCACCACCACTTTGCCAAGAGACCGTCATTTAAGTCTTTCAATGATCCGAGACCGAGACCACCCTTGTCACATGGCCCTATGACTCGATCCCATGCTACCCAATTTGTTTTAGCCTTATCCTCATCTCCCCCCCCAAAAAATCTCCTTCTTAAAGCTTCTAACTTATCGATAACACCACCAGGGGCCTTGAACAAAGAAAAGAAGTACACCGGAAGACTATCCAAGGCCGCTTTTAGTAACGTGACCCTACCACCAGACGAGAGCATCTTTGCCTTCCATTTCGATAATCTTCTGTTAAAACAGTCCACCACGCCATTCCAATTCCTAATAATATTCATGTTAACCCCGACGGGTAAACCGAGATACTTACATGGGAATTTATCAAATTTACACTTTATGGAATCAGCCGTCTCTTGCGCTATATTGTTGTTCACTTTGATGGGGTAAAGAGTAGTTTTATGATGATTCATTTTTAGTCCAGAAATCAAGAAAAAACATCGCATAAGGCGGACGATGTTTTTAATATTTTGATCACCCCACTCGCCCATAAATACTACATCATCTGCGTACATGAGATGGGTCATAACGGGACCGTTATTTGGCAACCTAAGACCACGAATAAACCCCATCTTTGTTGCTTTGCCCATGAATCCAGTTAGAGCCTCCATTGCGATTATAAATAAGAACGGGGATAGCGGATCCCCTTGTCGGACCCCTCTAAAACAATCAAATTCCGAAGTAGGAGATCCGTTGAACAAGACGGACGCCCTAGCCGATGCAAGAATCCCTCTAATCCAATGTCTCCACTTCTCTGGAAACCCCATTTGTCTAAGAACCTCTAAAATGAACCTCCAACTGATAGAATCAAACGCCTTTTCCATATCTACTTTCAACACGAACGCTCCGTAGTTTTGTTTATTAGCCCAAGATATGATTTCATTTAAAATTAGAGGCCCGTCTAAAATGTTTCGATCATTCATGAAACCAAACTGTAGATTCGAGACCACTGAATATATCACCTTTTTCACACGATTCGCTAGTACTTTTGAAATGATTTTAGATATGCAACCAATCAAACTAATCGGCCTATAGTCATTGAATGATACCTGGTCGGGACCTTTGGGTATAAGTGCAAAGAAGGATGACCCACAAGCTCGACTAATTCTACCACCATCATAGAATTCTTCCATGATCTTCATAATATCCTGTCTCCAAAGCACCCAATAGTGCTTGATGAATTTGAATGTAAATCCGTCGGGACCAGGGGCTTTGTCCCCCCCCACAATCCCAAACCGCTGCTTTGACCTCCTCGACCGAGAAAGGGGAGATTAACTCTGCCGCCTCCTCTGTGGATAGATGCTTTAAATTAGGACAAGCAAATAACGGCCTGTTGTGATTAGGTTCCCGAAACTTGAGAGCAAAGAACTTTCTTGCTTCCTCCTTAATCTTTGTAGGATCCGTCTCCCAAGTATCATTAACTAGAGTGCCATTGATTCGACTGGAGCTAATATTACTATTAATAACCCCGTGAAAAAATGCAGAATTTTCATCACCTTCGACAAGCCATTTTACCCTCGCCTTTTGCTTTAAGTCTTGAACAATCTCCGTGTTGACCTCTTCTAGTTTCTGTTTACTTTCAGCCCACTCTCTCAATTCATTCGGATTTAGTGCCCTCTCCTCCATTAGTTGATCAAGAGCCGAAATCTTCCTGGTAGTCTCTTGTTTCATTATGCATCTGCTGTCCCGGTTTTCGTTTAACCATTCCTTAAGCTTCACTTTAAGGGCCTTTAATTTTGAGGCGAAAATGATATCCGCTGGGCCTCTATATTGATCATCATTCGCCACACTCAATACCAACTCATCCACGCCCGTTTTCCCAATGCAAGAGTTGTAAAGACGAAAAGGAGTAGGACCAAAATTGAGTGATACCGTAGATAACGTTAGAGGGCTATGATCCGAGATGACTCTCGGAAGTGCAGTGACAGCCGCGTTTGGCCATTTGTTCCAAAATTGCCCACATACTAGGAACCTATCTATTTTACTTAGTTTGCCTCTTTCACCTACACGTGTGAATTTGCGGCCACCCATGGAGTATTCGCGCAACCCATTTCCTTCAATAAACAAGTTGAAATCTTCCGCGCAAGAGGGAATGAAATCGGTGTTCATCCTCTCCTCTGGGCTTCTGACAGCGTTAAAGTCTCCCATCAATACCCACAAACCTCCCTTCGAATTTATTACCTCCGATAAAGTATTCCACAATTCTCTCTTCTGGACCACAGGTTGTGGAGCATAAATGTTCCCAAAATTTATCACTTCCCCATTTTGTTTGAGTACTCCCGATACTACCATAAAGTGTCTATGCCTTATTAAATCAGACTTAGAGAAAAAACCAGGGTCCCAACAGAAACATAAGCCCCCTGATCTTCCCTCCGAATTAACCCAATCAAATTCTACAATACGCTTACCCCATAATTTACTAACCTGTATCATGGAACCATTCTGTATTTTGGTTTCTTGAAGTGCCACGAAATTGACTTTTTCACTCCTAATTAATTCCCCCACCGATTTGATCTTACTGTCATCCCCTATCCCGTTGACGTTGAAAGAGAGAATCTTCATTGGGCCATAAGACGCTCACCTTCATCTCTGAGTGCTTCATGTAAAACCGAGACACAGTCGTTGAGCTGAATGCCGACGGCGTTCCCGATTTCAACAGTTGCTTGAGCTTCTAATGCAATTTCATCCCCGATTGGGGTGTTCGAGGTTCCAGCCTCTTCGTATTGGTGTGGAATTGGGCAAAATAGAGGGAATTCTGCCTGATCATTTGTGTTAGGTCGAACAGGTTTTCTCCCTCTACCAGAGTTACGAACACAAGGGGATTTCCTTTGATTGCTCCTATCCGGTGTTATCAAATTGGGGAAGCTAAAGCGTCTATTAGGGGGATGATTGAGGTCCAATAGATTTTCATTGAGGCCATTATCAGGTCTGGCCCGTTTTCTAGCACTAGGCCCACCAAGAGTATTGTTTCCCAAGCCCAAATTGGAAGACTGAGAGAAATGAGAAGTGAACTCTGTGGGGCCCAAGTTTGTTAGATCATTTACCTGATTATTTATATCCATCTCCACACTTTGTCCCCTGGACCCACCTAGATCTTGTTGGGAAGAGTTCCCATGCAAACTTCCCACTTTCTGCCTTGAAAACCTTCTCATATTAACTTGGGAGGAGTTCCCATGCATGCATGGTAATGGGACGTTGTTATTCGAGTTTAGACCTTCTGAATTCCTATCATCATTTACGTCCATTTTATCTTCCCCGTTAGCCCCCTGAACTTCACCGGACCCGTCATCTGGTTCTTTTCCGACGTCATTATCTCGAATTTCACCGTCCTCTAGCTCATGGACCGTTGACTCAGACCCATTTGGAGATACTTTTAGGAAATCCGGGCACCAAAGTTCTTCCGTTTCGTCCACCCAAACGTTTATGGCTTGTCCTTTCCACAGAAGTTTCACCGATTCAGCAATCCTCTTGTTTTCTTTCGTAAGAACCGCCACCGTTTCAAATGCAAGATTTCCGTCCTTATGGCATGCCTCCGACTGTTGAACTACCGAACCAAAGCCAGCACCGATTAGGTTGAAAACCTCCTTATCCCATAATTGAATGTGGCCACCCGATATTTTTAGCCAAACTATTCTCTCAAGTGCTAGTTGTTGCCCATTCCATCTAAACATTTCTGAGAACCATCCGCCCCATATGTTCTCCTTGGATAGAAATTCATCTGCCAATCCATTGGAAATAAAAGTAAGTAATACCTTCATGCCCGAGATGTACCTAAGCGTAACGTCTTTGACCTCCTCAGACTTTAAGAAGTCCTCCATCCTGCATAACCTATTGAAGTCCTTCACGTTGCCCACCAATGAGCATCTGCCCAAGGCAGAATTGATTGGGAAAGTTTTATTCGGAATAACAATCGTCTTGCAAGAGCCATTTCCTTCACCCAGTCCCGAGCCACTTGAACCTAGTTGAAAAAGGTTATTCATCTTCCACGGATTTGTTTTATCACTTTCTAATGTCCTTCTTCCCTCCACATGTATTCCTTTGGGCCTGTCTACATGTTCAGCCCTATAGGGGTTAGTATTACCCCTTTTTAAATTATGGTTTTCTCTTGAATCCTCCTTTCTGAATCTAGCCACATTTGCGTGAAGCATCTCCTGTCCTAGACGAACATTCGTGATTGCTTTGATCATTGCATCGGTGTTACTAATGCCTTCGAACCTAATGAATGCGAAAAATCTCCCAAACTTATCCTTTCTCCTTGGAAGATAAGCGTCCGTCATCTTACCGCATAAGCGGAACTCCTTCCATAGAATACCCAGCGTACAGTTACTTGGGAGGTTTGCTACGTAGAAAGTAGTGGCCTCCCCGTCGTGATGGTAGTTTTGTTGTTGTTGGTTGTTTTGTTGATGATGGTGAAAGGTTGTTTGAGGTTGCGTTCGTTTTCTACGGCGTGGCTGTTCCCATTCTTTTTCATTCTCTCCCCCCGTTTTCTCTCTCTCACACATAGTTTTTCTTTATAATCATGTGTGTGATTTTGTTTTTTGATCAGTTTTACGAAGAGTATTTAAGTGTTTAAGAAACTGATTAGCTAGGATTGCTCATGGTTTTAATAATTTACATGTATTGTTTTGGCTCGAAATAGCAAACTAACTCTATGTGGTATCATTATGTGCTTAATTAATTTCTACGTGTAGATGATCTAATTTAGACTTTTGTTTTTGTCAAAAGTAAATGCTTTGAATTTCGAGTATAATAAATGATAAATTGACAAGTGATGGCATGATTATGTCATGATGAGTCTCAATCGATGCACTGGGTCATTTAATTTGAACAAAAGAGTGGCAAAATTCAAGAAAAAAGCGCTTACTTTCTAAATCTCATAAAGGCTACTACAATTTCCTAGCTTCATTATTTGCAACAAAAAGAAGACCGACTAATCAGTACTCCCTTCATTTCAAAATGATAGTTTTAAAAAAATTATCCATTTTTCAGTTGAAGTAATAAGAATGAAATTTAGTATAAGAATATTTTATTTGAGTAGTTAAAAATTATAGTCGTCTCACTTTTAATAAACTGTGTGTTTATTGTCTCCTGACAATAATTTTGATACAAAGAGAGTATGAAGTATCTTTTACTTATCTTTTGTTAAGGATCGACTAATTAGTATCAAGTAACTTTTACTTATCTTTTGTTATGGATTGACGTAATGGTGATGGTATATCTCGCGTCAGGCATAAACATTTGCATAGGTGACGCTAACCTTATTCGTGACTCCAATCCGTTAGCTAGTTTTTAAGGTAGGTGATGACTCACCCATATAGTAACCATCACGTGCCAACACCACCATAAAAACCTTCCTAGGTCATGCGTGAGCAAAAGAAAAGGAAAATAGGGATATAGAGGTGATGGTGATCATTTTTTTTTTGTAAGTGTGTGTATTTTGTATGGTATGTTTGTATAAAGTCGGTACATTTAATGGTGATGATCATAAAAGCTGAAATGTGATAATAGTGTTGGTGTGCTAAATGGTGATGTGATGCTAATGTGGAAGTGATGGTAATGGTCATCATAAAAACCAGCCTTATATCCCACTCCATCATATCCCTTCCTCTCACGCATGACGCGCCTCATTTTGGTTTCAAAAAACGAGCATAATTATCTTTGAAAGTGGGAACAATGAGCGACCGTCTAGAGCCATCCGATTAGATGTATAAAACAATCTAGATGTTATAAATACGAATAGAAAAAGACACTTTTCATTTGAAATTACTTATATGGATCTAATTAAAAGATTTCTTGCAATTATTTTAGTAAAATTAACGTACATTAATGAATGATATTTTATGTTTTGTCTTTACTTTGAGACCCATATTTGGTTATCGTCCAAGGCCTCTGAAAACTCAGAAATGAACATGAAGGCGAGGGGCATTACTGTTGAAGGCAAATAAGAGGTGTTTGTATAATAAAAAAACCGATGTAGAAAAAAATTATGAGTAAAAGTTTTGATGAGTGAGTGTTAGAAGAAAATGAATGACGTGGCATTGAGATGTGAGTGAGTGATACTTGATACGCGGGTACCATAAACAAATCGTTCATACTTGATACAACTTAAATCAATTGTGAAAACAACATATATAAAATAAATTATCTTTATGTTAGCAAGTTAACACACTGCGAATCTTATAGTGTGCAAAATAACATTATAATGTACGACTTTACCCGGGGACAGAGACAGTGTGGGAGTCAGAGGTGCTCGGCCCTCTCCAACATGCCCAATCACTTTGCTATTTATCTTATAAAATGTAAGCCTATGACCCAAGTATCACCAAATGACCCCTAACCTTTAGATGATAAAAGAATTAAGAGAAGTTTGACACCGTTTCATGTGTGAAGTTTTCATCTAATTTCTTTTTTAAATTAATTGTCATTTTATTATTATTATTATTATTATTATTATTATTATTATTATTATTATTATTATTATTATTATTATTATTATTATTATTATTATTATTATTTTGTTTCTTAAATCAAAATTTTAAGTTTATAACCCAACGTATGTGATAATTAGAACCTACCATTTATAGTTTTAGTTATATTACTTTGTTAGTTTGAAAAAAAATTTGGCCTACCTTATTGCTAATTCTTGGCTCCGACGAATTTACTTAGCTTGTTTTCTAAAGCTATAGATTTTTCTCTGGTCTACAACCTTGTTGTTTCACCTTTCTTAATCGCCACGACTTCTTGGTATCCTACTATCCTAGTCTATCATGCCAAGTACACTTAATCAACCCAAACTTAGACTAATAAAAATGTTTTCTACTACATATAAAGCAAAAAGGTTTTTGTTTAAAACTTAAAAAACATGAAAATTAGTGATGTTTAATCTTCAAAATACTCTTTTAAAACAAATTCCACATAAAAAAAATTCAAACAATATTGTTTTAACAATGTCCCACCCAAATTTTCAAAAAATTAATAACAACTTTTGACAATCTTTTTTAATATGATTTCCTAAATAAAAGAAGACTTTTTTTTAAAATTAATCTCAGCATCAATAATTTGTAAAACTTATCCACAAACTCTACACTAGTACAAACAGGTCGTTGCCAACGCCCTTTTTTTAACTGTGCCGACGTCATGACGTCGGCAGTTAGTGGATCCCGACGAACCTTAGTAGGTCTGAGTTAGTCGAGAATGCCCCGTCGGGACTTACTGTACCGACGTATTTTGCCGACGAACTGGTGGGTCCCACAACCATTTTCAGTCAAACAAAATGGTGGTTCGACAAATTATTTACCGACGTCACTTCGTCGGTATAATTACTTTTAATTAACAATTAATGATTAATCAAAGGTCAAACAGTCAATGAGTCAAACGGTCAACTCTTAATTTGCCGGCGCCATATCGTCGATACTATAAAAGGTCAAACAAAAAGTCAAAAAGGTCAAACAAGAAAAGTCAAAATTAAAATCTATATTGATGATGACATGGCGTCGGCATGTTATAATATGCAGGCTGTAGAGCAGCCTGCAAACCAGCAGTTTTCTAGATTTTTTTCGGAAATTTTTCTGGAAAAAATCAAAACAACACTTGTATAAACATCAATACCAACATTCCAATATTCGAAACAATCTATAATGGATAAAACACTTGTATAGAATCGCTAAACACCCTCAAATACATTCAAACATTTCAAATCTACAAAATGGGTGTTATAATCTACGGATCAAGCTGCCGATAGCACAAAAGCTGCTATATCCGCAATGTTTAAGTTGCCAAAATGCCAAAGTTTACAATAATAACATACATATGAGTTAATAGCATACGGATGGATCAAGTGTTAAAGTGTACAAAATACGGATGAGGATCATGCATACAGATGGAGAAAATGTTAAAGTGTACAAAATAACCCATACAAATATACCTCACTGCCCCTCGCCATCATCTGAATCACCATCAATCTCGATATCGTCGCCCGAGCCGCCTGCCTCGTCGGTGCCACTCCCCGAGTCTGCCTCGCCACTCCCACTGTGACTTCTCGAGGCTGCTTTCACTACAAATAAATTTGGGTTTAGGTTCGACAAAATCGACCCAAAATTGCATAGAAAGTCGACCCTAAGTAAATTAGGATCGACATCTCGTACCTAACGGGTAGACCCAACCTTTTCGTCACAAAATTTTTTGGGTCGACACTTTCTTTGCAAAATAGGGTCGACAGTGGGGCCGCATTGTTTCAGCAAAAACCATTGACCACAAGTAGGGTCGACATGTTTATATAAGCCTTGGGTCGACAATGTAGACCTTACTCTTTTTTCCTTTTTTCTATCTTTTAATTATAATTATAACTTAAAATTGTTTTCTAATTAAGAAAAAATAGGGTCAACATTGTCTTTGCAATTTGGGTCTACAATGTCGACCTTACCTTTTTTATATGAAAGTATTATTTGCAGTTGGAGCTTTCCACGTCACAATGATGCAAATAGGTTCGACATTGTCGACCCTAACTGTCCTAAACAAGTTTGTTTTAGTGCATTTAGGATCAACTATGTCGACCCTATGTTTTCCTGGGCTAAAAAAATAGTGCAGGTTTGGTCTAGTTTTCCAAATTTTCCGAAATTTTTTCCGGAAAAAATCTACAATTCGACAAATCCATAAATTCGAATACCACAAATCCATAATACGATACAATACCAAATGACTAAACGTTACAATACCACTAATCCACAATACAATAAATTACCAAATTCAACAAATCCACGTTTACAATACCAAATTACTAAACGTTACAATCCCATTCAACAAATCCACGTTACAATACGATAAAATACTAAATCAACGTTTCACAAAGTTAATATGATACAAATTAAGCTAACAAGTCACAAAGTTAATACAAATACTAAGATACTATATAAAAAGGCCTACTCCTCGTCCTCCGCCTCAACCTCCTCCTTGGCCGACTCCTGGTCCCCTTCCTCATCCTCAAAATTATGAGTATTTAGATCATGTTGTGGATTCTGGCTCATGTGGGGATTATAGTGGGTAAAAAACTGACCTAGAAGTGATTGGAAGTTCACAATACCTGAATAAGCCGCGTCAGCCTTTAGTGCAGCCAAGTAAGCTCGTTGCTGCGCCTCCTCAGCTTGTTTCTTGTACAACTCGTTCTCTTGCTGCTCTTGCCTCAACAGCTGCGTGATCTCATCCCGAGTCATAACATCTGATCCAAATGTAAAATTTGCGGACCTGCGAGAAGTTGAGCCACCACCCGGTAACTTCCTGTCCCTGCCCGACATGGGCCGTGTGGGCCGTCTGGTTGGTGAGCCACCAGCATCCCCGCCGTGTGATCTAGGAGCTACATACGCCATCTATAAAATTACAAGTATAAGAACACACAATATCGTGGCCCAATTAATACTAATACACACATTCATATAAATACACATTTAAACATATAAAAAACAACTCCATTCAAATAAAAATTACACATTTAAACATATCCTAACAATTTCATTCAAATTACAATTTAAGATCAATTTTGATAGTCAGAATCATCGCTAGATAAAACTTATTGGGGTTCACTTCATCATCAAGGACATGAGCAATGACATTATATACACAAATGCATAACAAACACATTACTAGTCAAACGCAATCATCGAACTAATACATTACCAATCAAGCGCATACTAAATATATTACTAATCAAATGTATACCAAATACATTAACTAGATAAAAAAACATACTCTTAAACAAGATGGTCGAGGTCAGCAGTGCTTCAGCTAAGTATCGGCTAGGTCTCCTATGGTCAACAGGCTCGATGCTCAGCTCGTCAATAGGCTCGGTCTCGGCTAGTCAACAGGCTGCTAAAACAAACACCCCCTTAGAAACCAAAACAATAAAAACCTGTATAACATCAAAATCGAATAAGCTCATAAGCCCAACAGTTAAGCTCATAAGCTGAAACAAACACCCCCTTACAAATCGAATAAGCTCATAAGCCCATAGTTAAGCTTAAAACAAACACCCCCTTAGAAACCAAAACAATAAAAACCTGTATAACATCAAAATTGAATAAGCTCATAAGCCCAACAGTCAAGCTCATAAGTTGAAACAAACACCCCCTTAGAAATCGAATAAGCTCATAAGCCCAACCAACAAGCTGAAATTGAATAAGCTCATAAGCCCACAGTTAAGCTTAAAACAAACACCCCCTTAGAAACCAAAGCAATAAAAACCTTGTAACCCATTTACCTTTTAGCAGCTGATGGTGGTGGTGCGTGGGTCGACGACGGCAGTGAGCTGGTGGTGGTGCGTGGGTCGGCGACGGCAGTGGTTCACGATGGTGCCATCTAAACAAAAATTAAACAATAATACAAAAACAATAATTAAACACATACCAAAACAATAATTAACATGATTTGTTTTAAATCAAAAAAAAAAAAAAAAAAAAAAAAAAAAAATCAACCTTTGTAAACTAGAAGTTGAATGAATTAAACTAGAGGAAGAAGATGAGGTGCTTAATACGTGGGTTAGTGTGCGAGTGTGGTGGAATCGAAGGTGTTGAAGGTGCTGCTGTGGTGATTTGATTCGAAGGTTGTGGTGGTGATTTAAGTCGAAGATCTTAGCAGTGGAAGTGTTTTTGCTGCTGCTTTTTTTTCTCTTTCTTTTGTTAACACTTAGCAGTGGAAGAGTGTTTTTGCTTCTTATTTTTTTTCTTCTTTTGTTAACACTTAGAGAAAAAAGATGAACACATATGTATGTATCTCAATAATGGTTGACAAATAGGGTCGACATTGTAGACCCTAACTGCTTAGCGGGATAATAAAAATAATTGGCGGGTGGTTTGATTTTGGTGAAATTTTTGGTGGTTTAATTTTGGTGAAAATTTTGTGAAAAATTAGGGTCGACATTGTAGACCTTAATCGTTTTTTATATATTATAAATGAATGAAAATGATTTAAATTAGTATTAAAAATGATTAATAAATAATTAATTGATATTAAATAAATTAAAAATGATTTAAATTAGTTATAAATTATCTAAATAAATTAAAAATGATTTAATGAAAATTAAACGGGTGAGTCGAGAGTTAAACAGATGACTTGATATAGTATTGTGATACAAGAAATGTTACACGGATGAGTCAAGATGATACCGCTACACATGAAATGTTAAACGGACAAGTTGATATAATATCGTTACACATGATATATTAAATGGCTGAGTCGAGATAGTATCATTATACATAAATGTTAAACGTACGAGTCGAGATGGTATTGTTAGACATGACATGTTAAATGGATAAGTCGATATGGTATCGTTACACATGAGATGTTAAACGGACGAGTCAAGATGGTATTGTTCCACATGAGATGTTAAACGGATGAGTTGGTATCGTTTCACATGAGATGTTAAACAGACGAGTCGATATAGTATCGATAGACATGAGATGTTAAATGGACGAGTCGAGATGGTATCGTTAGACATGATATGTTAAACGGATGAGTCGATATGGTATCGTTAGACATGAGATGTTAAATGGATGAGTCGATATGGTATCGTTACACATGACATATTAACCGAACGAGTCGATATGGTATTGTTACACATGAAATGTTAAATGGATGAGTCGAGATGGTATTGTTCCACATGAGATGCTAAACGGATAAGTCGATATAGTATCGTTAGACATGAGATATTAAACGGATGAGTCGAGATGGTATTGTTAGACATGAGATATCAATAAATTTGGTTCGTTATTAAGAATATTTTACTTTAATCTTTAACAACCTCAGAAAAAGGATGCTTATGGATGTGGATTTTTTTTATGGAAGGAGGAACGATTACGTCTACTGGCCAGTTCTCCTGGAGCTTCAACGCCTCCAAGTTATTCTCCTGGACCTTCGACACCTTCAAGTTATTCCGGAAAAAATCTACCAAAACGTGTAACCAACCAATTTTAACATGTCCTAAACACTTGCAACTCGACATCGGCTAAAACACTTGCAAATTATCGCTAAACACCCTCAAAATACATTAAAACATATAAAGGTTACAAAACGGGGTGTGGTAATATCTAAACCTAGCTGCCATATCCACAAATGTTTCAATATCCATGATTTTCAGGTCGCCAAAAGGTTAAACTACACAATACTAACATAATGGTCGCCAAAAGGTTAAACTGCACGAGATGTTAAACGAACGAGTCGAGATGATGTGGTATTACACGAGATGTTAAACGAACGAGTCGAGATGATGTGGTATTACACGAGATGTTAAACGAACGAGTCGAGATGCTATAGTTATACACGAGATATTTTCCCACCTAACAACTTTTATCAACTCACAATATAAACTCACACATACTCATCTAACCCATATCATCTCACACACACACTCATCTCACTATATCTCTCTCTCTAGCAGTTTCCGTTTTCCGGCGACACCAGCAGTTTCCGGCCGCCGGAATCTTTTTCTGGCCACCACCTTTTATCAACTCAACTTGTAGATCGGGCCACCCCAATCACGATTCTACCACACACAACTACAAACACACACTGTCAACCAGAATGCAGCGATATAATCCTTTTATGTGTACTTGTGGAGTAGGAAATATAAAAAAAAGAACGTCACATCAAAAAGATACATTTGGATTGGAGTATTATGCATGTCCTCTTTCGAAGCCAAGAGAGAAAGGTCATGGATGTGGATATTTTATGTGGAAGACTGAATTTGATGAACAATTACAAGTAATATATTCTGCTTCAACATCTCACGGTTCTGGGTGCACAAACTGCCATGAAAAAGATCTTAGGATAAATATGCTGGAGGCACAAAAACAGGTGTTAGAGACAAAAGTCAGGTTGCTCGAGGCAAGACTTGCAATGGCAACGAATCCCAACAACAATGACCACGCATGTCAATCGGATGCAATACTCCGTGACCTGTTAGGTGACATGGAAAATCTTTGTATGTAATGCTGTTGTTGTTGATGTTGTTGTTGTTGTTGTTGTTGTTGTTTGTTGTTTCTTGTATTATTCTTGTTGTTTGTTGTTTGTTGTTTGTTGTGTTATTGTTGTTGTTGTTTAATAAAGTGTTGCTTGTTGTGTTGTGTTATTGTTGTTGTTGTTGCTTTACCACTAGAAATCGTAAACTTCTATCCAAACACTCAAGATTGTAATTATTAATCTAAAAAAACGTCCACGGTAAGAACCTAAGCAGCTTATAAAGGAATCCGAAACACTACACGCTTAGCTTCAAACACGAAGGCAAACATTTTATTCAAACCACACAAGAGTTGTAAACCAGATACATTTTCATACAGACTCAAACTAAACAACTCGACAAGCAAACGAACCAGATCAAACGAAACAATTCAAACTAAACAACTCGACAACCAAACAAAACAACTCAAACTAAACACCATGACAACCAAATGAAACAACCCGTTTACCTTTTTTTGCGGCTAATTCCCGCTTTGCTTGAACTCGCACCACCTCTTCCTTTCCTTGCTCTCATTTCCTTGAGATATGCAAACGTAGCTTCAAGACTTGTTATTCTATTTTCCAGATTATCAACAGCTGCAGCTTCATCAAACGTGCTTTCAGCTTCATCCTCACCTCCAACAGCAGCAGCTTGAGCTTCAGCAGTACGTTGAGCTTCAGCAGTATCTACCTCTTCCAAATACTCTCTATAGTATGACTTTTTCCTCAACCATACCAGAATCCGGTCTCTCTGCCACGGTGCACAGTTCGCGTAAGAACCATATTCATCAAAAATTTCAACGCCCCAATGATTTATAATTTCATTATACAAGAGCTCGTGTGATAAAGCCTTTGCCCACTCCTGTTCCGGTGTTAAACCATCCATTGTTATGTGTGTTTTGTATTTTTTTGCCGAATTTATGATTTAATATGTATTAGGTGTATGTTATAATATATATTAAAAAGTTTTTGGGAAAAAGCTGCAGCTTGAAGGGAAATTTGGCGCCTAAACTTTTAGCGGGGACATGTCCCCGCCAAAAGTTATGCATTTCCCCGCCAAAAGTAATGGCGGGAATAATACCCGGGACAATAAAAAGCGCAACTATTTTGGTCAAAGTTTATGGAATACTTTCGGCGGGGACAGTCCCCGCTAAAAGGTGGGTTTGAAATTATGACTAATTTGGTCAAAGTTGTGATCTGCAAAAACACTTTCGGCGATGACATGTCCTCGCTGAAAGTTTGCGTTGAAAATGCAATGGGCGGTCAGCGAGAATTTGTGCCAGCTCAGCGCATTTTTTGTCGTTTAGTGACTTTCGGCGGGGACAAGGGCGTCGCCGCCGAAAGTATCGTCGCCCGTCCTCCTGTTTGTTGTAGTGTTCGTATTTGTTAAAATATATATTTTAACTACAAAAATATTTTTGATAAATAGTGAAATATTAGTTTTTACACTAATATATAATTCTAAAACAAATAATTTTTGAAAGTTAATTCATATATAAGTTTTTTTAAATAGATTTTTGGATTATAAATGATTTTTAAATAAAAAAAACATTTATGAGTTTATAAAACAGTTAGGGTCTACAATGTTGACCCTAAACATTTAGATGAATGTTAAAAATAATGGCGTGTTGATTAGATTCAGGTGAAATTTTTGGTTAAAATTTGGTGAAAATTTTGAGTCGACAATGTCGACCCTAACTGTTTTAAAAATTGTTTCAAAATTTATATATAATTTTAATTGAACTTTAAATATTAGAAAATATATTTGGTATTGAAAAACATTTAGGGTCGACATTGTCGACCTTAAATGTGTGGGCCACAAACTTTCTTTGACTAACCATTTTTGTTGAAAACATGTGGGCCCCATGCTACAGTTAGGGTCGACATTATAGACCCTAAAAAATTCCCGTCCTTAAAGGTTGAAATTGGTGTAGTGCTTGCCCAAGCGAGTCCCACTACCCGAGCCTACCTCGGTTTGAGAGGGTAGTTGGCTCATCAACTGGGTCCACATCTCGGGGTTGCCCTTCATGACGTTCATAATTGCAACGAGTTGTGCCTTAGTTTGCTTAGATTCTTCCTCAACTTCTTTTATCTTCTTATCTTTTTCGGCAAACATCTTGTCAATCTCGGGCCCACTGTATGAACCGGGAGGCGGCATGGGTAACCTTGTCTTGCCGGTACCTGCTAACACCCTACCCCTACCTGCAATATAACCCAGCTGCTTGCCCTTCAAAACCTTTGCAAGTATCTCTTCCTCTGTGTAGGCTCTACCAATAGGCGTATTAGCTCCCAGATCCCGCAGTGCGCACATCTCTTCCTATGTAGTAAAAAAAAAATGATAAAATTAATGTATTACTCAGGTTACTACATTACGTTTCAATAATCATTAAAGTGCATGTAAAAAAAACATATAATATAAAATAAAATAAATAAAAATAAAACATTACTTACGTATTGAACATGAGCCTCATCCGATATGTTTACAATTTGTTTATTTATTTATTTATTTTTTATTGTTGTGTTAGTTTGTAGCTAATGAAAATAAATAATCATAATACCACAACTATAATTGTTTGCCACTACAAAATCCTCATTCTATGAACGGTACTCGCCTAGTATAGAGTTATGGCTAGAATCCACGGCTGAAACTTAAGTATCTCAATCTAGCTCAGGAATATATAAATAAATTACAGAGATTATCATCTTGACTATCTATTAAAGGTTAAAATTTAAATTATTAGTTGCAAAAAGAAATTAATGTCTTTATAAGAGTGGGAGGGTGTTTGTTGGTTTGGCTTTATGACTTTGCTTGTCCTTTTATGCATACCACCATTTCCTTACCCCTTTATTTATCATCTATTTCACATTTCTAGTCTTCATCATTTTCACACACCTGTCTTTTTAGTCTCTCCCAAAAATATAACAAAAAGAATGAAGATCATGAATCAAAAGGGAGGCCTTTTTCTTTTGAGGGGAATGTTGTTTGGCTCGAGGCCACTAAAAATCTCATATCATATCGCATCATCATATAGTCAACGTAACGATTAATGTTTTATTTATCGTTTCGTTGACTAAAGATCGGTTTTGAACCGATTGTTTAGTTGATGATCATGATTTTTGGTGGCGTCGGACCAGGCTTCATTCCCCCCAATTGCGGCCCCTTATGTTTAAAAGATTTGATCTTAGTTACATTCACATGTTCCAAGCATGTAAAGATTCAGTTGTTGAGGTGGGGTTATTTCTTTAATATTACTAACAAAATTTTTAGGTTATTTTGAAGTTCTTGATTGTAGTTTTCAATAGATTGTAACTTTACTGCATGGACATGTTCCCATCACTAAAGATCCAGTTTTTGAGGTAACATATAAGGTTATTATAAGTTATAGATTCTGGTGTTCAAAAGATTCTAACTTTGTCTAGATGTTTTCGTCAAGAAAATATTTAGTTTTTAGGACAGGTTTGTGTTATTTCTATAAAACCAACATTTTTATTGTGGTGGCTATCAAAATATGTAATCTTTCTTGCATCTAGATGTTCCCACTAAGAAAATACTAATCTTTATTTTCATGTGATTTGTAGTATCTTTTTGAGATTTGTGTTTTTTAATCTTGATTTAATGAATTTAGGTTGTAGGTTATGTTTGCTTATGGGTGTAATGATGAAGAATTTTGTTTGACTATAGTTTAACTCTGTCAAAAAACCAGGAAACAGGAATCAGGATCTAACCAAAAAGGTTTTATAATCATTGCTACTCTATGAAATCTGAAAACTAATTGGAAAGTTATTGTCTTTTAAACTCTGATTCTTGCCATCATATACCCATTTGACTTCTATTAAAATCTCACCTCATTATCATCATTACCTTATCATTGACATAGATCTAGGGTTTTCATTTTGCATGCATACTATCAAACAAATTTACATTCAATTCTCATTAGGTTTCAATCTGTTTTACATACAACTTAAGGAGTAGTTTATTTTGACAGTTTCTGATACGAAATGTGGTTTGTAACTTTGTACAAATCTTTGCTAAACTGTACTTGTATCATCTATACATGATAGATATTGTATTATATATGTAACATGTCACATGTTCATATTATGAGATTCATGTCATACTTAATTAGAACCAATAACCTAAAGGGGGTGTTTAAGTTTTGATTAATAAAACTTGTTACTAATATGATAAGTAGTTTAAAGTTTACTTATTCAAAACATATTATTTCAGCAAGCAAGTAATCTAGGGTTGTTACTTTCATTTTATTTTTATTTTCATTATAGTTTCTAGTTTTGTTTTGTAGATTATAACCATGGAAGTCTGTGCGTTAGACAGGTGTAGTAGACAAAGTAACATCCTTTTGAATTCTTGCACTAATTACTGTTATGAACCCTAGAAATTGCAATTTCAGTGTACTATTTTTGATTGATTTGATTGCATTGGATGTTGCATGTTTTTGTCCTTATCAACAACAGTTGTCATTTACCTTTAGATCTTGAATTTACCCAATTTTTTGTAACTTACTATGTACACAGTTCAAACATGGAATAGATTTGCTAGATAAAAAGACTAGCCCAACATCGTGCAAGTTTCTATGCATGTAGCACTAGTTAAAATCAAATACTGTTGGACATTGAAGCTAGTGTAGGTGAAGAAGATATGGGTATAGCATATGCATGTGTAGTATGTGGTCATAACTAATATGCATATAACCCTTTTGAGGTTTTCATGAAAGAAGCAAAAAAGGAATGAAATTGCAATTGATTAAAGGTTTACAAGTACATATATAGTGTTGTTTCTTGTTTGTGTATATATATTTCATGTGCGCAGGGCCGGATTTTGGTGGCCTGTGCTATCACCATAAAAAGGCCCTTAAATACACATACAAAATACGCATGCATTATTAGTGCGTGAACTAATTAAACTCAAGCTTCATGTTGTGTATTTACATATAAATAAGTCCACGGAATTTTGTGACCCTCGTTAAGCAGTGGCCCTGTGCAATGACACCTCTTACACTCCTTTAAAGACGGCCCTGCATGTGGGCATCATTATTAGCTTATAAGAATCAAATCACCTTTCCACCAAAGAAATTGTCATTATTAGTTCATAAAGTTTTAACAAAAGTTTTATTTTAGTCGGTTCATTGAGTGGATGTCTTAAAGCACAATTTTGATATTTGCTAACTTTTATATAAACACAGCCTAAGTTTCCAATATGGATTGTCACAGTTGATATTTTCCTCTTGTAACATAAGATGTAAATGTATATTTTCCCATTATTAGAAATGTTGTTATTATACTTGTAGGCGAAAACAATTAGTCCTCATCTCTACAATTCTATATTAATGAAAATAACTTAACACCATTCACAAGATCATCACTAATAGGTTTTCTGAGACTAAAATGTAACCTCCATGGATAATCTGACTCGCCAAATGGGTTGAATGCACCATGACACCAAGCATTTTCAGTGTTGCTCCAACATTCTATGAGAAATCGCCGATGTCAAGCATTTCCTCTAATCTATTTTACGGCATTACGCAACCAAATGATCCAGTTACATACCACTATACCAGTATATAGGAAATGTATTTACTATATATCGACATTTTAATTGACATTAAGAACATTATTCTACTTTGTTTATAAAATTCTTTAGGGAGTATTTGATGGCAACAATAATGCCTAGCTTTTGATTATCATAGAAAAACCTCCATGAATGACTTTGCATCATGTATATACCTAATTTTTATCAAATCATCTTTATACCAAATTCATACATTCAGCATTGCTAAAGAGTCTATCTTCTTTAATTTGATAAATAAGCAAACGAATGTCAAATGATATTTCTGTTTTTTTTGGTAGTATTTTGCTTGTAACGGAGTACACTTATTATTATCATTTTTAATATAAACTAAATTATGTTTAGATTAAAGTACTGGAAGTGGACTGAAAATGGTAGAAAAACGTAAATTTCCAAGGGAGAAAAGAGTAGTACAGGAGAGACTTAAAAAGCAACAGGTTTTTCTCCTAAATGCTAGCCAGCCAGGTCCCCTATGCTCTGATGGTTATTCATTTTATTTTTTTTTTTCTTTTGCTTTGAATAGGTGTTACTTCTATAACTTTGGAATAATGGAATTGTGTATATGTCTCTTATATTGGAAAACAAATGAGTATTTCGTATATACTATAAAGATAATCAGAGTAGCAAGTAGTTAGAATTACAACGACATTACAATTACAACACAGTGACAATAAAACTTATGGCTATGACCAAACACAAACATGAGATACTGAATATCCAACAAAACTAATTGATTTAAGTTTTATTTATCTTATTGATATAAGTTTTATTCTCTTACAGTATAAAATCTTAAATAGAGGAATAAAACCAGTTTTTGTACGTAGTATATGATTAGGAGTATCTCCTGTCTAATGATTGTAGTAGCCTATATCAGTTTGATACTTTGATGAGAAGATAATGTGTGTAATTTGTTTTAAGATTGAAAAGTATATTTTAACCATTAAGATTAAGTTAAAAAAAATTCTTTTGTTGCAGTTTTAGAAAGCCAAATAATGCTTCAGTGATTACTTCTTTCTTTATTGTAAAGTTACTAAAGTTGATAGAATGTTTACATTTATTTTCTTAACAATATCAAAATAGAATAATATTTTATCAGCATAAACTTATTATCACAGGTCACAATCATCTCCATTATTTCATGTTTATTGAATGACCAAACAATCAAACATCATACATTTTTGACAGCTATTAATATTTTCTTCGTTATTTTATTTTATTTAATAATAATAATAACAATAATTATTTTTTGAAAGGTGAATTTCAACTTAGAAACGATCACCTTCGCGGACAGCGAAGGCCCTATCGCCACCCCGCCAGACTATGTTGTCTTAACCGGGTCCACGCTGATCTCAGGTGGTAACGGGGTTCCCCCGGAAACCGTACTGCCTCCACACAAGTTTACCTTGCTGGAGAAACAGCCGGATGAAAACTGGGTCATGCTCAAGATTTGAACCCCCGCAACGAGTGGCTTGAAGGTTCAAATCTATCATTGCAATATATCTCCGGAACAATATGGTCTACAAGTGGACCACAAGTGAGGACTTCCCGGGTGGTCACCCACCCGGTACTACTCCCACTTGTGGCTCGCTTAACAAGTTAAGCCCCACCCACTAGACCACAAGTCCTTTGATATTATTATTATTATTATTATTATTATTATTATTATTATTATTATTATTATTATTATTATTATCACTTTCATTATAACCAAACCAATAGGATTACAAGAAATTGGTGGGGAGCCTTGACACTATCTGGGCCCCCACGCCTTTAGCAATAGCAAAACTAATCATACTGAAGATATGGTTTGCAGCACCCGCCCCAATGTCTTGAGTGATGAAAAACTTTCGAATCCGCTTAAGAAGGGCCACCGCATCTGTCTCAAGTTACCCTAAAGAGGAAAATAAGAAGGGGGTAAACCCATATCCCATATTTGCACATTTAGCCCCGTATTTGACCCGTTTGCGTTTTGCGGCATCAGTCACAACGCGCCCTGGTACAAAGTCAATCATGCCGGTTTGCGTGAGGGGTGACGATCCTGTCAGATCAACACACATCCTTATTATTATTATTATTATTATTATTATTATTATTATTATTATTATTATTATTATTATTATTATTATTATTATTATTATTATTATTATTATTATTATTATTTCTTTATTATTATTTTTTGATTATGATTATGATTATTATTATTACTTTTATTATTATTATTATTATTATTATTATTATTATTATTATTATTATTATTATTTACATAAAGTTGGATAAGAGTCTAGACACAAGATGTGCTCCCACTCTTTTCTGAATACAAAAGCTTATTCAATGAAAGATAAAAACACCACTCTTCTCATTATTTGAGTGGCTAATGGAAATAGACTTAATACGTGAAAGTGTGTCCAAAGCCTCCGTATATTATTATTATTATTATTATTATTATTATTATTATTATTATTATTATTATTATTATTATTATTATTCACAAATCTTAATTAACTTGATTTCCTATATTATTTGATCTGATTACACAAACTTATACTCTGTTCAGTGGGAAAGATTATTGGGGCTAATGAATAGATGGAATGGCGCATGGTGTATTTTTGGCGATCTTAATGTGGTTAGAAGGAATGATGATAGGTTGAATTCTCAAGTGAATGTTAGAGAGATGAATGACTTAAATGATTTCATTAACGAAGCTAGGCTCATGGAGATTCCAAGGGGGTGGGCGAAAGTTTACTAGGATTAGTGATGACGACATGAAATTTAGTAAATTGGACCGTTTTTTGATGAAGGATTGGTTCACTAATTTATGGGGGAACTTATCAGTGATTGCCTTGGATAGGAAATTATCGGACCATTGCCCGATAGTTTTAAAAGACGTGGATCTTGATTTTGGCCTAAGACCATTTCGAATCTTTGATATTTGGCTAGATAAGAGGGATATAGGGCAAGTAGTGGAGATGGCATGGATAAAGGAAGTTAGAGGCAATTGGCCAGATTGTTGGTTCCGAGATAAGTTAAAGAATATTAAAGTGGAGGTAAAAAATGGAGCAAGGAAAGATTTGGTGCGACAAAAGAGAAAATTGACGGCTTCAAAAAAGAAGCCATGAAATGGGAAATGGAGGCGGAAAATAAGGTGTTGAGTGATAGCGAAAGAGTGAAATGGTTGGAGGCAAGGAAGAAGTGGGTTGAAAAAGAAAGTGAATATGCTAGTATGCTTCGGCAGAAGGCTAGGGTGATACGGGACGAACAAGGAGATGAAAATTCAAAGTTTTTTCATTCATACGTTAAAAGGAAGAGCAATAAGAATAATATAAGAGGTCTTATGGTTAACAGGTTGTGATGTGAGGATCCATCTATAATAAAGGCAGAAATGGCAAGACATTATAAAGCGTTATTTTCAGAGGGGTCGATAATTCGACCTATATTTTGTTGCGACAATATTCAAAAAAATTCGAGGGAAGAAGCGGTAATGTTGGAGGGGAAGTTCAATGAGAATGAGGTTTGGGACGCTGATGAGGCGAAAAATGACCCGTTTTTAGGGGGTCATTTAAGCCGGAATTGGAATTTATTTGATCAATTATTGCCCTAAATCGTTTTTTTTTGTGATTTTAGGTACTTTTGGAGCGAATTCTGGAAAAGGAAGCATTTTGGACGTTTTTGGAGCATAAAAGTGAAGAAAACGACAAAGTCTTAATTTTTCTTGCTGGGAACAGTACCTGACGGCGTCAAGAGCAATTTTGTGACGGCGTCAGGAGCAAAAATGATGACGGCCCAGAGAAAACGTGACGACGTCAGAACAAGGCCGTCAAGAGTAAAAGTTGTGATGGCCCAGAACAGAAATACACATGACGGCGTCAGATCTGGATCTAGGCAGTCCGAGAATTTTATTGGCGGCGAGATGACAGCGTCAGAACTTTCCTCTTGACGCCGTCACCCCATGAAATCTATATATACTTTTCTAATTTTCATTCATTAAGTGTGGAACTTAAGAGGAGAATTTTAGGGTCGAACTTAATAAACCCTAGCTCGTTTGTAATAGTATTTTCAAGGGTTTTCACCCCTTGAAACCCTTCATGTTCAATTGAGATAAGTTCCCTTTCAATTCATTCAATATGTCTATGTGTTGTTTGAATATATCTTACGCTTGTCTTGATTTTAACATGCTAGGGTAGATCTTTTGTGTGTTTGCTTAGATGTAATGAAACCTAGATGTGGATTATAGTTTGATTGCTTGTTTATAGTTGTAATGGATGAATGATTTCAATGTTAGGCTTAAGAAAACTGGCAGATCTCCATTGTGTAACTTGCTTGAACGTTTTAAGAAACATGAACCGATGTGTACTAGATTTTTATGGTTGTATTTAATGCATGAGCGAATTCTAGTGATCCCATGTTAGGAGCTTCTTGCAGGCTCAACATAGGAGTGAAGTAGGAGCTTATAGAGTTGGGGAAGTAAGTACGCCACCCCACGACTGGTATTAAGGAATATAACCCATCATCCACGCAACTGTAACAAACAATTAACCTGTAAAAGATATCTAGGGAGTAGTGAAATCTAAGTAAACACAATTCTCCCATCTATTGTCTACACCATATTAGTTTAATTAGTTTTATTTACATTTCTGTTATTTTATTTTGATTCCATCTTTAGTTATTGGGTTAGTTGACTAGCAACTAATTCCGCCCACTCTTCCAAAACCCGATACTTGTCACTATACTATACTACAACGATCAGGTACACTGCCTGGTGGGGGTTG